>OW285238.1:98446009-99653924 GCA_935421215.2 Melolontha melolontha
ATTTGTCTGTCATACAAAATACTTACGTCAAAGCTTGCACGTTTTTGAAATAAATTAATAAATCATGGAAGAATTTGATGTTCCCGCAAATACAATAGTACCCCCATATCCGCGGGGGTTTGGTTCTGTGGTCTTCCGCGGGTACTGAAAACCGCGGATAGTAGCGAACGCTTTATTTTCGAGTACAATATGAAATATGAAGCAAAGTTAAAACAATGAAACAAGAAAAAATAAGTTATATAATATTTATTTAAAATAAATAAACAATAAATAAATAAATATTCTTGTGCTGTGGCACAAATAGAATTTAAGTTTAATAAATATATAAGTTCATACATATGTACATATAGTACATATTTACATACACAACAAGAAAATATACAACAAGAAAAACTTTATCATCGTGAGCTACATATTCATTCATCTTCCTCCAACTCCAAGTTAGCAGTTGATTGTTTACTTAAATGCGAAGCAAACGATGTTGATGGCTGTGCATTATCGATAGTTTTGTCGACTTTTTCAATGAACATTGTTATTGGTAGTTGTCGTTTTTTGTCTTTTCATTTCAATAAACAAATCCTCCAAAGGTTTCAAGGCTTCTGTTATAGTGCGAGTAATTTTTATACTGCGTTCCATTATTGGATCATATTCTACTATCTGTTCTTTTAATGTTTGAGCAGTTCGAAATATCGCTGAAAATTTTTCAAGCGTCCATGCTGACGGTTCTTGTTGACCCTCATCCTCATCGTCACTCGCTTCTGGAGAAGATTTCACAAGGTCTTCCAATTCCTCGTTGGTGAATACTTGATCCTCTTCGTTTATGTAATCACTGAGTTCCTCTTGGGTTATATCGTTAAATCCTTCTCCATCTATTTTCTGCGCTATGTTAAATATCGTTGTTAGATGTGAATTAATATCATGTGTGTCTTCAGAACTAAGAACGATGTCATTCCACAGATTTTTCCAACAAGCTATTATCGTTTCTGACTTTAATTCCTCCATCGCTCCTTTGATAAATAGAATTGCGTTAGCAATTGTAAATGACTTCCAGTATTCCATGAGCCCGATATCAGAGCATTCGTTAGCCATTGTATACAGCATTTCGAAAACCTGTCGAATATATATGGCTTTAAAGCATCTAATGACACCTTGATCACGGGGCTGAAGCAATGAGGTCGTGTTAGGTGGTAAAAAAAGCACTTCAACATTTTTATCTTCTGTGCCTAGTGACACAGGATGCCCAGGAGCATTGTCTAGTATCAGCAGCACTTTAAATGGTAATTCTTCCTTTTCCAAATATCTTTTCACTTCCGCAATAAAGCATTGATGAAACCATTGTGTAAATAGAACAGCCGTAACCCACGCCTTTCGATTTGATTGCCAAAACACAGGTAGGCAAGCTTTATCTTTGTATCTAAGAGCACGTGGATTCTGTGATCGGTAAACAAGTCCGGGTTTAATCATATGACCAGCTGCATTTGTACAAAATATCAAGGTAAGTCTATCCTTAATTGCTTTAAAGCCTGGTGCACTCTTTGCAGTCTTATGAATATAAGTCCGTTGAGGCATTTTTTTCCACATAAGACCAGTCTCATCGCAGTTAAAAACTTGCTTAGGATGATAATTCTTTTCTGCAATAATTTGTTTAAATTTTTCTGGATACAGGGCAGCAGCTACATGATCAGCCGACGCAGATTCCCCTGTCATTTTTATATTTTTTAGATTAAACCGAGTTTTAAATCTATGCAGCCACCCCCTACTTGTTGTGAATGATTTTCCTTCCTCTTCAGTATAATCTTGGGTCTGCATATCTTCATATGAAACCAACGCCTTTTGTTGTAGCACTTTGCCATCGATAGGAATATGTTTTCTTGTCATATCTTCCACCCATAAATTTAAGGCATTTTCTACCTTAAGTAACACTTTATTACGTATTGTGGTTGCAACTTTTGCAGTTTGGGGTGCACTAGAAACACTAGCTCGAATCTTATCTTTGTTTTTTAACACTTCTCGTATCGAAGATTCGTTTTTATTGTATATTTTAGCAACAGTTGCAATATATTTTTTTTCTATTTCAATCATATTAATGATTTTTATTTCACGTTTTCTTTTTGGTTTAGAAGCCATTTTAAAATGATTTTCAAATTTACTTGCTTTATTTAAAAATTATTGCAAGCACTGTCTTGTCCGACAATTCGAATAGTACTAAACTCATAGTTAACAGGAGCGTTTATATGTACAAGTAAAAGCGAGTGGCACCTTAAGCACGTTCCAACTTGTTTAACTTGCGCCGAATTCAGGGGATGACTCATATATACGACGATATATCGACAAATGCTCCAATAACTTTTATATTTATTGATATAACGCGTTTTCTGCTCATCATAGGTAAATCGCGGATGACTGAAACCGCGGATACGGAGTCAGCGGATAACGGGGTACTACTGTATTGTAGAGGCTGCAAATAGTGCAAAATTAGATTTGTTGCCAGCGAAGTCAAAACTGCATTACGAAAACGAATATCGTCTGTTTTGTAAATGGCGAGATGAAGAACATGTTCAAGGTGCTGGGGAAACAGTCTTGCTCGCTTATTTCGTGAGACTGTCAAATTACTACGCTCCTTCATGTTTGTGGCCAAAATATTCCATGTTGCGAGCTTGCTTGGAATTAAAAGAAAGAGTAGAAATTGATAAGTATGGTGCTTTGATAAGATTTATCAAGAAAAAGAATGTTGGATATCGAGTTAAAAAATCCAAAATACTCACTAGAGAGCAAGTTGATGAATTTATGCGTACAGCTCCAGACGAGGTATTTTTGATGATAAAAGTAGCTTTTTTGATTGGTCTAGGAGGGGCTTGTAGAACCATTGAACTAGCGAGAATGTCTACGGACGATGTTGAGGTTTTAGAGACTAAGGTAGTTGTTACCATTCCTGACACAAAAACTCACAAAAAAAGATGTTTTGTCCTTGTACCTGACGGTGACATTAATTCCGTACTTTTATTTAAAAAATATGTAGCATTGCGACCGCGTCATGTTACGCATAAGAGACTGTTTATATCGTACAGAAATGGAAGGTGTACAATTCAGCCTTGTGGTATTCATTTCTTTTCTAGAATACCTGAAAAAATCGCTACATACCTCAAACTAGAAAATCCAACTTTGTATACTGGTCATTGTATTAGATCTTCGGCAACTTTTCTGGTTAACGCCGGCGGAGACATCTTAGATCTGCAAGAGCTGGGTGGGTGGGAGTCGAGCAAGGTTGCTAGGGGGTATTTAGAAGACAACGTAACGAAGAAAACTGCAATTGCGCAGAAGATTCAGATGGGAAAGGTTTTAACAAACAGTGTGTCAAACTCTGAACAATCAATTGAGTTTTCACGTAAATTCATTTTGACAAACAATCCGCAATGCAAAATGTATACCGCGGGTAGAGTAAGTATTTTTTGATCTCTAAAAGTGTTCCTACAAGTATCTCGAGGTTGATGTTAAATATAGATCTAATACATGCCTTTTGAATTACGAAACTTCGTCCCACATCAACTGAATTTCCCCAAAAGATAACACCATATACAAGTCTAGAATGCACGTAAGCATAATATGCACTCACCACGGCATCAGCACTAACACTGGGTGAAACCACTCCCAGAGCGTAATAAAAACCACTCAATTTAACTGCCAGCCGTTCGACGTACGCCTTCCATAACAGTTAGGAATCCAAGGTCCATCCCAAGAAGTCGGCCTCCTCGCCAAAGGCAAGTTGCACATCCCTATATCCGATATCAATTCCCATTCTTTTGGCACCAAATCGTTAGATTCGTTTTACTTACATTAATTTTTAAATTGTTTCTTGTAAACCAATCCTCAAAGCATGAGAAGTGCGTCGTTAACAATTCAGTAGCATTATCTTCTGTTTTTGCTTTTACTGCTGATGAAGAGTCATCGGAAAATTGTATAGTTGAGCATGTAGCTACTGCTGGCAGGTCATTTACATATAAAAGGAACAGTAATGGACCTAAAATTGATCCCTGTGGCACGCCATAATGAACATTGCCCCATTCAGATCGTACCTCTTGTCCAGAAATTTTATTGGCACTGACACACTCCTACCCGAAAGATATGAACCAATTCACTCAAATGCCCTTCCACGAAAACCCATGATCTCCAACTTATCAACAAGCACTCCATGATCCACGCTACCAAATGCCTTTGACAAGTCCATGAACGTACAGATAGTTGTCTCTCCCCTCCTCAATCCATTCGAAATCTCTTCCAGTAACTGGAACATGGGCCCTTGAGGTTGATCGGCCTTTTGTAAATCGATTTTGTGTGTTATTTAATATTCCATGTTTATTAATGAAATTTGTCATTCTGGAAAATATAAGCTTCTCTAGAATTTTTGATAAGTTTGAGACCAACGCTATAGGATGGTAATTATCAAATACCGACCAATCATCCTTTTTATAGACTGGTTTTATTATGCTAGACTTCATCTTATCTCTGTATTGACCCTTTAAAAAAAAGAGATTTGCTATATGTTGCAGCGGTACTGCTAGACTCTCTGCACAGTATTTTATAAGAGTAGTAGGTACTTCGTCATCTTCGCTTTTGTATCATTCAAACTGTAAATTGTTTGTTTTATTTCGTCGAGATCTGTAAAATGAAGCGAACATGTCTCAGAAATGTGTTTGATGTTTTCATACATAGGTACACAATTATTATTGTTTATATTTGCACATACGTTTATAAAATATTCATTTAGATCTGTTAATACTTCTTCTGTATTTTTATTACCATTACAGAATTTTTGTATATTAAAACTCATTTATTACATCCCACGTTACTTTTGCTTTATTGTTTGAATTTATTATGTATTCTGAATATGTTTTCTTCTTCGAGCCTTGAATTTTCCTCCGCAATAGCTTACAGTAGTCGGTGTACACTGTTTTTGTACATACTATTAAATTAAATAACGTGCGTCCAATTGAACAGTCCATATAGTTTACTTTGACATTTTGTTAAACGCAGGGATAGTAAACGTCTAACAGCATTGATTAATCCCTATCTCGTAAGAAATTTCGAGTCATGTGACAGCGAGACGTCACCTGTGTTCCAAATATGTCGTGTCCTATGCTATTACATTATAATTTGTAACTTTTTGATGACTGTTTATTTGAAATTTTCTCTTGTTATGGCCATTATTTATTACATAGAGCCTCCCATTGTTTTTTTTGTTACATAAGAGTTAACATTTTGAACTTACTGCAAGTGAGAATTAATGAATATTAAATCTCATTCTTACATGTAAATGTCGACTTATGTGATGCGTTCATAACTACAATCCGACAAACTAAGTTTGTACCAGTATGCAGAACACACCCTTTCGCGACAACGAACTTCCTGGTAATTAGGTTAATTAAGAATTGCTGAAAAAAACAAGTCAATCAACGGGAAACGTACAGACGCGTTTCGTTCTAGTTGGAACTTTTCAATGCACGGCATTCCTAGAAGACGGACATTGCTTTTCATTTCTATACTTTCTGTATATATAGTTAACATTTTGAACTTACTGCAAGTGAGAATTAATGAATATTAAATCTCATTCTTACATGTAAATGTCGACTTATGTGATGCGTTCATAACTACAATCCGACAAACTAAGTTTGTACCAGTATGCAGAACACACCCTTTCGCGACAACGAACTTCCTGGTAATTAGGTTAATTAAGAATTGCTGAAAAAAACAAGTCAATCAACGGGAAACGTACAGACGCGTTTCGTTCTAGTTGGAACTTTTCAATGCACGGCATTCCTCGAAGACGGACATTGCTTTTCATTGCTGTTCTGCATACTGGTACAAACTTAGTTTGTCGGATTGTAGTTATGAACGCATCACATAAGTCGACATTTACATGTAAGAATGAGATTGAATATTCATTAATTCTCACTTGCAGTAAGTTCAAAATGTTAACTATATATACAGAAAGTATAGAAATGAAAAGCAATGTCCGTCTTCGAGGAATGCCGTGCATTGAAAAGTTCCAACTAGAACGAAACGCGTCTGTACGTTTCCCGTTGATTGACTTGTTTTTTTCAGCAATTCTTAATTACCCTAATTACCAGGAAGTTCGTTGTCGCGAAAGGGTGTGTTCTGCATACTGGTACAAACTTAGTTTGTCGGATTGTAGTTATGAACGCATCACATAAGTCGACATTTACATGTAAGAATGAGATTGAATATTCATTAATTCTCACTTGCAGTAAGTTCAAAATGTTAACTATATATACAGAAAGTATAGAAATGAAAAGCAATGTCCGTCTTCGAGGAATGCCGTGCATTGAAAAGTTCCAACTAGAACGAAACGCGTCTGTACGTTTCCCGTTGATTGATTCGTTTTTTTCAGCAATTCTTAATTAACCTAATTACCAGGAAGTTCGTTGTCGCGAAAGGGTGTGTTCTGCATACTGGTACAAACTTAGTTTGTCGGATTGTAGTTATGAACGCATCACATAAGTCGACATTTACATGTAAGAATGAGATTTAATATTCATTAATTCTCACTTGCAGTAAGTTCAAAATGTTAACTATATATACAGAAAGTATAGAAATGAAAAGCAATGTCCGTCCTCGAGGAATGCCGTGCATTGAAAAGTTCCAACTAGAACGAAACGCGTCTGTACGTTTCCCGTTGATTGACTGGTTTTTTTCAGCAATTCTTAATTAACCTAAATACCAGGAAGTTCGTTGTCGCGAAAGGGTGTGTTCTGCATACTGGTACAAACTTAGTTTGTCGGATTGTAGTTATGAACGCATCACATAAGTCGACATTTACATGTAAGAATGAGATTTAATATTCATTAATTCTCACTTGCAGTAAGTTCAAAATGTTAATACAAAGGTATTTTTAATAATATAAAATATTATTAAAAATCTGGTGTGAAGAACACAAATGCAGGTTCACTATTAATATTTTCTGTGAACGTGTCCGAATATATCCCCAGAGACGTAGATACGTATTTCGCTTTTCTACAAGCTCATCGGTACGCCCCTGCTGGAGAAAGGATATTTCCAGACACATTCACAGAAAAAAAAACCACCTCGCCCTATCACCGTAATTATCCAGACCGAGCGCAGAAGTAAATTCGGCGCTACCTGTTGTCAGACAGCCGAAGTACCTCGCATACCGTCCACATAATTAATGTGAAGTAACGACGCCCTTCCAAAGAGGTTAGCACAGCCAACTCTCTAGAAAACTGCATTTTGTTTGTGCCTTCACTCATACTACGGCTTAACCGCATGTGTAATGTATCAGAATAATTGAAACATACATGAGTAGGTAAACCCCACCAGTTTTGTATAATACAAAGGTATTTTTAATAATATAAAATATTATTAAAAATCTGGTGTGAAGAACACAAATGCAGGTTCACTAATAATATTTTCTGTGAACGTGTCCGAATATATCCTATCCCCAGAGACGTAGATACGTATTTTGCTTTTCTACAAGCTCATCGGTACGCCCCTGCTGGAGAAAGGATATTTCCAGACACATTCACAGAAAAAAAACCACCTCGCCCTATCACCGTAATTATCCAGACCGAGCGCAGAAGTAAATTCGGCGCTACCTGTTGTCAGACAGCCGAAGTACCTCGCATACCGTCCACATAATTAATGTGAAGTAACGACGCCCTTCCAAAGAGGTCTGGATAATTACGGTGATAGGGCGAGGTGTTTTTTTTCTGTGAATGTGTCTGGAAATATCCTTTCTCCAGCAGGGGCGTACCGATGAGCTTGTAGAAAAGCGAAATACGTATCTACGTCTCTGGGGATAGGATATATTCGGACACGTTCACAGAAAATATTAATAGTGAACCTGCATTTGTGTTCTTCACATCAGATTTTTAATAATATTTTATATTATTAAAAATACCTTTGTATTATACAAAACTGGTGGGGTTTACCTACTCATGTATGTTTCAATTATTCCGATTATTACACATGCGGTTAAGCCGTAGTATGAGTGAAGGCACAAACAAAATGCAGTTTTCTAGAGAGTTGGCTGTGCTAACCTCTTTGGAAGGGCGTCGTTACTTCACATTAATTATGTGGACGGTATGCGAGGTACTTCGGCTGTCTGACAACAGGTAGCGCTGAATTTACTTCTGAGCTCGGTCTGGATAATTACGGTGATATGGCTAGGTGGTTTTTTTTTTCTGTGAATGTGTCTGGAAATATCCTTTCTCCAGCAGGGGCGTACCGATGAGCTTGTAGAAAAGCGAAATACGTATCTACGTCTCTGGGGATAGGATATATTCGGACACGTTCACAGAAAATATTAATAGTGAACCTGCATTTGTGTTCTTCACACCAGATTTTTAATAATATTTTATATTATTAAAAATACCTTTGTATTATACAAAACTGGTGGGGTTTACCTACTCATGTATGTTTCAATTATTCTGATCAAAATGTTAACTATATATACAGAAAGTATAGAAATGAAAAGCATTGTCCGTCTTCGAGGAATGCCGTGCATTGAAAAGTTCCAACTAGAACGAAACGCGTCTGTACGTTTCCCGTTGATTGACTTGGTTTTTTTCAGCAATACATAAGAGTTAGTTAAAACTAAGAAGTAAAAATAAATGATAATTAGTGAAAATGCTGAGTAGGGCTGGGCGAAGTATCGATATATCGTCCAATACCCGATACCATAACTGGTATCGATTCCCCGATACCTCAGATAACGAAGCGATACCTAGGGATCGATACCAAGAAATCACTACCAGGGTATCGATACGAAGGAACCGATACTACGGTATCAATACCAAGAAATCGATGCTAACCATAGAAATGACTGGAATCGTTCACAATGTATACCGAAGTATTCACTCCAAGCAAGGAGTTCAAAGCATCGATACTAAGATAGTATGTCGGTATCGCTTTATTTTAGAATCGGTTAATCAGCCTCTATATATTGGTATTTGTAGCAATTTCCTTTTCTTTATTAAATAGGGTCTTTTTATTTATTGCATTTGTACTGCAGTTTAATTTATGATTCATACAAATGGAGATTAATAAGTCAAGAAAAAGTGGCATCGAGAATTCTTATAAAGCTATTGTAGGTATAAAACGAGCTTGGTTTGTTAATATTTTCGATAGAATATTTTAGCCTTTTTGTATAATTTGTTAATAGCACGCATATCTGTATATATTATCTTACCTTTGTACATTTCTTCAATGTATATAATGGATGCAATAACTTTTAATGTAAAGAATTTGTAAGTATGTATGTATTATATATATTATATAATATATATTTAAAAGGATGTTGTTGAATTTTACATTGTGCGTAGCAAATATCTATATTATGACATAATAACTATAATTATTATAAAATATATATAAAAACAAAATATTACAATATTGCAAATTTCAGCCCGTAAATATGGTAGAATGGGTAAATTAATTTTATTTCTCTTGAAACCGATATCAAACAATCGATACCTAGAAAACGGGTTATGAATACTGGTATCGATTCCAAAGCATCGATACCTATCGACACTTTACCGATTCCAGTACTCAGAATCGATACCGTGCAGAGACCCGATACATCAGTAAGTATCGATACTCGATACTGAAAACGTCGGTATCGCCCAGCCCTAATGCCGGTCAACTAACTAAATAATAAAAATTTCGGATTTTACCGGGTTCTAACAATAAGGATTCAATTTTAATTTAAGGGGCTGGAAATCTTAAATCGTGATTGGTCAAAACAACCAGAAACCATTTGGAACTGTCTGCTTGAATAAATTTTATATACCTATCTATGTAACTGTATATTGTATAATATATATTGGTATTTGTTTAAACTTTTAAAGATTTAAAAATTAGTAATTCATGTAAAACTCGTTCGTAGTCTATTGCATAAAAATGAACTAAGTATATTTCACAAATATTCGTATTTAATTTATCTGTCTTTCGTCTTCCTTTATACAGGGTGATTTATTTTTAACTGAAAATATTACACACAAAATAATGACAAATGAAAAAAAATTGCGATAAAAGTTGTAAAGCAAGAGAGATACTCACATTTATGCGAGCAACACAGAAACACCTCCTAGAGCAAATGTTCGGAGTTACCGCCTCTTGCTTGTATACAAGCTTGTACTCGCCGTATCCACGAGTTATAACACGCTCGAATATCGTGCCTGCTTATTGTGTCTGCAGCATCTTGAAAACGTATGATCAATAATTCAATGTTTTCAATTCCATTATTATTGTTATTGTACACCAAATTTTTCATATGTCCCAATACATTAAAGTCCATCAAGTTCAAATCGGGTGATCTAGGTGGCCATGCAATAGACCCACCCCTACCTATCCATCGGTTACTGAACGTATTATTTAAATGCTCACGTATTTCGTAACTGTTATGAAGTGGAGCACCTTCATGCAAAACCACATGTGTTGACGCACGTTTAAAGGCACCTCTTCTAAAAGTTCTGGTAAATTTTTTCGTAAAAACATTAAATTATTTCTGTCATGTAAACGATGTGGTAAAATAAATGTTACGATAAGAGTACCATTAACAATTCACAACTAACTTCGTTAGTTATATGTTAGTTAAGATAGTTATATGTCTGATGAAGCTCAGGTTGGAGCGAAACGATCATTACAGTGTTAATTAAAATGTGAAATTCATTAAAATTTGTTTTATTTTATCCTGATAATAGTTATAATGGAATTTCATCAAGTAAAGGCTGAAACAATTATATATCTGTGGTAAGAATATTCGCCATGAAATCCGCAAATAATTCGTGTTATTGCAGCAGCCATAAGTAAGTATGAATATCTCTGTTAGTTTACAACGTTTATAATTCTTTTTTCATTTGTCATTATTTTGTGTGTACTATTTTCAGTTAAAAATAAGGCTGCAATTTTTTTATCACCCTGTACTCATCGAAACTATAAACAGCTTTTGGGAAAACTGTTTAATTTAATATTCTCATTATTTCATTTAGTTACGATCAAGTTGTTTATATATAAAGCACAGTGACTGCCCGGCATTAACGAGGGGTTACCCAGAAATTCTTTGAATGTGGCGCGGCAAGGGATGGTAATACAGCGTTGTAGGGCTAGATGGTGTCAGTTACATCTATTACTTAAAGTCACTATATCTAACAAAGTACCGCAATTAGGACGCCATATTGATTCCAATACCAACTGAAATGTAGTGAGTAGCGCGATTTTTAAATGTCCTGTTTTAGTGACTTTATGGAATTGACACATATTATGACGATTTTCAATATTATTTATTGTTTAAATTTGTTTTAGTAACTATACATGCATTTTTTTGTAAATAAAACGAAATATGTATTATGGCAAGCTTATATTTATTTTTTGACAGCGGATCTCATAGCAATGCTTCTACTATTTTTATCACAAGTTGTTGATACCTTTTTATTTTTTTCTCGTAATGAAAAATAAACTCTACTTTTTACAAATAATTTGATTAAATTTAACACTACATTGTGGAAATTAGGCACCAGTGGAAGATTTTCAGATTGTTGCAGTATGATAGTGATTTGCTTTTGACTTATTTTATTTTGTATTATTTTGTCCTCATAAAGTCTGTATCGAAGTTCACACTCTGACATAAAATTAAAAATTTCCTTATTAGCATAACCTAAGGCCTGAAGTTTCACCAAATGAACTTGCTTCCATTATTATTGTCTCATCGGTGGAATTAGATGAACGTTCATTTTCTGTTAATAAATCTGGAACTGCATCGGGACGTAACAGTTTTCGATTATCCATCCGTTTTTGTTCGAATTGTTTTTCCGAAAAATGAATCTAAATGTTTTCTAATCAAATTAAACGATATATTAGGTTAATGAGCACTTACCTCACAGATCATAGACATTGGGCTTAAGTCACTTTGTCCAATACATTTCATCCATAATTCTTTCCGTTGTGTGTTACGTTTGCCTTATTGTCAAAACAAATAAGATAATATAATAACAATTAGACAAAGTATGAACATATATATTAAATACATTGCATTTATAATTACATACCACTTGGCAATCGAAACAGACGATATCCATTTTCGCTTCTGCTTTTGCATCGTGCAACACAGCAGCCAGTCATTGTCACAACAAATACAAACGTTTCTTACTATGTATAACACCAAACACAATATAAATAAGCGACCAACGAGCGATTTCGTGTTTTTACAGTAATAATATGACAGCAGTCAAACGGCCATTTTGTTTCCAATATATATCTTTCTCTCTCTTACTCATGGTCCTTACCAATTGCGGTACTTTATTAGATATAGTGACTTTACTATTACTACATAAGTCAGTCTGTTAAACGGTACATTGCTAGGTAGTGATGAACAGTATTTGTGTTTATATTTGATGAATTGAGTTATTCTGCGACACTGCAATGTCTAATGTGAAAGAGCAAAGAAAGTGAATCAAATTCTGCTTCAAACTTGGTAAAACGACAGCGAAAACACTGAAAATGCTTAAATAAGCGTTTGGTGCGGCTGCTTTAGGCCAAACGAAAACTTATGAGTGATACAACCGTTTTAAAAATGGACGTGTGTCGGTTGATGATCATGTGCGTTCCGGCCGTCCATTGACGGAAAACGCGCCTCAAAAGATGACAAAAGTGCGTGATATCATGCTGCAAGACTGAAGGAGAACAATTCATGACATTTGTAACATTGTTGGATTGTTGTACGACGCAAGCGGCCTGCCATGTGGCACAACAATTCGTAGATCCTACACCACGACAATGCACCAACCCACACGTCACTTGTTATATTTCAGTTAAAGGCAGCAGTAATTTATATCATAATCATATATATTACTGTGATCAAAAGGTATTGGGGGTGATTCACTTAAACCGCGGGGTCAATTGGACTTTTCGGAAATTTTTTCTTGATGGAAAATGTCTGGAAAATGTTTGGGAGATGTTAAGAACAAAAGAGGAGTGGTAAAAAATGTTCAAATAAGGAAAACAACGCGCTGAATATGAACAGCGATCTAAACGACATCAACTGATGAAAATCACGCCCAAGAAATAAGAGATACTTATCTCGATTAGTTGTAAAATCGCTTTCGAATAAAAAAAAGACGTATTAACGTCTGTACAGAGGTTATGTCTGACTACCAATTATGAAACGCACCGTTGCAGATGATGGATCTATGGATCTTCTTCTTCTGATTCTTTGGGTTGGACATCTGCAAGTCCAGGCAGTTGAGCACACTGCTCTATGGATTTATGCTTATGATCCCAAAACAGCCGGTCTATTCAAACTAGGATGCACTAGGATTTTCTTCCAACCGCCTACACCGTTAACAAGGAATATTATTTGATGGTTATGCGTCGTTCGCGTGAAGTCAGGAAGTTATGCATGTTACATTTCATCTCATATTCGAAATTATTTGAACAAGCATACAAAACACATTGTTTCACAGCCACTGTATTCGCTTCATTTAGTACCGTCTGACATTTTTCTATTTCCACGGCTCAAAAGACCGTTTTGTGGCCGCAGTTTGGAATGGATTCAAGATATAAAACAAAATTTGACAAGCGCTCTGAAGATTATGTCGGGAATAGAGCATTGGAATAAGTGTATTGTTTCGGAAGAGAGCTATTTTTTGAGAAGAGGTGAAATCAATTTGAAAGAAGAAAAATACTTTGCTTTTTATTTAACCAGTACCGATATTTTTTAATCATAGAAATCGTAGTAGTATATTTGAATGAGGTATTAACAATAAATATAAGATAATCTTGACATTGCGGTTATCATTGTATTAAAATTAAGTTATACCGCAAGTAACTGTTATGGATACTTTTATATATGTTCAATAAATAATACCCATAAATAACTGTCAATTTTAGCTGAACGTTAGTAAAAAACTATGAACACCTCGACATTAATTAAACTGGAAAATCAAACATGATAATATTCAATAAAAACTGATTATAAGTCGTTAATATGTACATAATTATAAATATAATAACCAGTTTTTCATGCATTTTTTGAGCGAAGATTTAATTAATCTGGGAACTAAACATTGCAACTACGTAGGAATACACAATTCAATACAAAAAAAAAGGTAGACAAAGTTAACACTTTTTTATTCTTTTTATTATATATTTGCTTAATCTGATAAATATATTTAACAATCCCGGTCAATTTTGTAATTTAAATTAAATTAAAAAAATTACCAAATGGTAATTTAAGAGGAAATTACATTAATTACTCTGGTGTCAAAAAGTTTATTTACGTTTCGTCGTATAAAATAAAAAGAATCCGTTTTCTTGCAATTCTTTTTTTACATATTTTCTTAAATAAATAAAAACTTTACGGTAAATAAATCATATCTCAAATATGTTGTAAATGTATTATATATATATATGTATACATATTTGTGCTCCCGTCATCATAATACACCTGGTAATAATTAGATAAATAACCTTTTTATTTTTGGTGGGATTGAAGAATTACAATACATACGGTGTGTTAACTATTCTATACGATCATTTTATAAACAAGCGCGCTAAAACGATAGTGCAAGTGCCTGTGATCCACTTTCTAAAGTCGATTCAAACATCAATTTGTAAATTGGCGCAATAATAATAAAGATTTATAATAATAATATATAATTAAAGTAACTTGTGATAAAAATGACAGAAATAAACAATAAACCAACAATCAATGGGGAAAACCATTTTCAAATCGAACAAGATATATCCGATGATCCACCCAAGAAAAATAAATGTCTAGCATGTTTAAAAACGAATCTTTTGACTCTCTTAACTGTGTGCGGTGTTATAGCTGGTGTTATTGTGGGATTAATAATAAAAGCTACTTCGGATACAGCATGGTCAAGCAGAGAAGTTATGTACATCGGTTTTATTGGAGATTTATTCCTTCGAATGCTGAAATCTCTCATTTTACCATTGATAGTTTCTTCATTAATTTCCGCCGTGGCTAATTTGGACTTGTCGTTATCTGGTAAAATTGCAAGACGGGCGGTGTTGTTCTACTTAACGACTACTTTTTGTTCCGTGGTTCTGGGTATGATTTTAGTAATGGCTATCGGTCCGGGATATGGAGGTGAAGATGAGGACGATGGGACACATACGGAACTTAGGAATGTAACGACGGTTGATACTCTATTAGATTTGGTGAGAAACATGGTACCAAATAATTTAATACAAGCATGTATACAACAAGTAAGTTTATGCTAAAGCATTTATTTACACTATTGCATAAGTAGTTCCGAAAAGTCAACAAACGTATGATAACAGGTCTCTCAATCTTATTTATAATTTCCTCAAAAATTTCTGCGATCAGCAAAAAATCAGTAAATAATAAATTGAATTTATATCTTTTTTTGATATAAACTGTATAGCTATGACGTACATAAGTTTATATACAGTGTGTTTCACTTTTCATGGGGACACCTAAATAACTTTTTTATTTTGAAAGCAATTAATTTAAAATTTTTATTAGTTGTGTAGGCCATGACAATGCACCTTTTTGTGCGAATAGAGTTTTTATAAAGTCAATATCTAGCCAACTATAATTAAAATAAAAAGTACTGTTTCAAGTAAAGTCATGCTAGCGATTAAGATACAGCAAAAAAGTATTAGGAAAAGTTTTTACAAATCACTCAAGAACCCCTAATACCAAATTTCGCTGAAAACTTTTCATTTTTAAATTCTTTTACATTTTTATGCTATCTGTAGATAATAGTTTCTTATTGCAATAATAAGAGTGCCATGAAGCAAAAAAATAATTTGTCAGTTCAAACGTAAATTTACTAAACAGTTTACTTCAGTTGTAACTATTGAACTTTGCTGAGCAATGGCCGATAGACATTTAAGTATTGCTCAAAAACTAGAAATTATTCGAATTGTTGTTACGTTCTACCCGAGAGGCTGCTAGCCATATCTCGTAAACTCGTGTGAGGATTATTACGATACTCTGCTAATATTGCTGCATCGAAATGGTGTTCTCGATTGTTCAATTCTCGTTGACGTGGTTTAGCAACATTTCCAGTAGTGTTGAAAATGTTATTCATGTATGCTACAATTCGATGACGGACGGGTGGACGTTTAGGATGTCTCGCGTTAAACTCTTTAGCAGGCTCTCGGACAGAACGTGCATTATCACCAACAATTCGAATAATTTATACTTTTTAAGCAATAGTTAAATGTCTAACGATAGTTACAACTGAAGTAAACTGTTGTGAACTGACATTTGAACTGACAAATTATTTTTTTGCTTCATGGCACTCTTATTATTGCAATGTTAAACTGTTATCTACAGATAGCATAAAAATGTAGAAGAATTTAGAAATGAAAAATTTTCAGCGAAATTTGGTATTAGGGGTTCTTGAGTGATTTGCAAAAACTTTTCCTAATACTTTTTTGTTCTATCTTAATCGCTAGTATGACATTACTAGAAACACCACTTCTTATTTTAATTATAGTTGGCTAGATATTTACTTTACAAAAACTCTATTCATACGAAACGGTGCATTGTCGTGGCCTACACAACTGATAAAAATTTTGTATTGATTGCTTTCAAAATAAAAAAGTTATTTAGGTGTCCCCATGCAAAGTGAAACATACTGTAGTTGACTATGCTTTCCTTAAGAAAAGCATTGGTTCTTTTTTACCTAAATTACTATTTTTTTCTAAATCGTTGCTCTTAAGTTGTCCTGAAAGCCCGAAAGCTGAATTAACGTAAGAAGCTCTTTTAAAAGTATTAGACGACGTACCAGGTTATGTTCTGCATAAATCGGCAGTTATATGTTCTTTGCCAACTTCTAGTAAAAAAAAAAATCTACTTTATTTTGTAAATTCCAATTAAGAATAAATTTTGAATGTATTTAATAATAAAACACAATCGTAATTTTCAATCTACTCTTCCTCTTCTTCGAAATTACTTTCACGATTCCATTACATTTATTTTTGTCGTTCTGATGGTGTAATATAAGATTTATAACTGCCTTCAGAAAAATTATCAATTTTAATGCCGGAACAATATACTTCTAAATCACTAGTATAATTAGATGAAAGCATCTGAATATAATTGATTGAAAAATTCTTCATTGTTATGATCCGTCATTGTTGACATTTTTTTAATGTTAAATTGTAATGAAAATCTAAATACTTATCAAGCAAAGTAATTGTTTTTATAATAAAGTGAATACGATTGAGCACCATGAAAAAAATTTTGCAATATATTATCTTACACGAATTTAACTCGTGACTGGTCAACAATAGTTAAAACTTTTGAAATGATAGCCAGTATCTGATCTGTCCTAAAAGTTGAATCTTTACATAGTCAAAATTACGAAAATTTTTAACATAGTCTGCATTAATTAATTCAATTTATAAATTTTATGTAGTAATATTTAATCATTTTTTTTTTTGATAAACCTTTATTTTATTTTTAATAACTTCAAATATTCAAAAGTACCAGTAACAGTAGACATATTTAGATCATATAATATGATCGAAATCTTTTATACTCTAGAAAGGCATGAACACCGTTGACAGATATCATATTTTTTTGAAAAGTAACTACATTTAAACGTCAGTTGAAAAAATAAAAAACTTATGTTATTAATGTTATTATATTTAAAAAGTTATATTAGACCATGAATCTGATGAAGCGGGTTCAAATCTTGGTCTAGCCAATAATAGCTAGAATATCAATGGCGTTTTTTCAGTCCCAGTTCGACTCAGGGTAACAAAAAAAAAAAGAGTATCTGGAGGTAACTCTGGGGTAATAATAGGCGGTCGGCGCGTAGCGCTAGCCACGTACCATCTTAGTGTATAGCTCGGTTAATATCTGAAGATACTCTGGATGCGCGAGGCGTGGCTAAAATATGTCTATCTCTCTCGTTTCATGCTGTGTTCTCCTTTTTTTGTATTAAAATTGTTATCCACGCAAGTGCTATCAGATGTTAACCGAGCTATATCACCGAACGGCTCAAGTCGTAACAAGCCTACCATGTTACTACCCCATGGGCATACAAGGCTAGTTGCGGGGACTACTATTATTAAAAAGTTACAAAAATATTCAAAATGAGCTTCATTGTCGATAGATAACGCCACTGGTTTTCGAGTTAGAAATGAAAACTATGATTTATCATAAACATTCTTGAAGTATCAATAAACCAAACAATACCCACAATCACATTTATATTTCATTTGTCACTGCCAATATGACATTTTGAGGAAATAATTTCATGGCTAGAGTATAACAGATTTCGATCATATGGTGCATACACATACCGTACTACAGAAGCAGCCATGGTGACCGACATAGGGTGCTACAAATTGTGCCTATGTTTTTAGAATGCAGTGACATAATGATATATTGTGACATTCCAATTCCAAACTTGTATTTCTGTTATAAATTGATTATAATTTTAAATGTAATTAAAAAAAACGTCAATATTACTTACGTTAACTTAAGTTAATATATGCGAAATTCTATGACATTTTAAGGTTTTGCATATTTTAAAGCATGTATGTTGCATAAAATTTAGTGTTACTAGATTTTACGAAATAGGTTTCTATCTAATACTAAATGTAAATATTGTTTAAAGTAGACGACTCAACGTCTGTAATTGTTTATTTACAAGTAATTATTACTAATAAAATATGATTATAATTAAAATAAACATTTGCTTTTGAAAGAATTTTTTTCATTTACATAGTTGTTATAACCAATTATTACCATATAATTGTGCTATAACTTAAATAATATTTAAACAATGTCTATTTACTTAGGATGCTAGGAAAGTTTTGCCGAAGACTAAATCTTTGCAATTTTTTTAAATGTTTTTCTGCTTCTATTCATATGTATTTATATATCTCCTTATATGACCAATTAATGAAAATATCTTTCCATTTTTCCTGGAAAAGAGCTACGCAAGCTTTATTACACTCACTAACTAGCTACCATTATCAAAATGTCGACTTGCTTTTTTACGCACGGGAAAACCAAAAATGGCCGAATACTATACGGAGGACAACTAATAATTGTAAACATAATTAAACAAAACCTTACGCCATGGGAGTTATATGCGGAGAAGCGTCGTTTCGATAGAAAACTTACTTATTCTTAGAGTTTGTGGTAGACATTCTTCAGTGTCTATTTGTGTCACAATTTTTTTTAAGTTTTAAGCATTAATTGCACAATATCTCCCAAACTTGAAAAAAGACGAACATCATCCTCTTTAGCTGAGTGATAGTTACTGTTTTATGTCGTTCTTGGGTTTGAGCCCGAGACCTCTGTTAAAAATTATTTTCGTAGTTTTCCTACTTGTTATAAACTTTTGAGAGATGTGAAGGCATCTATTATTATTATATTATTTTCATTAACAGGCTTGCTTTATCATTATTTGTAGTCTGCCTCTTTAAATATCGTAAGCGTGTTCCTGGATTTTGACCCGATGCCACAATAATAATGTTTCGTTTCGTCGCTTTTCAATGCGCTATTATCTTTGTTGTTCCATCAATTTATCAGACATCTAGAAAGCAATTTATTCTTTATGGTAATGAAGAATTGGATGCACAGCGCGAGCAGATTCAAGGGCATCAATGTCGCTTTCATTTACCTAAAATTTATGTGTCAATTTTGCTCAATTAATTTTAGTATTGTAACACTGTATATTGTTGTAAGCTGTTACCTCTAGTGGCCCTTCAGAGCTAAATACAATTACAAATTAAAATTGTTTTTAAGAATTTTGAATCATCGTTTTATTGTCTTTAAATAAGGATCATTATCGTTAAATACACTCAACATTTCACTGAAAACCTGTAGATTTACGAGAAGTTAAAGTATATACAAACACCCACAGAAACTTTATCAAGCATTCATTTTAACGTGCGATAATACTTTTCTAGCGTCCTACGTAATTATATGACAATGACATTACATTACAGGATTTATTTAAGTTAGAAAAACGAGTTATTGTATTGTTTATTCTGTATTTGCATATTACTTTAATTAATGCCTTCAAAAATACTCTACAAATACTAATTACAAACGAAGTTGATGACATTATAAATAGAATAAATATTCTAAAATTTAAATGTTATCATATATTAGATTATAAAATGGGAGGATTGATCCAAAAAACACTTCAAAAGCTAAAAAAATTTTAAGCATTAACACAAAAAATAGGTTATATTAGTCGTAATATTACCTTAGTGTCGCTAACAATTAATTAAAGAACAGTCGATACATTTCTGTTTTCTTTAACGTCCTTTATTTACTACATCTATTGTATAAATAAAGTTTAATCATTTTAAAAGAAATAACTGCAGTCTATGCAGTCTCTACACCGTGAGTTAGGAGATTACTGCACTACACAACTCTATGTTCTAAGGTTCACGAAGGTCTAAAGGATCAAGTCGTTTTACTCTTCTGAATATTTGGAACTGACGGCTGTGATAGTTCCTTAATTACAGTTACGCCTAAATCGTGATGTATTACTTTGTTAGTAACATACCAAAGGGCATTACAAATTTGACAAAACACTGTGGATTGGAATTGTTGTATCTTCATTGTGTTAGGGGCCAATGGTTTTATCCAAATTCCATATAACCATATAGGTTTTAACACTGACATGTAGAGAAGCAGCTAATTTTTCATGCTGAGGTGTGATTTATACTTCATAAACCAGTACATTTTTCTGTATATCATACCCAATTATAGATTTTTTACCATAAGTGTTCGCACCAATTCAGATGATGTTGGTTCAAGTGAATTCCTAGATATTTAGCATCGTCTTTTATGGGGATAGAGGTGTTGTTAATGCTGCAGGGACAATTCCGTTTCTTAGAGTAAATATAACATTTACTGATTTTGAGCTATTTACTATGATTTTCCATAGTTTACACCACTTTTAGGAATTATTCAAACGACGTTATAGAAGTTAGGAGGCTCGGATTAGGCCCTGATGAGAGACCATTAAAACAGTATCGTCTGCGTATGTTGTAGTAAACGTTTTCTTATTCGTTGGTATATCTACAGTATATAAAAGGTACAACGTGAGGCCGAGGATGTTACCCTGTGATATCCTAGAGTTGATAGAATTATATTATAGGATTTATTTAAGTTAGAAAAGGAGTTTATTGTATTGTTTATTTTGGATCTGCATATCATTTTAATTAATGCCTTCAAAAATACTCCAAAACTAAATGTTTACATTTATTAGACTATAAAACGGAAGGACTAATCTAAAAAATTCTTCACCATTAACACGAGAAATAGTCTATATTAGCTTAATACCGCTAATGAACATTAGTCAATATATTTCTATGTAACGCTAAGAAATAAGTAATTAAACTTCTAGTTTCCAAAATTCTTTTATTGTAAATCACTACAATATTGTTTCGCCATACAATGGCTTCATCAGGTGGATGAACACTGAATATGTACAATGCAAGTTAGAATATTTATGTGAAAATTATTGGGGAATATTCTAACTTGCATTGTACATATTCAGTATTCATCCACCTGATGAAGCCATTGTATGGCGAAACAATATTGTAGTGATTTACAATAAAAGAATTTTTGAAACTAGAAGTTTAATTACTTATTTCTTAGCGTTGTAATGAAGTTTCAACAAGTATCTCCTTCGTCAATTAACTCATTACGTATCTCACATTTTATAGGGCAACGCACAACTCTTCCTAATTAATCTTACCTAGCATACAGTATTAAATAATATAATTCTAATAAGCTAATAAGACTGAACAACTTAAATAATTCTTGCCTTATTCATTTCAGAAATTAATTGATGTAAATAGACAAAACATATTTGCAAGGTGTTAATAAATATGAGATAGCTATCTAGTGCTGAATAATATGTGTCAGTCATTAGATTAGTATTGAGAAATTAGTTTATAACACCAAACGTATTCATTATAAATTACTTATTGTATTGATATTATCGGAAAGATTGTTATCGAATTGATGAAATATTGTACCTAACGATTAAATTCTTGGCAACCCTTTGAGTAGTACATCCACAGGCAAACATGGATATGTTTTTCTCTAGCTGTTAGGAGTCACATTATCATAAAATAAATAAGTTATTACAAATTAATTTGCTCATAACCTCTGATATATTGAAATACGACGAAGAATATAAACCCAGAATGTTTTTGAGATAAAAAATAAGGTAAACAATATTTTTTAATTTTTAATCTACTTTAAACATCATTAGTTACATCAGAAATTTATTTGTAAATATTTGTCTCCAAATGAGATTCGAGATCATGACCTCTCGTTTTCCAGACGAATGTGCCAATACTATACTAATTAATATAGACCTTATAAATTCAAATCCTTTTTTATACACTCGTCGACAAAAAATTCCGGACACCGAAGTAAATGTCTGTTAGTAGAAAAATTTATTTTTTGATTTAACAAGACATGAAATATTATATATAAAGTAAGAATGAGAAATAAAAATACTTATTATTTTATTCAATAAGAAAAAGTCACGAAACAGTAAATTGTGCAAAATTAAGAAATACATTGGTCTTATCAGCTAGGTTTCACATCACGTTTTCATACAATTTAAGCGATTAATAGTGCGTACTACTTCCACGAACTCCAATGATTTCTGCCATACAGCGCGGTAAACTATGAATTTAGTTGGCGACCTCTTCTTGTGTAATGTTTTTTCATTCCTAACGAAGAGCTAATCGAAAATCACGATTGATTAACGGTATGTCGGTACCGAACACGTCGCCCTAATGAATCCCAGAGATTTTCGATAGGATTCAAGTTCGGGCTTCGAGCTGGCCATTGCAAACGGCGAAAGTTAACCGCATCCAAATATTGCTCAACCACCCGTACGGTGTGAAGTCGTGCATTAGAGTAAATTTCTCACCTACGAATGGAGCAAATGGAACGATGTTATCAGCTAAACACTCGGTGATGTACCTAACAGCCGTCATGGTACCATTTTCAATAAAAACAAGCTCAATTTGCGCGTACAATGAAATGCCAGCTCAAACCATTATACCGCCTCCCCCAAATGTCATTCTTGGAGATATACAACATGCTGAAAATTGTTCACTAGGCCTTCTACACACACGTTCTCGTCTATCTGACGAACGCAGACAAAAAACGAGACTCATCCGTGAACAATTCGGAGCTGCATTGATTCATTGTCCAATGTCTTCGTTTACGGGCAAATCGTATTCGCTGAACACAATCAACTGGGAGCAAAAGTGGACATCAGCAGATTTCCCTGGCACCAGTCCGTATTCCTTCAATCTACGGCGAACGGTTCGTGCAAAAACTGTAGTACCGTAAACAGAGGCGCCGGACAAAATAACAAAAAGATCATTTAGTTAACCATACATTTTTTCAAAAAAAAAAAAAAGCTCATTAAATTGAGCTCGTAAAACTGCAATTCTTTCCACATTTAATCGTTTCTCTATGTCCGCTAGATCCCCATGCTAAACATCGGAAAAAACTCACTCTGTATATAACAACTCCGCCTGCGTATGTGTGCGTTCGTAAAACTCGAAAAGTAGTCGGTCGATTGACTTGAAATTTTAATACAACGTTGCACTCGAATACCCAATTACGTGTTTTTATAGTAAAATGAATTTTTTTTAAACGGCGCTACAAAAATCTTCCGGCAACGGTGAAATCTACGGTGTGCGTGGACATAAGTAGCGTAAAAATTTCTCAAATACTTGATTTGGTAGTACTTTTTTGTTACAAGTTGACGTTTGCGAATCATATACTCTATTTACGCCAACATATTGTTAAAAAGGAAAATAACTTTGATTTAATCTTGAATGAATTGTCTTATATGAAATCTTAAAATAATGTGTATAGGTTAGAGGTAAATGTCAAGAAGATTAAAAAAAAATATGCCAGACAATTGTCAAATCTGAAAGGCGAAAATAATAATGATATTGATATTTGAAAAACAATTAAACAAGTGGCTGGGGTTTTGAAAGAAAAAAAAGGAGAAATTATTGTTGATTGCCGACGTACACGATATGAACGAAATCATTCTAAACAGAATCGCAGGTGAAACAGTGACATACAAATTCATTCACTGCATGATCAACCAAAGTGAAGTAGTGAATTTTCCAACGGAATCATCTCTATATTCCCGGATTACCGTCACATATTCTAAATTTGAATATTGCAGCGCCAATTATATTACTCCGAAACATCAGTCAGCCACAGTTATGCAATGGCACGCAATTAGCAGTTAAAAAATACGCATTTACGCAAGTCACATAAGAACGAATCAAGAAAAAACATTTGTACGGAATTTCTTAACCAGTATCGACGTGAAGGATGATTTTTTCATGAAATCATTACAGGGAACGAATTTTGGATTCGTCACTATGGCCTCGAAGACAAGCGGCAGTCAATGGAATATCGTCGTCCTGATTCTCCAAGTGTACGAAAATTTAAAAGAGTTCCATCTGCGCAGAAAGTCATGCTCACCATTTTCTGTGATACAAAGGGAATTATTCATACCGAATATCTGCCGAAGGGATCAACGATTAATTCATTAAAATACTGCAAAATTTTATAATCATTAAAGAATAGTATCTTTGTAGAAGAAGGCCGGAAAGAATGATTTTTTTTGTACCACGACAACGCTAGCCGCATCGTAGCAACAAAACGATGAAGACAATGACCAGCCGGAAATTCACGGTTGTTTCGCACCCACCGTACAGTCCTGATTTGGCACCTTCAGATTTCTGGTTGTTTCCAAAGTTGAAAGATGGTATTGAAAGGTCAACATTTTTCATCAGATATTGAAGTTCGGGCTGCTGTTCGCAATTGGATCCACAGTAAACAAGAAAGTTTTTTGTGGACGGAACGAAGAAATGTGTTGCACTAAAAGGTGATTATGGGGAAAAATAATTATGTACATAGTATAATAAATTTTCTTCATTTTGAGACTGGTTTGATCATTTTGTCTTTTCTTATTCTTATTTTATAGAGTTGGAGATCTCATATATCAATCCGCCCTCGTATAAATTTTATAGTTATATGTACTGCTAAATTTGATTACTTTATATGGCCATTTCATTATAACTGTGAATGATTTACACATGAATGCTTTATAATGATACATAACTGCAGTTCTATCCTCAGTGTGCTGTTTTAAGAATTGCGTGACGTTTAATATAATGCTTAGTTTTATAATAATATAAGTTTAATAAATTAGTAATATAATTCATGATAGATAATTATTATTTCGTATATCTATACAACTATAAGAATTGGTGTGTGGAAAATATTTTTTGTAGTATATGTACTGATAGGGTTTCGTATACTTAATAATCAAAATTATTTTCATAATGTTTAATTAATAAATACACATGTAGCATATGTAAATAGGTTAAGGTGAATGCATATGTAAATTTATTGGTTCTGATTACCGGAGAAGATTCGCATGAAATATTTTAATTGTTATAAAAACAAGCAAAAGCCTCGCAAATTTGAAGGTAGTTTTATAATGTTTATATATTTATATATACAAGTGTCCCGTATCGTTATGTTCAAATTTTAGGAGTGTAAAGTAGACTTCATTTCAAGTAACAAAAGCGCAAAACTTGTATATCCATTTTTATTTATTTCAAAGTTACAGATCTATGAATGTGATTGTCAGATCATAAAAAAAAAGTAATCCTAAAGTCAATACAAACTGATTTTTCTTGACCATTTTGCTATTTTTAAAACAGAATAATTAATTCCACTTCTCCAAACAAAAGACACAGTCACACAAAATACTCGAAGCAGCGCGGTCGTTTCCCTAAAAAGGTCTCGGACAATTTTCGACGACACATGTGCACAAAATGAGTGTTGAAACAGAATAAATCGGTGAGTTTATGTCATTCAATGTCCTTACTTTATTATTTTAATTGAAATTTTTAATTCATTCATACAAATGTAATCATTTTAACTTTTCCTTACTTTATTATTAATTTAATTTTAATTGTTAATTCATTCACACAAATGCAAAGATATTTTCTTACTTTTCATTGTATTAATTTTTGTTTCTAGTTACATGAAAAAGACTTAATAATAATAAGAGTCGAAACGTCGTAGAAGAAAACATTAAAATTAATTAAAGGTCGCTAAACCAATAAAAAAGTCTATTATTTTAATATTAAGACACGGCCAATAAAATAAATAAGAAAATTAAATTCTTATAAACACTAAATTTATATATATATATATATATATATATATATATATATATATATATATATTAATAATCGTCGTAGGAGATACATGTTGACACTTCATTATATCAAATAGAAAACGCAATGTTGTTTAGTTTCAAAAAATATATTGTATTGTACACACACTACATATATGTTTCACCACACTGTGGCTTCATCAGGTGGAGGAATATATACTGTAAACCTTACATTTGATACCTATTTACAAAAATACAAATATAAAGGTAAAAAATCTGAGAGAGACCTATTGTAGTTTTAAGTTAAGTAGGGGAGAGTGATATACCTCTGCCTGATCACTTAAAATTATGCCTGCTTTAGAAATTAATAAATTTCATAATTTAGGCATAATTTCATAATATTATTACTTAGGATCGACTAAGCGCGGTTTATAGTACTGTTAGCCTGTTTTCTAAAAATTACAAAAATACAAGGGCAAAGGGTTTTCTTAATGCACTTCTCCATTTTATATTACGAGGCCGCACTATGGTACGTAGACTATCATATGATAAATTTATATGCTTTTCCTTTATTTCACCTGTCCTTGATGTAGTGTTTGTTAATCTTGAATTTTTAACTAAAATCTGCAGAACTTGTTTGTTCTTCAACTGTATGTTTTTCCATAATCTCAATAATCCACTTGTTTCCAAATAACATTGCACCCATTTGTGAATAAATCTCTTCGATTTTTTTAAATATCTGGCAGTTGCATCTCACCACATTTTGGTAATTTCGAGTGTGTATAGAAGAAAACATCTTCTAATAGTAAGTAATTTGTGCACAAAGCTTATTAAGAAATATGTGTAATTTTTAAGAATTGGCCAACTACAACTGAGAACCGGTGTAGGTAAATTGTGTCCCGGCAGGTCATAAATAAAATAGGAAAATTTAATTTACCGATAGGTAAATTCGGTCCCAACATTTCAATGATTCCTTTTATAAAGTTCACCTCAACATATTATTTTTTTTACAAAAACTTGACTTGCGCAGTTTGAGCATGCCGTTTGTTCTGCTGTGGACGATTGTAAAACTGTATTTTTTTATGCGGAGCCTGCGTACTTGCTGTATCCTCAGAGACAAGTGTAATGTGAGATAAGAAAGTCGTGTTTATAAAAAGATTATTCTTTATCTTTTTATTAAGTAACTTCGGGTTTATTTTTTGATTTAATTGTGGTTGGTGCTGTGTTAATTTCATTACCGCTATTTAACGAGTTTGTTTATCTCGTAATTGTTATATTTTACACTTTCTTACTTATGTGTCTTGAATATATTTTTTACGTAAGTAATATATTATTAAAAGATATCTTATTATTATTTTGAATGAATTGAATATTGTATTATTATTATCGTATTGAGATTTAGTCTTAGATATTTTATATAAATAACAAAGAAGGATTTTTAAAATTTGTAGTAAAAAAAAATACTGTAACTGTAAAATTTAGTACGTTGGTTTATCAAGGGCATTTTTTGTTACATGTGGTTGCACATGCGTTAGAGTTTGTTTCGGTCTGTCAAGTATAGTTTGTTTATTTTGTTCTCTAGGGAGAAATTAAAAAGTTTCTTTGTAATTTATTATTTTTAATTTTGATCGACTGTCATAAAGGAAGTTTAGACGTATGCTGCGGTCATTTCCATGCGTTATTTTTACCTTTATAATATTGTTGAATGAGGCAATATTAATCATTATACTTTATAAAGATTTTTTTTTTATTTTTGTATTAAAGTTTTATTTAAATTTTATTGTGTTTATTATTATTTAACCTTATTTCAAGAAGTTTACAAGTAACTTAAAGAAATATAATTACAACATTTGTCAATACTCTTTTACTGGCGCATTATAAATTTTGTAGAAGAGACAACCACTTTTCCGATTGGAACCCTGAGAGGAAAGCAGTCCCATTTTTTGAAATTAAACCGACTGAGTATCCTAGCTGGATAGATTTGTCGTGAATTGTGAATAAGCAAATTTCAAGATCACAATTCATAGCAATATGTAAAATTACAAAGTGTACATTTGATTTCCAAAATACATAACAGTAAAGTTAAAAACCGTCAAAAGTTTATCACGAAAATGATTGAAGCATACAGAAAACAAGAAATAAACCGTTTGCATTTCATTAAATGTATATTCTTTCACTGTTTATTTTTACCCAAGGGTAGCCCGGGACCGAATTTACACATGCACTAAACATTACGAGACCGAATTTACATGTACCCCTGAGGACTGTTAACGTCCTGGGTAAACATTCCCAGTACCTGCTTTTTTAAGAATTTTACTTATAACCCCTCTCACTCTTCAATTATGCAGGTATTTATAACTGTATATTCAATACCATAAATGGAACGTTTTTTTTGTCGTTTTTTCAGTAGCGATTAACTAACTGAAATATGTACGCAATCAGTATAAACAAACTACAGTTCATAAAGTGTTTCTTTGGAGTCACATGACCAAATTTAAGGCATAAGATTCCCTTAAAATGACTAATGTGTATCTGTATAGTATTACAGTGCATGCTTATGTTTGTCAGAAAGGTATAAACTACAACTTGCGGTACACACTTGGCCAGTACGAACTGTATATTTAAATTCTTAGAACCGGTAGTCTTCATATATTGCCATTTAAAAAAATCAAGTTAGCCTTGGATTTCAAATATGCGATAAGAAAAAAAAATGAAAATATAGCCAAAAAAATTCAAACATTTCCTTATGTTACTAATAAACGTTGAATACTGAATAAAACAAAAAATGAAAACAATAGGTTACTACTTTTCACTGTAAGTAGTTAAAAATTAAAATTTAACAATTATTATTCGTTTCTATTTAACAATAGGAATGAATATTTTTATTGTTATAAAAATGGTTAAGGATGGGTCAGTATGTAGTAAATAATGCATAAAACTTACGAAATAATCTAATAAATAGATTCAAGATTTACTAAATGAAATTACTCAAACCTAAGATTGAAATAAAAATAAATAACTGGCAACTGTCTATCTGTAGAAACATGATTTGAAGTGTGTACAAATTATTTATAAAAAATTTCAGTTCTATATTATTTTTATAAAAATAAGTTCACGATATTATCGACAAGTTATTTATTATTGTTTATTTGTCTCGTTTGAATTTCTCTACGCATTTATTTTATATTATCTACGCATATTTTTATTTTGATATTATCGTGTCTATTATCTCAAATTAAAATAAAATGATATTTTCATATTGTGAAATATTTGTCTTTCCGGGCTCTTCAAATAAATCTAACGGTAATTTAAACACACACTATATTAACAATAAAAATGAAATACACTAAATAACAATTTAAAACTAATAATTAACAATAAGAGCATTTATATACATATTTATATTTATATAAGATCACTCGACGATGATTTGGTGTAGAATCGCTTAAATCCCTCTTAAGTGCTATTTATATTTAAGGGAAAACTCTCGTATGTTCGATCTTCTCAATCCTTCTGCATCGACATTTTTCTAGACGGTGCTAGGCCGTGTGATATCTGACGTATCGTCAGATGACTCATTACAATATAATATATTGAAATGTTTAAGCCTATTATGCGATGTCCATTCTATTTTTGTTGTATTGTAATCTTTACAAAGGGTTATATTTACAGTCTTGTATTGTGTACCTCTACTTATTGCATGTGTGGATGTTCTAAATACTGTATATACATTGATAATGCTTCTGATACGAATAAAAAAGGCATGTACTAATCTGCTTACAAATTTTTGACAACATTGACACAAGTTTTTGAAGAGTGTTAAATGGAATATTATTTAGAGTATCTTCAAAGCATTTCTAAAGCAGAATACAAATTGATAGAAATATGTTAAAAACATATATGTAGCTGTACACATGGACATACAAAACGCATTTAACCAATGGTCACTTCACAATACAAACACGTGTGTTTTAATCTAATGGTCTTAGATTCGGTTCTGCAAGATAAGCACAATCTTATACCGTCAGTCGAGATATCAGTCAGTAAGAGATATCTCGACATCTGACGAACAAGAAAGGTTCGCCGATAAAAGCGCTTTCTCACGAACAGCTAAGCAGCTTCTTGGAGAGAAAGAAATACATATGATTGTGTAGTCCATTAACTGCACTGAGGAGATCGTTAGAGCGAAACACATGTGTCTGTATGTTGAAGTGACCATTGGTTAAATACGTTGTGTATATCCATATATCTTCTTCTTCTAATTTTTGGGGTGGGCGCCAGCACGTCCAGGCACTTGAGCACAGTGCTCTTTGTACCACCACAATACCACATACATCTCCGCCACACAATACCACATACATCTCTCAGTTCCACCCTGTTAGTTTTGTGTTCTCGCCACTATCCTCCTCAGGGCCAGTTTGAGTACCCTGGTAAGATCCAATACATCTCTTCCGAAGTGTTTCTGTCTGAGTCCCTTCAATTCCTCACAAGTGCATATTTCCTGAAGGTTAGTTTCCTCCTGTACTTCACATTTCCTACACCAGGGCTCGCTAACCAAGCCCATGCTGTAGATATGCTTCCTTAATGGACAATGTCCAGTTATTAACCCGGCAATCATTTTAATTTATTTTTTGTTACTACGAATCAGGTTGGCTGAAAACCTAGCATCCCTTAGTAGTGTTTTAGTATGTAGTTTCTTTTTATGTTCTCTTTCTAGCCATAACCAGATCTCCTTTCTAGCTGAATCCTTAGCGATTCCACATACAAGTTCTGGTCCTATGAAGTTCCTTTTAGTACCTTCCTTGACGAGTTCGTCAGCTAACTCATTGCCTTTAATTCTCTCATGGCCTGGCACCCATATTAGTGACACAGTATTGTTTCGTGCTAGTCAATTGAGGACCTGTTTACAATGTTTCACTAGTTTAGACCTGGTAAATGGACTCATAATGGCTTTAATAGCTGCCTGACTATCAGTCATTATGTGTGATTTTTTTGTTCGCCCAGCCGACTTTCCGAATTTACTGTTCATAATTAAAAAAAAATAAATAATGTGTTTCGGTATAAAAACCTAATTATTAAAATGGACAGCTCGTATACCCGGTCTATACTTTATAATCACTGACAAATTTGTTAAAAATCAGTATAACAATGTCGACAAACTTATGAATCTGGAATAAGCTATGTTCAAATAAGATTTGAAGATTTACAAATTAACAAAATTTTTTGAGTGTGTATTTCGGAGAAATATATGATAAAAAATGATTAAAGTAGACCTGACCAACTAAATTCGATATATTAAAGATCGAGATGTTCATCCATTATAGAATAATTCAAATTACATAGTTCCAATTTATAGTATACCTATATTTGTGCTACGACATTCTTCTCAAAGCTTTAAACTTATGATAAAATTTATAACAAAAGAAAACGAACTTTCATGTTAATTAGTGTTTACTGTTTAAAATTTGTCTTACGTGCATCATGTTGTTTTTACGTCTTCATTGTAAATTAATTTTCTTAATATATGAAAGGCATTAGCATAAAAAGTTCGCGGTTTTTACGTAATATACTTAGCCTGATGTAAGTAATAAAATTGTATAAATACCCGTTTGGAATAAGACGTCAAGGATAAATTCTTAAATTCACGATTATTTTTTAAGAAGCAGAGCACGAAACCACAAAGTGACAGAACTATTAAATGTTAATTTACTTCAGAATTAATCATCTTATTTTGATGTAATTTTAACTATCTATTATTTTTTTACTTTGGCCAACAATGTACGTAGTGATTTTAAACAATACCTAATTTCCCAAAAGCTCGTTCTGATTAACGCTATATCGCTAGTATATTATTTTTATTCATTACATTAAATGCCGATTGAACTTACCTAGTAGTCATAAAGACATACATAGCGATTTGAGAATTTTAACAGAAGATTAAAAACTTGTTTACACTTTTAATTTCAAATATATTATGTGATAAAAAGGCATCACCCAGTAAAACTATGTTTTTAAATTAAATTTTGTGTAAATGTTTACTGTGTAAAAAATAATAAATTATTAAATTTTCATTGAAAAATTCCCTCTACAGAGAAAATTTAATGAGTTTTCGCTACATGCAGACAAATACATTTTGCTCTTCGAATGGACATGCTTCTATTAAGATGATCTAGAAGCTCATTCCAACCAACCCTTTGTAGGGTATTATAAGTTCCTTGTAGGGTTAGGTAGCATACCAATCCTATCATATTCCAGACATGCTCTATGAGCGATAAGTTAGGCGGTCGCACAGTCCAATTGAAAATATAGACAGTATCCTGTTGGAATGTGGTATTATTCAGGCGGTGGATATACACATAGGACCAGCTCTCAACGGGCCATACCCGGCAATAAGTGGCAACAGCGATCCCCTCTACGAGCAGTAGCTTACATTACCACACATTGCAGAGTTATGAATTTAGTAAGACTTAAACCGCGCAAGGATATAGTCGTTTGCATATTCGTTCTGTATACGTAATTTGCACATTTGTTTCAGATATAATAAGGTCGTTATATCTCCAAGTTATTATTATTGTATTCTTAGCTGCTACGGAAAGGTAATTTTAAGTAATAAAAAAACAATAACGTTTTCTAAAAGATAAAAGTAAAAAAATCAATAATTCTACAAAATAAATTTTAATTCTAAGAAAGTCACTAAATATAGGATTCGAAAATACCGCCCTCTCTCCCCAAACAATAGCCGAGCCTATTGTAAAACTCTCGCCTCACTCCCTCGAGATTTCTAGGGGTTATTGTCTCGAAAATTCTAAACAGTTGAACTTGCATCTGTTGCAACCTTACGTTTGCACAGCTAGATACGAATGACGGGCAATCTATTGCTCTCGATCATCGGACTTATGTATGCGCACGCGGAGTGGCATCCTACATACGTTGCCACATCGCATTACGTTCCATACGTATATTGTTGCGTATGGCCCGTAGTGGGTTGGACGTATCGGTATAGTAAAGCAACTGGTTCCAGAACTTCATAAATGTAATGTCCCTTTTTGGCAGAGATGAACCGTAGAATAATAATGCGCTCCATATAGCATCGTGTTCGATCGTTTGGGTTGATTTAATCTTCCAAGATTAACACTGCCTCTCATTTATCGGCATCGCAGAATGGTGTAATGTACGTGAACATTGGTGGATGAAGAGTTGAATAATGTCATTTTTCCCACAAAATCCTTTTTTTTTATTTGAGCCTTTGATGGTCGTAGACGAATCCAACGTCGAAAAAGAGAAAGGAAGTTTTTGAATTTTTCCATAGAACGTAAAACTGCACTTACTACGGTGATATATGGGAACGCATTGTTTTTCTATGGGTTATCTGTCAAAAGAGCAATTTAAATGTTCAAAGGTACATTTACGAAGTTCTGGAACCATTCGCTACCTTATATCCAAGGGATAAATAATGTCACATTCCAGCAAGACAATGTCTGTTTTCATGTTTCAACTGTTAACATTATGATTTCTGGAAGAGGCCAACATCAATATTCTCAATTGATCTGCGCGATATTATAGGTCAAACGGTTGGTACGCTTTCTAACTCTCGAATGAACTTACAACAGCTATACAAAAAGGTTGTGTTTATGTATAACAATACGTTATGCACGTATAAAGCATTTGTTACAATATGAAACAGACATGTAAAAAATCTACATATCTGTAACTGTACACATGGACAATACATCTCGTATTTTCAGCATTTACTTCTGCTTAATACATATGTTTCTGCTTTTTCTGCTTCCTTTTTTCGGCGAAGTCTCTTTCGTCCGTAAGATGTCACTTATGAAATAGGTGCCACCTTATAGGATGAAATTTGCTTTGTCTTTTAGGCGATTTCAATGAAATGTATATACGGATACAAATCTATTCATAAAGATTTGTTTCATTTGTATCACATTGCTTCACTAGCTTGACTGATGACGCCTAGATGGCAGAAACATATGTATTAAGCAGAAGTAAATGCTGAAAATAAGAGATGTATTGTCCATGTGTACAGTTACAGATATGTAAATTTTTAACATGTCTGTTTCATATTGTTACAACAGCTATATGATTGGAATTGCTTGGAATGAGTTTCTAGAGGAGTTCACAGATCATCCTACTAGAAGCATGTTCAGGCAAATAGTATAACGCGGAACGTACTACGTGGAACGGCAAATTATTACTACAGAAGAATTTAGAAATATCTACTATTGCGGCATTTAAAAATCGGATACTTAATTTGTTTGGTTTGAATATGGCTTTTTAAGAGTAAATAGGTATGTATCTATTTGCTTCTGTTTACAGATCCGTCAGTGTAATATTCAGGTTTGTCAAAATATGAGGTTAATATGCCACATTTGAATATTCAAACTAAAATTCAAATAATTACGTTACTAGAAGGATTGTCAGTTAGAAGATTAGCCAATAGATTTTGCGTGGAGAAGAGTATCATTTCAGATATCAAAATTAAAAGGCAGCGTCGGGGAGTTATTAATAGAAAACGAGGCTCCGGTGGTATCCGTGTGTCAACTCCCGAACAGGATGAAAATCTTGTTAATTTTATAAGTAACGATCTGTTCGAAACAATAGTAAACGAGCGGAAGATTCTCAGTAAACGTCTGGGTCTGGATTTGCGCAAATGGGCCAGGTGTTTGTTGGATTATAGGGGAAGATTTAATAGTAACAATTATATTAGAGTATTAGAAAATGTTTTTCTACCTTCGGCAGAAATTATATAAGTATCCTGAAATTTCAATTTGATTTTTCTTATTGTTTCGATTATTATGATAATCGAAACAATAAAAAAAATCAATGTAACGAATGATAACGATTACTATAAGTACCAAAAATTGACATGTCTATCACCAACACTGTGGCTCCTTTGATTACTTTGATTCAGATACATATTCATTTTATATAAGTACAAGTTTATCGTTCGGTGCCGGCATTAATCTTATTTACCTTAATCGGTATTATTTGCCTCGCTGAATTAGTAATAGTATACGTAGCCAAAGACCGGACTAAAAGGCACCAAAGAAAATGGAAAAAGGCACTTAAAAAGGAATAAAATCTTACTATTAAACTTAAATAAAACACCTTATATTTCACAAACAATAGTATATTAACTATATGTACATTTCATGTGCCCTGCACACATCATCAGTAGTAACTAAATTTAAAAGTATTATTTTTTAAATACATGTATAGTAAAAATATCTATCTATTTTTTTGGTTAGGGGTGTAAAAATTACAATTATAAATGGTCAACAAATGGTCAAAAAACATGCATATAAAAATATAAAACTAAAAATAAAAATAAAAAATTTTGGTCGTATATTGTAATAGTGCCTGTTGAAATCTATTGAAATTCCAAGAAAGGACAAATTATGGGAAAGACCGTTACCTATGAAAAACAAGACAATGACTGTGTTTGGCATGTCGGGTTCTATTAAATAACAATATAGTAACGTGAAAAAGAAAAATTAGTTATTAGATACTGTAGGTATACAATTTAAAAGTTTATTATTAATAGGTGAAATGTCATTGTTTAAGAGGTAATTTTTGTATTTTTTCATATGTATTGCTTCCCACATGTTTCAAATTTTTGCTATTACATTTTTTAATTAATTTTACATTATCTAAGCTGAAATTATGTCCAGTATCTAAATGATGTAGAGCTAATGCTGATTTATCTACATTGTGAAGTTTTACATGAGCTAAATGTTCTTTGAAACGGGTTTGAATATTTTTTCTTGTTTGGCCGATATGTAACTTTGGGCAGGAATTACAGTTAATTCTGTAAATACCTGATTCTTTCAGTGGGTCTGTGTTAACTAACTTTGTTTGAAGATGTTGTTGTAACTTATGAGTGTTGGAAAATGCAGGAGTTAGATTATAAAAAAAAAAAAAAAAAAAAAAATATAATCTAACTCCTGCATTTTCCAAAATCAGCATTAGCTCTACATCATTTAGATACCGGACATAATTTCAGCTTAGATAATGTAAAATTAATTAAAAAATGTAATAGCAAAAATTTAGACATGTGGGAAGCAATACATATGAAAAAATACAAAAATTACCTCTTAAACAATGACATTTCACCTATTAATAATAAACTTTTAAATTGTATACCTACAGTATCTAATAACTAATTTTTCTTTTTCACGTTACTATATTGTTATTTAATAGAACCCGACATGCCAAACACAGTCATTGTCTTGTTTTTCATAGGTAACGGTCTTTCCCATAATTTGTCCTTTCTTGGAATTTCAATAGATTTTAACAGGCACTATTACAATATACGACCAAAATTTTTTATTTTTATTTTTAGTTTTATATTTTTATATGCATGTTTTTTGACCATTTGTTGACCATTTATAATTGTAATTTTTACACCCCTAACCAAAAAAATAGATAGATATTTTTACTATACATGTATTTAAAAAATAATACTTTTAAATTTAGTTACTACTGATGATGTGTGCAGGGCACATGAAATGTACATATAGTTAATATACTATTGTTTGTGAAATATAAGGTGTTTTATTTAAGTTTAATAGTGTAATAATTTCACAAGTGCTCAACATATATACTACTGAATAAAATCTTGACAAAAAAAGCATTCAAAATGCATATTTTTTTAATAAGGCATAAAATTCAAAAAAAAAAATGCATAAAAATTAGATAAACAACACACAAATTACTACTAATTACATTTTATTTTCATCAGATATACATTTCTAAACAAATTTGTACTCCGTGTTCGGAAAGTATGGAACATAGAGAACAAAACTGAAACAAGATTTTATGAAAAAATCACGAAACACGTCGATCTTGTTCTTTAAAAATGTACATTTTCATGCCATAATCACTCCTCTACACCCATTCGTCTCCAAGCGATGACGACATCTTTTGTTTCCCAAATGACCCCTAATTTCTTCGGCGATTTTAAGAGACCACTCGACCGCCCAAACGACAGCATCAAATGTTTGATATCATACATAAGAAAATTTTCGACAAATAATTCATTAAATGTTTAGGAACAACGTCATTAAAAAACATAAAAGAAATGAAATTGGAATTAACATTCAATAAATAAAACAAGCAACAAATGAACGGCAACAACAAAGATTTTAGTGTTCAAACATCTTCAGGTATTTCCATTTCATCCATTTATTACTTGACAATAAGCTAGTCTACAAATGGTCGAGATACCTGTGCTCGTTTTAATTTTTGGTAATATGTTTGTTTCCAACGATTGCAATCGCCCAGCAAATGTCAGTGTGACTTGTGTCAGTGTTAAGTTAATCGCTATTTTAGAAAAAAAAAACTTGGAATGGCTCATGTATTGAAATTTTAATAATGTTGAGATATGGAGATAGAGACAACAGGAAGAAGTGTGCAATTTATTTAACAATGTATACCCTGAATATCATATCTCTGTCTACCGTTAGTAAAATTGTTCGAAAATTTCAAGAAACTGGTTCTGTTAAGGATTTGCCAAAAACTGGTAGACCTGGAACTGTAAATAATGAAGATCGTGAAAATGTAATGTTGGCGGTCGTGGAAAATCCACATGTTTCTGTTAGGCAAATTGTTCAAGAGCATAATTTAAAGAAAACTTCTATTCACAAGAATCTAAAACATGAAAGGTGGTATCCGTATAAACGTTGTATTGTTTAAGAATTATTTGTAGACGACTTGGATCGAAGGTTGGAGTTTTGCCAGTTAATAACACGTCGATTTGAAGCAGACGATAATTTCCATAAAAATAGCCTCTTCACTGACGAGGCAACCTTTTGTTTAAATGGTATAGTCAACAGGAAAAATACACGTTTCTGATCCTCAAACAATCCTAAATGGTATCTGGAAGGACACACTCAATGTTTGGGCTGAAATTATTCGAAAACGAATTCTGGGACTGTATTTCTTTGAAAATACTTTGAACGCAGACATTTATTTAGATTTTTTAAGATTTGAACTAGTTCCCGTGTTAGCTCTTTTATCTTCAAATGAAGCAGATCTAGATATACCCCATAACAGTATATGGTTCCAGCAGGATGGGACTCCACCTTATTTCGGAATTAATGTCCGCTATTTTCTGAATGACACTTTTGCTAATCGATGGATAGGTAGAAGAGGTGTAATAGAATGGCCAGCCCGCCCGCCGGATTTACTCCGCTAGACTTTTTTTTCTTTAGGGCTACCTTAAAGATAGAGTTTACCTAAATAGGGTGAGAAATCTTGAAAGCTTAAAAGATCACATTCGAATAGAGATAAGGGCTATCACACCAGAAATTACAGCAAATGCTATTAGCGAATTTATCATTGCCAAACTGTCAATGGAGCACAGTTTGAACAACTGCTGTAATTTCCGCGGCGAAGTTTAATATCTTTGTTTATTTATTGGTTAATCAAAGTTTGAATGTTAATTTAGTTCCAATTTGTTTCTTTCATGCTCCTCAATAAAATTGTTCCTAAACTTTTAATTATTTCTCGTAAATTCCCCTACGCAAGATATCAAACATTTTATGCTATCACCCAGATAATCTATAGGCCTCTCAAAATTTTGGAAAAAATCTAGCCCCCCCCTAAACCAAAGATGACGTCATCGCTCAAAAACAAATGAATGTAGAAAAATTGATTATGCATGAAAATGTGCATTTTTGAAAAACAAGATCGACGCAATTCAGGATTTTTTCATAAAATCACTTGTTTCAGTCCCATTCTTCATATTCCGTACTTTCCGGACACGGTGTATAAAGAAAATACCAATCCCGTAAACCATTTATTTAATAACATTATATTTTCATCAAAAATACATTTTCAAACTAAAACTTATAAAAAAAATTACTAATCCCGAAAACAACTGATTATTAAATATTGTTCTAAATGTTTCATTGTAAAGTTGTGTATTCTATCACTTAACATATTCTTGTAAGCCGAAAAACTTCTCTCAACGTCGACATCCATAATAAAATCAGTAACAATGTCACCATTTAAAATTGATGCAATTTTTTGTAAGGTGTCAAATTCTTCATTCTTATGCAGAACGTCGTTTAATTTATATATAATTACATATTTGATCAATATGTCCTGGTATAATATATTTGCTACCTTGAAAATTTTTAGCCATCTGTACTACAGTAATAAGTAAAGGCAAATCCTGCTTCTAAAGTGATTTTATACAGTCACTTACATAACTGTAATTGGTTTTTATAAATGCCGTATTATTTTGTAATTCTACTTCTTTTAGTACGGCCTGACAATCTTGTATTGCATGACTAGCTGTAGATGGAAATTAATTTATTAATTTCTTGAAACTGTCTAAGGTATTTGTGTAATATATAGGGGCATCTAGCCACGTTTCCTATCTTGTTAGAACTGGTTGTAGGGGAATGGGGTATTTCGTAATCTGTCCATAAACATTTCTAACCTTAATGGAGCTTTAGCAAATACTTGTTTGACACATTTATTTAGACATTTATTTACTAATGGCAACTGCAATCTTATAGTTTCAGCTACTCGATTAAGTCCCTGTTGTAAGCAAGTACAATGAATTAAATTCATATAAAAATCTTTATATTAGACGCAGCTTTTACCATATATGCCGCTGCATCTGGCAACATGAGTAAAATTTTATCACTTGGTACCGATAAAAAAAAGTGTGTTAATTCGTCGTGAATAAATCTTGTTATTGTATTATTATTTGTTTTACTTAATTCTTTCGTACTTTCATGATTTCCTTAATACAGACTTTGATTTTGAGACGTCCAAATATAGATTATAAAGCGAATTTTGTTATATTAATATTAATTTCGCATCTTTTAGTTAAACCTGTGTAACGTTTGCGTGACAAAGTAATTAAGCATCTATTTTTATTATAAATTCGATATAAAATGCAGGATTTTTCATTCATATTGAAATATATATTTGTTCCAGTACAGAACACATCTGGTAGCTCCAGCAGAAGATACCGGTAAGTTTGTAGTATATCTAATGATGCATCAGCGATAATATTTTTGCAAAAACCTAAAATTATAACTTTTACATCAACATTCAAGTTAAATTTATTCTTTAGATGATATATATAAGTGGGATGTGGACAGTGAAATGGTAGACGGCATGAACATTTTGGGATTGGTTGTTTTTTCGGCAATAACTGGTGTTGCACTTGCACGTCTGGGTGAAGAAGGAAAACCCTTAGCAAATTTTTTTCAATCAGTAATGTCAACCATGATGACCATTACGAGATGGGTAATATGGTTCTCACCCGTGGGTATTTGCTTTTTGGTAGCGGCTAAAATAGTTGAAATGGAAAGTTTGGAAGTTCTCCTCGGAAAACTCGGCATGTATTTTATTACAGTTGTTCTTGGTTTATTTATACAGGGTTTCATTATTTTACCACTGCTGTACTTAATTATGACAAGAAATAATCCTATACCCTACGTCAGCAATTTGACACAAGCATTGGCTACGGCTTTTGGTACAGCATCCAGGTAAATATTTCATTATTGTAAATCATATTCATTCATCTATACCATTCGAAATTTTATTTGTAGTTCAGCAACACTTCCAGTCGCAATCAAATGTCTGGAAGAGAAGAGCAAAATTGATCCTCGAGTAGTTCGTTTCTGTCTTCCAATAGGGGTTACCATAAACATGGATGGTACCGCCCTCTATGAGGCAGTAGCTGCTATTTTCATTGCACAAGTTAGAGGCGTAGATCTTTCTATTGGTAATTTAGTAGCGATCAGTATAACTGCAACAGCGGCTAGTATTGGGGCAGCTGGCATCCCGCAAGCTGGTCTTGTAACGATGGTTATGGTACTGGATACTGTAGGATTACCGGCCGAAGATGTCAGTCTGATATTGGCAGTTGATTGGATATTGTAAGTATAAACTATTGTAAATACATTTTATATGTTTTGGTTGGTAATCGAAAATATTAATTGATTAAGATGTCAATTCGGAGATAGATATTTTTAGATATATTTGGCGTATTTTATTTCTTACTACTTACTTACTACTACGTGAAGTAAGATATTTTTATTTTGACGTATTTTTAAGAAATGTTTATAAAGGTATTCATTATTGGAAACTAGTTTAGAGAGAGGAGCTTATCTCCAACCAGTTAAGATGAAAAAGAGGTGAAAGGCATATGTGAGTAATGCCTTTATAGAAAAAATCGCGGTCCAATGTTCACGTGGTAACGAAAAAATCATTTTTCTTTATTCGAGTCCGGTTCTGTCTCAGTTAATATATGAGCAGCAATACGGGAATCGCCGCTACAAACAACGCTTTTTAATTTAGAGATTTAAATTTAGTATGGACATAGTCTTCGCTGTGATTAGGTGCGTTCGCAATGGTATCCTACACAAATATCGAATATACCGAGATGATTTTAATTTATGACGAAACAAGGCAAAATAGTCTAGCGGCAAAAAATTTGAATTCAGAACGTTTCCCAAATGGACGTCTTCTTTCGACTATGACAGTTGTGATGGCCGTGTATCGACTTCCGGATACAGGATCAGTAATTCAACGTTTCGAAGGCCGTGACCTTCAAAGATCTCGCAGAGTGCAACAAGCAGAAGATGATGTTTTAAATATCGTGGAAGCGAATCCCGGCTAAGTACGACAACCCTAGCACGGGAAGGAAATGTATCTCAAGCTACGGCGCGTCAAATTTTTACTACTTCATTTTTATCGTATCTAACATAATGGAATTTGATTTTCCCCGCCGAGAGTAGTTTCGTGACAGAGAAGTTCATCAGCCAGATCTTGTGTTAGTAATTCTCTTTACCGAAGAATCTACGTTTACCAAAGATGGTATTTTGAATTACCATAATATTCACCACTATGAAAATTCTCATCATATACACGCAAGTTACTTCTATTTAACTATAATTTCAAAGGTTGTTAACATATTAGTATGTATCTGTAAATGTTGGAATATCAACATAAATGATTTGAAATTTGAAGAATTGACTTTTATCAGTTAATAGTTCTCATTTAAAAGACTTTATAGCTAAATATATTCAAAATTATTTAATCAATTGAAATAATAACATTTATGAAAGCGTTATTTTACGAGTAATTAATTAAAAGCAAACTTTAAGTACCAAATAATTGAGTTATTTATTTATTAAAATACGATTTATATAATATTAGTGTTAATATTGCTATTGAAAATTATCTAATACAAATGAATTTGACACATTAAACCTAATAACTGAAGTGAAAGCATTAATAAAATTATTTTCTTACAAAACCGATTCATGTGTACCGGCAACAAATCTTAAATATAAAGTTTCCAAGGACACATAATGGAATACCCAGTATCAAATACAGGTTCAGTTTGCTTTACTATTTTGTAATAGCCTATAAATGTGCAAATTATCATCGGCATGTACTGGCGTAACCCAAATACATTAATGTATCTTTTTTGCGTACTCTGCCTTAAAAATTAAAAACTCGATAATTATATACAGGTGCAGAATGTTGGGATTACGTATGACTATAGAAACTCTAATAATTTGCATTCGTTTACCTAATTTAAAAGGTTCAGCCAACTTCTAGCAAAATCGTTAACATTTTAGATGAACATAAATTAACTACGTACATTAATAAAAAGTCAGTCATTTATATATGATGACGAAAATTTACTGCAGATAGGAGTATTACTATTCTTATGCAACATTACTCATATTTTATTGTTAATAATTTATGTTAAAAAGAAATGATTAGAAATGGTAAAATATCATTATTACATAAATACAAATCTAATATTTATGTATTTGGAAAGTCGCAAAAAAGGTGCCTATAAAATTAATTCTAAAATTTTTTTTATTAAAAATGTATTTAGTGGTTTCAAAGCGAACGTTTACATATGTACAGTTATGTCCACATAAATTTAATACGAGGGATATCTTTTTAGTTTTGCATATGGCCTCATAAAGGGCGCCAGTAATAAAGAGTCTGCTGTCAAAATTAATTTCAAACTTTCGTTAACCTGAATCTAATGCTTCATTAAGATACGGCAAGTGCTTTAGCATAGTGAATTTTTAAAGTTAAGTTGGCCGAAAAATGAAAATGAGTCGAGAAAATTCCGCACAATAATTTTTTACAACTTTCGGAGTGGATTAGCTCAACAACAACGTCATGCTGAGTTGGTTTCTGTTTTTGAAGATAAAGCACATCAATCGACAATTTCACGTTGATACTGCGAATTCCAACGTAGCGAAATTGAGACATCCATGGCTATTCCAAAGACCTCACTCCAGACGATCCTACATGATGAACTGAGCATGAGAAAGTTAATTTCACGTTGGATCCCGCATCTTCTAACCGAAGAGCAAAAGTCGACTCGCGTTAATTGTTGCCGAAAAACTTTGAGCCGGTTCAATAATGGAAACTCAAAAAACGTTTTTGTACTCGCTTATCAAAACCTGTCATTTCACGATTCGATTTGCGTGCGTAAAAAGTCACTTTAAACACGAGTGCGTAAAAGTAAAGTTGGTACTTCCTGGAACTTGATTAATTTAGTGACATTTTAAAATCATAAATCCCTAACCTTAATAATATGCTACCCAGTTCGTTGTTTTTCTATGAAAATAAAAGGAATTGAAATAGAAATTGTTATATTTGGAAGGTATGTAATTCAATGTCAGAACAGCAACAAATATTATTTTTTAAATTTATAGAAAACTAAAAAAAAAATTGTCACAAGTGGGATTCGAACCCACGCCCTCAGAGTGGACCAGAACGCTCGAGAACCCGTATAACGGGCAAGATAAACCTTGAGTCTCGCGCCTTAGACCCTTCGGCCATCCTGACAGATACAAGTAATATTGTTAAAAATACTTATAAATATAAACATTTTGAAATTATATTTATATTTTATATAAATATTATTATTGTTTATAGTTCTCGTACAAAAAATATTGTACAAACTTTGTGCGTGAAACATTTCGCGAATTCGTATCCATAAAGCGCTCGCCTACGGCTCGCGCTTTAAACTGGTCACTCATTCGCGAAATATGATTTCACGCACTTGGTTCGTAAATAACTATTATAGCATCGCGAATGGCGATTGAATCATGGATTTATTCATATGAACCCGAAAATAAACGTCAGTCCGCTGTTTGGGTGTTTCAAGATGAAGAGAATCCGACAAAAGTTAGCTGTTCGCGAAGTATGTCAAAAATGATGATGAACTCTGTGTTATTCATGATCGTGTTTTGCAGTCTCATTTGTTGTTGAATGTCTTCATTTCTGATTCTGTCCGCTTGTAAAATTTTTGCCGATCTTCTAAAGTGTATTAATTTCGATGGGCTCATCATCCTTGCATGCTTCTCAATAATTCTCTAGGTTTTTGATTCAGAGAGTATGATAATTTTATTAATGCGCTATATTTTGTGTTTTGTAATTTGTTTGCTCCACAGGATACCATTCAGACAACCTATTATTCTCGTTTTTATCTATTACTACTCCTAGGTACTCATAGTCTTCACATGCTGCTATCTCTGAAGTATGCAGTTGTAAATTTTGAATTTCAGTTCCGATACTTAAGTATTTGATTTTTTCTGTATTCTTTGCGAGGCCCCTTTGCTCATAATTTCTTTCAACTTGTGTTTCATATATTCGAGATCTTCTCGGTTGCTTTCGAGCAGTATTTCCATTCTCGAACATTTCTCTTTCCGTTTCATTAACGCTTCTTTAATATATATTTTAAATAATGTTGGGGATGTACAGCAACCCAGTCAAGGCTGTAGTCATTGATATAATGCATATTTTATTGATTTGCATTTTTTCATGGGAAAGAATAATTCTCCTAAAAATCAAGTCCGTAATGTATATGATTAAAAACAAATATTAGTCTTAATTGTTTCTGTTCTTCAGATAAGCGAATTTTCTTTATTGCAACACTTAAGTAATTTACTTTCTTTTATCCATCGACTTGTCGCTTGACAAGAACCAGGAAGAATAACGTTTCTTCCACTATCGAAGGGATGGTCTCCCAATATTGCACTAAAATGTGATATAGCTCCTGATTGGAAATCCTTTTAAGACTGATTGCTGATTTGTGGTTAAAATTTCCTTTATTTTACCACTGTTTTTTTTTTAAATGGTAGCCAGCCTATTGCGATACCAATTAAACATGTCGAGGGCTATGGTCTGATCAGGATATTCTGGCGAAAACTGTTTAAATCGCTGAGAATAAGTCCCAAGTCCCATCTTCGTTTTGTATTCCACTTGGGCCAAAATAATGAATTTATCTTGTTACACAGCAAATAACATTATTCTAATGTGTTTATAAATACAGATTATTAATCAGAACGCAAGAATATGCAGATGCAAGAGCAACAAAAAAATAAAATCCAACAATTAACAACAAACAATAATTACAGGTAAACAATCAACAACAAATAATAATGACAGGTAAACAAGTCTAAAAACAAACATGAGCAATGCCGCGAATTTACAAATATTATAATATTCTAATTTTTTGTAAGCAACTACAGTCAGTTGATTTTGCTCACGATGTACGAGGGTGGATCAATAAATACCCGTGTTAGGAAAGAAGACGCAAGTTTTTCACAAATTTTTTATTTATTTTTCAACGTAATCACCTTTTAGTATAATACACTTTTCCCAACGTTTCTGCCATTTCTTTAACCCCTCCAAAAAATACGATTTGTCAAACTCTGCAAAATACGCTTCTGTCTCGACGATAACCTCCTCGTTTGAGCTGAATCTTTTTCCCTCGAGCCACGTTTTCATGTTGGGGAACAGAAAGAAGTCGCAGGGACCCAAGTCAGGCGAGTACGGTGGGTGCGGCAGCAATTCGTAGTGCAGTTCATGCAACTTTGCCGCGACAATTCTGGATGAATGTGCTGGTGCATTATCGTGGTGAAACAGCACTTTTTTCTTAGCCAAATGGGGCCGTGTCTCCTTCAATTTTATATCGAATCGGTCCAATAATTCACTGTAGTACTGCCCCGTGACCGTTCTTCCTTTCTGCAAAAAGTCCATGAGGATTATTCCGTTGGAATCCCAAAAAATCGTGGCCATGACCTTTCCGGCCGATGGGACCGTCTTTGCCTTCTTCGGAGCAGATTCACCCCGAAAAATCCATTGTTTTGACTGTCGCTTGGACTCTGGCGTATAATAATGGATCCAGGTTTCATCAACGGTGACGACTCGACGCAAAAACTCCTGCGAATTTCTCTTAAAGAGGTCCAAACACTGCTTTGACATTGACAACCGTATCCGCTTGTTGTCCACCGTAAGCAGTCGCGGCACCCATCGGGCCGACACCTTTCTCACCGATAACTTATCATGTAAAATATTAATTGCCGTTCCGTACGACACGCCTACGGCCTCTGCTACTTCGCGCACTTTTGTTCGGCGATCAGGGAGAATCATGTCGTGGACCTTTTCAACGATTTCCTCGGTAATCACGTCTGCCGGGCGGCCTGGGCGCTCATCAAAAACAGATATACGACCACGTTTAAATTCGTTGAACCAATATCTTACGGTTGTCATAGATGGTGAAGGGTCCCCATAGACAGCATCCAACTTCGCTTTTATTTCTTCGCATGTTTTTCCATCCAAAAATAAAAAGCGAATTACGGATCTATATTGCTCTTTTTCCATTTTATCGAGAAACACAAAACACGTGTGATACAACTGGCTGCCAAATAAAAACTAACCTATGAATCAGTCTGAAATTTATTATGGTGTTGTCTGACAGATGGTAGTACACGACGGTAATGCCAACTTCCCTCAGCAGCGCCACCTGTCTTCAAACACGGGTACTTACTGATCTTCCCTCGTATATGTTACAAACTGTTGAAGTCTCACTGGTTTGAGAAGCTTTTCGCTAAGCACAGTTTTTCGAATTCAAACACTCGTTTATGAAATACAATATTCTATTCTACGATGTAACAACTATTAATTATTTGATAAAAGATACTTGTTATTTATTTGAAGTTTATTTTGAATATCTGAGCCGTCTGAGCGAATGTCGAGTTTTTGTCTAACCTCGATTAAGAGGACAAAGAGGGCTATAAACTGTAAACGTAAAACTCATAATAGACCTTTACATTCAATTACGCTTTTGCATATTTAACAGAAATAACAGGCACGTGACGGGTCACAAAATTCCATCTATTATATTAAATCAATTAGGAAATTTTAAGTGATTAGGAAATTTCGGTAATCTAGCATTTTGCATGGATTACAATTGCAATTAATATTGAATGGTATGATCCAAATGCAAGATCTTTTAATATACTATATACATTGATGAGAATGATGAGTATGAATTTAAAGAAAATAATTAGCTAAATATATACCGGGTGGTCCATTTATCGTGCCCCCCCCCAAAAAAAATTTGGAAGCAGTCAGTTTTATGAAAAAAAGTTTCAAGTAAAAGTTCTACTACAAGAAGTGTCCTATCTGATGGTTAAGCAGTCGTACACCAAGGAGAACGAATGAAGGTCATACGAAGGTCAAGTTTTTTTTTTAAATAGAACATGGCACTATTTTTTACAAATTCTGAAGAAGGATGTAATTGCGAGTAGAATAGTACTAAAACTCATGTGGCCTAAAATTAAGATTCAGAGAAATATTCAAGAAACACAAAATATAAATTGGAAACAATACATGAAAAACAGTATTTTCAAAGCAATAATGTGGACGTATTACAAAATAATTAATAACAGATTTACACAACAGATAAGTCATATTTGAAATAGCGGTTGTAGGTAATTAGAAAGTAATTACCTACGTATAAGTTTGTTCTTTATAATTGGATATTAATAGGTCGTATGAATTAGTTGCTTGTTGTAATAATGGGTTATTTGTTGCCCCTTAATCCGGGAATATCATCGAAAAAGCCAATTAACTTTCTATTTGTAATCCCTTGCAGCTGCATAAATATGGGTATGTTTGTTCTTTATAATTGGATATTAATAGGTCGTATGAATTAGTTGCTTGTTGTAATAATGGGTTATTTGTTGCCCCTTAATCCGGGAATACCATCGCAAAAGCCAATTAACTTTCTATTCGTAATCCCTTGAAGCTGCATAAATACCCCACAAGCTAGGTAACTGACTTAATGTTACTTGTATCGTTGTGATAAAACTACCAGTGTTTGAATATTAAGAATGGATCCAGAGCAACACGTGCAAAAATTGATATGATTTTCATATATGGTGAAGCGGGAAGAAATATTCGCGCAGCGTGTCGTTTGTATGCTGTAAGATACCCTGATAGACACCAGCCGAGTCGTACGACCTTTCGTCGTGTTGTACAACAGTTCACTACCACAGGAAGTATTCTGAAGAAAAAAATTCGAAAAAAGAGTGTTACCGATGAAAACGCGCAAATTGCTGTTCTAGCGGCAGTGGCTTATTATCCACACGTCAGTACTAGAGAAATTGCCGGCCAGTCTGGAATCTCACGAACTAGTATTGGTCGAATACTGAAACACAAAAAATTTCACCCATACCACATATCGATGCATCAAGACCTTCACGGAACTGATTTTGAACATCGTGTACAATTTTGTGAATGGGCTCAGCAAAAAATTCGCGATAACAATAACTTTTTTCTCAATGTGCTATTTTCCGACGAATCCACTTTTACGAATGATGGGCAGAGAAATAGGCATAATATGCATTATTGGGCAACGGAAAATCCAAAATGGTTACGACAAGTAGACCGGCAACACCCATGGAATGTCAACGTCTGGTGTGGGATAATTGGTATGAAAATAATTGGACCTTTCTTTATTACTGGCAATTTAGATGGTAATAAGTATAGCGACTTTCTACACAATGTGTTACCGACACTACTTGAAGATGTACCCTTAGAGCGGCGAGCCACAATGTGGTACCAACATGATGGGTGTCCAGCTCATTATTCACACGCGGCTCGAGAAATATTAACCAGGGATTACAGCGATCACTGGATAGGACGCGGCGGACCTTCATCTTGGCCTGCTCGTTCTCCAGATTTGACCCCTCTCGATTATTTTCTGTGGGGTTCAATGAAAGAGAAAGTGTACCGTACTGCCCCAACAACACCGGAAGATATGCAGCAAAGGATAATAAATGCATGCTCATAAATTACGGAAGACGTGCTAATAAACGTCTATGATTCGTTTAGTCGGAGAATTCTAAAGTGTATCGAGGTGGAAGGTCAACACTTTGAACATTTACTTTAATGAGTCCGAAGTTTCCGAAACAATTGTCCCGATTAAATTAAATTAGTGTAGCCCGGGGGTGATCGGATATTTTGTGTCTATTTATGTTATTCTTTTAATAAATTTTTATCATTTTTTTGTGTTTTTCTTGAATATTTCGCTGAATCTTAATTTTAGGCCACATGAGTTTTTGTACTGTTCTACTCGCAATTACATCCTCTTTCAGAATTTGGAAAAAAAATGCCATGTTCTATTAAAAAAAAAAATTGACCTTCGTATGATCTTCATACCTTCTCCTTGGTGTACGATAATCATCAGATAGGACACTTTTTGTAGTAAAACTTTTACTTGAAACTTTTTTTCATAAAACTGACTGCTTCCAAATTTTTGGGGGGGGCCACGATAAATGGACCACCCGGTATAAAATGATAAACTAAATCTACGTAAAACAAAAAAACACAAAACAATTATGAATGTTATTGTTTTTGCGTATATACGTGTAAAACAAATCTCACCTTTGTCTTAAGCTTTCTTAACACAAACTGACAAATAATAATTTTAGGTTATGTTGCTTTACAGTGCTTTGCTAAAAGTGCATGATAGATATAAAAATATGATACAGTGGACCCCGCTTATTGTGATCACTTTGGTACCCAAAGATTTTGATAACATTAACCGAATGATGTCAATATCCGGTAAGAAAAGAAATTGCTCAAAATATATATTTTTTATTCTTTAAATCACATTAACAATATGAATAAACAAACAAGTAAAAACTAAATAAATTCTTTGAAATCCATAACTAAATAATTTTGTAACATTTAAAAATAATTGTTCTATGGTAAAAATATATAAAATAAGAAATTGCAACATTATTTCTTAAAATATTCCTCAAGGGTGGTTTGCTTTGATAACCCTTGACGAAGGAGATCATCTATAAATTTTTCATATTCATATTGAATTCTAAATTTCTCTGCCCTACATTGAACGCCGCATCGCAATATTGCTAATGCACTTCGCATTTCGTTTTCAGTCGGTGGTTTGATAAGCTCTTCTGTGTTCTCATCTTCGAAATCATCGGATAACTGACAAGAATTTGTAGCATTAGTGTCCTGGTTGCTCTGAACAATATCCTCTTCTGTAGTTGGAGCTGTTAAGCCACTCTTCAAATTCAGCAGTTGGTATATCAGAAGGAAAAACCATTTCTTCTTCTGCTTGCATTTCTGGGTGGGTATTCGAGAAACTACCACGATTAAAACAGTTTTGAATTGTGGTTTTTGTTACGTTTTGCCAGGACTTGGCTATCATATGTATTGCATCCAATAATGATAATTGTCTCGCCAGATAATTCGCACTAAATTGCGTCATATCTTCTATATTTTCTAAAATACGGGCTCTCATTTCCTTGCGATAATAAAATTTTAAATTTCGTATAATTCCTTGATCACAGGGCTGTATTAGGGAAGTTGTATTCGCAGGTAAGAATACAACATTTATGTGCTTTAAATTTGAGTTAACAGCATGCGCGGTGCAGTTGTCAACAAGTAAAACAATTTTACGATTTAATTTATTGTCCCATTTTAATAACCATTCATTAAAAATAATGGATGTCATCCATGCGTTTGAGTTTGAATGGTAATCGACAGGCAAATTTTTAACACCTTTAAAGCACCGTGGCCTTTTACTTTTCCCAATAACTAAAAGCCTCTCTTTCTCACCAATCATATTTACACAGCACAAAACTGAGCTACGCTCTTTTGCGATTTTACAACCTTTAGCACTTTCATCTTTGAAAAGATACGTGTGTTCTGGCAGTGCGCGATAGTAAAGTCCCGTTTCATCTGCGTTGTAAATGTCATTAGGGGAATACTCGCCAATAATTTTAGGCCACTCGTTTGCAATCCATTCTTCTGCTGCTCCAAAATCAGCATCCTTTTCTTCCCCATACGTGCGCTTGTAACTGATATTCTGCCGTTTGGTCCATCGATAAAACCAACCTTTTGTTGCAACAAAATTTTCTTTCCCCATTTTCTTCGCAAGAATTTCCGCTTTCTCCATCATTAGCGGCCCATCAACATACGCATCTTTTTTACGGACACTGGTAAACCATAATTTTAAAGCTTCTTCTACTTTTGCATCTTTTCCCGTTCGATTTCGCTTTAAATTCACATTTTCATTTTTTTTCATAGAAATTGTTATTGTTTCTCTATTTTTTAAAATTTGCAAAATAATGGCTGCGAAATTTTTAACTGAGCAGCTGCATTTCTTTGACTCATGCTGGGCAATCGGTCATATTTTTCTAAAATGCTAATTTTTTCCTTTGTGCTTAGATCTTTGCGCTTTGCGGACATGATGCGGATCGTTTCTTGTCTTAGTAAAACTGAATGAAATCAATGTGGCTTGTGGTGGAGTTGAACTGCTGACGTATTGTAAGTACATATGTACATATTTATTGTATTACATCATCCCCCAACGAAGCGAATGTGATAACAGTAACCGGACCCGTGATAACACTAAGCGTAAATATTTATATGCGTTATTACATAGAATTGCCCGTACTTGACAGAAACGATAACAATAAGCGTGTGATAACATTAGCCGCGACCACATTAAGCGGGGTCCACTGTATATCATTTAACTCACTGTTCTCAAGTAGGTTTTCATATTCATAACCTACTCTAACTATAAATTAATTGCTCACACGTTATATGAGAGAGAGAATTATATTTTCCTGTAATTAAAATAATTTATTTCCCCCATTCCATCATATGTTTAATTTATAACTTATATTCTATAAATTTTTTTCAGGTAGGAAATAACATCTTCGATACAGCCTATTCAACTTTCGACTATATCCTATTTAGTTAATACATATAGATATTGACATTTGAGGGTATATTATTTCATTTTTGAGTCTATTGTTGAATACCTATTTGTATCACGTATTTTCTCATAATAATATCTTCCATACATAATAATTTTAATGATTTTATTTTTTTTTTTTTATAGGGATAGACTGAGGACAACTGTCAATGTAATGGGCGATTCGTTTGGAGCCGGCATAGTATATTACTTAAGCAAAAGAGACTTGGAAAAAATAGATGCTAAAACAGCAGGAGAAAGTTAAATATTTATGTATTTAGTTGTACTCTTAATAAACTTTTCTTATTTAATTTTCAATGACTTCTTATTTTTGATAATCGCAGAAACTTTTTTAATATTTTCATAATTAAAGTAATTGTAACGATGAAGACGCAATCTACGTTGGTTGGCATTATTAATTTGATTTTTTTTTTAATTCAAACAAGTTACATATCTATAATAAATGAATTTTATTATTATTATAAAAATGTACGTCCTCCTATTGATTTGAAAATTAATCCGGCACAAAAACGTGCTTTACTAGAGAACGGACACGCTTACCACATGACGCAAAGCCCAGTGCAGTACTGGCGAAAGGCTGTATTTCTAAAATATTTAATTTTATTTATACTCGTATAATTGGAAAACGAACGGGTGGTGATCTATAAAATTACGAAATACATATTTATTTGTTGAAAAGTTGTATTTATAAAGCTTTTAATTTTATTTATATAATTGGAACATTTTTATTTGTTCATTTTGTCGTTCAAGTTGAGTAAAGGAGTATTAATATTGACTAGCAATAGTTTCTCAAGGTTTTCTTCTGTCAATTTTGTTCTCTTTGAATTAAGTATATCCTTATAAATAGAAAACGTCCTTTCTACATCGCAACTGGTTATAGGTGCATACTGGAAATATTCTTTTATTTTTTCATATTTAGCCGTTAGATTTTGTGGAATTGTCTGCATACATAATTGCTGCAATATAATTAATCTAGATTTCTATTAAGAATTGCTTCAAACTTTTGCCGAAGGCCACATCCGAAGTCACTTGGAATACTTTTCAAATTATTAACAGCCACATCTAATGTGGTTAATCCGTCATTTAATTTGAGATTTCGATTTTCAAAATAAGTGATTAGTTTTGACAATTTTCCAAAGTGTTCGTGAAGAAAGTACAACTGATTTTTTAAATTTAGGATTTGTGTGAGCTCCTTGCACTCACCAATACTTCTAGCATCCTCCTTTAGCAGTGTTACGAAATGTTTTAGACTATCGAAATTCTCAGCATAATAACTAGTAGCTTCCAGCCATGTTCACCATCTAGTTATTACTGGAGTGGGAGGCAGTGGCAGAGATGGAAATTTTTCCCTGAAAAGAGCTACTCTCAATGGTGCTTTTCCGAAAACTTTTTTAAAAGCTGATACAAGTCTATCAACTTCCGGAAAAGTGTCTCTGATATATTCACAGATTCTGTGGAGAGCATGTGCTACACAAGTAATATGCAGCATATTAGGATATGTTTTCTTTAATAGTCTGCCTGTTTTTAACATATACGCAGCACTATCACTGACAAATAAAAGTATTTTTTCTTTGTACGTGGCGTCCGAATGAAGCATTTTTTGCATATTCTCCTTAATGGTTCCAGCAACTGTTTCCGCATCAACTCTATTTATAACACTTGTTGCTATTACATATGAGTTATAGGGAATAGTTGGATGTAGTACACCAGCCACAACATTTATCACACAGCGTCCTAACATATCCACCGTTTCGTCGGCGCTTATCCATATGTATTGATTTAAAAGATGGCTTCTAATGCGTTCTACTGTTCTCGTATAGCACCTAGAAACATAATATTTGCGTAAAGTTGATTCATCAGGAACATTTCGACCAGTATATTTTTTCAGAAATATCTTCAAAATTGGATTGTTCAATTTAAATAATGGAATATTAGCTGCCATAAAAGTTTCACAGAGTTCTTCGTTAAAATTGTCAGATTCCAACGGGTTCAATTTTTTTTCGTGCTTTAACGATCCTACGTGACGTTTTACGGTTGATTTATTGCAATTTTTCGATAATGTTTCACACACTTCACAATAAATTTCGGAATCACTGGCAATGTACATACAATCAGTATGGTCCTCAATCCAACTCGCCATTGTTTCACGATGTCATTCTCGACGCTCTTCCATTGTCTGAAAAAGTAAGAATATTCTGGATCCAAATAAACGAAATTAAATAACGAAATTTTATGCACACTTACGTGAAAATAATTGGAAGATGTTGCTTAAATGAAAAGAAAAGGAATGTACGTGCTATTTCTCTTACGAAATACGATAAACTTATTTATTTTATCGACGTACACGACACCACTGAAAACACTATATTCTCCGAATACACCACATACAGGTGGCCGAGTAAGTCAAACAAATACATACTTCATTGAATTACGCCGGGATGTACTGAGCGACGTTATACACAATTCCAATTGACGATTGCGTTTTATGGAAATTGCATCCGTTCTCTATAACATTCGTAAATTTAACTACTAAAATAATATGTAAATGAATTATAACTAGAGCAGGGAAATTGCGGCACGTGCTCGATATGAACCAGTAAGGCGCCGCAACCGCTATAGCCTTCAGTACAGATTCAGCCGGGTACTAGAGTATGTGGAGCGTGCTCTGTATTAATTCGTACATGTAGGTTGTCGTAACTACTCTTTTATTGTTCTGCGTTTGCTCTAAAAAGATCGCAGTTATGTACTTCGCGAAAGCGACCAATGTCAGACATAACATAGGTAAAAACTTTATATTTATTAAAAAGGGGTTTGTCAACATCACGCCAATAGCGTGCAGCATTCTTATAATAAATGTGCCGGACGATCCAATGAAACATTTCAATTTGATTTATGTGTATGTAATCTACCGTTTACTTTTCTAGACAACGAAGCATTTGTCTCCTTGTGGAATAAATATGCGTACTGCTATCTGTTTGTGAACATATTCAAAAAGAATTAAATCTAAATTGAAATATCAAGAACTGTGGTTATGTGCGGACGACACAACAGATCGCAAAAACAATATTTGACGGTTAATGTAATGGTATGTACAATGGAATAGTATATCAACCGTCATCTTCTATCTTACTTGCTTTGAAAAGAGTTGAAAATTATACTGCCGATAAGATTTTAAAGGCGGTGTTGAACTCATTGAACACATTTGAATTTTCAACGCAGCAACTTTTATTGTTTATGAGTGATGGTGCCGCAAACATGCTTTCCTTAAGTCGATCTCTTAAAGAACACAGTGGTAGCTTCTTACTGAACTTCTTACGCGGACTGATGATTTATATGAAAGTTACAAATATAGAGAGTTTTATGGGCTTGATAACAACCTGAACCTGGTATACAAATGGTGTAATGAAAACAACATCTCTTTAAATATTGACAAATGTACGATTTTGACATATTACATGATTGCGAATCCACCTCACTTTTTGCACACTTTAGTTTCAACTGGGACAGAATTTATCCAGGAAATGTGACGGATTACAACTCGACAGACATAATTTTAGCTCTCTCATTAGTAGGAGATAAGAAGAGCGCTGCCTTTATTTTGAAACATGTTCAAAACTCCATGAATGAATTTCTTGTTAAGAAAACTAATTTAAAAAAGGTTCAGGTTGTTGTCCAGCTCGTAACAATCTTCTACATTCGTAACTTTCATATAAATTTTCAGTCTCCGTGCGCTAAAAAGTGGATATCATTAAAACAAAAACAACATAAGCGAGAACTTAAATAAGAAATGAGATTCAATAACAAAGGAGAGAAACCAAAGCCATCAAATTTAGCTAGTAGTGTTGAGTGATCGATGGAATCGAAATCTGTATATAAAACGTCAACTTGACAACTCTATAACTTTACTAATAAATTGCATCATTTCTGCTAAATTAGTGGTGGTAGAACGCCCTTTAGGAAATTCATGTTGGTAAGGAGATAACAGATAACGTATAGCAAACGCCAATTAAGTTGGCGCGAGGAGGGGTAAGTTCCCGCAGGATTAGAAGTAGTGGGGAGATTTGTATTTGGTTTTACATCAAATGTCAGATAATTCTAACCTTTGAGCGTGTATCACTTTATGATCCACTAGCAAAGACATTATGTTCCGTCAAACGTCAATGACAAATGTATTCTGACAATTACTTGAGTAGTGGGGGTGTACGTTTTTAAAAACGGCTTCTGCGCACCCCCTGCTCGCGCCAACTTAATTAGCGTTTGCTATACTTCAGAAACTATTTGTTGAACTATTAAAGATTCGAAAACTTTAGCACAATTACCTAATATGGTAACTGGTTTGTAATTGCAGATATCACTATCACCGTCACTTTTACGCACACAATTCTTCCAATCTTTCAAAGTTCAGGAAAGGAACCGTTAGAGATAATTAAAATAAAGATAACTGCTAAGGGTTCACATAAAACAGGTACACAATCTTTAACGAAAATAGACGGTTGTGACTAGATGTTAGATTAGTTTTGAGTTTGCGGATGCAATTCAAGACTTCGTAGGGGTAAGTAACACGGATATTGAATACATCCAAATGACTGTGACATCGACTCTTCGGAAGATATCGCAAAGATGCAAAAGTCATTCGAGTTGTTGCTCAGTCATGCCACTCGTTGTATCGGTTTAAAAAGAATGTACTAGAATATATGAAAGTACATTCTAGTACTTTGTATGTAGTAATGCAGAAAGAATGAATGAACTACATGTCTATTTAATTTATTTGCTTCCACTTTTTACTATAAAGTTGATCTCCTTCTTTAATAGCCGGGCTGTGTATCTAATTAGTTAATAAATCGAGTATGGTCTTAAGCTTAATTTGGTGGTTCATCAATTTCTATTACAGCATTAAACGTGAACAACCAATTATGAAAATTGTCATAAAAAAAACAATAAATTACAACTGTTTAACAAATATTCAGCTGATATTATAACAAATTATAAATATAACAAAAAATACAACAATGTCGAATAAATTCAATTACAACTTTTGTATTTAGAAAATTTAATAATTTAAATTTTGAACATAAAATAAGGGCAAAATAAATTTGCATAAAATAAATTAGTTCTAATAGATTAATTCGCAAACAAATTATTATTGTAACATTTTTCAAAAATATTTAGGTACCCTGTGCAAATTTCAAATTGCAAAAAAGTTAGAATCTACAACAAAGAAGGACTGAATAAATCCTATATAAGCTTTAAATTCTAGTTTGAAATAAATCATTGTGCTTATGCAACGTCACTGTAATTATTGTATGGCGAGTAGCCTAATTTGTAGAAATATTTACGAACATACATTATTGCTCCGCGAAAACTTTCTTCTCAACTACTAAAAACATTTACAAGAAAATAGTACATTTAATTGCATGACGACCTGGCTGGTATGATAATCCAGTTAAAGATCTATGTTTGCACCCCTCCAATGGCTCCGACGCCTCACTCATAATTGAGTTGGTTGCTATTAAAGGTTTAGTTTGTATATATTATTGGGTGTGCAAATGCCTTAAATCAATGCGTATTGCAAAACGCGTAGGTATAATTATGTTAAATGGAGAGGATTATATCAGTAAACCAATAAGATCAAATATTTACCAACATCACATAGCATTGTTATGAATAATTACAATGGCTAATGGTCGGCAATTTTAATTAATTAGTGATCAAGAGATCAAAGAAAAATGGCACTTCAACTAGTGAGTCAATTTATACAGCTACACGACAGTACGAAAATCTCAAAAATAATCGACTAAAAATAAGAGTACACGGCAGTATGGAAATTAGATAATAAAACAATGGCAGAACTTTCTGTGGGCAGATTAGACGAAGCTCAAAGTTTTCGATTAGCAAGAGATATGCTAATGGAAAAATGCTTTGCAAATATGTTATTTTAACAATACTTGACAGCGAGATCGATAAACTAAATTTCGGGAATTACTGACTTCAGCCCTGTAAAAATTTTGCCCAAACCTATCAGATATATGAGTTTTACAATCACTTAAAGTAAATAATTTGTTTTTGAAAAAAATAAATTCTTGTGTTAATTAAACATTTTTTACGTAAAAAAACCGGTAAAGAAATTGAATCAAAGCAACATAAATAGCATGATGAATCTGCTTCTTCTCAAAGAATTATTTGTAAGTGGTTCACTGCTTTCAAAAGTGGTCATATGAGAGTAGAAGGTGCAGAACGTTAATGGGGATTAATAAAGTCTATACAGTTGAAAGGAGCGATCGCCAAATAAAAGTGTGAGATAGCTAATGCTGTAAACATCTTAACCGAACGGGTACCCAATATTTTGCATCAACATTTAAATATGAAAAAGCTGTAATTTCAAATGATTCCATGGCGAAGTTCAAACGAAATCTAATGGGATTTTTCGTCGATATTACCGTAGACAAAACCTGGCTACATTTTTTTCGGCCAATAAGATTTATCCGCTATGGCAACCACTAAATTTGTCGAATCAGGATACAAATTGCTGCCTCATCCACCATATTAACAAGATTTGGCTCCTAGTGACTTGTTTGCTCTTATACTTGAAAAAAATGTCTGGGTGGAGAGAGATTTGGAACAGATGAGGTGAGCCGCAACGGATGTCTATTTTGATGAGCTTTAGATGGCTTAAAAATTGAAAAGTCGCTGGGCTAAGTGGGTAGAATTGGATTGGAATTATGTGGAACAATCAGTGGCGTGTCGTGGGGTTTGACTTTAGAGGGGCGCACCAGAAATCAAATACCAAATGACATATACGCAAATTGCGCGAAAAAGTATCCATTTATAACATTTATTTAAGTTGAATAAATACATAGGAATTAAAAATTATAAATACCTACAATAACGACAAAAACAATAACAATTGTAAATCAAAACGGAAAAAATCCAAATTAAGGGGCTCATTTTAAACAAAAATCCACCTACCTTAAAATTCAAGTTTGCAAAAACGAAGAGCTGGAACAGCGGAATAGTTTTTATAATGTCATAAAAAATCACTTCACAAAGTAGGTAGCCACGATTTATAAATAGGAAAAGGAAAGAACAACATATTTACACAGATTAAACTAAACAAAATGGGTGGGTTTTAAAAATGAAATCCGCTCTGCGGTCCTTCATGGAAATGAATTTTTCCATGACTTTATCATCAAAATTGTTTATTTCGTGCACTAAATTTCGATTTATCAAAGCTAAAGCATTTAGTCTGTCATTAAGCATGATATTTCGCAAAAATGTTTTTATGTGTTTAAGCGTCGAAAAAGTGCGTTTTGCTTCGGCTGTTGCCATTCGAGTCGTGACGATAATTTTTAATATTTACGGTACGATAGTCCCGTAGACGGCACTGAAACATTGGCCGCTAGATAACTGCGTCGTAAAATATCCTAAATGTTTTTATGGAATCGTGTACTATCGGCCAATATCGGGTCACATTCACCAGGAGTTTATAATTATTTATAAAGTTTAACTACTTATTTGAATAATAATAATAAAATGAATAGTAATAATAAATATTTAAATAAACATTTAAATTGTGTGTTATATTAAAAATTCTAGGAGGGGCACGCGGCTTCGCGGCCTTATACAGCTACCGCCACTGGGAACAATAAAATATATTTTTTACTTTAAAATAAGTATGTATTTCAATGAAAAGTGACTCCCATCAAATGATCCTTGTATTTCATAGTAACAAAATGCTTTTTTTAATTTTATTTCAGCCACAGAATTTTCGTAATTTTCTTGGTCGGCCAAACTTCTGGGAACAGTAATATACCTCATAACTTTGATAAAAGCGTTTTTAACGTTAAGTGAATGCCATACTGTTATTTATTATAAAATGATGCAAGCAAGTAAAATTTCGTGTAATATCGTTATAATAAGCGCTTAAGCTAATAACTAATAAAAGTTAACAATGGCCCCAAACAAAGAAACATGCGATATTTATTTACATTACGTGTTGCATTTATAAAGGCTGAGCATTTATTAAATGATAATTTCGATACTCATAAATCATTATATAGAAAAGACAATGTCAAATACAAATAAAAGATTAATTTAAAATAAATTACATTATATTATACGTCTTTGTTATTTTTTTATAATGTTATTAATTTACAAAGCTTATCTAAAACAAACTGCATGATTAAGGTGTGCATTGCCAGTTATGTGGTTACTTGGTAACTATAGAGCACGTAAAATTTCCTTCATACTATTATCGTCATCGATTTATTGGCTTAGAAAAACAATTATGGCAAATATAACTATTACATAAAAACCCTTATAAATAGATCCATAAATATAAATTAAACATTAAAAGAATAAGTAATTAATTAACTCTTTCAATATTAAACTAATTACTAATATGACAAAATTACATAAAATAAATAAATTCTGAGACTACAACAATAGAAAACAAAAGCAATAACATTAAAACAGAAAACCAAATCGAATGTATTGGTATTGTGATGTGAGTCATCTGACGCTACGTCAGGCGATGACCAAGCGATAACGTCGCCGCCCGCACCAGCGCCTCCTAGTATATTTCCAGAAAAATACTAGAAGGATATAGAAAATCACACAGAACTGTATAAAGCGCTCGAGAGGGATTCAAGACATTCAAGAAATGACCGTCGTGTTAAAACAGTTATAAATGTGAAATAAATATTGTTATGTAAATGTGAATATAAATTTTGTTATTATTGTTATTAGTTAAGTGTTATTAGTGTATTTTTTTTATTAATATGTGTTTTTAATTTCCGTTAGATTTATACAGGGTGTCCAGAAACTCTCCTGACAAACGAAGACCGGAGATTCCTCTGATAATTTTAAGACAATTAAACCCAAATTCACCTAGTCCGAAAATGCTTCCTAAGGGAGCTAGAGTTCTTTGAAGATGGCGCCTTGTATTTATTTTTTTTTTAATTCCTCCAGAACGCTTCTATTTAGAAAAACAAAAACTGGTATGCTTATTTATCCTCCAGAGATGAATCGATTCCATCAATTGCGAATTTCTAGTACCGGTCATAGGCGTCCGTTTTGGGTAGGTCAACGGTTATTTTAAGGCATAACTTTTTTGTCTTTAACTTTTAAGCATTTGTGACACTAGATTATTAAATTTTAAGGTATTCCAGTACTAAAATGTTCCTGAAGAAATCTTCATCTTGATTTTTCTGATTTTGTAACCATCTAGCGAATTCTACGCGAGCAGGAAAATCTCCTTCTAGCAATGCTTGCACCTTTGTAAAATGAAAAGGATATAAATTTTCTTTGTGTAAGATATTTCCTACGGAAGATTTTGAAATTGTGGGGTACATGGCAGATAGTCTTCGAACGCTAATTTCTGGATTTTCCTCAACTTCCATTAAAATAACATCTTCATGTTCTGCTGTTACATCATTATGTCTCCCTGTTTCATTATTTTTTGGGACCACTGAACCTGTTTCTCTTAATCGTTGATGAAGAGCTGTAAATGTTGAGTGAATGGGTTGCTGATGATTGGGAAATTTTTCAGACTTTAAGTCGGTAGGATACACCGTTTTCTAGAAAAATCGATTTGTAAATTTTTCGTTTTTTCTTAATTAAAGTTCAATTTATTATGTACCTACTTATTTTTAGCGACGAAGTTGGCTTGGACTATCAAGGCATGGATGAAAATTAATTTAATAAATTAAAAACAAATTATTTATTACAATGGAACGAAACTAACAAAAAAAGAACAAGTATCAAAGGTAGATTGTTACAAAAGTTGCTCGATGTGATGACCATTAGTCTCTATGCATAAGTTTACCCTTTTGCTTAGAGAACGCCGAATTCTTGCAAAAATTCCAAAGTTATTTCTAAATTCGTTGCAAGCATTTTGTATCCTTAGCCAGAGTTGTGCGCGATTTTGTATCGGAACGGAATAAACAAATGCTTTTATGTATCCCCAAACACAATAATCGCAAGGATTCAAATCCGGCGACCTTGCTGGCCAAGCAACTGCACCGCCTCTTCCAATCCAATGGTCTTCGTAGTTATTATCTAGAAAGTCTCGTACATTCCTGCTAAAGTGGGCCGGACAGCCGTCCTGTAGAAACCATAAGTTTTGCCGAATATTTAAACGCACCTCATCTAACAAATCAGGTAAAATATTTTGCAGGAAATGTAAGTAATCAGCACCATTTAAACGAGCAGGTAATTCCACAGGTCCAAGTAGATAAACGTCAACTACTCCTATCCAGACGTTTATGCTAAACCTATGCTGATGCTTAAATTCTTGAACAACGTGGGGATTGTCACCAACGTACGAATAATAATGTGCATTATGTACATTAAAAATTCCATTTTTTGAGAATGTAGCTTCGTCACCAAACAAAATGTTCCTGAAGAAATCTTCATCTTGATTTTTCTGATTTTGTAACCATCTAGCGAATTCTACGCGAGCAGGAAAATCTCCTTCTAGCAATGCTTGCACCTTTGTAAAATGAAAAGGATATAAATTTTCTTTGTGTAAGATATTTCCTACGGAAGATTTTGAAATTGTGGGGTACATGGCAGATAGTCTTCGAACGCTAATTTCTGGATTTTCCTCAACTTCCATTAAAATAACATCTTCATGTTCTGCTGTTACATCATTATGTCTCCCTGTTTCATTATTTTTTGGGACCACTGAACCTGTTTCTCTTAATCGTTGATGAAGAGCTGTAAATGTTGAGTGAGTGGGATGCTGATGATTGGGAAATTTTTCAGCGTATCTACGTTGCGCCGCTCGAGCGTTACACCTCATTTCGCCATAAACTAAATGCATATCGGCGTATTCCTCATTAGTAAAAACCCTTTTTTTTTAAATTGAAATCGTTGTGTTTGAATAACACAAAGTAAAAAATGAAAAGATAAACTTCGCGAACTGACAACAATTTGACAATGAAAAACGTTGGTTTTACTTCTGTTGGCAGTTCAGAGCTAACTATTGCAAAAAATAAAAAATTGAACTTTAATGAAGAAAAAACGAAAAATTTACAAATCGAATCGATTTTTCTAGAAAACGGTGTATCCTACCGACTTAAAGTAAGAGTACATTTTAGTACTGGAATACCTGAAAATTTAATAATCTAGTGTCACAAATGCTTAAAAGTTAAAGACAAAAAAGTTATGCCTTAAAATAACCGTTGACCTACCCAAAACGGACGCCTATGACCGGTACTAGAAATTCGCAATTGATGGAATCGATTCATCTCTGGAGGATAAATAAGCATGCCAGTTTTTGTTTTTCTAAATTGAAGCGTTCTGGAGGAATTTAAAAAAAAATAAATACAAGGCGCCATCTTCAAAGAACTCTAGCTCCCTTAGGAAGCATTTTCGGACTAGGTGAATTTGGGTTTAATTGTCTTAAAATTATCTGAGGAAACTCCGGTCTTCGTTTGTCAGGAGAGTTTCTGGACAGCCTGTATAAACGAACACAAAGATAAGATCTTCACAATATGCAAACATAAATGACATAATTCAAAAGGAAATATTTTCGTAAACGACAGGCAAGCCCAGAAGCGGGCAAAACACGCATTGAGACCAGCAAAGTATCTATTAAAAGGTCTAACAAAATTGTAATATTTCGAATATTTGAAGGCATATCGATGTTAATAACGTCAAGTGCGTAAAAACAATAATACGGAAATGTGTGAAAAATATGTCTGTATTTGTATACAATGTATACATGAACATACACAACGCATATTTAAGCAATGCCTACTTCAACGTACACGCATACGTGTTTCGATCTCCTCTTAGATCGAGTCGGTGCACTGTTGAAGTACTTAGTGCCAATCACTGCCGCTAAATCCGCTAACTATATTATAATACAATCTTGCACGTCAAATGTAAAGAGAAAGGTCTCGAGACATCTGACGGCCGAGAGAAGCACGCCGGCAAATGCTTTCTCACGAGTAGCCAAGCTACCACTAAAGAGAAAAGTACGGGTTTAACTGTGTAGTCCATTAACTCGTAGCCTAGATGGTATATTGTAGCCATGTAGTGTAAGATTGTGTTATATTATGCATAGCCGCAGCAACTGGCAGTGGGTGTTTCACCACGTCCATGATGAGATCTAAGAGGATATTGAAACATGCGTTACGTATGTTCACGTACACATATACAAATATATTCTTAACATTTTTGTATTACTGTATTTGAAGTTTATATACAAGCGGAGTTAGAAGACCCCCCTCACGAACTTTAATTGTATAAACATCGGTCTTAAATACCACTTTTCGATGAAATATTTTAGTTTTTTTTTTATTAAAAATAGTTTTATTAATTGAAATAGTGGAAAGAAAGTCAGCTTTGTGATAAATGTTTATCCAATTAGTCCACGCGAGAATAAGACAAATGTGGTCACCTCAACATATACCATATATAAATCTTCGGCAAGCATTTTGTACACGTTGTAAGCGCAATTTATCATTATTATTCAAGCAATGACAGTACATGTTAATACACGAGTTGAATTGGGACAGTATCAAAGTTGCACACAGAATTTCTCAGAGACTCATATCTAGAGAATCCCTACAACCATACAAAATCTTCAAGAGGCAGAACGCCTTTCTAATTATAGATGACGTAAGTTCTTTAAAACGCAATGTAGAATCTGGAGTTAGGCACTTTCTCTGTATGAGACAAATGTGTCATTATTCAAGGCAATCTTAAGATTGTCTATGCTTATATTAATATTATTAACACGTCTTCTGGCTCTAGTTCGAAAAAAAAATTAATAGAGATGATTTTTTTTGTATTAATAGACAAACAATGCCGAACAGATCCTTCTGCGAAAGTAGTCAAGTCAGTACTGATTCTGGAGATTCATTAACACTATCCATTGTAAATGAAGGATAAAGCTGTGTGTCATCTGCATATATAAAACACCAACAATATTTCAAACACTTAATGATATTAGAGATATAAATCGTATACAATAGAGGGTCGAGAATACTTCCCTCAGGTACACCCGACAAAATACTTTGTCATGTAGATATTTTCCTCGGATACGATCAAATCAATAGCACAGAAAAAAGCTAATGGTTTCTTGAGAAAATTATATATTATGCAGAATGGATAAGAGTATAGAGTGATTTGGTGTATCAAAAGCTTTAGAATAATCAAGAAAAATCACCACTCTAATCAAATTATGACCAATTGCACTAAAAATATCGTCAGTTATAATACCCAGCTTGAAGACCCGACTGTTCGTTCGCCAAAATGTCATTGACATCCAAGTAATGACGAATCTGATTATGAATAACATTCTCCAATACTTTTTACAATATAGGATGAAGAGATATCGGTCTGAAATCATCAAGACAGTCATGGGGGAATTAATCCTTGGGAGAAGAGGTGATGAAACTGCTCATCCACCATTCTAAGAATACATTCTCTAACAAGCAACTATTTAAGTGAATAATTGTAGGTAGAAAATATGGAAAACACAAAAGTAACATTTTCAACGAAACATAATGAGCACCTGACATCTAGGCATAATATAAAAAGAGTATTTTCTCAATATCCAAAGTTGATACTAACATAAAAGAAAATGTATCTGCTACAGATTTATTATTGTTAGGGTAAATGTGTATAAGAGCACGCATGTGTATAAGAGGACGCAGGCCGTTTTTAAATATGTACCCCCATCTATTAATCATCTTAAGTAGTCAGGAACATGTCTAATTTCAAATTATTACATGGTCAAAAACCAAAATCTACGTTACCGACACAGTTTTTACAATATGGCCATTATAAGTTTTTATCTGTTGGAGCTGTAGTTTTGTGCAATTAAGTTTTAAAGTGCCTAAGGGTAAGTACTCATATTACTTTAAATGAAATCGTTCTTCATAGTACGGTATAATGTAATAATTATTCTTACGATTTAAAAACATCGCACATTTATATTCTATAAAAGAAAGCAACTGTTTTCTACAATTTCAAACATGTGTATAAGAGTACGCTGTACCGTGCGCATAAGATGACGCAGTGCGTTCTCTTATACATACACTGCGCACTCTTATACGTATAAACTATTCCTTTGAATATACGGACAGTTTTAATAACAATTATATAGTTTTAATAGTAAACAATCGTAAAATATTATTACGTAAAGGGGAATTTTGTTTAAATGTTACCTACATTTACATTTCTCTTTGGTTATCTATAGTTCCTCGATTCAGGACAATATGAGCCGTTACAAGAGAACAAGCGATAGAAAACTATTATTTACAACAGAAAATTTAGAAGACATCAGGCGCAAAATAGCAGCAGGCTGTAGCAAAAGAAGTTTAGCTAAAGAAATGGGGACAAATGAAGCAACTCTAAGAAAACGACTAAAATGTGGAAATGTTCCAGTATCGTTAGGTCGATTTAATAGTGATATTCCTGCAGAAATGGAGGCTGAATTAGCCCAACAACTACGAGATTTGGATGACAGGTTTTACGGTATTACAAAAAAAAATTTACAAATTGCAGCTTATAAATTTGCCGAAGCTAACAATATACAGCACCGGTTCAATAGAAATAAAAAAATGGCGGGGGAGTCTTAGGTAAAAGGCTTTTGTGAGCGACATCGAATAACATTACGACAACCCGAGAAGTGTTCAATGGGGCTTCATGGGCTTTAATAAAAACCAAGTAAATAGATTTTATGAAAACTTAAAATCACTGTTTGAAGAAAGAGAGTACATGCCAAGCTCTATATATAACATGGACGAGACAGGCTTGTCTACTGTGCCGAATAAACTGCCAAGAATTTTAACTAGCAAAGGTAAAAAGCTTGTAGGAAAAGTAGCAAGTGCTGAGAGAGGCCAATTGGTGACAGCTGTATGTTGTGTTAGCGCCACAGGTTCGTATGTTCCCCCGGCAATAATATTTCCGCGGAAAAGGATGAAAGATGAGCTCTTTCTCAATGCACCAATTGGTACCTTAAAAATGATATCCGAATCTGGATTTATTAATACAGTTATTCTGCCAGTGGCTGATGCATTTCAAGAACTATAGTAAACCTTCTGCTGAAAACCCAGTGCTCCTAGTTCTCGATAATCATAGTTCTCACCGTGATTTACAAGCTATACAGTATTGCAGAAAAAATTATATTGATTTGCTATCTTTGCCTCCACATGCAAGCCACAGATTACAGCCATTAGACGTTGGCTTTTTTGGCCCCTTAAAAGCCTCCTACAGCAGGGAATGTGATAAATGGATGGTCAATCACCCAGGCAAAATAATAACACAAATGCAAGTTGCTGAATTATTTAACCATGCTTATGCTAGCACTGCTAACATTGAAAAGGCTCAGAATTCCTTCAAGGCAACTGGGATATTTCCATACAACCCCGATCAGTTTCAAGACATTGACTTTGCCCCATCCTTCGTTACAGACGCACCCATAAGCACTGATTTAATTGAAGGAACTGCACTAGAAACTGTTGCGAAAGACACCATTATTGATGTAATTAATGGTCAGGCTAATGAAGAAATTAATGAAGCAGAAGTGTCTTTTATACAACATGTAACACCACCACCACCAGACATTAATAATATGGACATAGTGTTTGAAGATGGAATAGTTATTCCCAGTACTTCACAAGTAGTTGATGTTTTGAAACGATCGACACCAGCTTCTGATATTTTACCATTACCAAAAATAAGAGAAAAACCTAATCGCCGACATACTAAATCACAAAAATCTGAAATACTGTCCAGTACTCCATTTGCGAAGGACCTAGAGGAGCTTGATAAAACAAAAAAGGCTAAAGAAGAAAGGAAAAAAGAAGCAGCAAAGAGAAAATTATGTCCTGCTTCTAAGCAGTCTAAAGCCATACAGACTCAGCGAAAGAAGAAGAAAAGAGACGATGAGGAAAATGTGAGTTGTCCCGGTTGTAAAGGTTGGTACTCAAAATCTTACGAAGACTGGATTATGTGTTTTCAATGTAGGAAATGGTGGCATGAATCATGCAAAACATATGTAACAGGAAAATTCATTTGTTTTACTTGTGAGGCGTGATATGTTTTACATTTTGATCATTGTTTTGTTTTGTTACGTTTTACCAATAATCTTCCGTTCTATGTATGTTTAGAAAAATATTTTAAGTTTGCATTTTTATTTTAAAATAAATGTTCAGCAACTAAAAGTTTGTCTTTTTATAAAAAATAAGTATATAAGTATAGGTAAATAATGTGCGTACTCTTAAACAAGAGACTGCGAACTCTTAGACGCACACGTGTATAAGAGTACGCACTCGCACAGTTTCAATAAAAATTATGTATCTCAGATTTCTTTAGTGATATAGGGTTCGACATGCTTAAAACGTGTTCTGTAATAATCACCGTTAACGATAGCGCCTGAACATTTTTCTATACATATAAAACTACAGTTTTCTTCAACTTTATTCACTACGTGCGTACTCTTATACACATTTACCCTATATTTGTTATAATAGTATATTAAACAAGTATATAAAAGCAATGTTTTACTAAACGAATATAGCGTTTGAGTACGAGCGAGCGAGTAACTTAAAGCTGTATGAGTTTAGTAAAACTGCTTTTCTAACGAGTTTGTTTACACTATTTTTTCGCTTTTGCCAGAATAAGCATTATAAACTTAAAAATTTAAAATGTTATAGTAGGTATTTGTACAGGTTTTCCGTAATCTGATTCGGCTTTGTTTATTTACATAGTAACGACACAGTAACAGTAAACAAACTTCATTTTTTGTAAGTCGATTTGAGTTTTAGTTAAAAATGAGTCTTGCTACTAAACATACTTTAGAACATTATTCTGAAGATATTTTAAATGCCGCTCGACAAGCGTCTTCGGGTTTACTTCCTTTGAAATCAAAAGAAAAATACGAGAAGACATATGAAATATTTTGTAATTGGAAGATAACAAAAAAAGCACTAAAAATTGATGAAAGTGTAATGCTAGCGTACTTTTTGGAGAAGGTAAGCTATTTGTTTCTATATATTTTAGTGTTATTCATACAATGTCTTTCATTATTTTAGGCAAAAGTCCTTAAGGCATCCAGTTTATGGTCTACATATTCAATGTTGAAAAGTACTATACAAATTAACGATAATATAGATATATCACAATATAAAAAACTAACTGCATTCTTGAAACGTCAAAATGACGGGTACAAACCAAAGGAGTCAAAAGTATTGACTTCTCGAGCGGCAGTTCCAATTCCAATATTTAAATAAATAATTTTCTGTCAAACTGTGTTTTATTGACATGACATAACTATGTAGTACAGTGACGTATCTATGTGGTAAAGTGCCACTTTAATAAACGATTTTGATTGTAGTAAAGTAGCACATTACTTGTCAAAATGCGAAAAAGGTCAATTAATGCAGTATCAGCATTGATACGTCATAAAACTAGAACGTGATCATTAATTAAATGAACATGACAAATAAGACAGCAGACTAGCGATATAATTTTTATGAAATATATTTAATACCTTGTCTTTATCGCCACTATTTGCAACAGATCGCAAATAGGCACGTTTCTCGCGAAGTATGCTAGATGTAAAATTACACAAATCCTTTTTATAGTTAAAGGAGCCTTATCATAAATTTTAAGTTTGTCTTGAGCCAAAAGTCCTGGGTTTTTTAAACAGTAGTTTTATTCAGAGCATGGTGATCAAACAAATTAAGTAAATCGTTAAAAATAAATAAAACAGAGGTATGCTGTACCACAGTAAAGATTCCAAGTCATTATAAAATGTTTCATAATTAAAATAGGAAAAATCTCTGAAACGATATTTTCGAGGGGAATACTTGTGCCTAGCAAAATTTAATTGAACATAAACCATGGAATTAACGGATATCGAATATATTCAATTCAAAGATTTTATTGCAAATGGTTTTTGCAAAAATTAACATAAAAACACTAATATTTAATTGAAAAGTAAACTTTAAATATGTACACTATTGTGTCACGAATGGTCACAGCCAGGCGCGGCTCGTGATGACGTATTTGGGAGTGCAAGTACAATGATGCGAGTGCCTCGTGTGTTTTCGGTGTTTACTAAGAAAACGTTACAGTTAGTACACGAGAATACACGAAGCACTCGCATCATTGTACTTGCACTCCCAAATACGTCATCACGAGCCGCGCCTGATCACAGCAGATTGAATTAACAAACTATACAAAAATGGAAAGCTTACGTTTCGCAGGTTTCAAAAATGTGTGTCTTTTCATGCGAAAATGAAAGGAAAGTATTGAAATTAATACTTTAAAATCGCATTTTGAGGTTATATTTCCCCAGTTTCCACTGCTTTTGTGTTGCACAAAATGAAGCGTCACCAACAATTTCTGTGTTAACTGATCGACAACCGCCCAGTATAAATCTTTACAAATTTGAAAGGTACCTTATTTTATATTTTTGAAATAAAGATGTACTCATTATTTCCATTTTTTTAATTGTCTACCAACGAATTAACATTTTGAAATGGTTGTATATATTAATCAAAAGAATATACTTAAATGTTATTTAATCATCAATTGTTGTATTAAAAATCTCGTTTCGGATATTTGTCATTTATATATTTAAAGAAAACATGAAATAAGCACAAATAAAACAGAAATAAACAGTCACTCTAATTTATTGGTTTCTTTTTATAAAAATACATAATTAACATAAGTAATTTGAAAATTCATTAGTTCATATTAGTTAGTTTGGTTTTAAATGCAATTAAATACTACAGAAAACAAATGTACAATGGGCAGTAAGTAATATGTTGATACGATGGTATCTTTAATTGCATTTAAGCCATTATGATCACTTTAACTTATTTCCTTATATTGTATTCTAAACAATATAAATATCAAAAAGTTATTATTATTAGAAAGCTCTTGAAAGTAAGATGATCATGTTCGTCAAGGCACTAACTCAACTATGCACTAACTCTTGAGTGGGTCATGCAGAAAAAAAAGCAAAGAAAACTATTGAATACAGACTGTATTCAATAGTTCAATAATTTTGTTTTGGTAAATGTTTTTGGAACAGTTTAAATTTCTAAACTTCATTTTCATATAGCATTTATTGCAGCTGCCAAATGGGATATCGTTTTATTTTAACATTCAATTTTGCTGAATATCTAGGTTTTCTTTTTATTTCATTATTTTGGTGTGTGGGGATGGAGGTGGTATGCAGATATATTTTTCTAAATTTATATGCATTGCTAATTTTTTTGCATTTTATTTATCCAGCAAACTTTTGTTATTTTATATTAATTCACATACATTTGTCTCTAAAACTAGTGGTTTGATTTAAATGTTTGCTAATTGAGACAATGTAATAATTTCATTAATAATTGCTATAGTGACATGTACCTATGCATTATTTTATATCAAGAATATTCTTCTCTTGCTTTTTTTTCTGCATGACCCACTCAAGAGTTAGTGCATAGTTGAGTTAGTGCCTTGACGAACACGATCATCTTACTATCAAGAGCTTTCTAATAATAATAACTTTTTGATATTTATATTGTTTAGAATACAATATAAGGAAATAAGTTAAAGTGATCATAATGGCTTAAATGCAATTAAAGATACCATCGTATCAACATATTACTTACTGCCCATTGTACATTTGTTTTCTGTAGTATTTAATTGCATTTAAAACCAAACTAACTCATACTATGTTTGAATTTTCAAATTACTTATGTTAATTATGTATTTTTATAAAACCAATAAATTCGAGTGACTGTTTATTTCTGTTTTATTTATACTTATAACCATTTAATGTTTTCTTTAAATATATAAATGGCAAATATTCGAAACGAGATTTTTAATACAATAATTGATGATTAAATATCATTTAAGTATATTCTAGTGATTAATAGACTCCATAAAGTATTGTATAAGTTTTCAGTTCGTACTGCCCAAGTATGAACAGCAAATTGTACTTTATCTCTTTCTAACACACATGAATACGCGCTGTAGTACTACACACTTCATTTTAAGTTAAGACGTACGTCCTTGAAATATTATATTAAATAAAAAGGATAAGTTGTCCAGGAGATAGTCTTGTGACATTCGGCTTGCTGTCAAATTATTTCAATATTGTTGTTTATTGACTTTGTTTCCGGTATTCTAACTTCTAGGTTAAGCATTCTTCTAATTTGAATATTTCGTTTGTAATTAAAAATTACAAAATCTGTTATTTTGAGAACAATACTGATAATAAATACAATAATATCAATTAGAGGCAATTAGTACGAAATTGTTTGATTATCGTTTTGATATTTCTAACCTATTTATTTTACAAAATATTTCTTAGATGCTTGGTAAACCTATAATTTGAAAACATGTATTTACAACTCAAAAAGTTTTAATTCTTTTTCAAAGAGTTACAAACATAACTTTTACAATCTTTTCCAAAATATTAAAATTTATTTAAAATATAAGCAATATAACGGGTGTTCAGAAACATTCGAAGTCAAAGTAGTCCTTGAAAATATGAAGTCATGTCTGATATAGATTGATACATTTACTTAATACAATTTTATAGGCTATCATACACGCAAATGTCAGTTAATGTCGAAATATATTACTTTAATATGCCATATTAATTAATATAAACTAGTCAAATAATGATTTTAGAAGGTAACAGTAATTAATTTGCAAATTTAAAATTAAGTATTTTGATATTTTAGAGAATTCTTGCTGAACAATAGCACCTCTTCATGCGATAACTGAAAAAAATTACATAATCCAATTAATATGCTGTTCATTCTTGTGTAATAAAACTCATCTAATCTGTAGTAACACGTAAAAAGACAATGCAGAATTAAGAGGAAATAACTTTGGATAACTTGGAGATCTATATAATCTTGCACTGGTACTTGATAAATTGAATTTTTTTAAAAAGGCCATAAATAGTAATCACACGGTGTAAGAGCACAAGATCTTGGAGGAAATTCATGATCGCTGTTCAAACTAATTAAACGATTTCCAAACACTTCCTGTAACATATTCATTGTCCCCCCGCTGTGTGAGCTCTAGCACCATCTTGTTGAAAGTATCCCAAAGCTAGTTCATCATCGCGAAGTTGATTAAAGAAAGGCAATATTATTTCCTGTCGATATCATTCTGCAGTCAAGGTACCATTAAAAAAAATTGGACCAATAATCCTTCTTCTACTTATAGCCCACCAAACACCAACTTTCTGAGGATGTAAAGGAGCTTCAACTCCACATTCTCATGTTTTGCGAGTTAACATATCCACTAACATGAAACCATGCTTCGTCTGAAAAGAAAGTTTTGTCTAGGACATCATCATTAAAATTATTTGTAAACCATTCGCAAAATACTACTAGTCGAGGATAATCAATATCGAGGATTTCTTGCAAACAAGTTATACGATATGGGAATAACTGTAAATCTTCTATTTAAAACTTTATGGCAAGAACCAACTGACAACCCGGTTTGTTGAGCAACAGTTCTTACTGAAATTTTAGGGGAACAGTCATTATTTCTCTAACATTCCCAATCACTTCTTCTGTCCGGACTTTTGGTCGCCCACCACCCTCTTGGCGTCCCACAATACCAGTTTGTCGAAAAACTGGAACAATTCTGATTAGTGTACACTGAAAAGTATTATAATCAAAAGCAAGGTTGGGAAATTCATCTCGAAATTCTTCCAAACTAGCTTGAATTGAATACTTCCACTGGCCATCGATCTTTTGACCATTTCGAAAATATGCTTCAACCATGAATGCTTTGTGTACGTTAGTAAATACCATTTTCAAAATTAAAAAATATAAATTAGTATCTACGATATTAGATTCTGACAATTTTTGACAGACAACAGTTGACATTTAATAATTATTACAAATCAGATATAGCAAACGCCAATTAAGTTGGCGCGAGGAGGGGTAAGTTCGCGCAGGATTAAAAGTAGTGGGGAGATTTGTATTTGGTTTTACATCAAATGTCAGATAATTCTAACCTCTGAGCGTGTATCAATTTTGATTTTCTAGCAAAGACATTATGTTCCGTCAAACGTCAATGACAAATGTATTCTGACAATTACTTGAGTAGTGGGGGTGGACGTTTTTAAAAACGGCTTCTGCGCACCCCCTCCTCGCGCCAACTTAATTGGCGCTTGCTATACTTAAGTAAAGATATACGATTTTTTGTTCAGAGCCCACTTGACTTCGAATGTTTCTGAACACCTGTTATAAATTAAGTAGAAATCTAAATTATACATCGAATTCATACATTCCCAATCTTCTTAGCCCAGATATAGTACAAGAAAATTATTTCGGTAGATATGTCATTCTTAATAATGCAAACATTTTTTAACACTAAAGATCTTTTTCAATATCTGTGCATTTCACTATTGATATCTGACTTGAAATATTTCTTTTTAAATAAATTTTTGATGGAATATTCTCGTGAGTTTATAATTATACATAACATTTAAAATAATTTGTTCACATATTAATGTAATAATTTCCGCATAGTTTTCTTGGATAGAATATATTTATACAAAACTAGAAAAGAAACAATACTTTTGAACCATTATGTTTCTACTTTACTCATTATTATTATTTTGACATGTAGGTTATGTATATGCTTTCTTTGGTAATATTACAAGTAACATACTAACATTTTGACAATATTGCTAAACATGACGTTTATATTTTATGATGACAATCAGTTATTTCCGCGATTGAATATTGACTTTATTTGACTCTGCAGTACTGACTTGAATCACATGCTTCGAATTTGGCCTTGAACTGAAACCTTATACTTTATGCACTATACTTACTACCATTTCAAAATGTTAATTCATTGGTAGACAATTAAAAAAATGTAAATAATTAGTACATCTTTATTTAAAAAATATATATTAAGATACCTTTCAAATTTGTAAAGATTTATATTTGGCGGCTGCCGATTATTTTATACAGAAATTGTTGGTCACGTTTAATTTTATGCAACACAATACTAGTGGAAACTGGGGAAATATAACCTCAAAATGCGATTTTAAAGTACTAATTTCAATACTTTCCATTCATTTTCACATTAAAAAGACATACATTTTTGTAACCAGCGAAACGTAAACTTTCCATTTTTGTATAGTTTGTTAATTAAATTTGCGGTGACCATTCGGAACTCTTACCTAATCATCTTTAATAATTTTTAAATTTTTGATTTTAATTATTATATTTAGTAAAAAATAAATTTAATAAATTAATATGTTATTGACATGACCTCGTATACACGAAAACTAACATAACCTCTAACATAACATAACCTTTGAATTGAACTTACCAGTAAATGCACCTTTGGGTACTTTATAACAATTTTGGGCAGCAACGAACACATTACTAGGTTTACATTGTTGTACATAGTCCAAATAAATTGAAGGGGTTCCCACTACCACCTCAGTTTCATTACTAAGGGGCCCTTTCTTGAGAAACTCCAAAATTTCGCATATTTGAGACTTACTACCGTTCATTTTCCAATTACCACCGACAATGAATTTTCTCCCCATTTTGGCTGCACCAGAAAAACACCCTATAAAATGTAATGTAAAATACTTAATAAAAGAAAATGCCTAAGTATATTTCAAATTGTGTTAGTATCTAATTTCATGAATAGTTTTAATATATCGTACCAAAAAAATTGACGAAATAAAATTGTAAAACTTACTTGTTACGTATATTTCGGAATTTTTTGCGGTATCCTACCCTCTTACGACCTTCTGAAGGTTAAATTGGAATAAGCAAGCGCTTAGATGACTAGTTCTCACGAAACAATGTTACGCATAGAGCAAAATTTTACGCAAGAAAATTTCGTAAAAATTATTATCACTTTATATATATGTATAACAGAACTTATTATCATAATTCTATTAATTTAATACATGAAATACAGAATTTATTTAAAATATTTTCATAAAATTTATGTCGAACAGTGTAATAAATGTAAAATATCAATAACAAAATAAAAGTGTAAAGCAATTCAAAATTAATAAAATTTAATGGTATATTAAAACACAGTTTCATAACTTATGAAACGACAAAATGGTGCCTCATGAATCATAAGGCACCATTTTGTCGTTTAGAAAACAAGACAAGTTTTGTTACTCTTCGGAATATCAAAATACATTTGTAGTTGTTCAAAAATACCTTTTGTGTATTGTTTCAAATAAAAAATAAATAAAAAACTTCGAGCCACAGACTTGAAGAAAACAAATTTGTTCTTAAAGTAAATCTAGTCATGTAATTTTTGTTTTGCTCCCGAAATCTAAGTAAAATTGAAGAGTTAATTGAAAATAAATCCTTACCATAATGTAGTTTAAATCTTGAATAAGTACTTCAACAAGTAAGTAATCATCCTCAGCAGTAGAAAACTTAGTTGTCGAAATACGCAACCAAGATTAAATCTACGATGTAAGAGTTAATTTTTAATTGTATAGAATTTGTTACAGTCTCGAATTTAATCAGATTTAAAATTTGAAGGTTTATAAATCCATGGCATAATAGCATATACCGAATTACGTATTTTTGAAGCAGTCTTTTAACTCTAGAAATTGTATTATCTGTTGCTTAAATATTATCATTTCAATCAGGTGTACCACAGGCGAGGGTCTTGGGACATGCGCTTTACATTAGATCTATAAGTAATCTGAGAGATAATTACGGTTACATATGTATGCTGATGACAGCAATTCTAGCATCATATGAGCACCCAATCATTGTCTAGAGAAAACTCCAATACCATCTAAAACTTAACACACTGGCGAATAAAAGTAAATGACAATAAATACATTCAAGAAACTTACTTTGAGAATATTTTTATTGTATTCTCTATAATCTCTTTATTGAAATTTTGAATCAATAAAATAAATTAAGTTACCCATAAATTATTATGAGCATTTATAAAAAAGGTAAAAAATAAATGACTTTGATGGTTAAGGAGTTAATTAAGAAGTTTAATTAAAAACATACTTCAAAATGTTCAAAGTTTCAAGTGACTATAAATTATTGAAGCAAATATTTAATTTAGCAAGTCTGAGAAATTGGCTTGCCTGATTGTTCGCTTTAGATTTATCCTTTTGGTTGGAATATTTTGTACAAATATGAATGGTTAGAATTTGTACTTGTTTGACTTTTACTTTGTAAAATTTCTGACAAATTTAAATTTAAGAATCAGGCACGTGAACATAAAGTTACAAAATTGCAACTTTATGCTCACATGCTTGATTCTTAAAATTAAATTCATTAAAAATTGGTAGGTCATTAATTTAGTTAATGCAAAGATTTTAATAGTTCAGAAGCATTTCGCTGAATTTGACCCCCGCTGCGGGTTGTAATTTTGGAAAATTGGTCTATGAGACGTGTTAAAGTTAAATTGTTTGCTTGGTGCTCCGTAAGTGGAATAAAGGCCACACTGTACCGTAATTTTTGGTAATTTTTACGCTATAAGTGGATTCGAAAAGGAGTGCGTGGGGGTGTTATTTGAAAGTCTGTATCGTTAGTGATTTTTGACGTCTTTTTGCAAAGCATATAGACGTAATTCGACTGGCTTTCATTGTCCGACATCGGGATACCAAAGTTCTCACAAGGAACATATGCTCCAGGCAAGAACCGTTTCAGCTGTGGGACTCTCTATCTTCGTGACACACGTGTGACAGCCGAGGTATTCCTACATAGACATTTTTTATTCTTGTGAAATAAAACTCGTCGGATTATTCTCTTCTGGGTTTTTATTATGTTTGCTTTATAACGATTTCTAATTTTGACGTCAATTTAAACGGCATAGTTATTTTCTTCTTTCTTAGTTAATTTCGTATATTGTATTTTTTTAATTTTGCTAAATGATCCGTAACTTACGTATAATTATAAGTGTTTATTTGATATTATACGATTTTAAAATAATTATCGTTCTTATACTGTCATAGATTTTATTTTTTTTTGTATTTTAAGTAATAAATAGATATATTTTAATTGCTTTCGCTTGTGAATAATTTAACGGCAAATTGTGTAAATCATCCCAAACGTGCGAGAGAATCGTAATAATTTATAACTTGTGATAACTTGAATTTTCTTTCTTAATACCAATCTACTTTTGCTTAGGTAGCATAATGTGTGTAATTTTTTGATAACTGAATGGTTCTGCTACAGATCTGTGGTATTTGCGTTACTGATTTGAGTGTGTTCAGTCTGTTTATAATTTTTTTTGCAAAAAATTGCTACTATCTTTTCGAAGAACCTAATAGCTTTTTCGCAAATTACACCCACGATTTTCAATATTTCCACTAAAACGTAGTATTTCTATACCTAAAATATTAATGTAATTTGCAGATGTAACTGAAAATATATGAACCATAACCCAAAATACAGCTTGCAGTATTATGGGTTGCTGAAGTTTACGAATATTTTCCACATTATTTATTATTATAATTAATTCCCGTAATTTAAGAATAATAATGACAATGACAATGACAATAATAATAATAATAATAATAATAATAATAATAATAATAATAATAATAATAATAATAATAATAATAATAATAATAATAATAACAATAATAATAACAATAACAATAATATTAATAATAATAATAATAATATTCAACACAGAAGAAAAAACAATTTTTTAGAGTTGTAAAAAATAAAACAGAAAAGATGGGCGTGTCGTAGATAAGTGATACATATAGCAAAACGCACGAAGAAATCCACTTCGTCATTAAAATCCATGACGTAATAGTTGTAGTAGGTTTATCCGTTCCTTGTGTCAACTTATTTATGGTGATGTTTATAAGTTATATTTATATATAAATTGACCAAAGTTTCTAAAGGCAAATTAAGTACATTTTCATTAAAGAAAACAAGTAATAAATTAATGTATTTTGTGACTATAAGTAAATAAAGCTACATTTTTAAGTTCACTCTTTTAACAACCAAACACTGTCAAATGTTAACATCTAATGTTAATATCCTTAATAAAACTAGTTGAAATGACACCAAAATTATAATTTTTAATTAATATTGTTCATCGAAATAATCCTACAATTACTATTATATACCTAAAATGTATTTCAGATTAATAAAATTATAAATTTAGTAATATATAAGACAGGCGCGGCTCGTGATGACGTATTTGGGAGTGCAAGTACAATGATGCGAGTGCTTCGTGTATTCTCGTGTACTAACTGTAACGTTTTCTTACTAAACACCGAAAACACACGAGGCACTCGCATTATTGTACTTACACTCCCAAATACGTCATCACGAGCCGCGCCTATAAGACTATTATTTTCGTTGTTATGAGACTGGCCATACAGACGTCATTGTTTTTGGTTGACGACGAAAGCAGATTGCTTCGTGCATTTTGCTGTAGGTACTATTGCAGTATGATCACTATAGTTTCTAATATGCCATTAATATATATATATATATATATATATATATATATATATATATATATATATATATATATATATATAACTTCGTGACCTTGGTATTATATGGTAAACCTAATCAGTAGGCGATTAAAGGTCTGTATATTACTTCAAAATATATGTATTTAAAAAACTCTACATGTTTCGGCTGTATACGCCTTTATCAAGAGAATACAAAATATGAATGACAGGATATAAATGTCAAGTAATTAAGTTGCTATGGTTTAAATTATTCAAAGATACATTCTAGTAATAATAATAAATCATGCCTTAGTATTCCAAAAAATAGATAACAAGGTGTGAAAATATGTGTTGTTCGCTGCTAGCAATTTGTGTCTCCTTCTGGGTATGAACTTGTGTGTTGGTTGCTGCTGGCAGCTTGCGTCTCTCTATGGGTGTGTGGTTTTGTGTGAGAGCGTAAGTGTAGGGTTTTGTATGTCGGTGCGTTCGTGCGTGTGTTTAGTGATCGGTCGCATGAATTTAGAGAGGTCGGATAACCAGCCGTTGCGTAGGGCCGCCAACCCTTTCCCGACAACTTCTTTACAATTCCGTGCAGTACTTCGACGGTCTGACCCCCGCCCCAACGAGGCAAGGCGCAGACAGGCGAAGCGCACCCTGTACGGGGTTGCTCATCGCAACTAAGGGAACACTCTTAGTGGCTACCTCGGTCGACGATGGTCACACTTATGCCATCTTAACGTTTTCCGCCGAAGCGGGGGCATAGCACACACGTCGAACGTGTGTGTGCTGTTAACGGCAGCCTAGCCAGGTTGTCGCCCAGGGCCGGTCCTAGTGGTGTGTGCATTGCGCGGCGACGAGATAGCGCCGCGTAGCATGGTTCCTCACTTTTGCTGGAAAGGCGGAATGGCACCTGACTGCCCAACGGGCAGACCCCCCTAGAGTTTTGTAGCGCATATGCTAGGCTGCAACCCAGTAGAGGACCACATCAGCAAAAAACAGAAAACAGGGAATAGGCAGGGAAAAGCAAGACATGAGTTATTATTACGTATGCGCCCGTGGAGCGACTTAAGATACAAAGTTGTCGGCATTCGCTCAAAACGAGAAGGAAAACCACGAAAACCTGCTCGGACAACTAGACAGGAATCAAAACACGGAACAGTCATCATGATAAGCAAAAGTATATGATATTTAAATGATATTTAAATAACATAAGGTATATAACAAAAAAAAAAAAATATATAATATGATGGTAAATTGTAGATCGTTACAAAATTAAATTATAGTATATACTGCTTAGATTTTTTATATCATTTCTGTTGTTAATTGAATTTTTTTCCTGTTTAATACTGATCATTTCTTTAATTTGTCTTTTCACTGTGTGTTGTTCTTTATCAATTATCTGTGTGTTTTCAAAATCGAAATGGTGATCGCGTTGTAGTTTGTGTGTAGACAATGCAGTTTTGTCTGTTCTAAAGTATTTGTGGGCTTGTATTCTTTTGTATAAATATTGTTTCGTTTGGCCTATGTAGTAACTATCGCAATCGCGACATGGTATTTTATATACGACATGTGTTTCTCGATTTTTTTCTATTTTAGGTTTAAGTTTTGAAAATAAATGTTTATTAGTATTACTAAGTTTATATGTTGTAGCTATATCATATTTTTTTAAAGTGTATTTAATTTTTTCCGATAGTTGTGGAACATGTGGATTGTGTCATTGTTCAAATTTTTATTGGTGTCTGCAGTGTTGTATATTTGGTGTACTCTTTTTTTAATAGTTTGGTCTATAAGTTGTGGTGGATAATTATTATCAGTTAGGATTGTTTTAATTTTTTTGATGTTATCTTTTCTGTATTGAGTATGTGATAGTTTTACTGCCCTATCAGTCAGATTATTTATAATCATTTTATTGAATACTGTAGGAGCATTTGAGTGGTAATTCATATATCGAAAAGAAGCTGTGGGTTTATTATACCAATTTGTATAAATAGTACCCTGTCTATCATAGCTCAAAGAAATATCAAGAAAATTAATACTGTTATTAAATTCTTCTTCAATAGTGAATTTTAATTTGTTGTGAAAACTGTTGAATTTATTTAAGAGATAGTTTAATTTTGTTGGTCGGAATACATGTTATGATATCATCAACATATCTTTTGAAAAAAATGGGGTGGAAGTCTAATGAATTGATAACGTTTTGTTCTAAATGTTCCATTACTAGATTTGCAATAGGAGCAGCTAAAGGAGAGCCCATGGCAATACCAAATGTTTGACTATAAAAAGAATTTTTGTATTGAAAATATGTGTTATCGAGACAGAAGTGTATACCTCTAACAAACTCGTTTTTATTTAGTGATGTGTGTGGACTAATTTCATCCCATTTGGATTCTATTATGTTTATAGCTAGATCTGTAGGAATGTTAGTATATAAAGATTCTACATCAAGTGATATAATTTTGTGATTAGTTGGGACTTTTTGATCTTTGATGAAATTTTGAAATTGCCATGAGTCTTTAGTATGATATTCAGTTTTTCCTAACATCTTAGATATGCTATCACCTAGGAATTTTGCTATATTATAAGTAGGGGCTTGTATGTTAGATACTATTGGTCTTAAAGGGATATTATTTTTGTGAATTTTAGGTAGACCATATATTGAAGGAGGGTGGGAATTAAAAATGCGAAGTTTGTTTTTAGTGTTGAAATCTATTAGGTTAAGTCTATGCCATTTATTTATTAAGTTATTATTTTCTTTTTGAGTTTTTTCTGTTGGATTATTTCTTTCTTTTTTATAGGTGAATTTATCGTCTAATAGTTTTTCTATTTTTTGTTCATATTCCTCTTTAAGAATGATCACTGTTTTATTTGATTTATCTGCTGTTGCTATTATAATATGAGGGTTGTCCTGGATAAATCTTTTTGTTTCTTTAATGAATTTATGCATATAAAGTAAAAAATAAAAAACATATATCAAATCTATATATGCATAAATTCATTAAAGAAACAAAAAGATTTATCCAGGACAACCCTCATATTATAATAGCAACAGCAGATAAATCAAATAAAACAGTGATCATTCTTAAAGAGGAATATGAACAAAAAATAGAAAAACTATTAGACGATAAATTCACCTATAAAAAAGAAAGAAATAATCCAACAGAAAAAACTCAAAAAGAAAATAATAACTTAATAAATAAATGGCATAGACTTAACCTAATAGATTTCAACACTAAAAACAAACTTCGCATTTTTAATTCCCAACCTCCTTCAATATATGGTCTACCTAAAATTCACAAAAATAATATCCCTTTAAGACCAATAGTATCTAACATACAAGCCCCTACTTATAATATAGCAAAATTCCTAGGTGATAGCATATCTAAGATGTTAGGAAAAACTGAATATCATACTAAAGACTCATGGCAATTTCAAAATTTCATCAAAGATCAAAAAGTCCCAACTAATCACAAAATTATATCACTTGATGTAGAATCTTTATATACTAACATTCCTACAGATCTAGCTATAAACATAATAGAATCCAAATGGGATGAAATTAGTCCACACACATCACTAAATAAAAACGAGTTTGTTAGAGGTATACACTTCTGTCTCGATATCACATATTTTCAATACAAAAATTCTTTTTTTAGTCAAACATTTGGTATTGCCATGGGCTCTCCTTTAGCTGCTCCTATTGCAAATCTAGTAATGGAACATTTAGAACAAAACGTTATCAAGTCATTAGACTTCCACCCCATTTTTTTCAAAAGATATGTTGATGATATCATAACATGTATTCCGACCAACAAAATAAACTATCTCTTAAATAAATTCAACAGTTTTCACAACAAATTAAAATTCACTATTGAAGAAGAATTTAATAATAGTATTAATTTTCTTGATATTTCTTTGAGCTATGATAGACAGGGTACTATTTATACAAATTGGTATAATAAACCCACAGCTTCTTTTCGATATATGAATTACCACTCAAATGCTCCTACAGTATTCAATAAAATGATTATAAATAATCTGACTGATAGGGCAGTAAAACTATCACATACTCAATACAGAAAAGATAACATCAAAAAAATTAAAACAATCCTAACTGATAATAATTATCCACCACAACTTATAGACCAAACTATTAAAAAAAGAGTACACCAAATATACAACACTGCAGACACCAATAAAAATTTGAACAATGACACAATCCATATGTTCCACAACTATCGGAAAAAATTAAATACACTTTAAAAAAATATGATATAGCTACAACATATAAACTTAGTAATACTAATAAACATTTATTTTCAAAACTTAAACCTAAAATAGAAAAAAATCGAGAAACACATGTCGTATATAAAATACCATGTCGCGATTGCGATAGTTACTACATAGGCCAAACGAAACAATATTTATACAAAAGAATACAAGCCCACAAATACTCTAGAACAGACAAAACTGCATTGTCTACACACAAACTACAACGCGATCACCATTTCGATTTTGAAAACACACAGATAATTGATAAAGAACAACACACAGTGAAAAGACAAATTAAAGAAATGATCAGTATTAAACAGGAAAAAAATTCAATTAACAACAGAAATGATATAAAAAATCTAAGCAGTATATACTATAATTTAATTTTGTAACGATCTACAATTTACCATCATATTATATATTTTTTTTTTTTTGTTATATACCTTATGTTATTTAAATATCATTTAAATATCATATACTTTTGCTTATCATGATGACTGTTCCGTGTTTTGATTCCTGTCTAGTTGTCCGAGCAGGTTTTCGTGGTTTTCCTTCTCGTTTTGAGCGAATGCCGACAACTTTGTATCTTAAGTCGCTCCACGGGCGCATACGTAATAATAACTCATGTCTTGCTTTTCCCTGCCTATTCCCTGTTTTCTGTTTTTTGCTGATGTGGTCCTCTACTGGGTTGCAGCCTAGCATATGCGCTACAAAACTCTAGGGGGGTCTGCCCGTTGGGCAGTCAGGTGCCATTCCGCCTTTCCAGCAAGAGTGAGGAACCATGCTACGCGGCGCTATCTCGTCGCCGCGCAATGCACACACCACTAGGACCGGTCCTGGGCGACAACCTGGCTAGGCTGCCGTTAACAGCACACACACGTTCGACGTCTGTGCTATGCCCCCGCTTCGGCGGAAAACGTTAAGATGGCATAAGTGTGACCATCGTCGACCGAGGTAGCCACTAAGAGTGTTCCCTTAGTTGCGATGAGCAACCCCGTACAGGGTGCGCTTCGCCTGTCTGCGCCTTGCCTCGTTGGGGCGGGGGTCAGACCGTCGAAGTACTGCACGGAATTGTAAAGAAGTTGTCGGGAAAGGGTTGGCGGCCCTACGCAACGGCTGGTTATCCGACCTCTCTAAATTCATGCGACCGATCACTAAACACACGCACGAACGCACCGACATACAAAACCCTACACTTACGCTCTCACACAAAACCACACACCCATAGAGAGACGCAAGCTGCCAGCAGCAACCAACACACAAGTTCATACCCAGAAGGAGACACAAATTGCTAGCAGCGAACAACACATATTTTCACACCTTGTTATCTATTTTTTGGAATACTAAGGCATGATTTATTATTATTACTAGAATGTATCTTTGAATAATTTAAACCATAGCAACTTAATTACTTGACATTTATATCCTGTCATTCATATTTTGTATTCTCTTGATAAAGGCGTATACAGCCGAAACATGTAGAGTTTTTTAAATACATATATTTTGAAGTAATATACAGACCTTTAATCGCCTACTGATTAGGTTTACCATATATATATATATATATATATATATATATATATATATATATATATATCGTATATATATATACACTGTGTCCATAAAGTATGGACACAAGCCCGTAATAACGTTATTGTGCATTAATTGACAAAATGACAAGATATATCGATTAATGTTTTTTATTAGCTATATTTAGATGCTACTATTTTGTTTTTTCCGTCGACCTTGAATAAGATATGACGTCATTGATAATTTTTTTAAATGTCAACCACATTTTTTTTTGTGGATTTTGAAAGCTTTTACAATTCTTTATTCGATGATGTAAAAATTTTGGAATGTTACTTTAGAAAATTTTTGAGTAATCATTTGCGTCCATAAAGTATGGACACTAGCCCGTAATAACGTTATTGTGCATTATTTGACAAAATGCAAAGATATGCTCAATGACATGGAAACTGCAACACCAAGAAGTGGTGCGAATTTTTTGACCAAACTTGGTAGAAACGTATAACTAGTCAAACGTAATAATTGATTAAAATTTTGTTGCGATATATAAAGTGGTCATGGCACTTCTGACACTTCATTCAGTTTTCGCTGACATTAATGTGTGGTGTATTTATTGTTTGTTTCAAATTTATTTCAACGGTTTTGTCTTATTATACCTTTGTTTAACGTGTTTAGAGAGTTTTATTATGCCTAGAGTGCGGCAACGTGGAAATTATCGCCAATTAAGCGAATTCGACAGAGGTCGAATTGTTGGTTTGCGAGAAGGTGGTTTTTCATACAGGGAAATTGCAAATCGCTTTAACCGGGACCAATCCACCATTATGCGCTGTTATCAATCATGGACTAGGGAGGGTCAGGAAAGACGCCTAAGAGGAACCGGAGGCCGAAGAAGAACTAATGGGATACAGGACCGCCGCCTTCGCCTAATGGCACTAAGAGACAGGTTCTCCAGTACCAGATCAATTGCTGACGTGTGGTTAGGTAATCAAGGTCGTCCAGTAACCCTTCCAACCGTTTATCGCCGAATTATGGGTTTCGGCTTACAATCTTATCGTCCACATCTTGTGTTACCACTTACGGCTCAACACCGACAGCAACGTTTGTGTGATAACGCAATGTAGTTATGTATATGCAAACACTCTCAACGAGGCCACAGCCTCGTTCCTTTAATACAAATGTAACGTGTTTTACAAACACGACCTCGCTCACGTGTGGTTTGCATACACAAACTATATGTCAGGGTTTGTATTATATTCCAGAAGAAGTACAAGGATCATCTGGGGTATATAAAGACAGTAACGTAAGTGAGAGACATTCAGATTCAGATTCACATTCAGATCCAGAATCATGTTCACATTCATACTCACTTTCAGATAGACAGTTACAGTCTTAGTGATAGTTAGAGCATAGTAATAATGTATATAATTGTTATCCAGTTATAAGTGTTATATATTAAATTATAATATGTTACCCGAACTTTGTGAGTATCATTCTTTACGATAAGTCGCCCTACCTGCTATCCGGTGTGGCCACCCAACGGCCCACATTACATGGCGATTCTGCCTTAGGGCTTAAGGCCCCACCGTTATTACATGCCGATCCTCCAGGCACTTAGGGCTTAAGGCCCACGTTATTACAGTGGTGTAGATTGCGAATGCATTGGATCGTGGAGTGGCATAAGGTGGTGTTTTGTGATGAATCTCGATTTTGTCTAGGGATGCATGATGGCCGTATGAGGGTCAGACGAAGACGTGGGGAACGTAGTGATATTCAGTTTTTCGTTGAAAGGCATGCGCATCGAGCAGTGGGTGTTATGGTATGGGGTGCTATAGCATATGGGAGTAGGTCTCAGTTGGTGTTCATCCAAGCCACCATGAACGCCCAGCGTTACATTGATGAGGTGGTAGAACCCCATATTCTTCCATATCTTCAAATGCTCGACGACTCACTTTTCCAGCAGGATAATGCCCCTCCCCACGTAGCGAGAATTTCTATAAATCGCTTCGAAGAGACTCATGTCAATATCTTGCCATGGCCACCCAAATCCCCCGACCTCTCGCCAATAGAACATGTGTGGGACATTATGGACGAAAACTTATGAATTTAGCCAATCCCCCGCAGACACTAATAGCTCTCCGGCATGAATTACAGGTTGCTTGGGACTCCATACCCCAAGAGGATATCGACCACCTAGTCGAATCAATGCCACGAAGAGTGAGGGAGTGTGTAACTAATAGGGGCGGCTCGACACATTATTAATAAAAATTATGTTAAATTGTGTTAGTCTTTTTTTTTTCTTTGAAATTTTAATCAATTATTGCCTTTGAATAGTTATACGTTTCTACAAAGTTTGGTCAAAAAATTCGCACCCCTTCTTGGTGTTGCAGTTTCCATGTCATACAGTATATGTCGATTAATGTTTTTTATTACCTATATTTAGATGCTGTCATTTTGTTTTTTTCCGTCGACCTTGAATAAGTTATGACGTCATTGATAATTTTTTTAAATGTCAAACCCATTTTTTTTGTGGATTTTGAAAGCTTTTACAATTCTTTATTCGATGATTTAAACATTTTGGTGTTAGTTTTACATTAGAAAAGTCTATGCGACACAACCGGAAAATTTGGACGTTTTACGACAACGCATCATCTACGAAACCAGACTAATCACTCCCGAAATATTACAGAATGTGCGATATGGAATTTATCATCGCGTAGGATTTTGTCAACAAAATGAAGGAAAACATTTTGAGCATTTATTATAAATTTGATACTGAAAAATGTCAAACACAGTTTACTCAAAAATTTTCTAATGTAACATACCAAAATTTTTACATCATCGAATAAAGAATTGTAAAGGCTTTCAAAATCCACAAAAAAAGGGGTTGTTATTTAAAAAAATTATCAATGACGTCATAACTTATTCAAGGTCGACGGAAAAAACAAAATGGTAGCATCTAAATATAGCTAACAAAAAACATTAATCGATATATCTTTGCATTTTGTCAAATAATGCACAATAACGTTATTACGGGCTTGTGTCCATACTTTATGGACACAGTGTATGAAGGTGTAGTTTCTCGGGTTCTTGGCCGCGTGTGAGTTTTGTCCTGAAAAGTACTATTTACTCTACGTTTCAACGAGATCGCACTCGTCATATTCAGAAGCTAGTCGGTCTGTCGCTGGTTAGAGCTGCAGATCGTCTAATGTGCGCCTAGCACTACCTCTTGTTATATGCTGCTGTGTCGGGAGGGGGCATCCCACTATTGACGTCATGCGTGCGCGGCTCCGTGTAATTGTTCCGAGTGCCTGTAAGTTCCCTGGTCGGTCCGTGTGTCTGTGTAGGGGTTGCGATCTGTCGGGATTTGGTTGTGTTTCTATCTGTCGGTGAACGGTTTCCGCTGACCAATTACACGAAGCCGCGCACGCATGACATCAATAGTGGGACGCCCCCTCCCGACACAGCAGCATATAACAAGAGGTAGTGCTAGACGCACATTAGACGATCACAAAATTCGTTCACTGGCACTCGAACGAAGCAGACGTACCTCTCCAGTACTGAAGTTGTACGAGCTTTAGCGAACGATCCCCACTCCAACGACAAGCTGACGACATCGTGAACAAGTCATTCTGTGACTTACGCCCGGTGAAGGAAGACGTGTCGTAATACCGGTCTTTTATAAGACCGCCCTGCAGCCTTCGGTGTTTTACACCGATAATTCACACTGTTTAAACAGTGTTTCCTCCGCACCAACGGCGATAATTGTCTATTTTTAGACACTTTTAACAAAAAGACAAAAAAGAGCAAAACAAAAAGTAGTATCGGCGAAACAACACCCATGGCGGGTGTTTCGACTCTGCCGCAATCCACGGCCCCCACCCCTTCGGAGCGGTGGCGGCGTCGTTGGCAAAAATCGACGCTGATGCGATAAAAGCCGCGCTTGATGCGGGCTTTGACTACGACAGCGAAGGGTCAACAGGAACAATGGAGTTCTCTGACGATGGCGGCGGCAGCGACAGCACGCGTTCCAGCGACGTTGACGACGGGTTCACCACCGTCGAATCCAAGAAAAGAAAGAAGAGGAAAGATACATCGAGAGTCAAGAAGAGAGCTACGGGACAGAAGCCCGATACCGGTGCCACCACCTCCGCCACCCCCAGCACATCCACCGCCTCCTCCACATACACCGCCCCCTCCACATACACCGCCCCCGCCAGCGGAGAAGCCAGAAGAGGAAATACGGAACAACGCCCCGGACCGAGGGGTGGCAGGGTGCCACCCATTATTCTCCGGGACAAGAATAAGTGGACGGAGTTCCGCGCTGAAATACTGAGACGTGGAATACGGATCGAAAGATCCGTGTACAATAACGTTGGTATTCGGATCCAAGCGTCGTCCGTCGACGAATATCGAAGTTTCGTGGGTGCAATGGAGCAAACCAAGCTTCAGTGGCACACCTACTCCCTGAGGGAAGCGAAGCCCCTCAAGATGGTGCTTAGGGGAATCCCCGATGGCGTCACTGAGAAGGAAGTCGTCGAAGATCTCGTAGGTCAGGGCCTTACGATACTGTCATGCACCCGCATGACAAAAGGACCTGAAAAAGTTCCAATGCCGCTGCTACTAGTCCAGTTGCAGAAGACGGATGAGAACAAGAAGATATACGAAGTCAGATTTGTATGCGGCCTCAGCATCACGGTTGAGACAAAGAAGGTAAACAAAGATGTTAAGACGCAATGCCATCGTTGCCAGCTTTACGGCCATGGGCAGAGGAACTGCCATTCAACCCCGAGATGCGGCAAGTGCGCGGCGGAGCATCAATCGCACGAGTGCACTCTACCAAGAGAGCAGCCTGCGACTTGTGCCCTTTGCCAAGGCGCGCATCCCGCGAACAGCAAAATCTGCCCATTGGCACCGATGAACCGTCTGGAGGCCGCAGCAACGAAGACGTCGGCATCTACATCTGTGGAGAAGCCACCGAGTAAGAAGCCCAGCGCCCCGACGAGGGGCGTCCCGAAGGTGACGGCGGCAGTTCCGACTGCAAGGACGGCATCCACCAGCGTCGCGGCGGCGTCCGGCGTCTTGACGCCTATCGCCGCGCATCCACCGCCCCGATGGAGACCGACGCGGCGCCCGCCGTCCCGACGGTGACCGCCTCGACGTCGAGCGCCCCGACGCCTTCGACATCTGGAAAGGTGTCATACGCCCAGAAGGTGGAGGGAAAACCGTCCAAGAAGCGGGACAAGAAGCCTGTCGCCCCAGCCCAGGCCCCACCCAAACCGACGAAAACGCAGCCAGCTCCATCTGCAGAAACCACCACCACAACCGAAATCCGCTCCGCAGAGCCAGCAGCCAGCATCGGCGTTGATAGCATCTCCGCCTGGATCGCCAAGGTCAACTGGGCCAAGTTATTGGAACTGGTGACAAGATTACTTCCTGCCTTAGCGAATTGCAAATCGCTAGGAGAAGCCGGCATGGTGCTAGCCGGTAACTTGCAAGAACTTCTTGGTGTCATCAATTTCAGAACTTAGAAGACGCCCGGAATCTCTGAGATCTGCGTTCTGGAACGCTAACGGAGTAAAGACAAGAAGGGAGGAATTGACAGAGTTCGTTCAGAGGCACCACCTGGACGTAATGTTCGTTAATGAAACCCATCTCCGTCTGGCAGACAGGATGACGCTGCCAAACTACGTTGCGTACAGGACGGATCGCTTGAGAGGCCGAGGAGGAGGCACGGCGATCTTTGTCAAACGATCAATCGAGCATCATGTCTACATTACTCCGAACCTACGGCGTGTGGAGGTGATCAGCGTCACGATCCAGACAGCAACGGGGCCCATTCGATTCCTGTCGGCTTACAACCCGCCGGGACGAACACTTATGGAGGCCGACTTGTCAGAAATATTTCTGGACAGGTCACCGACAATCCTGGCTGGAGACCTGAACGCCAAACACACGTCATGGCATTCCAGGAACACAAACTGGAATAGGAGACGCCTGAGAGAGTTTGCCAATGAGTTCGAGTTGGAGGTGAACGGTCCGGAAGAGCCCACGCACTTCCCGACCAGAGGCCGACCTGACGTGCTGGACATCATCGTGATGAAGAACATCGTGATGGTTCATGAGCTAACCAACCTCAATGAGCTATCGTCTGACCACAATCCGGTGATGTTGGAACTTGGGAATGCGGCGAGAGAACCAGAGGACCCACCGGTCCGACGGATTGTCTCGTGGCCCGCCTTCAAGGTCCACATGACAGAACACCTGGAAGACATCACGATGATCGACACCGAGGAGCAGATGGAAGAAGCGGTGCAGCGACTCTTTGACAGCATAGCGGACAGCGTCCGACACGCCACGAACTGGATTCCCGTTCAAGACGTCAGAACGCACACTCCCAGGGCGATCAGGGACTTGATACGGGAGAGGAATCGGGCGAGGAGACGCTGGCAGAGAACGCTGGATCCCGCGTCCAAGAGGGAACATAACCGTCTTTCGCAGCAGGTAAAAGATGCCCTGGCAGAACTGAGAGATGCAAAGTGGATCGACGTCATCGATCGGGCCTCCGAATCGACCAACGCGTTTTGGAAGACCATCAAGGTGCTGAAGAACCGACGAGCTCCCATACCCCCCATCCATGGCCCACATGGCATGGCTCTCACAATCGACGACAAGGCAGAAGCGTTCGCAGAAACGCTCGAGAGGCAATGCAGTCCCGACTACAAGAATGCAGACATCGACGACATTGGCTGCATCCATCGAAGAGTGAGGCGCATCCTGGAGGAAGACAAGAACGACGAGCTGACACCAATCACGCCTGAGGAAGTGAGAGGGGTAGTGAGAAAGTTCCGGCCACGAAAAGCACCTGGATATAATGGAATTTCATACCACGCACTCAAGCTCATGCCAAGAAATGGTATCGCTGCGATGACGAACATCTTCAATGCAATGCTACGACTGCGTCATTTTCCAACCCCCTGGAAGTGCGCGGACATAGTAATGTTGCCGAAGCCGGGAAAGTCGCTGACTTTCCCACAAAACTACAGACCGATCAGTTTGCTCCCTGTTTTAGGGAAGACAGCTGAGAAGCTAATACTGCGTCGACTGGAAGACGAAGTCGAGGAGTTGGGCATCATCCCAGATGCCCAATTCGGATTCCGACGCGACCATGACACAGTTTTGCAGGTGCTACGACTCGTAGAGAATGTCAAGGAAGGTTTCAACGTAAGGGAATACACGGGAGCTGTGTTCCTGGACGTTGCCAAGGCATTCGATAAGGTCTGGCACCAGGGCTTGTTGTACAAGATGCATCAAGCCGGCATCTCAATGGGACTCCTGAAATTACTCAGGAAGTTCCTCATCAAGCGAACATTTAGAGTTTTACTTACCATCGTTCTGATTTCAGGTTAGCGACAGCAGGGGTACCGCAGGGCTCGGCGCTCTCACCACTTCTCTTCACGATCTACGCCAGTGACATTCCGACAGTACCGAGAGTCAATATTGCGATGTACGCGGACGACGTGTGCATCTTCACCCGCTCCAGAAGCGCCAGGATTGTTGAAGCCCGACTTCAAGAATCTTTGCATCAACTGGAAGACTGGTACAGCAAATGGAGGCTTCGAATCCAGCCCGATAAAAGTACGGCCGTACTTTTCTCGCGGAGTGGACTTAGGAAGGCGAGGGAGAGACCGGCGATAGCGCTAACCCTGGACGGGGACGAGATTCCATGGCGGACCGAGGTCACGTACTTGGGGGTTATTCTGGACACTCGGCTGACGTTTGGGTCGCATGTGACGTCCGCAGTGGATCGCTCGAAGCAGATGCTTGTGGCTTTCTACGCAATGTTGAACCGGCGAAGTAAGCTTGATCCTGCTTGCAAGATCAAGCTCTACAAGACCGTGATCAGACCGTCGATGCTGTACGCTTCTGTCGCTTGGGCGACCGCTGCGAACTGCCACATGAAGAAGTTGCAAGTCGTGCAGAACCGGGTGCTTCGGATGGCCCTCGATGCTCCATGGTTCGTGAGGAACACCACCCTCCACCGCGACACCAACATGATGACAATCCAGGAGGAAATCAAGAAGAACTCCGAGAAAACTTTCGCGAGAGTACTGGATCATCCGAATCCTCTCATCGCAGAAGCCGCCGACTACGACCCCGGGATCCCATGGCAATACAGGAGACCAAGGATGATACTCAACTGAAGATTCGACTTACTTGAATATTTATATTTATCTAATTCTTTTTTACTTTTACAGGGTTAACTGCCATCCACCGACCGTGGTGGGAATCAACAACAACGAAGAAAGAAGCAAAGTTCGTCCGAACCAGGACGAACATCATTGAAGACGGAAGAGGTAAAGGAGCAGGCTCCAGGAACTCTGAAAACAGAAGAGGATCTATGGACATTAGACGATCTCCAGCTCTAACCAGCGACAGGCCGACTAGCTCCTGAAGATTACGAGTGCGATCTCGTTGAAACGTAGAGTAAAATAGTCCTTTTTAGGGACAAAACTCACACGCGGCCAAGAACCCGAGAAACTACACCTTCATCATACGTCCGCGAGAACATCAAGAGTAACATATATATATATATATATATATATATATATATATATCAAACTTGCCTTCAAAAACTTTCCTCATTAGAGATGGACATGCTTTTTTTAATGGTTGATGGCAGTGCACGTATTCTGTCACAAACGTATAGTTTTGATAGTTTGGTTATATCATGTAAAAGTGTGTAATAATTAGTAATTCAGTTGTTATAAAAAAAATATTACAATAGTCGAAATTAAAAGAAAATAATACTAAAGCAGATGTTGGAAATGTTGACCAATATTTTGAAGACAAAGTTGAACTCTACGCTTCATGCTTTCAAAGCTTTATTAGGATTTCTTGGCTTATGTCCGCACAAGAATTCACAATAGCATTACGAAGCTCTTCGATTGTGTGATGCTTGGTCAAAATCGTATTCTTTAAATATGTAAAAATGAAATAGTCTAAAATTGTCAAATCTGGAGATCTTAGAGGAAAATTAATAATTCATGTTTCGAAAAATTCTTGCAAAAAAGCTACTGTTTCTCGAGATTTGTGCGCTGGTGCATTATCTTGCTGGAAATATCTTTCCGTAAGTTCATTATCACGAAGTTCATTAATAAACGGCTCCAATAATTCATTTCGATATCTTTCAGCAGTTATGGTTTGATTAAAAAATATAGGCTCAATAATTCGTCTTCTTGAAACTGTTAGCCAGACGCCTATTTTTATGGATGTAGCGTAGTTCCACAAATTCATGAGGCTTTTCTGCAGACCAAATTCTCATATTTTGCTTGTTTAAATATTCTGAAAGATGGAACCAATCCTTGTCCGAAAAAAAGCATTTGTCGAGAATGTCATCACTATTTATGTAATTCAAAAACCATAGACAAACTGTGTTCTCGTAATAAAATCTATCTGTTTGAATTCCGAAACAGATTTAATTTTATCTGGAAACAACTTTAAGTCCTTTTTTAAAACAGTATGACATGTTCCCACTAACAAATGACCTGGTTGTGATAGTTTTGCGATTGATATTTTGGGTGAGTTGTCCATTCGACGTCGAATAATCTCTATGCAATTTGCTGTTCGTTTTCTAGCTGCTCCACCACCTGGTTTACGAGTTATTGCCTCTGTTTCATCAAATTTAATAACACAAGCTTGAATATGTTTTTGCAGTTCTGCGTAAGTAACTGGCAGATTAGGATACTGTTGCCGGAAATCCTGTAAGCACTGATTAGTAGAATAAATCTAATCTCCATTTTCTAATTTTTGGCCAGTTTCATAGTAACTTTGAATAATAAATATTGTATGATGTAATTCTAACATTATAATAAAATAATTTAAAAAATACAAGCGTTTATAATTTGAATTTATGTATGACTGTCAGAATTTGAAGTTTTCTAAAGCTTCGCATGTGCAACAATTTCTGATTACTTAATTACTTAAAAAACAGCCTACTATAATGAGGCAGGCACGTTATATATTCGTATAAAGTTTTATTTGATTTTCAAATCAGCATACAATAATAGTTATTTATGTAACAAATAAAGAATCGAGTTTATGGTAGAGCGAGTTTATAATAATGACGAGGTCACGAAAGTCCATTTATGTATAAGTTATATACATAATTTTATGTTCGGCTGCCCTTTTACACTTAATAAATAAATAATTACAGTGATGAGATCACTATTTTGTTAATATTTACATAGTAGCTTGGCATTTTGACAGTATTTTGTTAACTAGTTTGCACAAACAAAATATAAGGTGAAAATACTGCGTCAACATCGTGTTTGAACATTTGTAATAACACAAATTGCACGATAAATATAAGCTACAACAAAAATTAGTTATTAAATTATGTTTAAAATGATATGTTTTACTGGTTTTTGAGTTGAGTTTGCCAATTATTTGACACTGACAATGAGCAGTCCGTTTTTCGGTTTTTAAAGTATAAAGTAACAGTTTATGGACAGTAAACTAGTTTATGAAATAGGCAACTATGATGCAGTCGTACATAAAATTCTATAATAGAAATGAACTGTAAAAAAATAATTAGAAATTTTCTTTCTGTTTAGTTCCCCTAACAAAACAGAAATAGCATTACGTCATAATTAATACAATCAAGATTTAAAATAAGTATAAATGTAAGAAATTTACAACGGGCATTGTATTACGAGGCGTTCCCGGACTGACGCTGTAGCACCAGAACCTAAAATAATACCGGCACGCGCCGATAAATGATGGGAGGTATATGTCTACGGAATGTATGTGACAAGTTCCAACGTGATCGGCGCATTTTTTGCTAGGCTACGTGCGATTGCGTAAAGTGGTAATTGTTCTAAGTAGAGATACTACGGTATTTCAAACGAAAGTAGCCGCATTGCATCACTGCTTTGGAGAAATTAAGAGATGAGGTGGAATCGTACTGTGGCCATCTTCTTCGACAGCCAAGCAATGCTAAAGGTATAGATTAAATCTAAGTTTGTATGGAATTACGCGTGTGCTCTAAACGAGCTCAGTGATCACATGAGTCTGGGTCTCAAGGCACGAAGACTACAGGTCTAATGGCGACCGAATTGGCCTGACAGGCCTCGTCTACAGCCTTCATAGGATCGGAGCCTTTCTTTGGCATTGCAAAAACTATTAAAACAGCCATGGAAAAGTGGTCTGAATGGAGATCTGGGGAAAGGTGGTTTGCCTGATGAAAGACAGGCAAAGCAGAGAATATTCACCTAAGTTTACAACGGACCTGCTGAATAGAGACAGAAAGTCTGCTAAGATGATAATAGACCTATTAACGGGTCATTGTAAGGTCAACAAACATATAAATAATATGGGCTTAACAGAAAAAAACAGCATGTACATTCTGCCAAGAGGACGAGGATGCCACGATTTATATACTATGTCAATACGAAGGTTTAAAAAGAACGTGTTTGCTATAAATGGGGATCAAATTTCTGAAACGGTACTATATATAAAAGAACCGCTCTCAAAGCTGCTAAGCCTAATTAAAAGAGCAAGGGTAGAAAAACGAGGCATGAGGACCACAATAGATCTGGAAAGGTCGCAATGGAAGAGGCTTCACGGTCGCCTTAAAAGATTTAATCTAATCTTGCGATTATATTTAACTTATCTGATAAGATAATGAAAAATTCGTGAAAAGTCACATCTATCCTGGAATGTGTGAAGGCATTTCGCTCTTATTGGAGCTTGGCACCACACAGTACTCCGAACAGACATGACATTTTCACAATTAACTTACATTAAGTTAATTACACTAACTATATATACGCGAAGTATAGAAGTGAAAAGTCACGTCTGTCCCGGATACTGTGTATTGACAAGCTCCAATAAGAGCAAAATGCATTCACACATTCCAGGATAGATGTGACTTCACGATATTTTCAATATCCTAACAACCAGGAAGGTGTCGTAGCGACGTGTAGCGCTTCTGCATACTGGTTCAAACTTAGTTTGTTGAAATGTAGAAATTAAAGCAGCATATTAGGCGACATTTACATGTGAATTTAGATTTGATACTCATTAATTCTGATTTATTAAGTTTATCTGATAAAGAACTGGATTTTCGACTAGTTTGAATATTAGCCATATTCTATGACATACATTCAATATGTTATTAAGAATTATACACACGTATGTACCTTCTAAGATACTAGACTAGAAAGGCACATAGATTTGAGATTTGTTTTAAAATTAATTTATGCTCGTTCGACATACCCGTCTTCGATCTACAATTTGTTATAATCGTGTTGTAAACCCGACGTTTGAGGTTTCATAACCTAAAATTCGATACTACAACCGAGTCAGAGACAACCCGAGACGGGAACTACGTCCTAAACTTTGCTCCTGAATATTGAATTGGTCGGTTGGAATGAAAGTAGATGGCGCAATAGTATTTAACGCGGGAAATTTTTATCTCCTCTTCTGTAATATTTTTAAAATTTGTTAATAATTATTAAATTTCTAATAAAAATAACTGTTTAGAATTGCGCTGGAGTTTTCACTTCTTTTTTGTTGGATAATAAAAATGCACTTTTAACTATAATTCTTTATCGAATCCAACGTTTGATGTATATAATTTTGATTTGTATTAGTGTTTGAAATCTTGCTCGTTCATGTGTTGTAGTTCGAATGAATGTTTCTTACTTGTTGTTAGGATGAGAGTTTTGTTATTACTGTGTTTAAAAATACTACAAGCAGGCAAAATTTGCAATTACCCCCACAAACTTGTTATATAACGTAATGCGAACCGTATCGATTGTACGCCAGATGATGACATAATTCAAGCGAATTTCGAAGGTCTTGGTAGATAGTACCTGCTAGCAATAATACCCAGCAATATACATTTAAACTATGTTAATTAAGTCCTAATCTTAAACCTAAGTGCAAAGCTTAGATTATATTTTATTCATTAAGTTTATTTCACTTTATTTGAGAAACGTGATATATGAATTGATTGTGAGATTGAAAACAGGGTATTGAAAGCGTTCTGTAATTGAATCATAAATAAAGGTGGAAATAGTTTAATAAAAAGGGCAATAAACATAAATACAGCAAGTATCGATTCCTAAAATTAAAGTAAAAGTTTACAATTTAAATAAAACAATTAAACTTTCGATATACAGGCTGTCAATTTGAAGCGAACATTATTTAATGGTAAATAATTAAACTACATATCTTTAAGGAAAATAAACAAAAAACGCCCAAAAATTATTGTCCTCGCGCTTAACAATAAGTTTTAACAATGTGAATAATGCCAGATTTTATCACATTATAAAATAGAATCACATATTTTTATAAGAAATTTAATATTTTAATTATAATCTATATTAGGAAATACATGTCCTTATGTATTTATAATTACTTTTTCGCTCTGATTAGGAATAATTACTAAAGACGGCAGACTATGTGCCCCAGCAGTGGCGTTGCGTGGAGAGTTTAGCAGAATAACAGTGCGCTTACTTAAAAATAAATATATCGAATCCCTATACGAAACGTTAAGAAAAAACATAAATAACTTACCCAACATGTTTACATTGTTGCAAAAAAATGCGGATGTGCGCGATGAAAAAACCGCACCATAATATATGTTTCTGTATTAGTCTCGGAAAGGTTCGTACGTAGCGACGTATATATATGTTTATATACAGAGAAGGATTGTTCGACGTTGAGAGATGTTATATTTGCATAGTTAAAGCGCTCTTTGTATCTGTACAACGGATCTTCAGTATTGGTAAAAAGTTGCCCTAATTTTGTAAAATCTACATTTTTATCTAATACACTGTTGAATTTTTCACGGACACAATCACTTTTTTCATCTTCAAGGATATGCAGCACTAGTTTTACGTGGTCAATAATTGCTAATGAGTCCGATAAGGACAGCGCAGTGTTCTGTAAATTTTTTATTGCGTCCAGAATTGGAACGTAACTGTCGTAAATAATTTTTAAATTTGCTGCAACTTGAGAATTGTTAAATTGAACCTGGCTGACCCTGGCAGCTGCTTCTTTGGCATCTAGTTGTAAAATCACTGATTTAATTTTTTCAAAATGTTTATAATAATAAAATGCTGCTTCTAACCAAGTACCCCATCGTATAAGAATTGGTTGCGGCGGCTCGGGTATATCAGGACACAGCGAATGAAATAGCCGAATCCGTTTCGGAGATTTAAGGAAAACCGCTTTCGTTTGTCCTATCAGTTGATCCACATCAGGATAAGTTGTACGTATAGTGTTTGTTACAAGGTGTAAAGCGTGAAGCAAGCATGTGACATGCAACAGGTTTGGTTGAATCGTTTTGAGTAAGTTTGCCGTGGAACACATAACCTTGGCAGCATCGGTAACTAACATTAACACTTGCTTCGGTAAAATCTCAAATTTGTGTAGTGTTTCTATTAATACATCATATATCGCTCTGGCAGTACACCCTTGCATTCGTTTACAGGTTAGTAAATAAGGAGGAGAAGGTCCTTGCGGAGTCAGCGTCCGTACTAGAATGGCTAGGATGGACTGTTTTTTAATATCTGTAGTTTCGTCTATTGTTAACCACAGGAATTTTTTTTACCGTATTTTTCGTACAATTTACAATTCTCTCACGCACTGACGGTACGTAATTCCGTAGCGTACTTTTTGCTGGTAATTTCCACGTAGGATTGTATTTCTTCCAAAACTGACGAAACATTGGGTGTTCCACTTTCTGCATTGGTATATTGGTCGCAATTAACATCATTGTTAAATCACACACAAATTTATTATATGATCTGCGTCCACTATTATTCGATTTATGTTTGTCACTATTTATATGTCTTTGGCACGACTTGCTTTCCAAGTTAATAAAGTTGTTTCACAAACTAAACATTTCACTACGGTACCGTCATATATTAAATCGGGAAACCGATGTAAAAATTTCTTTACTACGTTAGCATGCAACCGAGTCGATGCATTGTTTCTACGCACTCCCGACATTTTCAACACGATTGTGTTAACAATGTATCGCTTACAACATCTCAACGGCAACTGAATTGATCGTCGTACGCCTCTACTCGATCCCTCCACATCACGCTACTGTTCGGGCACATAGTCTGCCGTCTTTAATAATTACTATAAAAAGGAAGAACTGCTGTTAAAAAACATGTATTTTTAAAATGTTCTCGATGTCAAATAAATAAAACATAAGAAATTATTCCTATTCGTGTTCAATATTGGTATATATTCTAAACTAAGACATTCATGTGAAGGGACAGCATCCAAGCGGAGCCTATAAATTTAGTTGATCCACATAATATTAAACTTTAAAATGTCTGCTGCATATTCTATAATTTTTGAGAGAATCCCTAGAATAATTAATTCCCATCGCCTCTTGCCATTTTTTGGATCTGGAAATATTACATTTTGTGATAACTAAACTAGGTCATGTATTCACAATATCCATTTCATCAACACGACCTCGTTGAGTTACGATCTTACACCACATTTTTATCATGTTGTAACCAGGTCACTAGGCTAAGGGGACACACTTTAATGGCATATAACGAGGGACCACCAAAAGTCTCCACAGTCAGAGAGTCAGAGTCACTGTCACAACCAGAGACAGAGTGTCTATCAGTCTAGTGCCTCATATTTGTAATGTAGTATTTACTATTGTTATCGTTATTGTATTATATGTTATTATTTAATCGTTGTCCTGCATATTATTTATCACACTGATAAACCTGCTGTATAAATGGAACTGTCTCGGCATCATGTTACCTCCGGGACCAGGTGACATTACATGGCGATCCTACCTTTAGTTAAATGATCAGATATTACATGGTGATCCTGCAATCCCATCATCTGCTATTACATGTTGATCTGCCATCCCACTGATATTACAATTTAATAATAATTCATTATTGCTTTATATTTAGTTACTTTTCCAATTGCTTTGGAAAATAATGCATTTTCTGAGACTTCATCGTCTTTACATCTACAAACGTGACAAAACGACCATGACATTTGAATGTTCCACTGTCAAATTATAATTAAAACAGAACAAAACAAAACTATCCTACACACTAATACATATACACTAAAATACACATCACAAAATATAACGTGTATAACCGAAAAATTATTTATATTATTCGATATAACTAAATATAAACACATCGAAAAACAAACTGCAAAATGGCTAACTTGAAGTATTGACGCATGCGTTATTATTTTTATTACAGCGACATCTGAGTTGGCCTTTCATTATGTTCAAAATAAATAAATATATACACATGTCTTATTATAAAACAAGAATGTTCGATTCAAATAAATTCCGATAAATTTTCCTATATTCTTGCGCGTCTCGATTCTCTCTGACCGAGTGTTCATTATATCCAAATTCGTTAATAGTCAAGAAAAAATATGCATTTAATACACTTCCGACGAGACTTTTCAATTCATTCGTTATAACCGAGTATTCGTTATATACCGAGTTCGTTATAAGAGTATTCAACTGTATAGAAAAGTAGAAGAGATTTGTTAACAAATGGGTGCAATATTATTTGGAAAGAAATACTGTCGATGATCTACCAGAACATGGCCCAGGAAGGAAAACTATACCATGGAAGGACAAAGAAGTTTTGCAGATTTTTATTAAAAATAAAGAATCAACATTATGTCAAAAACAGATGAAATTAGAGCGGAGGAATATAAATTTATCAGATGTTAGTATATGATCCAAAATGGAGAAGTCAGTGACAGAGAATCACAATCGTGATTGAGGCAATGTAATTTTTACAAACGAAGCATTTTCTGGGCCATACTAAAAATCGTGCTTTGTCGATCCTAAGTAATCATATTTTTCAGACACCCAGCAAAGTCACATGTTTCGGGTAGGTTCCCTCCTCGAGAATTTAACTATCGTAACAAAAATTTTCTACCATCCGTCCAAAAATGGTTTGGAGCAAATAATAAGAAATGGATTCTCCGAGGGGTTAACAATCAAAACTATAATAGTGAAAGAACTAAAACTCATATCAACCTGTTGGATTGCCCTTTTTAATCTTCAGATGCGGATCCTGTATACAATTTTTGGTCATACATAAATATTTTACATATGGAGAGTATTATTCCAGTGAATAATCTCTATTCTTTATGTAATTTAAATAAATTAAGTTTAAGATCTATCTTTAAACTAATAGCACGGCTATTGCTGAAACCTGGTAATAAAATCTGAAGATCTGAATCTTTTCAGCCTACGCACTTCACCTGCGTTCATTAACAGTTGGTTAGCTTATACATTAGGGTGCGAGTTTTTCACTTATTTTGTATTAAGAGTACTGATTATATTTTTGATGACACAAAACACTTTATTTTGAAAACCATGTAGTATGGCCTAGTTGAAATTCGCCCATAAATGAATGCCATACGTCCATATAAGTTTAAGCATGGCTTTGTACAATAGAAGCTTATTTTCTGCAGATAATTTTGATTTACTGTTCATTAGTCAATACGTTTGACTAAATTTCTGTCCAGGTTGAGTTCTTTTGGTTATTATATGCTTTTCCCAAGTTAATTTCCCATCAAGGTGTATACTAAAGTTACTTTATTTCATTGGATTATGGAAGTCTGTCCTCATTCAATTCAACAGGTAGGTATATAGATTTGTTCGTATTGAAGGTAATATGAGTGAGCTTGGATTCGTTAACCCTCATTTTCCATTTTATTAACCACATTTTAATTTTTTTCTGATTTTATTGAAGATTTCTTGTTGCCTGTTCAGAATTTGTGTGTGATGCTAAGATGGTTGTGGCATCAGCAAAGGTGGCAGTTGTAGCAGCCAGGTGGTCAGCAAATTAGCGATGCAGACCAGATATAACATAGGCACTAATACACTTCCTTATGACACACCAGACAATATGACCTTCATGGCACATTTTATCGAACGCCGAGGCGTTCGATAAAGTTATATCTAAAAGCACAGCAGAACAGTATTCCCGTTTATCGAGATCATTGGTAATCATATTAATTAGTCTATGTACCTGTTCAAGTGTCATGCTTGTTCTTGAACCCAAATTGATATGGTATGGTGTTTTGTTCTTTCGGTATATTAAGTATAAATTTTCCGGAAAGAAACTGGAGATACTTAAGCAATTATCTTGAGAAATTCGCTTAATATGGCAATCCTTACACGATGAATGCGTCGAAAGCATATCGCGAAGATGTGGCAAGATAATTGATAAAAATGACAACGGGATGATTTATTAATACAAGGAGATTTTATAGAATATATTTTTGTTTTATTTTTTTAATAATAGATCGTTTTGAAATTATTCTGGTTCTTGTCTTGTTCGACAGACTGTAAATGCGTGCTAAAAAAGTACCGCTATTACAAAAGCTAACATTAATTGATATTATGCACTTTCTACTTGAATTTTCTAAATTATTGTACAGTCGCGGTAAAGTTGTAAAAATATTACATGTTTTCAATCACAAAAGGTCGGAGGTTATTTTACACGTCATTTTTGACAAACAATGTTTAAGATACATATATTGTATTCATTTATATGTGATTTTCTTGTTGTTATGATATACAGTGTTGATGAAAATAAGTAAATACTTACGAAGTATGTATGAGTATCCATAATGGTTCAATTTCACTGCTCGAAATAATTGTGTAATCATTTTATTACAAGAACTTTATTACAAATCGGCCGAAATGACAGTGACAAACATTGCAAATCAACAACTTATTATGCAATGCATAATGCTTATTATCTCTTGCATTTATGATAATTAATATTTATAATAATATATTGAATATATTATATTTTATTAACATAGACAGTATTTGCAACAACACTCATTCTGGTCTTATCTATTCTCTATCACATTGACTAAGATTCTGGATCTAGTTGCATAAAAATTTGCATACCCTAGTACATTTGACCTAAACGCTGAAAATTACATAGATTTATAAGTATCACGCATCACAGAAGAATATATACCTAATATAAACTGTCGCCATTTATGCCTACTTAGGATGCGATGTGACAATTTAGATTCAACTACTACCATAATCACAGTTTACTTTTAAATAAAATCTGCATTTCTCTCATTAATAATAAACTTTTATGAAATATGTTATTGCATCACTATTTACTTAATTGCGCTGTATGTTCCGCCGAGTATTACAAATAGAGAATACAATCCCGGGATCCCGGCCGGGTTCTGATCCCGTAAATCCCGGGACTATACTTGGCTAATCTCGAGATTTTCGGGATTGCCAGTTTGCATTCCGTAATCCGTTGCGCCTTGACAATGACCTTACCTAGATTATATTAAGGGCATTTATTACTAGAGAACGGATGCAATTTCCATAAAACGCAATCGGCAATTGGAATTGTGTATAACGTCGCTCAGTACATCCCGGCGTAATTCAATGAAGTATTTGTTTGACTTACTCGGCCACCTGGTCTCGCAGCGATAACAATGGACAACCCAGCTATTGTATTCGGAGAATATAGTGTTTTCAGTGGCGTCGCGTACGTAGATAAAATAAATAAGTTTATCGTATTTCGTAAGAGAAATAGCACGTACATTCCTTTTCTTTTCATTTAAGCAACATCTTCCAATTATTTTCACGTAAGTGTGCATAAAATTTCGTTATTTAATTTCGTTTATTTGGATCTAGAATATTCTTACTTTTTCAGGCAATGGAAGAGCGTCGAGAATGGCATCGTGAAACAATGGCGAGTTGGATTGAGGGCCATACTGATTGTATGTACATTGCCAGTGATTCCGAAATTTATTGTGAAGTGTGTGAAACGTTATTGAAAAATTGCAATAAATCAACCGTAAAACGTCACGTAGGATCGTTAAAGCACGAAAAAAAATTGAACCCGTTGGAATCTGACAATTTTGACGAAGAACTCGGTGAAACTTTTATGGCAGCTAATATTCCATTATTTAAATTGAACAATCCAATTTTGAAGACATTTCTGAAAAAATATACTGGTCGAAATGTTCCTGATGAATCAACTTTACGCAAATATTATGTTTCTAGGTGCTATACGAGAACAGTAGAACGCATTAGAAGCCATCTTTTAAATCAATACATATGGATAAGCGCCGACGAAACGGTGGATATGTTAGGACGCTGTGTGGTAAATGTTGTGGCTGGTGTACTACATCCAACTATTCCCTATAACTCATATGTAATAGCAACAAGTGTTATAAATAGAGTTGATGCGGAAACAGTTGCTGAAACCATTAAGGAGAATATGCAAAAAATGCTTCATTCGGACGCCACGTACAAAGAAAAAATACTTTTATTTGTCAGTGATAGTGCTGCGTATATGTTAAAAACAGGCAGACTATTGAAGAAAACATATCCTAATATGCTGCATATTACTTGTGTAGCACATGCTCTCCACAGAATCTGTGAATATATCAGAGACACTTTTCCGGAAGTTGATAGACTTGTATCAGCTTTTAAAACAGTTTTCAGAAAAGCACCATTGAGAGTAGCTCTTTTCAGGGAAAAATTTCCATCTCTGTCACTGCCTCCCACCCCAGTATTAACTAGATTAGTATTAGTAACTTAGTATTAACACTGCTAAGGATGAGGAGGATGCTAGAAGTATTGGTGAGTGCAAGGAGCTCACACAAATCCCAAATTTAAAAAATCAGTTGTACTTTCTTCACGAACACTTTGGAAAATTGCCAAAACTAATCACTTATTTTAAAAATCGAAATCTCAAATTAAATGACGGATTAACCACATTAGATGTGGCTGTTAATAATTTGAAAAGTATTCCAAGTGACTTTGGATGTGGCCTTCGGCAAAAGTTTGAAGCAATTCTTAATAGAAATCCAGATTTAATTACATTGCAGCAATTATGTATGGAGACAATTCCACAAAATCTAACGGCTAAATATGAAGAAATAAAAGAATATTTCCAGTATGCACCTATAACCAGTTGCGATGTAGAAAGGACGTTTTCTATTTATAAGGATGTACTTAATTCAAAGAGAACAAAATTGACAGAAGAAAACCTTGAGAAACTATTGCTAGTCAATATTAATACTCCTTTACTCAACTTGAACGACAAAATGAACAAATAAAAATGTTCCAATTATAGAAATAAAATTAAAAACTTTAAAAATACAACTTTTCAACAAATACATATGTATTTCGTAATTTTATAGATCACCACGCGTTTGTTTTCCAATTATATAAATAAAATTAATTAATAAATATGTATTTAGTAATTTTAGGTAGATAGATCACCATCCGTATGTTTTCCAATTATATAAATAAAATTAAAAACTTTATAAATACAACTTTTCAACAAATAAATATGTATTTCGTAATTTTATAGATCACCACCCGTTCGTTTTCCAATTATACGAGTATAAATAAAATTAAATATTTTAGAAATACAGCCTTTCGCCAGTACTGCACTGGGCTTTGCGTCATGTGGTAAGCGTGTCCGTTCTCTATTTATTACATACAGACCTTAGGTACGCCGTACGATAAAAGAACTACACAGGTACAACCCAAATAATATGTAACTTAGAATGGACTTCCTCGCCCGGCATACTTAAATATAATACTGTTAAAGTAATTCCCCAACGGGCCAACAGGGGAATCACCCGATTACCTCATATGATATATCATAATATTGTTGCGAGGGATTCCCTGTACGAAAGTATAAATACGCTTACTAGGATTTACTTTTTTCATTTATTATTCTACCAGCGACAAGGTTACGCAGGTTACGTCATTTAAATTTAAAAGTCAATTATCTGAAAAAGCTATTTTAAATGGCGTGAGACTTTGATCAACATAAAAAACAACAGTGGTACGTCGTCAGCGTGGAGTTATTTTTTAGTTGCGAAAGACGGGAATAGTGCTAAATGTAAGAAGCATGCCTTGCCATTCTCAAGACTTTGGGTGGATCGACTAAGGGATTACATACACATTTGTCATCAAAACATAACATTAAGATTTTAGCTGACGTTAATCGTTTAACAGCTTCAACAAGTCAAGATTCTGAAAATCTGAACACAGCACCGTCGCCAGATAAACGAAAGTTAGAAGATTATTTTACTAAAAGTGCCGACAATAGCCCGGATGATGTTTTGGCAAGAATGATTGCATTAGATGGATTTCCATTCAGTGTATTCATAACTTCAGACGATTTGAGAAAATTGCTCTTAGCGAAATACACGGATTTACCAAAATCAACCGTCACAATTCGAAAGCGTGTTATGATTTACAGTGAAAAAAGAAGAAAGCAAGTAACTGCAGAATTAAAACATTTGAAAAGTGCAGGTGAAAGATTCAGTCTATCTTTCGACGAGTGGACATCAACGTCCAATAAACGATACATGGCTGTCAACGTTCATTCATATAAAAAAAAATGGAGCTTAGGGCTTGTTCCTATTCGTGGAAGTATGACGGCTGAAAATTGTCTATATTGTGTCGTATATTGAAAGAGCGTCTAAGTAAATTTGATATTTCCCTGGAAACTGATATCGTGGCTGGCTACTGTAAGCGATGGACCGGACGTTATGATAAAGGTGGGACAGCTTGCTTGCACTGAACAACAACTGTCTCGCACATGGTATAAATTTGGCCATCTGTGATGTGCTTTATAAAATAAAGAATTATTTTCAACACAGGCAAGACAGCCTTACCTCAGTCTCAGATGATACTATAAATGAACCAGCTGTGACTGCTGATTATATGAACGATAGCGATGATGATGACAATTTAGACGACTTAGATTGTCCAGAATCAGGTTTAATCTTAATGTCACAAAATGAACTTGCGCGAGAACACATACCATAGTTAACGAAAGAAGAAAACATTAATGAGCTGATAAAGAAAATCCGAAAAGTTGTAATGTATTTCAAAAGATCACCATTGAAAAATGAAACAATACCTCAAAATATGTGAAGATTGAACATGAAAAAGAGCTGGTTTTACAGTCCAAAAGAAGTAAGAACTTCTTTTGGACTGTAACCAGGTGGAATAGTCTTTTAACCATGCTGGAACGATTTGGTCTTTTAAAAACCTGCACTCAAAAAGCTCTTATAGATCTCAATCATCCAATCCGTTTAGAAGATGCTGATTTTGACTTGGTAAATAAAATTGTTGATGTGCTGACCCCAATTAAATTAACAGTAGAAGCAATCTGTCGACGATATGCTAATTTATGCACAGCTGATGCCGCTTTGAAATTTCTTATAAAATAATTGCCTAGCAAAAACTCAGCACTCGCCAATAAAATGAAAACATCCTTAGTGGAACGTATAAAGCAACGACGTAATGATGATTTAACTGGTGTGTTGAATTATTTACAAAATCCACGAAAAGATGATGAAAATCAGTTATTATCGGATTTGGAATGGCTTGACTTATTTCCAGTTCCTACACAGGCTTTAGTGAGGGCGAAAGTAAAGAGTGTTGTTAAAAGACTAAATAGTCGAGATGACACACAAGAGTAACAAAGGTCAGGATCACAAACAGATGATGAGTCAAGGCAACAAACCTCTCAACCCCAACTGACACTAAAGGAAAAGTTACAGCTAGAAATTAATAAGAGCATCAGGCGCGGCTCGTGATGACGTATTTGGGAGTGCAAGTACAATGATGCGAGTGCCTCGTGTGTTTTAGGTGTTTACTAAGAAAACGTTACAGTTAGTACACGAGAATACACGAAGCACTCGCATCATTGTACTTGCACTCCCAAATACGTCACCACGAGCCGCGCCTGAAGAGCATGGAATCCCCAGATCCTGAAGAACAAATTGAATCGGGGTTGGAAAATAGTATTAGACGCGAAATGAGCCTGTTCGAAAATGGAAGAGTTCGTGGATATCACTTAGAATTAGCATATAAATATCTATTATCTATTCCTCCAACCAGTGTAGAACCTGAGCGAGCGTTTTCAGCTGCTGCTTATGTTGGCAATAAACTACGAAGCAGGCTTGGAAGTCAAACATTGGATGCTTTGATATTTCTGGCATTGTGTTTTTGAAATTCTAAATAGTTTTTTGTATTGTCTTTTTTGTTCCTTATTTTAGTATATTGTGTATTGTGTTGTGTAACAATATTAATAAATAATTTTTAAGAAATTACTTAAGTCTTTTTTTCATTTGAGCCCAATTAGAAACCACATAGTCTAATCCCTGGATCCCGGGATTACGCTTCAAAAATTCCGTAATCACGGGATTGAAAAACATGCTCGGGGTTGTTTTCTCTAATTACAAACGAGGATTTTGAATTGTTTTTTGAAAATTTGGGCTTGAACTTCATTGATAAGAAGATTGTAATTTGTGGTGATTTTAATTGCCCAAAATTCAATGCTTTTGATAACGTGACTGACTTTAAGTTTAGAATTTTACAAAACTTCATGAATGTATTACAACTCTATGTACAACAGCTGAATACTATTGTAAATAGAGACAACAGATTACTGGATTTAGTTTTTGATAACTTTACTTGCTCAATTGTTATCGAACATTCCCTTTTCCCATTAGTTCCTGAGGATACCTTTCATCCAGCGCTAAATTTTAACTTGAATTTACACAGTTATTCTATTAAAAATTTGCCTTCCAAGACAGAGTCCAGATATAACTTTCATCGAGACAATCTTCCGGTACTATATAGTGAACTCGAGAAAGTGGGTTGGTCTTATCTGGAGATGTGCTATGACGTCAACCTTGCCGTTACTACTTTCTACACAACAATATTTTCTATCATTGATAACCATGTGCCGAAATGTACTACTTCATCGCGTAAATTTCCTTCTTGGTCTAGTACAACACTAATCAACCTAATTAATCTGACAGAATCTTATTACAAAAAATGGTCTTGAAGTCTTCTTGATCATTAGCTTCTAAAAATGATTTTGTTCGAGTGCGGTAGGCTAGTTAAATTCGAAACCCATAACGCCTATGAGGTATACCTCGCTGGTCTCGAAATGGAGATTCCCAGGAACCTCAAGATATTTTGGCGATTTATTGGACATAGAAAGGGAAACTCAAAAATCCCTGCCTGTTTAAAACTTGGTGATTTTAAGCTAACGGATCCAGATGAAATAGTTGACGCCTTTGCGAATACTTTTTCAGATGTCTACCAACCACGTGCAATTTCATTCTCGCCGACTCTCCAGGAAAGTCCGAACAGCTTTTACATTGGAACCTTTTCAAAGAGTGATACACTAACAGCCATTAACTACCTCAATGCAGACTTTGCATCTGGTCATGATGGCTTACCGAACTTTATAATCAAGAACTATGCTTCCATTCTGTCATCCGTTATGCGCTATTTTAAATCCTGTTCTCCGCACGTCTACGTTTCCTGAAGTATGGAAGATAAGCAGAATTACACTTATATATAAAAAGGGTAGCAAAAATGATATTGCTAACTACAGACCAATTACTATTTTGTCCAGCTGCTCTAAAATCTTTGAGCACTTGCTTTATGACAAATTATATAAAACTATTCGATCTCCACGCAGCAGCATCGTTTTATGTCTAGAAGGTAAACTTTAACTAATTTGACTGATATTACTCAGTATATCAGTTCCTCTATTGACTCAAAAGATCACGTCGATATTGTTTATACCGATTTCGCTAAGGCCTTCGATACTATTAACCATACCATATTATTGTCCAAACTAAGTTTGTTTGGCTTTTCTTCATCCTTAACAGATCTGATAGCTTCCTATCTTTACAATCGCTCATGTTATGTCTGCTATAATGGCTTTTACCCTAACACTTAACACTTTCACTGTTTTTTCTGGTGTTCCTCAGGGCTCGAACCTTGGTCCGCTATTGTTTAATGTTTATATTAATGATCTTTTGTTGTCGCTTAACTGTCGCGTCCTAGCCTACGCGGATGACCTGATAGTCTTTGGGAAAATACCTTTCACCTCCAATGGTGTAACGATAACAAGATAAGGATCGGTATAAATAAATGTGCTGTCATCACGTCCACCACAAAGGCGACCCCTTTAATATATACCTATTCACTTGATCACTTAAATATCTCACGATAATCACAAATCAAAGACCTGGGTGTTTTGTTTGATCAGCGCTTGCAGTTCACTGACCACATTCTATCTATTTGCAACTCCGCTTCATACACTCTTAGTTTTGTTCTTCGATCCTGCCGCGAATTTGCAAATTTAAATATTACTTGACAGTTACTTCCAAACATTTCGGCGGTAATATACATATATTCATGAATTTGGAGAAGAGATGGAAAAACCTTATTAGGGATTTTGTTTAGCTGAGGGATACTAAAGTAAATAAAGGGTCTTTCAAATTGAGCGCCTTTTTTAAAACATAAATAAAACTCATAACTTGCTTTGATTTTCAAAAACTTTGATTGGTAATTAGAGTATCAGTTGTGACATTTATACACGAAAAATAATATCTGACAAGTGACCACTTCTTGCTGCTTCACAGCTGTTCACTCTTTTGTTAAAATTTTCTATTACATTTCGACATAACTGGAGCTCTATTTCACCAATGACACAGATAATTTGATCCTCTAGTTCAGGAATCGATTGTGGTTTGTTCTTATAGACTTGGCTTTTTACATAACGCCAAGGAAAAGAGTCCAACAGTGTTAGATCACATGATCTCGGTTGCCAATTAACATCACCATTTCTTGAAATAATGTTGTCTTAATAAAGCAATTATTTCATAAAAGAGGTGTTGCACCGTCCTCTTGAAATCATCTATCCTCTAGATCAATATCATTCAGTTCAGGCCACAAAAATTCAGTTAACATCTCACGATATCGAACACCACTCACTGTTACAACATCACCAGCAGCATTTTGAAAGAAATATGGTCCAATTACACCACCTGACCATAATGCACACCAAACAGTGACTCGTTGAGGATCTAAAGGTCTTTCATCAATAACTCGTGAATTTTCCTCACCCCAAATTCGACAATTTTTGTTAACAAAACCTCCAATTTCAAAATGTGCGTCATCAGAAAAAATGATTTTTTGTAAAGAATCATCTGGTTGTTCTTTATTCCAACTGACGAATGCACGACGTTTTGCATTGTCTAATGGTTTTAGTTTCCTGTGTTATTTGAACCTTATATGCCTTTAAAGCTAAATCCTTTAGTAAAATACTGAGTCCAACTTGTTGTGAACGTCGACTAATGGACATTTCAGGCGCGTCAGCAACACTTTCACGAATCAAATCAGTATGCTCTTGTGAACGATCACTACGACTGTATCTTTCTTTTTTTTTTATCTTCCACCGAACCGGTCTCTTGAAATTTACTAATAATTCGACCAATAGTTCTTTCAGATGGATGATATAAACCATAAAATTCACGTAATTTTCTAAAAACATTTTTCACAGAACGCTGATTTTCATAAAATAATTCAACAATTTGAACGCGTTGTTGTATCGTGTAACAAGGCATTTTTATAAATGTTATACATCAAACTTCGTAAATGTCAAAATACCCAAACGAATTCAGTGCGTCATCTATAGTTTATTTATTTTTAAAATAAGGCCCTCAATTTGAAAGACCCATTATAATAATAAAATACAAAAATATAGAATTTCTTTTTAATTTACACATTTCATTAGCGTTTTATTGGAGACTATGGTTAGGTAAAAAACCAGAAAATCCACTACCACATTACCATTTGTATTCTAAACACGTATTTCGATAACTAAGTTGTCATTGAAGAAATTACAGTTTAGCGATTTTTATGTGGTGTCCCATGTTTAACACAGTTCTATCTTCCTATTAGAAGATGACAAGTTAGTTGTCGAAATACTTATTTAGGATACGAATATTGATATGGTAAGGAGTTTTATACCATTTTTTACACAATTTTGAGTTTAAATTAATATTTAAACAAAATAGTTTATTTAAAAACTTAATTACAAAAATAATTATATACAGTGCACTCGCCTAATTGTGACAGGCAGGTAAATGTGACATTTGTTAATAATTATTTGAAAAACCCGCGCCATTATAATGAATTCCACGCTATCTGACCGTTGGCATGCGCAATACTCACAGTCACCGGCAACAGTCAAAGTGCGGGAAAAATTTCTGCATGGTAAGTTCTTGATTTCATTTTTATACGGTGATTTTCTTAAGTTTGAGACAGTAGTCCACGAAATTCAATGCCTCCTCCAGTTCTCAAATACTTCAATGTTCAATTTTCAACACTTATAGCTAAAAGTACGCTCTTTCAAATGCCATGTGTTACCTAACCTCAAATCATTGTTTCTTTCCATTGGAGGTAGTGTCACATTTAGCCACCCAAAATTATCGTCGTGGCTAAATGTGACAAATTTCTGTTTAAAATGTTACAGTACTTTTAATTTGAGATACTTATCTGCACAGACAAGAAAAATGTCAGAAACAAAGAAAATTCGCAAACCGCGAAGAAAGCTATATACAAAAGAAGCCATGGAGCGTGCCAAGGAGCTAACCGAAAATGGATGGACTGTGAAAAGAGCAGCTGACGCATTCAATATTCCTCGGTCCACTCTGATATTACATTTAAAAGGGTGGAAAAATCGTAGAAAAGTCACCAACAGTAAGGTGGGAAGGCCAGTGGAAATGGCAGGAGATTGAAAGCCGCATAGGGGAAAATTTGCAAGTCCTAAACAAATGGGGATTTGGACTTACCAGGAAAGAAGTTATCGATTTGGTCGAAGCCTATCTCAGGGAGAATAAGATTGAAAAAAGGTTTAAGAACAATCGGCCAGGCAAGGACTGGTTTATTTCTTTCTGCAAACGGTGGAACCTTTCCTGCAAGAAACCTATAAAACGGCAAACTGTTCGTACCGAACAAACCACACCGGAAATTATTTATGGTTTTTTCGATCTGTTGGAAGAAACAATTGCAGAATTGGGCTTGAACGACAAACCCTCTTGCATATTCAATTTAGACGAGACTTCGATATGTCATGATCCGCAAAATACTAAGGTTGTAGCGACAAAAAACAAAGCTGTTTTCCGGACAACACAGGGGACAGGCAGACCAAATACATCCGTCCTTTTTTGTATTTCTGCCAATGGCGATAAATTACCACCTTTTATCCTATATAAAGCAAAATACCTATGGGATTCATGGATGCCAGCAGATGCATATCCCGATACAGGATATATCGCTACACCAAGCGGATGGATGACATCAGAAGCCTTCTATATTTGGTTCAAAACTAGATTTCTGAAACACTGCCCCAAAGAACGACCACTTCTGGTTCTATTTGATGGTCACAAATCACACCTGACCATCGAACTTATTAAATTGGCTCGCGACGAAGACATTACACTGTTGAAACCGCCACCGCATACTACTCATATTCTACAACCCCTTGATAACACACCATTTAACGTTTTCAAGAAAAAAATGGGACGAAATGCTGGTTTCTTGGCAAAGAGAACATTACGGCCAAGCGCTTGGAAAAAGCGATTTTGCAATTTTCCTGGGAAAAGCTTGGACTGAAGTGAGCCCTTCTACCTTAAAGAAAGGGTTTGAGAACACTGGTATTTTTCCCCTCAATCGTCAGAAAATCAAAACGGAGATCTTCAAGCCAGCAGGACTGCAGGAATTCAATGAAAAAAAATCCAACATTGAACATACTGTCAATGACACCGTTTTGGAACAGTCTGTAGTGAACAGGAGCGATGCTCGTCCAATAGCTACCGCTTCGCAACTTCCAAGTCCATCCTCAAGTTCAGTAAGCCTGGAGTCGTTGATTTTACAAAAGATTGCAAAAAAAGGGCAAACCAATCAGAAGAAGTCTAAAACGACGATTAAACTAGCAGAGGTTTTAACGAGAGAAGAATATCTCCTCCATGATTCAAATTCTTCAACGGGTCCATTAGTTGAAGTAGAATCAGATGTTGATAATCCAGACATGGGACAGTCACCTGTTTCTTCTGATGTTTCAATCTATTCGATGAGAGATATAGATGAACGAAATTTGGTTCAATCGCCTTTTCCTCAAGATGTCTTACAATCTGGTTCATGGGTCGTGGTCGGCTATTCAACAAAGAAATCAAAAGTTTACTATATAGGAACAGTCCTAAACAAGACTGATGATGCACTCGAAATAAAATTTTTAAGAAGGAAGAAGGAATATTTTGTGTAGCCAGACATAGAAGACATCGATACAATATCTGCAGATCGGGTAATCACAATTTTAACATCGCCTCGAAAAGACAGACGCGATAAATTTTCTTTCGCCGAAAAAATTGACAAATGTGTTTTGTAATCTTCAAGATTTTCTTATGATAATTTATTGTTTTTGTTTATAGTTAAGAGAGTTGATGTTTTTTTATTCATGTTTTTTATGAAGCAGATTAGTTTTCGTTTATGTTATGTTGTTTATTTAATGTTCTAATAAACCAATTTTTTTATTTCCCAAAGTCACACTTAGACCCCTTAGGTGTGTCACTATTAAAACCGGCGAATATATAGCGAAACAATGAGAGTTTACCCGTGTGTCACATTTATAATTAAGAAGTGTCACATTTGTAATTTTGTCGGATAAATGTGACACCTACAACAATTTAAAAAAACATATATAATTCGGCATTTCGAATACAATGAGGTCATTTTAAATGTCCAGATGAATGCAGGTGTGCTTACTCGGTAAGGATGACACGGCATAGTTCTTATAGAAACTATAACGAATAAGATTTTGAATATTTTGTTCAACATGTAGAAATCGTGTCACAATTAGCCGAGTGTACTGTAAATGCATTTAAATTATTATTATAAACCATTTATCAAGGAAAGTTAAATGACATCGTTGTATGAAATTGATTGATTTATACTACTCAGTTGTATGATCCACTTATCACTTATATTTACGCACATTATCTGTAGATAAATTATATGACGAAGCATTTAACAATATGAAATATATACTATAACTTAAACAGTCGTTCATCTCACTCTTAACAAGGTGTTTAAAATTCTAGAAGTGATTATTTAATCTTCAGTTTTTGAATAAACACCAGTATTTGCTTATAATAATGACTGATTTAAAAGGAAAAGTTGCTCTTGTAACAGGTGCAAGTTCAGGAATAGGGGCTGCCACTGTAAAAATGTTATTAAAAGAAGGAATGAAGGTACATTTCTTTTACTTTATCTTGTGTAGTAAATATTTAATTTTAATTTTTAATATGAACACTGAACGCATTCATATGCAATGCGTTCAGAATGATAAAGAGATTGATTCCTTTTCTCCACATTTTCTAATTGAAATTTATTTGTAATTAGTGAAAGATAAACTGAGATATTCTGGAAAGTGATTAGACACAAAATTTTTATTAAATTTTGAGAAACATATGTGAGATATAAAATATGTAGTAACATTTATTTTGAAGATTTTAGTAACTTCAAAAAGGCGAACAAAAATAATTTATACAACGAATAATAATTCATATGTAAAATATGTACTTCTAAAAGAGAAACTATTTTCAATAGTCTTTCTTTTGAGACTGTTGCTAAGTAGAAACCTTAAATCAACGAATAAAACCCTTTACCACAGTAGGTAATATTCGTATTCTAAATACAATTTCGACAACTAAGTTGTCATGTTCATGCAATGTTGTCAGTCGGAGGGCTAAGCATGACCGGTTGTGCACGTCATAGTACTTTTCCGAATACTTTAGACACGGGATTCCCGGCTTCTCCAGAAACGGAATACTCCAGAAACAATCGACGTATGTAAACACTCAAGCAAAGGATGATTTATTCAACCAGTGATAATCATGAAGTAAATATCGTAGATATAAATGCATATATAAATGAATACTGCTAGTTATTGTTGAGTGTTACTTATTCATTTTATTAACATAATTGAAAATCATTTGTAGATACTATTCAGGGTTTCATGGTAAAACAATGATATGCTAATTGGAAAAAAATAAACTATAAACATTTAGGCTCCAGAATATCTTTGAAAATCCATGTCTTAATTTATGATTTTGATTTTTCCTAAACCTCATGAGAGATAAAAATGAAAAGGGATTACATCTCGATATCGAAACCGATACGAAGAATAATTGTTGTAACTTTTTACAGAGAAAGGATTTATCAAAATTAACAAAGTTATTTCTCAGTTAAAGTTAAAATAGATCTGTCTATCTGATAGATATCTGTCTACCTGTACCAATAAACAATTTACGTATACATGTGATCGTAGAAATAAAATACACGGGTCTACATCTTGACTAAAAGACGGCGGTTAAATAAATATCAAATTTAAAATATGAAATATAAAAATAAAAATTTACTCTGACCAATAAAGTATTAATATATAAAACGCCACTGTTGTTACGGGGCAAAGTTTTGGGAATGCGGCAACTAACAATTTTGAATATCATTCAGAGATTCCAATACAAGGTGCTAAAAGCAATAGTGAGTACTGGTACGTGAATAATCAGACGCTTCGTAAAGTCTTGAAGATTTTTTTTCGACGTACGATTGATAGATATAACGACCAAATAATAGGTTGCGAAAATGAATTAATACGATAGCTGTACAATGATGGTCCGAGAAGACGAAATAGAATTTTAATACAAGATCAGATGCAGAAATGAAATAATGACCAATAAGGACTAACATAATTCGATCATTCCCTTGCAAGTGAAAAAAGTATATAATATCACCGTAGATAGATCGTAAACATGCATGCAAATTATCAAATAATTAAAGTTATATTGTCTATAAATTTTTGCAAAATACAGATATACAGTCTATTAAAGCAGAACGTAGACACCAAAACTACGGATCTAAATATTTTTACGTGGAATATTTCATATTTAAAATTTCAATAGTATTTTGACATTCATTGTACGTAGTCGTTTTTAATGAGTGCACTGTTTGCTCCAACTTGTTATACTTTATCTCTGGTTTGCTCGATGCTATTGTAATGTTTGTCTTTTCGGGTCCTTAAATAAAACTAACAATAACTTTAGACACACACACTATATTAATATTAAAACGTATAACAATATAAAACTAACTATTAACAACAATAAGTACATTTATGTATTCTATATTTATGTAACTATATTTATGTTTACTTCGCGAGACTGTAGGATTCAATGAATGAATGTTCATCCCTTCTTCGACGCGGCTTTTATATCGGTGAATACTTTTCTAGAGCCTTCACGTAGGCCTCGCGAAAACATCCAGAGGGATGACGCACCTCGCGTCATCGGATGAGTCATTACATTGCCCCCTTCTTAAAAATGAAGTTTCGTCCCGAAACATGTCATGCTTTGGTCTCCTCAAACAATAACGAAATCGACAGGTAGGGCCTTTGTTACATTGCGACGTCATATCGAAATAACAGTCCACGGTCTTATCTTGCCTGGATGGACAGGAATATTCAAGCTGGTAACTGCATACCAGAATTTCCATACCAGTATGTCGGAAGATTACTTCCAACATGCTCCTTACAATTCTCCAGTCCAGGCGGTCCAATCCACCCAATTTTGGAACTGCTAATTTCAGAATGTCTTGCTGTAACATTTGTTCGCGTAAGTGGGTCAGGGCCTCCCATAAGGCTCGATAGGTTGGCTTTAGGCTCGACAGTTCTTTCGTGACCAAATAAAATATGGGCTGTCCTTCATTTATTATTTGGAGACTCTTCCCAATTGCTGGTCCCTGCTGCCTTAGCTTTTCGATTCTGCCAAATCTCTCTTTAAATTCCCAGGCAATTCCTTTGGCCATTCGTAGATCTCGGGCTACGCAATGAGCAAGCGCGTAGTCTGGCGGCACCGTGAACAAATCCTGCTGTTTCTCGACGGTTACCCCAAATCGAGCTTTTCTCGAACCAGAATACTCTTGCATAAAGTCTTCGAAGGTTAGTTCATGGTATTGGCTATCCAATCGGCGCAAGTCAACGGTTTCGTCATTGTCTCCAGAGTATGGGGCTAATCGATTAAAATGTACGACTCTTGGCTTAGTGTGAGGTGTTCGCCTGATGCGGTATATTACATCGTTGATCCGCTTCAACACCTCGTATGGCCCCTCCCAATTCTTTTGAAGTTTTGGAGATAGGCCCCGTCGACGTTGTGGATTATACAACCAAACCCGATCGCCTTCATGGTAACCACTCTTCTCGGCGTTGATGTCATAGCTCTCTTTCATTCTGTCACTAGCATCTTGGATATTATGTCTGACTTGTTCATGGATATTATCTAGTCGTCGTCTGAGCGTGCTGACATAATCTTCTCCGGCAAGATCTTCACCAGGCTTGCTCCCAAACTTTAAATCACAGGGCAATCGGAGTTCCCTCCCGAATAGCACGTTTGCTGGTGATTGGCCTGTTGTCTCTTGAACGGAGGCCCGATACGCCATTAGAAATAATGGTAAATGTTCGTCCCAATCTCTCTGGTGTTCGGAGACCACTTTGGATAAGTGTCTGATCATGGTCTTGTTCATTCGCTCTACCATCCCATCTGATTGTGGATGCAAGGGAGTTGTTCTCGTCTTCCGTATGCCCAAAAGTCCACACATCTTTTCGAATAGACTGGACTCAAAATTTCGCCCTTGATCGGAATGAAGTTCCAAGGGTACACCAAAACGGCTGACGAACTCCTTCACAATCACGTCTGCTACAGTTCCAGCTTCTTGATTTGGTAGAGCATATGCTTCAACCCATTTGGTAAAGTAATCCATGACCACTATTATGTATTTATTTCCTTTGCTGCTTTCTGGAAAAGGACCGGCGGCGTCTATGGCGATCCTTTCAAATGGGCTTCCTACATTGTATTGCCGCATGGGTGCACGTCGACGCCTCTGGGGACCATTGCTTCCGGCGCAATTTGCACACTTTCGGCACCATTCTTTCACATCTCGTGAACAATTCACCCAGTAAAATCTCTGGCGCACCTTCTCCAGTGTTTTATGGACTCCAAAATGTCCCCCAGAAGCACCATTATGGAGTTCTCGCAATACCTCTGGTATTCTTTTCTTGGGAACCACCATTTGCATCTTGCGCTCACTTCCATCGTGATTTTCGACCTCACGTCCCAGGAGATCGTCATCCATGGTTAAGGAATCCCATTGTGCCCAGTATGACTTCAATTCTCGTGAATGGGGAGCAATTTCTTGCCAGGTCGGTCTTTGCCCATTTCTTTTCCAAGCCCTGAGGACTGCAAGATCCGGATCAGCTTCTTGATCTGCGCGCAAATTGTCAGGTTGCCATTGGTCATCAACAACGGTGGTTCGAAGAGCGTTGGCCGATTTGTCTTCGATTCTGTTGCAATATCGACAGTCTTCTGGACAGGGCCTTCTGGAAAGGGCATCTGCATTTTGATGTTTGAGGCCTGCCCTGTGTTCAATAACAAAGTCATACTCCTGTAGCCTCTCAATCCATCTAGCTACTTGACCCTCTGGATTCTTAAATTGCAAGAGCCACTTTAAGGCGGCATGATCAGTGCGGATCAGGAACTTCTGCCCATACAGGTACTTGTAAAAGTGCTCAATGGTCTTAACTACTGCCAATAGTTCTCTCCTGGTTACGCAGTAGTTCCTCTCCGGTTTGGACAGGGTCTTGCTGAAGTATCCAATGACCTTTTCTTGTCCGTCTTGGATTTGAGAGAGCACGCCACTAATCCCGACGTTACTGGCATCCGTATCCAAAACAAACCTCCCAGATGGCAGTGGATAGTTTAAAACAGGTGCACTGATCAACGTACCCTTTAACAACTCAAAGGCCGCTTGGCATTCGTTGTTCCAAATGAATGCTCGATTTTCTGTTAGGCGAGTAAGTGGTTTTGCAATGTTGGAGAATCCAGGAACGTAGCGTCGATAATATGTGCATAATCCCAAAAAGCTTCTTAGCTGATGTTTGTCTTTGGGTACCGGCCATTTTTCCACAGCTTTTACTTTTTCGGGATCCACAGCAACTCCTTTTCTGGAAACCACATGTCCAAGGTAATTTACCTCCTTGCGGAAAAGGTGACACTTCTTTGGACTTAATCTCAGGTTGGCATCTCTCAACCTCTGGAATATGTGATCTTCAAAGGTCTTCCCTACCACAATCACATCATCGAGATATACCAGGCAGGTGTTCCAGGACAGTCCCCTCAGTACAGTGTCCATGAGTCGCTCAAAAGTAGCTGGGGCGTTACACAGTCCAAATGGCATGACTGTAAATTGCCAGAGTCCTGTACCTAAACTGAAGGCAGTCTTCTCTTTATCATTGGGATCCATTCCCACTTGCCAATAACCGCTCTTTAAGTCGAGAGTGGAGAACCATTTTGCTCCTGCCAAGGTGTCTAGCGTATCGTCTATTCTTGGGAGAGGATAGCTGTCCTTTTTGGTCACACTATTCAAACGACGATAGTCCACACAGAATCTGGTAGATCCATCCTTTTTCCTGACAAGGACCACTGGTGAAGCCCATGGACTATTCGATGGTTCAATTACTCCTTGGCCTTCCATATCTTGTATAATTTGCTTGGCTTCCTCACGTTTTGCCAGAGGTAACCTCCTTGGTCCTTGTCGAATTGGACTTGCATCGCCGGTATTTATTTTGTGCATTACAATATTTGTTCTGCCTTTCGTACCAGTTTCAGTTTCAAAGACGTCTTCATAATGTTTGATTAGGTCCTTAACTTGACTTTGTTCCTTCTTGCTCAATCCTTGACAGGCGGAGTCGATTATCTTGGACAATTTCTCAGGAACCTGCACGAATCCATTCTTCTTCGCCTCTATGCGATGAACGACGGCCGACACTGGCGAACACCACCCCAGAATAGTACCCTTCTTCAATGAAACAGGGTAATGGTTCACATTCATTACTCTTATCGGTACAGTCTTCTGAGTCTTAACCAGCATTTTGGCAACTACTATTCCTCGGCCCACCTCATCATCATCTGCCTTTGGTTCCAACATTGTAACATTTCCGTCCAAATAATCACCTTCCATACACGCCGTCAAAAATGTCTCACTTCTTGCATCCAGAACAACATTCTCTGCAGTAATTACTTGTACATTCCCACAATCTTTCCCATGAAGAAACAATTCCTCATTATTTATTTTTAAAGTGCCTTCTTTCATGTTTAACTGGAAGCCGTAGGTGTTCATGATGTCTAATCCCAAGATTATTTGTTCTTCTATGTCGGCTACGAGAACAGGATGTCGGATTGATGTTGGTCCTATGATAAAGTTGACATCTACTTCACCTGCCACAGAAGCTGCTTCTCCTGTTGCCGTCCTAAGTCTCCATTTGCTAGAAATTAACTTTTTATTTCTGGGAATTAAATCGGGTCGCACGATGGTTTTCGTCGATCCAGTATCTAGCAAGCAAGCATAGGTTCTTCTTTCCATAATAGCATCCACATACAGGCCATTGGTTTGATTTTGCAAGGATGCGATTTGGGCAGTCCTTGGGACTTTCGGATTCTCAGCGTATTCTTTCTTGGTCCTTTTATCACATTTATTCTGGATATGACCGTTTCTTCTACAATTCCCGCATGGCCGCGCACTTTTATTTGATTTGATCTGATTTAGGACTTGACTAACCACCTGCTCCATGAACTCCTCATTTTCCTGTTCGTTGACAGAACAGCCACGAGCATTGTTCCGAGAGGCTTGTTTAGCAGTCTCAAACTCAAGCGCGTGCGCCAAAGCATCGATCAAGGTTTTCGGTCTTGCCAACCTTAATGCTTGCTGCGTATCAATATCCCGGAGACCATCTATGAACGTCTGGACAGCTAGGTGTTCCATGAAATTATCTGGCGCCATCGGATATGCAAGTCGAACTAGACGAGCAATATCTGCCTCAAATTCCTGAAGATTCTCGCCTTTCTTCTGTGATCGATTCTTCAGTTGGCTATGGTATACTTGCTCCAAATGCGCATGGCCATATCTCATCTCCAAGCGTTTAATGAGTTGAGAATAATCTTTACGTTCCTCAGGAGGCAATGTCTGCAAAATATCACTAGCATCCACCCCTCAATGCTATGACTAAAGCAGTCGCCTTCTCGGCAGAAGACCATGCGTTTGCTTCTGCGGCCGCTTCGAATTGCGTCAGGAAGTTGCCCATGACGTCTTTCCATCAAAGGTTGGTGGCTTGATTCTGGTCCTTGAAATAGCCACAAGTTCTTCTTTTATTTCGATGGGCCGCGGTATGACTTCTTCGTTGACCTGCCTGGGATCAGAATGACTCATGGTAGTGGGTAATTTCATCTCAATCATTATTGCCTCTAAAAGTCTAGAATGTTCTCCAATTTTCTCTTCTACAGCTATGAAAACCTCTTCTTTTAACGCTTCTGATTTTTCCGCTAATCGCTGTTCTAGAACTTTCTCCACTTGTTCCACACTTTTTTCGAAGTTTCTAGAATTTTCTAGTAATTTATTTTCCAGATTTTTCTCGAGAATTCTAGCGGTTTCTAGGTTTCTTTCTTCCATCTGTGCTTGTGAATCTATTAGACGCTGTTCCAAAGTTTGCGAATTGTCTATCAATCGTTGTTCCAAACTTTTCACACTGTCCAGATTCTTCTGTTCCATTTGTTCTAGAGTTTTCGCTAAGTTTCCAGAAGTTTCCAGGTTCTTCTACTCCATTTGTTGCATTTGAGTTTGTGAATCTATTAGACGCTGTTCCATATTTTTCGCACTATCCAGATTCTTTTGTTCCATTTGTTCTAGAGTTTTTGCTAAATTTCCAGAAGTTTCCAGGCTTTTCTCCTCCATTTTAGTTTGTGAATCTATTATTCGTTGTTCCATTGTTTTCACACAATCTAGATTGTTCTGTTCCATTTGTTTCATTTGAGTTAACAGCAAATTCACGTCAGCATCTCCTCCTGGAACTTGAAAGACATAATTTTCTGGATCCTCGCCTTCTTGGATCAACACATTGCGAAGCCGTTGCTGGAGGATTGACTTTTTGCCAGTTGTATCCTCAGCCCTCCCTTCTAATTCTCGTTTTAACTCGGACACTTTTAATTCGGTCAGTTTCATTCTGTTGGCCATCACGATATTTAAAATAACGTCTTACCGCACTGTATATTTATTTAAACGAATACTTAATTAACACTTAATTGTCTACTTAGTTTATTATTTATTAATTAGTCCACACCTGAATACCACTGTAACGTTTGTCTTTTCGGGTCCTTAAATAAAACTAACAATAACTTTAGACACACACACTATATTAATATTAAAACGTATAACAATATAAAACTAACTATTAACAACAATAAGTACATTTATGTATTCTATATTTATGTAACTGTATTTATGTTTACTTCGCGAGACTGTAGGATTCAATGAATGAATGTTCATCCCTTCTTCGACGCGGCTTTTATATCGGTGAATACTTTTCTAGAGCCTTCACGTAGGCCTCGCGAAAACATCCAGAGGGATGACGCACCTCGCGTCATCGGATGAGTCATTACACTATGAAGCGTATTTCTAAGTTTGCATACAAAAAGACTGAAAATGTCACTAGGCGAACTGGTTAAGTATCTGAACAAATCGAAACAGTTTATAACACGATATAAGTAATCTAAAATGGTTAACAGGCCTAAAAAACGTGACAAATTCGAAAAAAGAGAATAAAGTTTCAACATTTAGTAAAAATATTATCTTATTGTCGTGAAGGACAAGCTAAATTAAAGAGAAAATATTTTTCTGTTGTAAGTAATCGCTGTCGTTAATATGAAAATATTGTTACATGTACAGGCACTTTTGATGAAATTTCTACGGTCCGACAAATATGTTAAAAAGAATTGAGTTCAAGAAAATATGGTAGGAATCATGTAATATTTTCACATGAACTTTCTTTCTGGATATGTGTATATATGTACGAGGTGCATTCAAGTTATAACACCTCCGATCTTTTCTCACAAACTAATCACACGAAAACTGTGAAACTTGTGTCACTTCTCGAAGTAATCTTTCTACACTCGCACAATTTTCACAACGTCGATTCGATTCCATAGCCGCTGCGAACGCTTCTTTAGGAGTCTTCTTTGACTACTTAAAAATCGCTTCGTTTCAGAATTGAAAAACGGCATCTATTATCACAATCGATGAAAAGAAAGTCCCATTCATGGCGTCAACATTTGTGGCACCCACACGGTGGACATTTTTCGCATTTTCAGGTCTTCATGCAGGATTGTGTGCACAGATCCCACGGAAATGACAACTTTGGAGGCGATGTGTACCACATACATTAGGCGATCCTCCAAAATAAGTTTCTCCACTCGCTTGATCATGCCGTCAGACCAGTTGGTACGAGGCCGAGATTGTCTTGGTTTGTTGTCACACGACGTTCTGAATTCTTTGAACTGTCGCACTCACAAACGCACATTAGACACATCCATGACATCATCACCACGTCTCACTCAACTGGTGATGAATTTCAATCGCTGTCACATCACACAAATGGAGAAAACGACACTTGTTGCAATAAAAACATCGCTATTTTAAGTATCAAAAACAGTTCTCATTCTCGCCATTGCCGCTAGAATCCTGTGTGCCGTACAGTGCTGCCATCTTCGTCACGCATTTACAAAGAGTCCGCTCGTATTTTGAAACAAACCGCATGTTTCTATATGTTCCCAGTCCTGAGAAAAAAAATCGAAGGTGTTATAACTTGAATGCACCTCGTATAACTTGGGGTCTGGTCAGTAACGCGCCAAGTATCTTCGGCGCCGTCGTGCGAAATACTGATAGGCGCCTTTACCCTATATGTATTGAGCCAAAATTACCAGCCACTCTCCCACAGTTTAACATTGAAATTTATAGCGAACTCTTTAGACTTGTTAGTACTGGTAGGTATTTTTTATTTGAGGCAAACAATAGGTTCACATACAAAAAAATATTATTAAAATTTTTATTGCACACTGAAACAATAATTGTAATAATTGTTTTATGTAAATTTGTTGATTTGTTGTAAACTTTCAAAAAATGTTTTTAATATTTTTAAAATTTAACTTATCACAAGTGGCCGTAGGCGCCTTTAAGGCCTTGGCGCCGTTGTGCGCTGCACGACCTTGCCCATATGGGCGGCGCGTCACTGGGTCTGGTTTACTCAACAAGCAAACTTCTCCGAAGAATACCCGCTGAAGGCTCGTGCCTGGGATTGTTTGTTTTGGCTGTTCGTGTATTTTTACAGATAATCTAAATGCGGAAAAATTGTAAAAATATATATGTATTGGAAATCATTTTTAATTACCGTGTGTTTTATTAATCGGACCCGAATAGAAGATTTATCACAATATGTATGTTGTTTATCATGCATTTTACATATCAATATGTGCCAGGATAACTTAATAGATGAAAATTGTAAATTTGGTACTTGTCCTTGGAACAGAAACAAACACGTTGCATGTATGTGTCGCATTCAAGATGTATACATACATTTAAACAGTAAATACAGTAATTAACCGAGATAAACAAATACTAGTGTAAAATAAAACACATATGTAAATGAACGTTGCTAAATTACAAATATGTATGTGATATCAATTTTATCTAATTTCATACTTACTGATTTCGACAATACTATAGGACGTTCTTATATCTTTGCATAATAATACAAGAAAACTTGTTTCTCATTACTTAATTGTTCAGGTACATATTTCTAAATTCAGAAGTACATATACTGATTTTGTTAAATCTTTCGTGCAAGCGAGAAAATGTGTTTCGTAAAGCATTTTTCATGTTAAATGAGTGCATGTATTCAAAAATAACATACTCCATCGCATTATGTTTTCGAGCATATCACCGTTCTTTATAATGTTAGTATGAAAAAGTTGTATAAATATTCACAAAATATTGTTATCTTTTATATTTACGGGATAGTCGTGCTATCTATCAACTTTACTTAGTTAAAATTTCACTAAGAACTAATATTACAAAAATAGTAAACTGAAGAATACTCCCCTTGTAAAGCTTAGCCAAATTATTTTACACCATTTACATGTAAAAACCTATAAAGTCATAATGAAAATTACATTAAGGCCTAAAACGATAAGAAACGAATACGTCTCAGAGATAAGAGGAAAAGAACCAATAGAAGGAATTATGGAACTATGGAAACAGAGATAGACTGACTATCCATACGTTTAAGAAACTACATACGAATTTCACACCTCAAGCTTTAGATTTCGATGTTCCAGGCAAGACGAAGGTAGGCGATATGGTTGCGAAGAATTTCAAAAGAATTATTAATAAATAATATTACTTGAATATGCATAACAGAAGAAAGCTATAGACAAAAAAGAAATAACGGATAATAGCGAAGATGAAGTACAGGGCTTGCAACTCTATCAACTACTACGTGACAGTATGTAAATCCGTTGTATTTTAGCTTCTAGTAACTAAATGTCGTAAGATTTAACATTTTACACATTATTTGGACAGTGGCGCCACCTGTTAGTTGCCGTTCAATTTATGAGTCACCAAAAATCAATCTTCTACTAACAAATGGCGCCACTAATTTCGTTAAAAGACTCATTCCAGCTATTTTAGAGAATTATGTTAAAATAGTTGAAGATGTACAAAACAAACAATACCTTGACAGAATGAACACTATCTATTCAATTATTGACTTCAAAATACTCACCTTTTTTTGTAACTTTAGGTTGTGGGACTGGCTAGACGTGTGGAGCAAATCGAAGCACTGGGTAAGGATTACGAAGGAAAACTTTTTGCACTCAAAGCTGATGTGACAAAGAAAGAAGATATAGAACGCGTTTTTAGTTACACACAGAAGAATGTTGGACCAATCGAAGTACTTATTAATAATGCAGGAGTTGTTTATATCAAGCCCATCGCTGAGGCAGAAGATGAAGGTTTCGAGAAAACTTTGAATACTAATCTTCTAGCTGTAATTTGTTTTACAAGGGAAGCTATTAAAGCAATGAAAGCTAATAACATTAATGGAAGTATAATTAATATTAACAGCGTTGCGGGGCATTACTTTGTCGATAGTCCTGGTGTGGCGATTTATCATGCATCTAAATTTGGTGTTACTGCTTTTACAGAGTCTATTAGAATGGAACTAGCACAATCAGGAAGCAAAATTAGAATAGCGGTAAAGACAATAAATATTATTACAATCAGTGGTAGGCATGTAGATAGCATCCCTAAAATCTTTGATTTGTCCAATTTAAACCCGGTGCTCATTTTAAAAGTCAACAATTAAAGAAATATAAAGATTTTCATACACTTTTTTAGTATAAAAAATTTCCAAAAAATGTATGAAACATTATTTTTTAATGCATTGTAGTAAATATAGCCTGAACTCCACCAAAATCTATGCGTGTCAGTGTAATCTAACGAGCCATCGAAAAAATTCATCATTGGAGTAGACTGTGAAATTGGGTTGATACTTTAGCCACTTCCACATAATGACATTTATTATTTGACATTGAAACTATAAGTTTGTGTCAAATTTTTCAAAACTCTTATTAAGAAAATTAACTTCTGTAGCTATATGTAAATTTTGATTATGATTTCCATATTAAATAAATTATTTGTTTTCTTTTTTGTTGTAGTATCATTTCAATGCCATAACCTTTTTTTACAATGAAACTGTCAAGCATCAAGTAATGTGTCATTATGTGGAAGTGGCTAAAGTACCAACCCAATTTCACAGTCTACTCCAATTATGAATTTTTTCGATGGCTCGTTATTATCCTGTCAGTGTTCAGTCAATGATTTTACAAAAAATAAATTTTAATCGTTTACATTGTTCAATAGGAGAAATTTGTTCAGATTTTAATTTTTAGAGTGTAAGCCCGGGTGTAGTCGATACTGAAATGACTGCAAGTTTTGCCAAGCAGACTCTTCATCTTCAAGGCAAAGATATATCAAATGCAATAAAATTTATTTTAACACAACCTCCGGAAGTGCAGGTAAGAAAAACATTAACGTGGAGATATTGGTGCAATTGTGTATGTATGAGTATATTTATTTCACTTTCCCTTTATTTATATAATTAAATAATTAAATTTTTCGTATTTCCGGGTCAACTAATTTCTAATGTAATAAAAATAAGGAAATTAGAATTTCTTCTATTATTTAAGATAAGTTGCTTGTTATAATAATAACTGTTTGTAGTTAGCAAAAGGTTTTTAAGTAAATCTCTTATTCTTCTTCTTAGTTAGCTGTAAATGGAAAAGTGGCGTCTTAGCTCCTAATGTACATGCACTGCGTGACATATTTATAAAACCCGTCAAATTTGATTTAAGTTATATGTATTAGCAATGTATGAATAACCTATAAAGTCTATAAGTGACAGTATGAATATACAAGTGTCCCGTATCGTTATGTTCAAATTTTAGGAGTGTAAAGTAGACTTCATTTCAAGTAACAAAAACGCAAAACTTGTATATCCATTTTTATTTGTTTCAAAGTTACAGATCTATGATGTGATTGTCAGATCATGAAAAAAATGTAATCCTAAAGTCAATAGGGCCGCCCAAACGTTAATAGAAAATTCATGTTAAAATTAGATGGGCGTATAGATTTGGGATTTTCTGATGACCACCTGTGCAGGTTTCTCAGATTTGTAACACCACTTCTCGTGAACGTAGATTCATCTGTCCAGAGGACTGTTCTGCAGAAATTAAAATGAAGCCGTGACTGTTTTAATATCTAGGTAGAATAAACTAGACGAGCACAGTGGTCTGCCTCAAGCAAACCGTGTTCCCTGCCATAGTAATATGGATATAATCCCTCGTCTTAAAATTCGCCAAACTGTCGTTCGTGGCACTCCTAGTTGTCTAGCGATTCGACGTAAAACTGATTTTATTTAAAAAAGTTCAATTAATAATATTTTCGAAATGTCCACCTCCTTGTTGAATGCAGGCTTGTGTCCGTAAGCCAACAGAAGAAGTACTTATTCGAATTTCATACTTGCTTTGTCGGATTTGCTCGGCAGCCAGGTGAATACGATCCAACAACTCTTCTCTAGTGTTCGAAACTTGCGCGTAGACTAAATTTTTCATATACCCCCATAAATAAAAGTCAAGCGGATTAAGATCAGGTGATCTGGGTGACCATGCAACAGGACCACCTCAACCAATCCATCTTGGATAATTGACGTTAACCCAATTTCGGACAGCAATTCCTAAATGTGGTGGTGCCCCATCCATGTGAAACCACATGTCTCGGCGAAGATTCAATTGGGACATCCTCTAAAAGACCAGGGAGTTCGTCAATAAGAAATTGAAGGTAATTGTCCGCATTTAACCTCCCAGGAAGAACGACAGGACCAATCAACAAGTTCATCGATTAGGGCCGCCCAAACTTTATAGAAAATTCATGTTGAAATTTAGATGGGCGTATAGATTTGGGATTTTCTGATGACCACCTGTGCAGGTTTCTCAGATTTGTAACACCACTTCTCGTGAATGTTGATTGATCTGTCCAGAGGACTGTTCTGCAGAAATTAAAATGAAGCCGTGACTGTGTTAATATCTAGGTAGAATAAACTAGACGAGCATAGTGGTCTGCCTCAAGCAAACCGTGTCCCCTGCGATAGTGATATGGATATAAGCCCTCGTTCTAAAATTCGACAAACTGTCGTTCGTGGCACTCCTAGTTGTCTAGCGATTCGACGTGCACTGAGAGTTGGATTGCTTGTAACAATAGCTACTGCTTCTTCCTCTAAGTGTGATGGCAAACTTACTCCTTGGTCGAAATTGTCTGTGTACTTCCAGAAACGTTCTGTAATGAGGAATGCGCCTATCGGGAAACCGATGTCGGTATTCAATAACGCTTGACGTGCATTGCCGTTACAGTAGCCATACACTAAATACATGTCCGCATACTCTTGAGAAGAAAATCGGTACCTAAGGCATTTTAATAAACAAAAAGTATCCACTCACTAATAAGCTGTTGTATGAACTGAAACTTAATGTAATCCTTTATTAAAAAATGCAACGTCATCTGAACATTTGTTTATTGTATGATATTCATGGTTCAGCACTTACGAAATAAGTACGAACCTTCTTTATCATAAATAAATTTCCAGTACTCTTTTTTGTAGATTTCCAAGAAATTACTGTATGCACTACGACACGTGTTTATTTATTTTAGGATAACATTTTATTATGCGACGTTAACAATCACAGGCCTGTTATTAAATCGTATAATTTTTTGAAATAAAATCAGTTTGTATTGACTTTAGGGTTACATTTTTTTTCATGATCTGACAATCACATTCATAGATCTGTAACTTTGAAATAAATAAAAATGGATATACAAGTTTTGCATTTTTGTTACTTGAAATGAAGTCTACATTACACTCCTAAAATTTGAACATAACGATACGGGACACCTTGTATTTGTCTCGTTTACGAAACTAAAAAACTCTAATTTTATGCTCATAAGAGTTGTACGGGCTTTATATGTTGCGCAATTATTATTTTGACATTTCAAAAATTTAACTGATATTTTTGAAATGTCAAAATAATAATTGTGAGCATGTTAGCAAACGCCTTAAACAACTGTAACTTGATTGTGTCAATACCATGCCTTCAAAATCTCGCCTGATTAGACATTGATAACGATTGGCAACGGTGCATGCACGCATCCATCGCTTTGACAGTTTGTATGTGTGCAAAAATTTTACTTTATTAAAAATTATTATTATACTTGCTAAATTTAAAAGATAATAGTGCTAAAGGTTATGCTGAATGTGTTGTCTTTGAAGAAAAGTCGAACTCCACTCTTCATGTTCTCAAAACCATTTACCTGGAATTGTTTAACTTATGTCTAGTGTTAAAATTGGTATTCTTTAAATATGGAAAAATAAAATAATCTAAATTGTCAGATTCGGAGATCTTGGAGGAAAATTCATAATTCTATCGTCGAAAAATTGTCGCAAAAAAGCTATTGTATTTCGAGTGCCGGTGCATTATCTTGCTGAATAAGTTCGTCATCATGAAGTTCATTAATAAAAGGTTGTAATAATTCATTTTGGTATATTTCAGCAGTTACGGTTTGGTTAAAAAATATAGGCCCAATAATTCGTCTCCTTGAAACTGCTAGCCAAACGCCTATTTTTTGTGGATGTAATAAAATTTCTATGAACTCCTGAGGGTTTTCTACCGATCAGATTCTTATATTTTGCTTATTTAAATAGCTATAAAGATATAACCAAGGCTCATCAGAAAAAAAAGCATTTGTTGAGCATGTTATCATTATTTATGTTATGTAAAAACTATTGACACTATTGTGTTCTCGTACAAAAATCTACCTGTGTAAGTTTTTATATAGAAACAATTAAATCCTTTTTTAAAAATGGTATGGCACAAATGAACTTCATAAGAAAGCTTTGCAATGGATTTCTAAATGCGTTGTTCGTCCATTCGACGTCGAATATCCTCTATGCAATTTGTAATTTGTGGATTGTTTTTAGGTGTTCTACCGCCAGGTTTATTGCCCGTGTTTCATCAAATTTAATAACGCAAACTTGAATATGTTTGCTGTTGTATGTAACTGGCAGATTAGGAAATTGTTGGCGGAAATCATGAAAGCACTGATTAATGGAATAAACCCATTCCCCATTATTTAATTTTCGACCAGTTCTAAAGTAACTGTCGATTATAAACTTATTGTGTTGTAACTCTAACATGTTAATAACAAAATAATACTATGTGATCCAAAAAGACTGTATTTGTAGTTGATACGATTGATTTTAGTGTTAAAGTTGGTGGTGATCTGACAACTACTTAACTATGACATTCGTGACATTTATAAACAATGCGCATTAGCGTTAATTATTGACCACTTGTCAATAATTAACCGTCAAGTCAATGTTAGGTGCTTGTCATTGTAAGCTGAATTAAATCTTCAAATGAAAAACACACTAGAAAAGTATACCAACTATTTCAGTCTTTTTGGCTCACATAGTACAATCAAATGTAAGGTTTTCTAATTTAAGTTTGTCACTGACAGCTCCCAAAATTTAAAGTACAATTTAAAAGTATTGCAATGTCGTCAGTCTACTAAAGAAAATACTTGAAAAACAGTCTACTCTAATCAGGAAAGTTTTTGAAGGCATGGTACTGTCGGTTGTATTAACAATGTCGTGCAACAATATGTCAAATTCTGTTGCACAACGTATAATTATTAAGTTTCTTCTCAATGAAGTATGTAAAAGCGACTGATATTTCTCAGAGACTTTATAAACAGTTTAGAGAAGAGTGATTATCACTCAGAACAGTCTTTGAGTGGTGTAAATCCTTCCAGAATGGTCGTAAATGCGTGTCGACCTTACCACACAGTGTCTGTTTGGGAGCATTCAAAAAGTTGATCAGTTGATCCGGCGCAATAGGCGAATATCAGTGAAAGAAATTGCTAGGATTGTAGACATTAGTGTTTATAGTGTTCACACTATTGTCTATGACAAGCTTAAATTTAGTAAAATTAGCACCAGGTTGGTTCCAAAACAACTTTCCGCGGAACAATAGCAGAAACGACTTCAGGTTTGCAGAGAACTCCAGTTTTTCTACGAGAATGAAGCCGATGACTTTTTGTCACGTATCATAACAACTGATTACTCCTCGTCAGGAAAGATGATCCCTGCGTCATCAATAAACATTGTATGATTCAAATCAGTACTTCGGCGTCATATTAAATACTGTAAATTGCAAAATGAATATGGAACTATACTTCGTTTCCGGGCCAAATATATTTGACACAGTCGGTCGAATTTGTAGGTTATATGAACATATATAATTGCATTACATCTTACGTTATATTAAAATTACTATAATTGAACAGCAAACAACACATGAAAAATAAAATGAACTATCAAGAATTTACAACATTTATGTCAACATATAAGATTATGCAATTCTTTAATAATTTTAATGAATGGCAAAACCAAACAGTTTCAAGTTAGTTGTAAAAGCATTATTACTGGAATTGAAATCATACAATAGACCAGAGTATCTACTTTGTATAACTGTAATTACATATTCACTGTTATGACAGTTTTATAAACATTATCTTCCCAATTATATCATAGAATAACCCAAGATATTAGCTAAACGTTCTACAGTGCCTAATTTTAAATAAAATTTGGAATATATTGCAATATAACTTAACACTGCCATAATAGTTAAGTTTAGTTTTGCACAAAGGTCGGTATAAATATTTGAAGTCGCAGTATGCATTATAAACAAAACATATTCATACAAACTTATTTGCTGTGAAATGTTTTTTTTTGCTTTGAAATTATTTGTTGACTGCTAGTAAAATAGAACTTGTACGATTGCAGAAAGAAATTTTGAAAAAGGAACATGAAATGGAGCAAGAAAGAAAAAGTTTAGTAATTGAACTTTCAAAAATTAAATTGAGCAAACAAAAAATTTTACTTGCAATAAGTTATAATTTATATAATATATACAAACAATAGTTATTTTATTTATTGTTTTCATCAATTTGTATGAATTTGTTTTGTGTATATTAAAAATTTTTAAGTTAACACCAGAAGATTAGAGCTGATGGACACCAAATCAAATAAGGCAGTCGAAACACATTTCATTAGTGTATCTTGCAAAAACTTGCTACAAAAAGATGAAAACACATTCAAATGTATTTAATTGGACATACATTTTTTTTTATATGTATTGTATTTTTAACTCCAAATATATAAATTGCAACGAAAAAGAATACGCAGTAAGAAAAATGAGCCAATTAAAAAAAAAACTTCAATATATTAAATTGTCAATGTAACTGGGAATTATAATTGTTTAATAAGTTAATATACATATGTGATCATTTAACAAAATTGCCTTATTATTTGTTTAATAATAAAATTATCATGAGTATATATACAAAAAAAAAGGAAATATAAAAAATATTTAGAAGATAGTATAATAGTCGATATTAGAATAAATTTGCAAAATGAACCGATACTATTATTGCTTTCGAGAGTTCTACATTAACTTTCATACCATATATCTAATAAGATTGGAAATCTTTTTAAGACACCAAAAAATCTTTCAATTCAGTTTCTGGTTCTAAAATGTGATTCATCGTACAATTGCTCTGCTCGACTTTGAGGATTTGCTAGAGGTTAATAAATATTTTGTAATATTGTAACAACTATCATAAAGTATAACTGGGTTATTGAAATGTTCATTTTTTTAGCTTCTTTTTATTGCCGATCCATTCAAAATTGTTTGGTCATGTGTAAATCCTGGCCATCTGGCTACGATGTCACAAATTCTTAATTGAGAATCTCCTATTACCTGAATATTCCATGATAAATATCCTTTCTGTTTCGGTACAGCTCAGCATTATTACCACTAGGAGATTGTTTTCTCATGTGAGTGCAATCAATCATTAGGAGTACATTAGGAAATCTAGCTACTTGATAAAATCTGTTTCTGTAATTTTTCTACCTTTCTAGACATATTTAGATAAAAATTGTGGCCACAGTCTGGCAATTGCATGTGTAAAATTTTGTATGATTATTTGTATTAATATCATTGTATTTGTTGCATAAAAAAACAGTTACTAAAACTAGAAGCTAACATTACATAAACAACTAATCAGCTGTATACTAACTAATACTTAATACTTTTACTGCCAACACAAGAAAATTTGATATATTTGGCTTGAACTAAAAACGACGTGTAGCACGTACGTTGGCTTAAATCTTGGGTTATAATATAGATTAAGTAAAAACATGGTAAGCTAACAGTTTTTTTATCTGCGGTCATATAGGAAGTATTGTTAATCACTATCTTCACTGCTGCTTGAATCATCAATGTTAATTATAAAGCCATTGATTTCACAATGTAAATGTATTTTATCCAACACCTCCTAATAATAGACCTATAACTATGGCGATTTTAAATCAATTATGTAGCTTATAACTCACTAGTGAGTTAAAAAACATAATTTATCTCACTAGTGAGATAAAACAAGGTGAAATTTAGATTGCATAGAGACATTCAAACTGCTATAGTTTTAACACATTTATATTAATTCTAAAGGGTAAACAATAGCAACTAATTAACATTTATATTAATATTAAAGTTGAAGGAAATCCTCTTTGTATCTGACTCTGCATTCAGGTTATTCGAATTTAGAGTTATACTAGAAGACGTATTTGAAGTATCCTGAACAGAAATTTGATGACCAGAAGTCGAGGACGTTAGACTGTCTGGACCTTGGATCTTTCTGGCTATATCAATCTTGTTGGATACTGAATCTTGTATATAACCTTCTGCCACAGTGGACGATTTCCACCCACCATGTCGTTTAACTGTTGTAATATCAGCTCCTGCGTTTGCCAGAAGAGATGCTGACGAACGTCTCAGACTATGTCCTGTATATAATTGAGCTTCTGGTGGGTTCAGGAAAGATGCAACTTTCTGAGGTATCTTAGAAATGGTGTTAATTCCAACTGGCTGGATAGTGCATTTTTCTTTCTTGTAATTTAGGAAGAAGCTGCCATGTGGAATACCTCTTGGTCTCATACACACATATTTTCTGTAGAGGTCAAGAATATCTGTTGTAAATCCTTCTGCCATAACAGTGAAACTTCTAGATACGTTTGTCTTTGTGTCAGGTATCGAAACATACAAGTATCCTCCTTTATCTTCTATATCGTCAACTTTCAGCTTAGTTATTTCATCACAACGACACGCACCTGATATACCCATTGTTAAGGCAACCTGCATAGAATACACGAACGAATAATGAATAAATACTTTGAATTAAATATAAGAAAATAAATAATACCTTCATCATCAAATATTTATTGTTAGGAGCCTCATTCAGAAACTTCTCTATATGTAGCCTCTCCAAGATTTTCGCCTTTTTGGACTTGTGGGTTCTTGCCTTACTCTTCAAATAAGAAATCAGTTTTCCGTATTTCGATATGTCATTATTCATATACACTTTCAAAGTACTTCTTAACATGGAATACTTTGTCCACAATGAAGAAGGTGCAATTTTCCTTCTATAAATATGGAAATATGCCAGCATAACTTCTTCGTTAATTCCAGTGATACTTTGCTGTTCTCTCCATTCTTCAAAATGACGAAATTCTTTGTCGTAATTATCCTTCGATCTTTTTGGCAGTAATTTATAACATGCTGCTTGAGCTTCTTTCTTAACTACAGTCTCTTGCAACTCTTCCATTACCATCATGACTTTTAACTGCAGTATTATTAATCAATCACTAATTTTGTTTGCTTGTTGATTTGCATTATTTATTCTCCATAGTAACTGCATTACTGTATATGAACTTTTGGCATTAGTCGTTTATAATTTAAATTTGACATGGAACGTCAAATTTATAAAACATTAAAAGCCATTTTGAACGGATCTTAAGAGGTGTTGGATAAAGTTTTGTATTGCACACGTGTGTTAATTACAAATAAGTCACTTGAGAAAAGTAGCTCACTCGTCCTAGCGGACTCGTGAGCTAAACATTTTCTAGCGTGACTTATTTGTAACATAACACACTTGTACAATATATAACTATTCTCTATCATACCATTTTTATAATACTTTCCGTGTGTATAACACAATTTTTCCAAATTTCTTCCATACACTGCTCTAGTGATTACTTCCACATAGCTATAACTTTATCATCTCCATGTCCATCCCTGAAAATATGTTTATTATAATATTGTTTTGCATGGTCCCAAATAATTTCGATAGCATTAAATTCACAATGATAAGGAGACAATCTTCAATATTTCATGTCCATGACTTTGTAGCAATTCATCTACTTGATACCGTTCTTCTTTATGCTAATTTTTAGCAAGGGTAGGTCAGTTTTAAATAGGGTTCGCAAGATATATTATGTTTCGACAAGTATGTAATAATATCATTTTACATCAAGCCGATAATGGATGTTTCTTTACTACTAGTGAATGGTAGGGTGCATTGTCCATCACTATTTGTGCCGGTTCTTCCAAATTTGATATTAAATATTCATCGATTCATTTCTTAAACATTTCTCCATTCATTTCACCATGATAATCTTTTATTTGTGATTTGCTTGAAAACAGGCAAAAGAAGCATTTAACACAAAACATAATTTTGAACCACAATGTAATACAACATATCGCTTGCCCTCGTAACCCTCAGGTTTACGCACACTCTGCAGATTATTATCTTGCCGGGTCTCATCAAGCAATACCACTTCTCTCTGAACAGAACAATTCAAATTCTTTATGTAATTCCTAAGAAATGTCAGTCTTATCTCTGCAATGTTGGATCGTTCCACTAATGCTCAATGATTATTATCCTTTTTATATTTAAATCCAATATTGTGAAGTACACGATTTAAATTGCTGCTACACAGCTTTAATGCGTTTTACTGTAACTAATCCCAAGCACAATGCATCTGCCACTTGCTAAACAAAAGGTTTATTAAAATCTAAATATATTATGTGCACATGTAATAGTTATTAACACCACCATGGTTTTTCTCCCGTTCAAAATATTGCAACGAATTTAAAACAAGTTGTCGTGATTGCTGCCATTATTGTTTTGAAAAAATAAATTTCAAAAAATAAGTATTTATAAAAAGAAAATAAATAACAATTCCATCAAATATCAACGAATGTATGTTGTCAAATGTCAACGAGTAACGACAGAACTACTAAGCGGAAATGTGTGTATTTATCACGGAGTAGGTAATAATCCTGTCTTTGTCTTACTCAAATAAATTGCTTGAGCCATGCTAGAAAACACATACTTTCGTTCAAGCTATCCTTGTCATACAAGTTGGTACTGTTTGTTATTCGGATGTGGAGATTATTCTTTGAATGTCGTTGATAGAATTATAGATCAATGACGCAGGGATCATCTTTGGTGATTTGGAGTATATAAAAAGCGTTCAAATAAGCTTTGCCTCTAGTAGGCCATTCCTTTAAAAACGTATGATTATTAATAATTTAAATTTGCATTAGTTGTCAATTAGACAGATGCATAGTTGACAAAAATTGCTTTGTAATTTAAAATTGATTTAACATGGTTTTTACTATACAACACAAATAATTCATGCTAGAATCTTATTTTCGAAACGGACGTAAGATTGACGGACAATGGCAGTATTCTCTTCAAGATTGTTTAGAAGAATTTAGAAATGAGTTCCCTAACGTCATCTTTGATTATGACAGTTTTCGGCACACAGTGACACATTCCGTTATGGTTTTCAGAGAAACAGGGAGTGTTAAACAGAAAGAAGGCGCAGGTCGGGCGAAAAAGCGTACAGAAGAGCTAGTTAATAATGTAAGAGAAATTATAAATAATGTACCAAGAACTTCCGTACGAGCATTATCACAACAAGTGGGTGTGTCAATTGGCACATGTCATACAATTTTGAAAAAGGACTTACATTTAGTTCCATATCACATGACCTGTTATCAAGAAATCAAGGAAATCGACTATCCCAGAAGAATAACGTTTAGTCAGTGGTTCTTAAATAATTTTGATAATGACAAAACCTTTTTTTCTGATGAGTCATGGTTTTATCTGAATGGATATGTGAACTCACAAAATATGAGGATGTGGACTAATGGGAAACCACATAATTTTTTTGTTGAAACCGCACTTCATCCGCAGAAAATTGGTGTATGGTGTGCGATTAGTCGAAGGAGAATTATTGGCCCTATTTTTTTTAACGAAACCTTAACAGGAGAAAGGTATCGACAAGAAATTATTATGCCATTTATCGAACAGCTTGACGACGAAGAAATAACACAGGGTTACTTTCAACAAGACGGAGCTAGAGCACACACAGCAGGTGAAACAATTAATATTCTGCAGCAATTTTTTCAAATACGGTTGATAAGTTTAAACACTGAACATGAATTTCCACCAAGATCTTGTGACATTACCCCATGTGATTTCTTTTTATGGCCATTCTTAAAGAACTCAATTTATCAAGTACAGATACCTGATCTTGCAGGCCTTCAAATCAGAATTGCTGAACGAATTAATGGAATTACAATACGATACTACAAAACACTTTTTCCTCCATTAGAAGAAGATGTGAGAAATGTTTCGAACAAGGTGGTGGACACTTTGAACAATTTTTATAAAATTTTGCTTGTTTGTTGGAAATAAACATATTTCATTCACTTAAAAATGTTCGTTTTATTATTTTGACATTTGTCATTTCAATCAAATATCTCATCTCATAACCAACAAAATTCCTATTAAAATTAGTAACAAGCTAAGACATAATCATAATTTCCAAGGGCTACTTTGAGGTAAAATTTATTTGAATTCTTTGTATCATTATATCCTAGAAAGCGAGAATGTTAGCAAGGAATGACGTCACTTAACCAAAATATACAAAATATAACCATCGGCTTGCAAAGTGATGACGGTTATACTGGGACGCTATAGGACCAATTCACGTTAATTTTCTCGAAGAAATAAAAATGATTAATTCAGCTTAGTACAATGAGTTTCTTGGAAAGGTTAAAAACGTATGATCTAACGCCGTGAAATTTCCTCGTATCTAAAAAATAGCATATTTCAAACACCTGTATTGAATTTGAATGATACAGAGCAAAGAATTGAACAGAAATGTAAGGAAACAAAAGACATAATATTTTGTATATTTACTGTCATTTTGAGAAAATAAAATACATTTATGTTACCTACCTATTATTTGTTATTGGGATTGTTATTTACAGCTTAATGCGTGTTTTTCGCGTTTAATAAGAAATAATTGGATATCTTTTCGTAGACCGATTATGATGTAAAATAAATATATGATAATGATAGAGGAAGATCTTATCTGATAAACACATATCTACAGAAAATTCTAGCAACACTTTGCTGGACACATGGCCTTCTTACCAGTTGGTGAAGGCATAACAGCCAATGGTTACTGCCAAAATATTTAATAAATGCATACCAGATGGTGAAGGCATAACAGCCAATGGTTACTGCCAAAATATTTAATAAATGCATGATAAATTAAAAACACGGCATTTACTTTTCAGACAGATAAGGATTATGAAATAATACATGATAATCCAATTCCCCACACGTCACAAAGAATAATTTGGAAATCTGGCTTTGTAGTCTTCTGCAGTCGTTGCCCATGGTTGCTTCTAGGATTCCAGGCTGAAACCGCATTCTTGGCCAAGAAGAAAGTAGCGACAAGGATGCGGTTTCGGCTCGGAATCTCATAAGCAACAATTTAAACTATGGAATTATACAGCATCCTTGAGAGCTTTCTTCAACAAATTATTTAAAAAAGAAAGAAGAGGTTGAGAATGCCGTCGAATCTTTCAACAGGTACATGTGTAGCCCATGCTTTAGACCGAGTAGCTGATTTAGTTCGTTCTCTTTATCCAGACGTTAATATTCTGATATTGTCCGAGAAAAAGATTTTTCTTAAAACACCAACTCGTGTTCAGAGGTTTCGGGAAATTGCAGGGGACGTTCTACTTCCACCCGCGCCAATCATGGATGGAGAAGTTGGATCAATGCTACTGTATATTACGCTGAACAGTTTAGAATTCTGAAGAAAATCGTTGGTGAATTCGACTCTGAAGAAGTGCAGTGCTTTGGAGAAGTACATAGTGTTCTGACAAAAACAAATATTCGAGAAGATTTTATTTTTATTCGAGCTAAGCTAGCCTGCATTTCGACTGTAATCTCTACGCTAGAAACTAAGGGATCATCTTTACAAGACAGCATTGAAATAGAAAATATAGTTAGTTAAACGTTTAGCAAAACTCCAGAAAAATTGTTTCATTAATAAATTAAACGTAGTGCTGTAAAAAAATACAACTGAAGAATATCAGTGCGGTGTTGCGAAATAAAACAACTCCCAATGAAAAAAAGAACATTTAAATGCATTATAAAATTATAATTATAAAATATGAATTTGTACCAATAGTGTGATGTCGAGAGAGCTTTTTCACAGTATAAAAATATTCTAGCCGGCAATAGGCGCAAATTTATTACATCACGCTGTAGTTAAATGTAATTGTAATTTGTTTCTATAATTTCAATAATTGTGAATCTAAAAAAATTGTTTGTGTGTTTTAACGTAAAAATAGAAATGCCTGAATATTTTTGGTGTATATTTGCATGCATATTTTGAAGTTTTTTTTGTGCATAATTATCCTAAGCCTAGCAATTACCATTGTTTCGTATTGAAAATTTATTTATTTACGTTTTCCAAAGAAGAAACAGTTTTTATTATGGTAATGTAAACGGAAAAATTGTATATACATAATATATTTTACTTAATTAATTACGTTAATAATTACTCCCCCCTTATTATATATTTTTAATACCAGATAATGTGAATATTAATTATCCCCAACTATGATTGAATACTAAGGGAGGATACTGTAGGTTAAATTTGTAAAGTAATTTGGTTGATTGTTGGATCTGATGATGTTACAGTGTAGCGAAGCAGTAGTAATTAATTTTGAATAAATAATAATTGGGTCTATCCAATCCCGCATTTAATGGTTCTGATTAATTTATGATTTTTGTTGGAACAAAGTCATAATGAATATGTGAGCTGAGGAAAACCTTTCTAGTCACGCCAAGAAATTTTAATATCTAAAAATGGATAGCTATAAGAAAATTTTCCATTAAAAAACATTATAGTTACTATACTTCTTTTATTTCAGATATCTGAGTTAACTATAAGACCAACTGGAGAGAAGATGTAATCTGATTCGTTTCAAAGACTTTGTATTAGTATAAAATAAAGATTTAATTAAAAAGTAATTTACAATTTTTACTTAAATAAAAAAATGGTAGAACACAAATTTTCAAATTTCTTTTCTATTTTTTTTCCAATTCCTAGGCCCCTTTTCAACGTTTCTTCAATGTAAATAGAAATTCAGTAAAAATTAGGTCTGCGTTGATAGATCTAATTAAAACAATATATTGTAATTTAATGTTATGAATTTATCTAAAAGCTTTTAATACAAATAAAATTATGACAGCAGTTTTCAGCTTGAAACCTGAAATCCTAAACACATCAAGGCCTTTTAAACATTGGGGTCTTTTAATGTAAAGGAATCTGAAAGTTTAGGCGACGCTTATAATGGTTTCACTATTTTCTTTTTAGTAATATTTTACTGATAAGATTGGTAATCTCTTAAACATACATCCGTTTTCTTATGAAGGAATACACGAGCTAATTGAAAGATCTGAAAAATGTACTGGGGTTGCAGGTGAATATATTGAAAAAAGAAATATTTTGTATTTCTATTGTCCGCTTTTCCCTCGTTCTGCGAATTTAAAAACGTGTGTCTAGAAATACATTACAGATATAGTATTTCATATATGTCGACAAGTATATTACGTGTAAATGCACATGTGAAAAATAGATAGGAAAAGAAGTAAAATAAGTAAATACTTATATTAACCCAAACAAGTGACCACTCCAGAAACTTGTTCGAAAATTCGAAAAATTAATAATGGAAAATGTTCGCCCAAAGAAGACACAACAAAGAGTCCCAATACAACCATTTTTAAAACTAGTATTTTACGTGTGATATACAAATATTGTATACACGTATTCTTTTTTCATTTTTGGGTACAGGTAAAAATGATTCGGAGCGAGGTTTGGACTATAGGGTGGGTGATTCAAAATATCTAAGCCCATTTTATGCAGGGCACGACTCTTGTCGACGGGAGCATTGTCGTGCAGAAGTAGGACACCTTTCGTCAATTTTCTCCTTATTTTTTTATTAACGACTTCTTTTAACCGCTCTAGGATTGAAGCGTAGTTTTCTCCAGTTATAGAAACGCCTTCCTCTTTATAATCTTTTAACAGGGTTCATTCTCCCCCAAAAAAGTTCGGTTTTTCAGGATTTTCCGGTCGACTGTAACACCTTAAACTTCTGGAGTGGTGGTGTACCTTTTTGTGCCACTGCATGGAGTCTTGTTTGGACTCAGGTTCATGATGATGAATGAAAGTTTCATAGTAACAATTTGACTCAATACACCATCCCTGTTTTCATTACAGAGGTCCCAAAAAAACGCACGGAACCATACCACGCAGTGTTTTGCCGGCGGCGTGAGGCATCCATCTTACGCTTGCCTTAGTTATGCCAAGATGATCATGAATAATTTTAAAATGGTGGTATGAGATACTCCAATAATTCCTGCAAGTTATGTCTTCTTCAGCTGAGCATTTTCAATTATTAATTTTTCGCCTTTTCGAACAAGTTCTGGTATGGTCACTTCGATAGGTCCCACCGTCCGTGGGTCGTGTTTAAGTAATTTCCTACCTTACCTAAAGGGACTGTGCCTCTTGCTCCCGGGCAAGAATCCCCGTAAACCGAAGACATCTTTTTCAGTGTCGTTTGAACCGACTGTTCTTGCTTCATAAGGAACTTCATATCGGCGCGATACTCGATTTTCTCCATATTTTACGCTTTCTTCCCAAATGAGTGGCTATACTAATGAGTCACTGAACACGTTACAACATGAAAGAGCTCTCCAACCATCATCCTATTCCTGGATTTCGTGAAACTAAAAACGTTCCCTCGTACATTTGTGTTGATTTCTAGCAATCGACCATAAACGTCGAAGATTGAACACTTCAAAGCAGTGTTTGGTACTTTTTCAGTGCGTTTCCTCTGAATTTTTGTGCTGCTTCAAATTGTTGATGACGCCTGGATTCATCACTACTCACCCAAAACAAGACAACAGTCTACACGATGACTGAAAGCTGCAAGTGCTTCGACGAAGACAAAATAGTTTCTTCGGTTGGGAAAGTATTGACTGTTTTTTAAGACGCACGTCTTGTAAATACTTGTCGATTGTCTTGAGAAAAGGAGAACCATCACGGTAGGGTATTATGCGCCATTATTAGACAGATTGCATAATCAAATGAAAAGCAAATAACCACATTTGGGAAAGAAAAAATGTTTATTTCAACACGATAATGCATTCGTCATTAATTGCATAAACGAAAATGTTTAATTTGCAAGTCATTTAGAAAGTAAAAAATGTTTCAAATTGATATGGCACATGGACGCCCTACCGCCGCCTCCGCCAAATCAATGACCTTGCTCTTCAACTATACCAGTGTGATCTAGGTAATCAGATTGCGGATGTTTGCTTCTAATCTATTCATCTTTGAAATGTGTGATAAAATCAGCGATCTTGCCAAGTGCGAGGTACGCAGTGTGTTTAGTTTTTTGAATACGGAAAAACTTCGAGTTATCATATTTCGTAGTGTAAGGTAACATTAAGAAGTTTCAGTTTGAGAATGGCATTATATTTAATAGCGGACGATCAAACGTTTATGATGAAGAACAAACAGTCGGACCGATCTTCTGCATAAAAAAAACTGTTGTGATAAGTGTCGAACAGATGATGAACGAAGAGAATAAATGCCTGAGAGTAAACCGTCTTTTTACTTTCTGTACGACCCTTGTACGTTACGAATTGCTTCCACATCTTCGCTGGATTTAGTTCCTGGTCACTTCTTGCTTTATCGTCATAAATTCCTGCAGTTAGAGGTTAAATTACATTTAAAATATTTTTGCAATTTAACCCCTGAAAAAGTAATTCATTTGTTATTTTACTTAAACATTTAAATTTAAGAACTGGAAAATTCATTCGATTTTTATTTAGAAGAAATAATTGATAGAACAATTTACTTTCTAAATATTACATTTCAAGATTAAATACATTAGTGATCCGACTACAATGACAATCTAATAATTCAAGGTACCCGCTTAATAATAAAAAAAACTATAGAAAGGAACAACTGCAAATTTATACCTCTCTGTCACTTCTAAGTAGATTTTTTACGCCAAAATGCTGCGTCAATGTTGAATCGCCTTAATATTACTTGTTGCACCAGTGGCCCAGTTAGTTTATGTTTAATGTAAATTTGTTTTGTGTGGTTAATAATTTTAATTAGTTATTAGTAAATATTTGACGTATTTTTAATAATTGAAACAAATAATTGACAACTTATTCGAAATGACGGATTTGAAAGAAAAGATCGCTCTTGTGACTGGAGCTAGTTCTGGAATAGGAGCAGCTACAGTAAAAATGTTATTAAAAGAAGGAATGAGGGTAAGTTATTTATAATAAAATATTTTGAAAGAGATTTTGAATTCATTTTAAAAGTTATATGCACATGTATTTAATTAAGGTGACCAACTATTTTTTGTTCAAAAAGAGTACACTTTGCAAGTATTTCATAGGTGAAAAAAAAAGAAGAAAAAACGATAAAAACTTTATTTTCTTTTAAAAACATATTTTTCTTCGGAGTGGATTTTTTTTGCTAAATGAGGATGTTCGTCTAATAATGTAGCCACATCCGAATAACTTTCATTTTGCATATTAAATTTGACTGTTAAGACGGCAGATAATGTTTTTACAGAAAGTTGCGACTTCTCACTGCTCCAATAATCATTCCCTAGTGAAAATACCCTTTCAACAGCAGCATTAGTGCCTGGACAACATAAGGAAATTTCTATTAAAACTTTTAAATTTTCATGTGGGATATGTTCTACTCTAAAATGCCGAAAGATTTCTACCCATCTTTTGTCAAGTTCTATTTTCTCATCGTTCCATTTCTTCAATTTTTCTTCATTTAAATATAAATTTACTCTTCGAATTTCTTCAAAGAGAAAATTGTCATTAATAACAATATCTTTTACATCCTTCATTACAAATTCGACTGCTGAAGAAACTTCTTTCCATTCAATTGTACTATTTAGAAGGGTCCATTTGAAACAATTTAATGCTCTAAAGTTCACTATCCATTCTTCGATATATTCCTAGCAAATTTTATAAAAATTTTTAACTTCTTTTCTTTTAAAAATTCATTTTTTATTCCGGGATTGGAATCTTCCAAAACGGTCAGTTTATTCTTTAGAATTAGTGGTAAAAATCCATCATTAAATCTTGATTTACATGCAGTATGAAATCGTTTAATATAATACAAACTTCTGCTGCTGAAATTTTATCTCCTTCAATTTGTAGAGTAATTTTATGAAACAACGACGCCTGACTGTGAATAAAATAAAGCATAGGTTCTGACATATCGTTTTGAAAGAATTTCTTCAAAATTGTAGGACATTTGTCAAGGCTAAAAAATATGAACGTAGTGGATCATATAACTGCAAAACGCGTTCTAATGCTGGAGTTAAAGCAAGCCATCTGACTTTGGAATAACCAAGCAGTTTTTTGTATTGAACACCAGCCTCTTCACAAAATTCTTTCAAACTTGCTACCCGTACTGTAAACCGATTGAAATATAAATATATATTTGTAATAATTACTTCCACATCTATTGACATTGAACTTGATGCTGTATTGATGGCATTTGATATAATGTGAGCATTACAACCAATTCCCAAAATATTTCGTTTCAGAAGATCTTGTAATTTTGTGTACACATTATTGACACCTTTACGGGTGCGTCCTCCAAAATTAGTATTTGTGTTATCAGCCGAGAGCGCCAAAATTTTCTTATTCAAATTGTTGTCTGTTATAACTCGAAATAAGTGATTAGACAAAATGTCTGATGTTTCCCCTTCGATTGAATCCAAATTTAAAATCTTAATTTGAATACAGTTCTTAATATCGAAATACATTACTAAAATTGGATAAAGTTTTATTTCATTGTGATTCGATGCGTCTGATAGAATAGATATATATGATACAGAATCCAGATTTTCTGATAGCATTTTCTTGCAGTATTCATTAAATACGCTGGTTACGATAGACTCACATTTTGTTCGCGCACAAGAAAATTTTTCGTCACAAAATTTTTTTAATAATTTAGTAGTGCAGCCCATGCTGCGAAAACTTTGATTATGGATTATTGAGTGAAAAGCGAAAGTACCCTCCATAACTGCCAATTTTTTTTCATTAGTTCCAAAAGTATTCCCTTTAAAAAATGTTGTCAGTTTGGATGTTGACGCTGCTGTGTCATGAGACGTTTTATGTACTTTAGTTTCAATGTGTGCCGTTATTGCACTACGTCCATGAATTGCAATAGAAAATTCCCTATTGAAGATTGTGCATTTAACCAAGGAGTCATCATTTCGATTTTTAACTACAATTAACGGAAACTCTTTTTTTAAATTTTCGTTTAAACGATTTTTCCTTCTTTTGTTATCGCTCATATTTGAATTAATAATCTAAAAATTATATTAGTAATATATTTTTTATTTTGATTTTAAATAAATATTATAATCTGATATTATTTAAGTAAAATGAAAATGAAACTATAATATTAATACTTACATGCAACTTCATCTTCACTAGATAAATAAAATAAAATTTTATTTTATTTTGTACACCTCAAATCTTGTTAACTTGAACAAAAAGTACGAAATTGTTGGTTTTCTCTAACCTCAAATTAATTAAACAGAAAGGGAATTCCCATAAAACTTTGCCGTACATACTACGCATGCGTCAAGACCGTCAAGCATGCCGTACATACTGCACATCAAAGATCAGCCTGGGGATTACGTACACTAATATTGGAGAGATAGATATATCCATCTCTTTTCACAAATGTAATTTTGACGTTGTTAGAAAAAGAGGTCTGTAGTATCTATCTATCTCTCCAGGTACATAATACGGCCTCTCAATTGTGCCGGAAACGGCAGCCATATGTGCGCGCGAAATTCAAATCACTGTCAAACTCGTGTCTGGTGTTTGCCCTGTCCTCTGACGTGCCGGAAACGGCAAGCAATATGCGCGCGTGAAATTCAAATCACTGTCAAAATAATTTTAAATATTTAATTAATAAAATTGAAATAAAATAATCTAAAAAAATGTTTTAGAAATACAAATGAGTATAAAATTATACAAATGAGTACTTTCAGAGTACAGGATTTGAAAAGAGTACGGTTTGCGAAAAAATAGTACAAAACTCAGTAAATGAGTATAGTTGGTCACCTTAATTTAATATATTCTGGACTACTGTGCAATTAAAACATTAATCTTATAAAATGGAAGTTCATAATATTAAGTACTACCGGTTTAACATATTTTTTATGTAATATTATTTATCTCAACAAGACAAAACTTAAAAATGTATAATACTTTTTTTCCACGGTCGGGAGTAGAAATCAGTTTCTATGACATCAAAATTAAAACAGAAGTAGTCGATTATTCCCAAGGGAGTATAATGCTCCCAAGGGAGTTTACATTATGGAGAACGTTTGTGATTCATGCAAAAAAAAGATAACATTGAAATTATTTATTGACATTTAAATTAAATGTTACATTTGTACAATTTTCAAAATTAATATTAGAAGGAATATTACTTTCGCTTACATTTACAGTTTTTGTGATTGCCCTAGTAGTGGTACCTACTAAAACCTGATTAGCAATTTTGGTCTTATTTTCAATGGAGTTCTCGACATAACCCTCAGCGACTGTCGTTGATTTCCAACCAGTATGACGCTTTATTGTCGTGATATCCACACCAGCATCTGCCAGTAATGTCGCTGAAGATCTTCGTAAGCAGTGACCAGTATAACATGCAGCATCAGGTAATTTTAAATACGAAGCTACTACACTCGGAATTTTTCCCATGGTATTCTTGCCAACTGGCTGCGAACTACATTTTCCTGCTTTGTAGTACAAAAAAAGGCGCTTATGCTTGACGTGGGGAGGACGAAGGGACAGGTATTTTCGAAACAACTCAAGCATATTTTCCACATCGGTAACCACAAAGGTTCGTGGAATCTTTGTCTTAGTGTTTGGAATTTTTACAATCAAGGAAGAGCCTACATCCTCAATATCATCTACAGTTAAATTGACTAGTTCATCAGTTCGGCAAGCTCCGGCAATCCCCAGAATTAATCCAACCTATAAAAAATCAAAATACTTAATAATTGAAATACTTAACAACAAAAGTAATCTTACCTTAATCATTAAGAATTCTTTGTCATCTGCACTTGATAGAAAACGGTCGATTTCACCCTTTCTCAATATTTTCTATTTTTTCGCTTGATATCCGTCACCGGTTCTTTTCAAAAATGCGATCAGCTTGGGGAATTTGCTTATATCTATGTTGTCGTAAATTATCAAGCATGACTTAACCATAGAATATTGCGCCCATAATGTGGAAGACTTGTAATTCTTTGCATTTTCACTGAAGTATGCCAACAAAACATTCTCGCTGTATACTTGAACATTTTTCTCGGCGCACCACTTTTTGAACCGATTGTAGGCTATATCGTATAAAGATCTTGACTTCGTAGGCAGCAAATTGCTTATTGCAATATATGCAGCCTCCACAATCTCTTCCGACTCACAATTATTCATTGTGCACTAAACAAACTTTAAACTAAACCAAACTAGCACCTTAATTTGACAATTCTTTTTGTTTGTTTATTTTGTAGTTATGACTTAGTTATGACAATAACTCAACGACTACTAAATAAATGCTCAAATCCGAATACAATAATTCTGGTGCTACTTACTTCATAATGACAAAATATGTGTTTTTAAGTTAATGAGACCGTGGAAAAAATAGTATATACCATTCGGGAGAGATGCTATTTTGTCCTCGGTGCATTGTAGCTTCAAATTGCACCTCTGCCAAAATAACGCATTTCTCTCCCTTATAGTATAATATACTGTTTCGCTAGCATATAATATTTTTTATTACAACTTTACTGTATTGTTTAATAAAACTTATAAATAAATTGAAGCCCGAACTACGAAAGAACAATTACCTACCTGAAAATATATTTGTTTTCATTTTTCAATATAATCACTTTTCACCTCTGTGCATTTATTACATTCTTAATTAGCAGTTCTATAACCATAGATGTACCTACTTTATCTCGACCAACCAGTAAAAAACGTATTTTGCAAATAAGAATGTGAGACACTTGTTTTAAACATACAGACTCCACTAACAATGACAGGGACCTATGAATGTAGTACCAAATTTTCGACTTTTCGCATCATCTTCTCAAGCAGTAGATTCTTAATAGTTGGAATTCCATTAATTTCATTTGAAATAAATTTTATTTACGGCTGGTTTCATAATATTTCTTTAAACGGGATTTTTATCATTTTAAAGACTATACAGTAAAAATCTTTTCCCTATAGTCACTTATAGAAACGTGTATTACGTATGTGTGCGTTCGAGAAGCAAGGAGTGGGGACGCACGTGGCATACATATGGATGTAAGCACAAGCACATACATACATAGTATAAACGTCGATGAATGTGGAACTAGCGGCAATAATAGGGACTTTATGTAATAATTAACACAAATAAGTGTGGACTTTTTGGAAGATTTTAATATTTTTAACGTTTAAAACAATGTCAGATATACCTATAACAATAACAATAAGTAAAGCGGTAAATCATAATAACTTCTATTTTCTATACATAATAAATAAAACCTTCGTATGTTTTAACGGATTTAAACAGCCATATTTTTCAAAATTTTTAATTATGTGTCTTATCGTTTCAAACGCAATGGTACGTTGAAAGTTAATTTGAAATACCGGTGCAATTTCTCTTATGCTGCTACCAAGATGATACTGTTGTACGACAATTTTTTTTTGTTCAAGGGTAAAAATATCCATCGTGAATACCGACACAAGTTAGCTTATACGTAATCAATAGCCATAAATTTAATAAAACCAAGAAAACAAATACTGGAACTTTGATAGAATAAATAAACGTGAGAAAGGCGTGCGTCGCTGCTCGTCTCCGCGCTCCCCATCCCTACTTCTCATCCCTACTTCTCACTTCAGGAACACACACATACATAATACACGTATGTATGTATATTCTACTGACTATAGGGAAGAGATTTGTACTGTATATTAAAAGATGACCGTCTCACTATCATAATGCCAATTCTTCTTAACTAAAAGGACTTTTACCTTAAATTAGTAATGTTGATCATATTGAAAATTCAAAATGATGGAAATATGCGCGTCAGAACCAGAACATCTTTGAAATCCCCAATGATGCCTCAATTTCGCGATATGCGACATGTCGATCTTCGTTGATGAGCTTGCGCACAACATCGACGTTTTCCTGAGTGACGGTTTTGGTGCACCTGATCTTGGATCGTCGCTAAGACTAATCCGTCCACGTTTGAATTCTCCATACCAACGAGAAATTGTTAACTGATGTAGTGCTTCATTAGCGAAAACAGAAACCAACTCGGGGAGACATTCTGTTGAGTTAATTGTCTTCGAAAATATTCATGGTTTAATTCCACTTTTCCACTAACTTGTTAACTATGACAGTTCGTTGTCGCTACAACACTACACGTATCGCACTGAAACTTTGGATTTATGTTAATTAAAGATGGAGGTTAATTTTTAGTACTAACATTTGATAAGTGTCGCCCTCTATGTCACACTATGTATAACATATAAGACATCCCTCGTATAATGCATTCATATTTATAAACATTTTACAAATTACCACGATTGCAGGCCGTGTTATTTGTAGGTTAAATGGTAATTTAAATTAGATAAATGGCAATTTCTCTTCCTTTAACTAAAAGCCGATTTAAAACAAGCTTTTAAGTAATTATGAGATGAAATATTTCACTAAAAGCCCTTTTAAAAAATAAGAGGCCGTTTAAATATGATTTTTACTACACAGGTAACCCTCTTATAACACGGTAGATAGAAAATGCAGTGTTGTATAAAACCGTGTTATATGAGACCAAGAGCCAATACAAAAAGGCGGGTTAGATCCCGAATACTTATTTGTTGGGGATGTCGGCTCTTGGAACCAAATTGTTGCGGTGACTATGGTTTGTGAAGCACCAACGTTATGGTTGTATCCGATTCTTAGAATCACGACCCCGATTTTGCCTCACCGTGTTGTATACATTTTACTTTTTAAATCTTCGGTGACTGATTGTTAAATTAATAGATGTACTTTCATCTAAATATATTTATTTACACTATATACATTTATTTTTAGATCACAACGACTTATATTAACATAAAACTGCTGTTGAGACTGGTGTCTCTTGTTAAAGTATGATTGTTGTAAGACTAATAATATTATGTGTTTTGTTGTTGATGGTGATACTGTGTTTAAGAATGTTGTTGCTTATTATGATGCTATGTAAGACTGTTTGTCTTGTACTGTTGTTGAGTTCATACTAATCTATTCTGTACTGTTTTACAAGTAACTATTACTTAATTAAAATGTGCGTATTCGCTGAACATTGTATTGTTTGACGTCTTGACGGAGAATTTTTCTGTATTATTATGTAGACTTATACCCACTGGCAACAATACTCAAGGTTTACGATAGAGTCTTAAAATTCTAATCTTAACTAATAAATAATAAAACATCATTACTAATTAAGTATTGGTCTAAATCTAAGTATGTAGCTGCGGATCGTCCCTTGCTAAAGTAATAAAATTTATTGTACATATCTGGGAAACGTGATCTTAAGAATAGATATACAAATTAAACCCTTTGTTCACTATAACCCAAGGTAATAAAACAGCGGTCTGATTTATAAAACAATAAATAAATTTGTAAATTAAAGGATATCACTTTCTTAGAATTTAAAGAAAGTTTTATAATTTGAATAGGGTAATAAAATTATGTTATACAGTGGTTTAAACTTGAAAACGCACGTTGAATATTCATAAAATTGGAAATGTTATGTTTGAATTCTATATCCTAGATTTACTTATATTTAACAATAAAAATGTTTGAAATTAAAATATTACAAAAGTATATTAAATGTATCCTCAACATTATTAAAAACAAATATTTTCTTTTAAATCCATACAAGCAACTTCATTTTTAACAAAATTATTTGATACAAAAAAGGTTTAAGTATATCAATACGTTAAGCATGTATTACGCATTTGTTACAAATGAAACAGACATGCAATATATACATCTGTAACTGTACACATGGACACATGGACAATACACCTCGTATTTTCCAGCATTTACTTCTGGAAATAGCTAAGGACACGTGTTTCTGCCATCTACTATTAGGCGTCATCAGTTAAGCTAGTGAAGTAAATAAAGCTTAAATCGCCTATAAGGTATAGCAAATTTTGTCCTATCAGGTAGCACCATATAATATAGTGACATCTGACGGACGAATTCATTTGTAACAAATGCGTAATACGTGCTTAACGTATTGATATACTTAAACCTTTTTTGTATATTTGCCACCATCTGGCATCGTGTTAATGGACTTACATCTATATACGTATTTTCTTCCCTTCTGTACCGGCATAGCCGGTCAAGGGAAGGGTTGCCATTTTCGGCATAGTCTCTTTCGTCCGTCAGATGTCACTATATTATATGGTGCTACGTGATACGACAAAATTTGCTATACCTTATAGGCGATTTAAGCTTTATTTACTTCACTAGCTTAACTGATGACGCCTAATAGTAGATGGCAGAAACACGTGTCTTAAGCAGAAGTAAATGCTGGAAAATACGAGGTGTATTATCCATGTGTACAGTTACAGATGTGTATATTGCATGTCTGTTTCATTTGTAAAATTATTTGAAATATATTTGAGTAGGTAAAACCTCGTCATCTTTTGTATAAAATAAGAACATAACAAAATAAGAATAATATAAAAAATATTATTAAGAATCGGATTGTGGAGAACACATATCTTTGTAGACATGCAGACACGTGTTTCATCTACTGCAGAATTACAAGACCCTGGCCGAGTCTTACACTTGCCATGAATATGATGGTTGTTTTGGCGTTCATGATGTTGACATTTCTCAATGAGCGGCGCTGAATATTCTTCTACGCTGTGTCTTAATGACTTTTGAAATATAGTAAGAGTGTTACTTATGAAGCACGTGTCTGCATGTCTGGAAAGATATTTTCACAGAAATATGAACTTGGTAGTGTGTTCTCCACACCCGATTTCTAAACTTCTTTTTTAATTAAGAATATTAATATGAATGAGGCGAAAAGTCTATTATTATTACACGAAAGTGGTATCTTTGGTAGATTAATTGATAGTTGTATATTAGGCACGCAATTTCTATTATACGGAACACGATAATTATATTTAATACGCTTATTACAGAATATGACCATCACCTATCTATTTATCTAATTCCTTGGGTTAGACGCCATAAGTCCAGGCACTTGAGCACAGTGCTCTTTCTACCACCCCAATAAATCTCTCAGTTCCACTCTTTTAGTATTGTGTCCTCAATAAAAGCCACTATCCTCCTCAAGGCAAATTTGAGTACCCTCCCAGGATCCAATAAATTTCTTTTGAAATGTTTCCGAGTCCCTTCAGTTCTTTAGAAGTGCATATTACATGAAGATTAGTTTCCTCTTGCTTTTCATATTTACTATACCAGGGCTCGCTAACCAAGCCCAAGATGTATAGATGCTTCCTTTAAGAACAGTATCCGGTTATTAAGCCGGTAATAGTTTTAATTTCTTTTTTATTACTACGAATTAGGTTGGCTGAAAGCCTAGCGTCCAGCTCCTCTAGTTTAGTATGAAATGCCATTGTGCCTGATGTGCACTCAGTTCTGATAAAATAAAATTCGGGTATTCCCCAATTGTATTTTCTTTTTGTTTGTATTGTATTATATGCCGGTAGTCTGTAATTTAGATTTCTAAATACATACAATGTTATGCCAAGATTTCTAAAATTGTTGTGCGTATTACTTGTAGGTAGCCGCGTTACACGAGAATCTCCGCACGCTAAGATCCCTTGTTAGAGGGAAACCGTGCTATAAAAGGCTCATAACTAGAGCAGACCAATTTCCGTGCGCGCCATGTGCGTCGATGTGAGGATAATTGTATTGCATATTACTTTAATAGCAGAAAACCAAATGTATATTTAATAATTTCTGATAGAATAAATGTCTCTACTTCTATACTTATATCGGTAACAAGCTCATGTTGCGTCCCTATTCTATCGCATATTCTAATATATTACGAATTACACTCCCATACCGGCGCTCATGGCGCGCACGGAAATTGGTCTGCTCTATTCATAACTAATTATATTAATTTAATCGTGTTAGTGTTAGGTACTTGTACTCGACTTGTTCCATATTATACCTTTATTCTTATGTTTAGTAGAAACTCGGCTTTTATAACTTTACCTACATATTGTACCATTCCTTTTAGTGGAATGTATCCTAGATGTAGCATGTATAAAATGAATTTGTGCTTGCATTTCATATGATCTTAATATTTTCTGATTAAGCTTTGTGCCATTTTGGATGTAAATAATTTATTTCATATCTTAAATTTGATCACTTATAAACTTCTAAACACGAGATAATTTCTCTACTAATGCGAAGATGTACGATCAAATTCTAATATTAATTCTCGTCTTTAAGGAATCGATTATGAACTTCCATTTTTTGTTAATTTCTAAGAAATAAGTACTTTAGTAGTAACACCAAACAATTTTAAATATAAGTATGCTTGCGATTGTTATATCGCGAACTTGATTTACATAAACAAACAATTTAGGTTAAAAATGCTTATTTCCAAAGAATATTAGAATTATCTAAGATTTTAGGTTGTAGGTTTAGCAAGGCGAGTAGAAAAAATTGAGCTGTTAGGGGCAGGATATGAGGAAAAATTGTTTCCAATTAAAGCAGATGTGACAAAGAAAGACGATTTATTTCGTGTTTTTAAGTGGATTAAAGAAAATGTTGGCCCGATTGAAGTACTTATTAATAATGCTGGAGTTTCAAGTGATAAGTATATAACCGAAGCAGAATATGAAGATTTTGAGAAAGTATTAAACACGAACCTTCTTGCTGTAACTTGTTACACAAAAGAAGCCATTAAAGCGATGAAAGCTAATAATATCAATGGAACTATTATTAATATTAATAGCATCTGTGGACATCCCATTCTAAAATTTCCAGGATTCGCTGTCTATAATGCATCTAAATGTGGTGTAACAGCTTTCACAGAATCTATCAGGATTGAATTAGCAAAAACGGGAAGCAAAATTAGGATAACGGTAATTAGTACACAATTTATATAGACATGATGCGCAATGTAATTCACACCTCAAATTGGTTGCAACTACCGACTTTAATTGGTAGATGTAACGCTTAATTAAATCGACCAAATACGAAAATTTTCAACAATACTTCAATTCTTATTTTAAAGACGACATTTTGATTCTTAATTTACGAACATTTTAATTTCTAGCCCTCTTTATAAAAAAATACGATAAAATAGAAAAAAATTCTTGATCATACGCCATCTTAATTGGATTTCTTGACATAGAAATATGTTTCTTACACCAATAGATTTCTGAGTAAAATTAAACATATTTAAATAAATTTTTATAGATTTTTAAGGTACATTTGTTAAATAATTTTCATTTTTAATTTTGAAAACCGACATTATACTTATGAAGACAATTTGCGTGAAGACACGCCTTTGTAATACACCAGGATAGAATGCGGATGGGTTACTTCGAAGACTGCTTCGCGATAAACATTAATGAATTAAGTGAGGGATGTCAAACTCGCTCATCAGAAGTGCCACTTGTTTTACACAAAGTATGCCAAGGGAAAGGTTCTTCGATCAGTTGTCCTCTCTAACTAACCTAACTAGTTGTACCAACTTTTTAAAACAGCAAAATAATGAGCAAAAAAGACAAAGTAAGACCAAAAATATATATTTATTCATAAGATAAGGGTCCAAAATCTATCTTAGCATTTTTGAAGATCCGGAGATCTGGCTTCTTTTTTCTTTAATAGTTGCATCGATATTCGGCGTCAACTCTGTTGTGTTGATTTTCAGTATCGACTGGAGATGCTCATCTGTGAGACTAAAGCGATTGTACGATTTATTAATTTGCATTAGTGAAAATATTTGCTCGCATATGTACGAGCTCCCAAACATGCATAATACCCGTGCGACATGCTTTTTAATGTTGGGAAAGTTATCATAACTTACAAACCACTGTGAGTAACAAGACAGTAAGTCAACTTCCTTAAATTTATCTTTTCAGACATTTAAGCTCCATTTGCAAGCTAGCAGGTGCCTTTGTCACATCAAATGTGAAGGGATTCTGAAAAATTGGAAAATCGTATGTATTTAGCTGATGAAAATCCGAGAAACAGCGAACGAATTCAGATCTAATATCCACCAAAATGTCTGAATATATTGCCAGTTTTTATTTGCTGCACGTACCACTTAAACCGAGATTAGGAAAGTGGTCAAGTTTTTCTTCACGGAGTTGGGTTTCCCATATTTTCAATTTCATTTCAAAAGCTTGAACATGGTTGTACATTTGTGTTACAATTAAACGCTTGCCTTGCAATTTCACATTCAACATGTTTAGGTGTTTTGTAATGCCAACCAAAAAGGCACAATCAAACCACCAATCTTCATCTCAATCAAGAGGCACCCTTTTCAGCCATAAAACTTTGAATGTGGTCGCGTAATTCAAAAAACCGCTTTAAAACTGCACCGCGGCTAAGCCAACGAACTTCAGTATAGTATGGAAAGTCAGAACATTTGTCTTCAATATCCTTCCAAAACTGTGAAAATTGTGTGTGAATAACAGTTTTAATGACTGTTTTCATAACATGTTCCATGTTGAGACTTTTTGATGCCAGAGATTCTTGGTGTAAAATACAGTGAATGCCGACAAATTTGTTTTCTGGGTCCAATTCACATTTTTGACGTATTTTCGTCACAACACCAGTTTTATTTTCAATCAAGTTGGTAATTTTTTACTAATAGTTCGATTGCAGAGAAAATGTCGTCTGACGTAGTTGTGCCCTTCAATGGAATGCACTTAATTAGTTCCTCTTGAATTTCAAAACGCGCGTTTATGCCGTATCTTTAATGTCAGTACTTTCATCAGCGGCAACAGAGAAATAAATAAAATATTTGATTTTTTTTCACAGTTCAAAGTCCAAGTTCCCCGCCAATTCATTTACTCTTGAAGCCATGGTATTTCTCGACAGAACTATATTTTGTTTTTGCGTCGGAAATGATATTTCGGCCACATCCAACATGTACTCTTTTAAAAGTTCGCTGTCACTGATAGTCAGGCGGCTATTAAAGGCATTATGAACCCATCTACCAGGTCTAAGCTGGTGAAATATTGTAAACAGATCCTCAATAACCTGGCACAAGACAATACAGTGTCACTGATATGGGTGCCAGGATATGAGGGAATTAAAGGCAATGAGATAGCCGACAAACTGGCCAAAGAAGGTACTAATAGGAACTTCATAGGACCAGAACCTGTATGTGGAATCACTAAGGATTCCGCTAAAAGGGAGATCTGGTTATGGCTAGCAAAAGAACATAAAAATAAATGGAGGTTAACGGAAGGTCAACTCCATACCAAAACACTACTAAGGGAGCTGGACGGAAAGTTTTCAGCCAACCTAATTCGTAGTAGCAAAAAAGAAATTAAAATAATTACCGGGTTAATAACCGGACATTGTCCTTTAAGGAAGCATTTGTACAGCATGGGCTTGGTTAGCGAGCCCTGGTGTAGAAGATGTGAAAAGCAGGAGGAAACTAGCCTTCGTGTAATATGCACGTGTGAGGAACTGAAGGAACTCAGACAGAAATATTTCGGGAGATCTATTGGATCCTTCGAGTGTACTCAAACTTCCCCTGAGGAGGATAGTGGCTTTTATCGAGGACACAAGCCTAACAGAGTGGAATTGAGAGATCTATTGGGGATAGTACAAACAGCAGTGTGCTCAAGTGCCTGGACGTGGTGGCGTCCAACCCAAAACAGAGAAGAAAAAGACGATAACAAAACTATTTGTATCTTATCAGTGAACGAATCAAATTTAACCTTATGATTTACAATAATACCTTGTTTTTTTATTTCAATAGGAAAATTGTAATAGTATTTAACATGGGCCGCGGCAGGCCGGTAATTTTGGGTACGAGGGCCGGATCTTTGACACTCCTGAATTAAGTGATGTCGTTGTTCAACAAAAACTTAGTATCGTATTGAGTACTGATTGCCAATCTGTGCGTACGGTATCGGCATGAGTGTTGTACAAGGGTGGATTGATATATCAAGTCTCCAACAAGCTATTATGTGAGTAGTGGGGTTAGAAACAAGTTCTAACCTGCAAACGGTAATTTCGAGTACTATCTCATATTAGCATGAAAAGTTTCAGTTTCTTGTGTACGTCGCTAAGTAGCAGTATAGCATTTGTCATGAATTCGAAGTCAATGCACTAATTCATGGAAATGGCCGGATTACGCACAAACAAATTGCTTGGCAATTAGGCATTAGTCAAGAAACAGTTCAGTACATTGTTCAGACGTTGAATTACAGAGACATTTGCAACAGATGGGTCAGGCGACAATTAATGGATATCATGATAAAACAAAGTTAAAACATTTGTTAAGAACTTTTTAACCAGCATCGACGTGGAGATTAGGACCCCGAAAACAAGCGGCAATCAGTGGAATATCGTCGTTCTGATTCTCCACGTGTACGAAAATTCAAGAGTTATATCAGCGCAAAAGTTATGCTCATTTTTTCAGCATAGACACTCTTTCACTCTGCGATGCGATGGAAATCCGTACTTTGTCTTTACGTACTGTCACTTTACGATACGATGGAATTACGTCACATTGACGTCAGAAAGTGGAAATCGGTACTCTGCCGCACAAAGCCATGGTGCGGCGGAGTACCGATTTCCACTTTCTGACGTCAATGTGACGTAATTCCATCGTATCGTAAAGTGGTTAGAGTATCTATCCAGACCATATTTAAGAAACGAAACGATAAACACAGTGGCGAATCTGAAATTTACGATTGCTTCGCACCCTTCGTACAGTCCTGATTTGGTACCGTCAGATTTCTGGTTGTTCCCAAAGTTCAAGGAGGAATTGAAAGATTATCATTTGTGATCAGACACACTGAAGTTCGGGTTGCTGTTCACAATTGGATCAACAGTAAACAAGAAAGTTTTTCATGGACTGAATAACTGATCCTACAGGACCTCAAATGTATGGCATTTAGATATCTTAAAAAAGCGCACTTGTTTGTTAGCAAGTGGAACGTGGAATGTTTACCGTAACAGAAAAGCAGGATAAAGTAACCGTAACGATATTTCGTGAAAATCCTAGTTTAACATGGCGTAAACTTTAAAGCAAATTCGCTAAAAAATTATTATCAACATATTGAACATCGATTTCTATGGACACAGGAAAATTACAATCGATATTGGAACAACGTAGTGTTCACCTATGAAGCCACATCTTTAGTACGAACTCACAGAAGATCAATGATGAAGAGCATGATAATTCATCGCTAATGTAAGGGGATTGCTGGGGTTTTGAACCGCTATACTTGTTTTCTGGGAATTGAATGCTAACGAAAAAGTTGGAAAGTTATCGTAGATGTTTATTAAAGTCTATCAAAAAATATTTTGGTGAATCAGCATTGAAGTGGATACTTCAAGAAGATAACGGATAATCTGTGCACATCTTGGAAGATCTAAAATAGGATAACAGTATTACATTGGTCGCCTCAGTCGCTGGATGCTAATCTAGTTGAAAATGTTGAAACAGCTACTTATCAGATTAAGTTAATTTGGCGAAGTGTTGTTGCGAGTACGGAAAAAACATTATCCAGCCTGTAATAACGATGAATGGACTGTATATTAAGAAATTGCAACCTAGTAACTAATAAAAAAGCTTTCTATAGGACGCATATTTCATAACATGTTTTCCCTGAAAATACCTATACGCTCTTGTAACGAACTGCATATTAAAATATTTCTCTATTGAAATACAAATTTTCATGTACATATTTGAAATTTTTCGTATTTTATGATTTGATCATATAATACCTGGAAAGTTTTTAAATGAATACAGTGCTTATAACATTTATAACAGTATGTATTGGTTAAAATTGTCTTAATAAAATATCTTTTATTTTATAGAGTCTAAGTCCTGGCGTGGTGGAAAGCGAAATGACTATGGCTTACCTCGATCATCTTTTATACATTAAAAGCGAAGACATTGCAAATGCTATAAAATTCATATTAACACGACCTCCAGAGGTTCAGGTAAATAAAATTATCGACATTGGGTAATATTTAATAAATAAACTTTGTTTCGACATTAAAATAATATTATTGGGAATGCTGTAAAAATGTCGTTTATTTTTGAAGATACTTTTTCAATTTTTTAGGACCGAATATATCCAAAACATAGGCTAGTTTTGTTTATTTCTTCCAGTTTACAACAAATTGAAGCGAAAACGACTTCAGTTCTTCCAGTTTACAACAAATTGAAGCGAAAGTTCATTTTCTATATATCTACTCATACATAACATGTATGATATATATTTTTATGCATATTTAATAAGAACAATAATTTATTGTCTCTAGTGGAAGAACCATATAGACATTGTCAAAAATAAGTATGTATATATAAAATTAAAAAGAACAGCAAAAATATATAATATGTTGAGGCTAGCGACGCGACGTGATATTCAGTTCAAAAAAACGGCACGGTTTCACGTCTATATTACATTTAAGATTTTTTTATTACATTAAGCGGGCCTTTAGATGAGAACATAGGGATAGTAGGTACGATTAAACACGATTCAGCATAGTAGGGCATAGTTAGGCATAGTAGCAAATGAAGTTGCGTAAAAGAATTGTTGTTACCCTTATAATGGGACGCCTCTGCGTGGTATTTGCAACGGTTCGAAAATAATTTTGCAAAAGAACCTTCTCTCTGTACATACTTTACACCGCGTTATTACAATTTTGAGAAAGTTGGTTACGTTTCACCTCAACAGCATAATATACCTATAAACATAATCTAAATAATTATAATGAACAAAGTAATTTACTCATTTGTGCTTCTGTAGAAGAAAATTCAAACCAAATCGGCAAACAAATTGTACATCAATTTGATATTTCCGACAGAAGTGTACGTAAGATTTTCAAAGGAAACAAGTACCGTTCATACAAAATTTAAAAAACGCAGGAAATATTTTTCGAAAACAATTAATTTTGACACATAATCAGAGAAAAATACGATCCGAATGAAAATCATATAAAAATATTCTATTTACTGATGAGTAGAGTTACGCATTTTGTCCGGAATGCAGGGATGTATTTTAGGAATATCCGCGCGTTGCGAATAGCAGCAATGAAACTAGTTAGACCTAAGCTACAGAACTATGTGGATGTACATACATTTCACAAATAGATAACTGTTACGCGGTGAATGTAATAATTAGTCAAGCTACACTGAGGCACGCGTACTGTATTAAATTAAGTAATTGTCTTGTCCGCTTAAGATTCGTTATCCCATAGTGGATGAGATCGGAGAAAGAACTGCAGCATCAAATATGTTTCGACATTTGTTTCAACGAGGCGTGTTCTCCGCGATGAAAATATATTCTTATGTCCAGAGAACGACCATTCCACATCTAATTATATAATTGAAATAATCTCTGAAATCATTTGAGGGATCTGTACACGCACGGCATTTCGGACACGGGAATCACAGAAATACTGATTGCTGATTGATACTGATGTGAATCAAACCACATTCGCTGCTTAGCGAAAGATTCACATTCAGCAATCTTTGTATCAAACGTGTGTTCTTATTTAAGCCTCCGCTTATTGTATACATATATAGTGTACACAATTTAATTTATAAGAAGAACAAAGGCCTACAAATATGAATATTTATCAAATATTGAGCCCAGAAACTAAATTCTTCCACGAATTAGAACTGATAGTTTGGCTCTCAAACATCTAAATTCTATATTCATCATTGAGGCAATCATTGACATTACGTTAGAACCATTCGTCAGCGTTACAGCAACATGCGTAATGCAACATGATCACTGGTGTAATTAATACAGTCGCAAATATGAAAATACCAATAATAATGGTTATTAAGACTAACTTTGGAGAATATCACAATGAATGGATCCACATAGCTGGCGAAGTGCGGCCTCTACTTTTGTTTTAATTTCTCTAATCAGTAAATAGAAGCAGGGCCCAAATTAGAGTAAACTTAAATTTGTGAAAATTATTTTTATCAAATCGCGGGTTCGATTTAAAGCATCATATCGTATGAGCGGGCGTCTAGTCACCCGATGATACACGAAATCTGCTCTATCAAGCGTGGTCCGATAAATTGCGCATCATATAACTCGCATGACAGAGCAGTAGACGCAATAAATACACTGCGATACTTATTGACAAGTAAACGTATCACTTTCTCTAGTCGCAAAGAAAATTAAATAGTGTAGTAGTAACAGACCAAAACAAGAAAAATCTCCAACCACAACAGAAATCAATAAACTCTAAATACGTATTTTGGCAACTAAGTCGCCATCTTCAATAGATCAATCTGAAAAATAGTTAAATGTAGCGTCTAGAACAATTATTTTTACATACATCTCGAGAAATATTGTCTCAGTCTTCGAGAATCCTATGTTTTACTTCTGTTTTCGCACTTATATTTTATTACCAACTTCTACAACATGCGCCGTAAGTTTTCTAGAGGCGACAACTTTGGAGATTGCGCATGCTATTCAACGCTACTGTTCGCTTATACTTTTGGCAAGGTGCGTTGTCTTACTGGAGAGTTTTGAACAATGTAAGTTGAATAATTTTACTTATCAAAGTTCTGCTATTTCTTTTGATACCGACATACAGCCCCAAATCAAAACATTTTCGCCGCTAGGCTTAACTCTAACTACGATACAATTTGGGTGAAACGTTTCCCATCTTCTACGTCGTACAAATTGAATTCCAGACGTTGGAAAAATCTTAATTATGTCGATAAAATAATAAATCGGTTTGTTTATATTTGATAAATAGTAGCTCTATATTGTGTGAACGCACTTTTAATTATTATACGTTAAATAAATTTTAAAAATATGTTAATTCATTATCCATTATATCTCTGTTTGATTATACACATGGTTTTATATCGTTCTTCGTCGGTGTAATATTTATATTTTTCGCTCACAAAAACCTATTTTTTCTGTTGTTGGCTCAGGTAACGCTTCGAGGAGAATTCTGACCACATAAATTCTCTTCTACTACTACTAGTTAATAGAATTTACTTTACGATTTCAAGCTATTTTGGACATATAAACGCCCTAAATATCTTTTTTTTCTAGACGTTGTTACGCTTAAATTCACTTATTGGTTGAGTTTAAGAACCTGTAGGTATTTCCAAATCATTTTATAAGCTATATAGCGTAATGCGATCTCTTTATTGTTCTTGAATTTTTTGGGGGATAATCCTTGTGAAATTAACAAAACCAGACAATGAAACAACACTATGTGCATACATTTAATTTCAAAAAACTGTATTTCGCATCATATTATTCGTAAACAGTCAAAATGAGACATATAGCTGTGAATTAAAGTACAGAGCCTTCATTATTTGTTATAACATGATACATATGCAACCAACATTACAGATTAGTACTACTCCTATACAAATATTCCTAGTTCAAAATAGTTTGACAGATGTTTTTTAATTTTATTTTAATTGAAACGTAAGTAATTTCTTGGAATAATAAAAATAAATTTTAGTTGTTTATTTATTCAATTAAAACACTAGTGTTTATTATCATTTTAATAGCATAAATTTTATTTACAGTTAATAATGAAAAAATTGTCAATTTTGCCTCTGTACAAACACATTTTATGAGGAGCTAACGTACTGAAAGCTTTTTCACAATAACATATTTATAATAAATGTTGGAAATGATGACCATTTTGTTGCAAACAAATATTCACCCTATGTTTTAAATTTTCAAAAACATTATGTAAATCATTCTGCGTAATGTTATTTATTTCATGCACAATTGCTGCTTCTAGTTCTTGTAAATTATGTAGTCTATTTCTATATATCCTATTTTTCAAATGTCCAAATAAGTAAAAATCAAGCGGAGTAAGATCGGGAGAACGGGGTGGCCATAAATTAAACAGTCTATCGTCGTAAAATTCTGTCAAATAGTGGTGTGTGTCTCTGGCCGTGTGAGCAGGTGCATTATCTTGTTGAAACCAGCCATTTTCTAATTCATCGTCATGCAGCTGATTAATAAATTCATTTAATATTCCTCGATATCTTGCTGCAGTAATGGTATCGTAAAAGAAAATTGGCCCAATAATTCTTCTTCTCGACATTCCCACCCATATTCCTACTTTTAAAGGATGTAATGATGTTTCTACTAGTTGGTGTGGATTATCTGTAGCCCAAGATCTATAATTTTGTGAATTTGCGTATCCTGTAAGATGTACCCATGCTTCATCACTAAAAAAAGTTAAATCTAGGAGATCATCGTTCATTCGATTATTAAACCATTCACAAAATCTAATTCGCCTATCGTAATCGACTGGATGTAACTGATGAACAACAGTAACTTTATAAGGATGCATATGTATCTTTTTTGTTAATGCTTTGTGACATGTTCCAACTGAGAGACCTACAAGAACATTTTTTTGAATGTTAACTTTGTACAATTAAAAATAAATATGAAATATCTGTTTGCTGAGATAGTTTTTTAACTGATTTATGAGGGCTATGTTCTACTCGCTGCCGAATATCATCTACAACAGCTTCAGTTAATTTGGTGGGCCTCCCAGTCGATTTCCCTTTACAAATACAATGTTTATCCTCAAAACGATGTGTCTACGATGTCGAAATGAATCATAATCAAAGTCAAAATCTGGGAAGCGTTGTATAAATTGATCTATACAACTTGGAAGTGAATAACTCCAATTGCCTTCGGCATCTTGTGTAGCACTTCTATAATGGGCCACTAAAATGAATGCATCTTGTTCGACGGTAAATGCCATTTTGGAGGTTATAACCTAAAATGAAATTATTTTATTTATACATACATTCAATGATATTAATAGATAACTAACCTTCACAAAAGTTAGAATATCTTCAATAGCTCTTCAAAGAACTGACTTTTTTAACGCGAAATAAATATAAAATTAATGCAAAGAAAATCTAATTGACACAATACACAAAACGTACAAAACTGTCATAACAAAACATTTGAGATTAGGAACTTATTATGCAGGTTGCCAATCCTAATGTATGCAACCAATATTGCAATACGTCACGTGGGTTACAACCTATTATGAAGGCACGGTATATTATAACCAGTTGCGGCTCGTGAGTTATGAAAGAGGGTGGGCACAAAAAAAACTTACTTATTTTTTGTACATAAAATCCATTCTCCTAATTTTTGAATTGGCCTCGTAACGCCAATTCAAAAGCTCCGCAAAATTTTATACACATAATTAACCCGCGAAAAATATGATGATTTTTTCCACATCTTCGTTGTACTTAATTTTATGTCGCAAATAAGCACTGTTTAACTGTTCACGTATGTCCACTTTGTCTAGAACACTAAAATCCACGCATGCATTCATGTGAGAAACGGAATTTTCGTGTTTCTTTGCCCTTTCTGCGATATGCTTTAAATCATTCAACCCTTGTTTATTGCACGCACTAACCTCTTTCTTAAAAATTAAGCAGACAAAACAAAATAGTTTATTTGTTGTGAACATCCACTTATCCACTGATATTTTTCATGTATTGTATATATTTTTATTGAATACTCTATTGGAAATTATATTACTTGTTGAAGTGTAGTTTATTTGAAGTTCAGGGATAGGCCTTCCTTTCTTCTTAATTAAAAGTTTTTCCTCAAATGATAGCAGATTTTTTTAAAGATTTTGCACACTATTAACATCCATGCTTAATAATAAACACGTGGAATACGCGCCGAAAACTATACAATCACAATAAACGCAATACGTTAACTGGAGTCGAGCGATTTTGTGCCCCAAAACGACGGATAAAAACATAAGGCGAAGCTAAGCGGAACCGGCCGATCTTTATTCGGAATAGGAACATCTGAAATCATGCCTCGGAACATAGTTTTGAGCGTTTATGCCTAGTGTCTGTGGTGCGGAAGGAAACTTTGATACCATGTAAAAATAATAAGATACAATAATGCACTGAATTACATGCGAATTTCTTTCTGTTTATCTTGGTGGTTGGGTGGGCACGTGCCCTTTAGTACTAGCCGCCACTGGTTATAACTAAGTAATATTTGCATAATGTATAAGAATTCATTGTTGCAATACCCCTAATTTAAATACTAGTAAACAGCTGTTGGCTATACATATTTACTAAGAAATGTTTTCATTGAAACATAATTATCAAAATCTCTTACTTTTCGGTTTTACAAGTTTACATATTGGCCAAATAGTTTTTTTTATCCATTGTGCGTAGCTTTTAAGTGGTATAAAATTGGAAAATGTAGGTAAAATGCTTACCCGATATCCATTTATTTATGTTTGATAAAGTCTATCAAAAACAAACCAAAAATTTTCCAACTAACAACAAACTAAACAAAGATTTTTAAACTTCCAACACAAACACAAGACGCAATAACCTAACACAATAAATCAGAAACGTGTTAATCCATTTTACTAACAATTAATTTAGGAACGGCATCTAAACAAAACCGGTGTCGGCATTTGTCTTTGAATTTATTATAGAATATAATTGGAATTAAAGTGCAATATGTATTGACCCAAACTCCACCAACACTTGTTTGAATGTTGCCTTAAACTTATGTTGAAGACATACGAATTTCACCTTTATAATTTATGCTATTAAGGTCTATGCTACTTTTAGTTCATTTTATAGGGTAGGTATCATTTTGTTAGAAAAAAAGTTCTAACAAATTTATTAAAATAGTTCTTTGTAGATTAGAATGTTTTAGTTCGAAATTAAGATTTCAAATTTTACAAACAGCAAAAGAAAATAGGACATAAATTAATTTGCCTCTTAAATTGTAATATTGTTACCAAGGTTTTTAATACCTGAAGCGTTAATAACATGAATCTTTAAAATTTTTAAATTAATAACAGAATAACTCTTAATATACAGCTGCGAGCTATAAATTTTGGTCGTCAATGTCATTGTAAAATTTGAGGAAAATGTCATAATGTAAACATTTGGCCTGATTGATTACATCCATTGTCAATGAAATGTGAATATAAATTTGCAGTTTGTCAAAGTCTTGTTTTTTGAATTATTTTTAATATGGTCTCAATATTCTATTTTAACAAAGTAAAGATAATTTCCTTAATAGAAACTGAACTCACTGAAGCTACGGTAGCATATCGTCTAGGACTTGAAAAAAGTTCCGTAAATTTTATTAACATGTGACAGATTAAATTATAGGTTGTTACGTGTCCGTAACGCTCATCGCATCGTAACGCTTATTTTGTATTAAATTAGTATTCTCTTTATTATATTTTGCTCCGTTTCCAGCGAACCTACCTATACACATAGGACCAGCTCTCAACGGGCCATACCCGGCAATAAGTGGCAACAGCGATCCCCTCTACGCGCAGTAGCTTACATTACCATACATTGCAGAGTTATGAATTTAGTAAGACTTAAACCGCGCAAGGATATAGTCGTTTGCATATTCGTTCTGTATACATAATTTGCACATTTGTTTCAGATATAATAAGGTCGTTATATCTCCAAGTTATTATTATTGTATTCTTAGCTGCTACGGAAAGGTAATTTTAAGTAATAAAAAAACAATAACGTTTTCTAAAAGATAAAAGTAAAAAAATCAATAATTCTGCAAAATAAATTTTAATTCTAAGAAAGTCACTAAATATAGGATTCGAAAATACCGCCCTCTCTCCCCAAACAATAGCCGAGCCTATTCTAAAACTCCCGCCTCACTCCCTCGAGATTTCTAGGGGTTATTGTCTCGAAAATTTTAAACAGTTGAACTTGCAACTGTTGCAACCTTTACGTTTGCACAGCTAGATACGAATGACGGGCAATCTATTGCTCTCGATCATCGGACTTATGTATGCGCACGCGGAGTGGCATCGTACATACGTTGCCACATCGCATTACGTTCCATACGTATGTTGTTGCGTATGGCCCGTAGCGGGTTGGACCTATCGGTATATGTATCGATCGTCGTTTATTTGTATAATATATTTGTTTCAAGTTTCAAGTAGTTTTTTCTTTTTTTCTCGTACTCCGGTTCTTGTTTTTTGGAGGTACGATACTCTCTCTCCGTACGCAGACGTAAGTTATTGCCGATCTTGGGCAGATGTCACGATTCCTCAATCACTGGCGTCTATGAATGTGGCTTAAGTGAAATTTTATTAAGAATTACGGCCCCATACTGGATTTAATTCATAGACAATACCATTAATCGCTGAGCGATATCCCTTTAAGAGGATTTAAGTGATTTTTGAGAGAACACGTTGACAACCAACTAATACTATCTTGCAATTCCATCGAAAGTCTCGTTTCGGTATGTATTTGAGTTTCTCTTCATGTTCTTTGGTTTATCTTGTTGTTTAATTTCTTAATTTAGGTGGTTCTATCTATGGGCGAACAATACCACCCGGTACTGTCCTGTGTGTGACGCTTCATCTAGGGAAACGCACCAGAAGTCGCCGGACCCATACAGATAAGCGTATCTAGTCATTAATTATCGATATTTTATTTGTTCCTTTGTCGCACATTTATTCCTTATTAGTTTTTGGTCAGCTTTAACATTCGCACAGGTGTTTCCTTAAGAAATAACCTGTTTCGTTTGTCTAGTTTTTCTTTCCCTTTTTTTTTGTTTTTGGATCGCAACACGAAACGTTTAATGTAATTTAATGTTAGTATATTTTTTTTCCTTTACGTATTTTAATTTGAACTAGTTTTAAGCATTGCAAATATTAAAAACTTACTCATTTAAACTGTAGTAATTAAGGTAGATTTAGTCAGCGGATTATAGAATTCAATTTAAATTTGTGAACCGACAAAAAAAAAATAATACGTATTTATTTTTTTTCAGGGTGGATAAGCATTTAAAGTACACTGTTCCAGTGTTAGCACACTGTTCCATTGTTCTTTTTTTAATTGTTACTGATAAGGCCATCTGCCACCTTCTAAATGTTAAAATTATAATTGTATCTTATAAAAAATTCTCTCTTTATACTATATAATCTCTTATTTAACTATCATATTGAACACATATCAATAAATAGGGTATCTTTGTAGCCACGAAGTTTGTTTTTCGATAATCAGAAGTGGAACTGGTTTCGGTCGACGGGATTGGCCCTCTGCCCGTGCGCGACTTTCCTTTTTTCCCCCTTTTTCTTTTCTGAAAATTGAAGTTGTCAATATCATTTTTCCGAATTTGCGACGTCCAGCGCAAGGTTATTACCATTACGACCGTTTCACAATACAGCAACTTACATTTTGTCAAAGAATGACATTGACGACCAAAATTTATTGCTCGCAATTGTACATAGAATAAAATTATTAAGTCTATCTTGATGTATATAGTTACTATCATATTAAACAGAACTTTCCATCATAATTCTGCTAACTGATTTCAAATGTAAGATGTAGTTCCTAAGGGGTATATATTTTAATTTTAGTTTTTGTTCTAGGTTGCAGAATTAACAATAAGACCAACTGGTGAAGTCCTCTAACTGGATATTTCAGTTTTTCATATAATTTTATAAAAAATAAATACCCACCAACGATTTGATGTTTAAATGTTTTTATTGAAATATGAAGCTATTAAGAAGAAATTCTACTTCATTTTAAATACACCTACATTAAGTTGCTTTCTATAAGTATGCTTGCTTTTCATTTATTTGTTCAAATTCTTTTAGATTTTCAGCAAGAACAAAAAAAACAAATTAATTAAAAAATGAGTTTAGATTCTTTCTAATTATATACTAAACTCAGCAAATCTTGCTTGCTTATAAAATTCTTGGCTGTCTGAATAATGTATTGATTGTATGTATTGAATTGTATTGTAAATGTTAAAAAATCAAGTGTAATAATTAATATCTGATATGTAGTATTAAAATAAACAAAATAAAATAATGTATACAAAACTTTATTTATAAAACCTTTAACATTAACCTTTGATTTTGATACTTTTTGTAACTGATGCTTTGATACCAGATATTTCACCAGCGTACCTAGATAATTCTTTACGAACTTCTCGAACCTAAAACAAAAATTAATGAATATAGGTAAAATAAATGTGAAAATCTGAGAAAACATACAGCTCCCTTCCTTCTAATTTTTGCTTTTCGAAATTTATTTCTGTGCTTAACTCTTGGATTTCTTTGTTCCTTCTTACGATGTGGTGTCAATCCTTTGTTCTTAGCTATTTGATAAGTGATTGCCCTTTTTTCACCTATTTAAATAGAAATTTGGATAAAACGAAACAATTAAGCAAAATTTACCTAACCTGTCATTTTAATTTGTTCATTACCATCTTCTTTCATCCTTTCAACTTCTTCAGACTCTGAACTTTCTTCATATACAGTTTTACTTAACTTTTCCTTATTTAAAGTATTTTCTTCTTCCAACTTTGGAGGAATGCTCTGCTTATCTTGTTTATTTATAGATTCCTTTTCAAATGCTTCATTTTTGATGTTCTTTTTATTAATGTTAGCTAATAGCTTCAAAGTTTTCTTACTTGATAATGTACTTGATGGATTCTCCTGTATAACAGAATAAAGAATAAAGCGACATTTAAGACAAGTAATTTGATAAAATATATAATAAAAGTGCAACAAACAGAAGAATTTTCTATAGAAGTTTTTCCAAGCGGTTTTAGTAGTATCATCTGATAGTCAAAAGCAATAATTAAGCAACTTTCTATTAATTATAGTCCAAAATGTTGCTCAATACACATAACCAATGAAAACATATAAAAAAGATATTGAAGCCCGAATAACACAATTTGGTTTTCTTATACACCAATACAAGTAGTTTATGTCTTTTGTCATCCTGATTTTGAATTTGATTTAAAATTTGCTCCATCACGTTAGGGTTTTGAGATATTTTCTTAAATACTTTTTTCAAAAGACTCATTAAATTTTACAAAATTTCAAACTTACTTTTATGTAAGAAAGATATTACTAAAAATACTATACTATCGAACATTGAGTGGACATGTCTGAACATGTCAGTGCATGTTTCTTACGTCAGAGCACTTAAAACACGCCCAATTTTGCTCTGGAACCAATCTAATTCAAAATTAGTAGATATCTAGGTGGGTATTAAAAAGCTACACACAGCTCTTTCGATTCAATGTAAGTCGGTTTGTGATGGCTGAACGTCTTTTTATTTCATAATGTCGCGTACGTGTATAAATAATCCAAACAGTTTCTGTTATGTATGTGAAGAATTCACTACCCATTAGCATAATCGAAAAATTATATATTTACTATTTTGGCTTAACCATTGAACTCCCTTAAAGTAACAGCACAGCCTGCGCAGCACGAAGGGCTGGTCAAACGGTAAGAAAAACGCTATGCCATTTGCAAGATCTATAATTTGGCGTGAATTTCTTAGAAGTTACCATAAATTGGGCTGTAACATGAGCCTTAAAATACATTTTTTGCAAGCGGAACAGTAAAATCCTTGCTGCCGAAGAACAGTATAAAAGAAAAGTAAAAAAAAATAACATTTTAAACAGGACGATACCATGCAGCTCCATATAATGTACACAAATAATTAATATTATTTCATTTACTTTACAATATTTTAATTTCCAAAACCTGACGTTCCAGAATAAATTTGTTGTTATTATTATTGTTAGAACTATAAAAGAAACGAAAATTGTGCATAGTTTCTAAAGAAAAATTAAAATTTGTGTAATCAATAATTGAAATGTATACAAATATACATACAGTAAGCGGAGCTTTATAAACATGCGAATAAAATGACTGCAGCCCAAGTTATTTTTTGCAATTTAGTGAAGATTAGCGCATTCATCGTATTTACGTCATATATCTCAATTAGCAGCAGCTGTTGATATTAATAGGAATTGTTCTTGTTTTATTTCATTTTATTTTTGGAATTATACTTCTTCTTAGAGCTCAATACATTAACTTAACTTTGTGCCTGTGATGTGAGCATAACATTAAAAAACTGTGATAAATACTATGCCTAATGGCCAAATTAATGTTATTTAAGAAACATTTTTGAAATCGATTATATATTTATTTTCACTATAATTAAGCATTGTAATTCGGTTTTTGTATAATTGAGTTATTGTGTAGAAGGCAGCATAGTGACATTTATCTGTAACCTCTTACGCAAGATTATGTTATTATAAATTATGTTACTCAGTGAAAGACGAAAAAGACGAATTTATTAATCAGAGAAATACAAATATTTGGTTTTAATTCTTAATACTTAATACGTCTAGGAATCGATGTTATAACATATTTTTTTTTCACAGACGCCCGATTTCTCAAGTCTGAAATTTGTCTCAACCGTTTTCTTGCTGTGCGGACACACCCGGGTAAATGTATTGCAGTCACTGCATTTCCTATTGTTTCGAACGGATAGTTTTTTTATAATTAATAAGATTTTCATCCTGTTCGGAAGTTGACACACGTATACCACAAGAGCCTCGTTTTCTATCAATAACCATTTAATCGATATCTGAAATAATCGCGAAATCTATCCGCTAATCTTCTAACTGACCATCTTTCTTCTAGTAACGTAATTATTTGTGTTTTAGTTTGAATGTTCAATGCGGCATATTAGCTTTATATTTTGACAAATCTGAATATGACACCGACAGATCGTAAATAGCAAATAAAGGTACCATGGGCGACATAAAAAATGGGGACAAGTTGTAATAGTGAATTTAGCATTATTTAATTATTGTGAAAGGGACTTTCAATATATTCATGTATTTGTTTCTATTGTAACAAGTGAAATAATTTCTTCATATTCTAAACAAATTTATTTATATTACGTTTTTAACATGATTCATAAAATAACTTAATAAAAAATAAATAAATAAAACTAATATTTTGTAAACTATCGTTTTCATCAATGACGCTCTGAAGACGTCGTGGCATTGAATAAATTAAATTCTGTGTGTATTCTGGTGTAATTTCTTCCCAACAGTTTTCGATTGCTTGCCACAACTCTTCTGAATTGTGAAGTCTAAAATTGGTATTATAAATTTGTTTAACCATACTAGCCCAGACATTCTCAATAGGATTCATGTCGGCACTGTTTGCCGGCCAAGGTAATACAGGCACTCTGTTCTCTTCAAACCATTCCGTAGCAACATGCGAAGTATGAATGGAGCTGTTGTCTTGTGGAAAAATAAAATTTGCATCAAATATTTGTGTTACAGAAGGTAGCATTACATTGTCTAATATAGTTCTGTAAATATTTCCTGTAAATCGTTCGTCTATTCTCCAACAAATCACTGGTCCTTGAACGCTGATCCAAGCCCAAACGTTTACAGAGAAACGTCCACTTCTTTTTACTTGTTGAACGTATTCCTGTGAATACCTGTTACTGTTGCGTGGTCTATATAATCTTACTCGACCGTTATGACAGGATTGAAAAATCTTTTCATCAGAAAAGATGACATTTTCCCAAAAATTATTATCCATATTTACATATTCTTCTGCAAACTCCAGACGTCGTTGTTGATCCGCTTGAGTTAAAAACCCTTTTCTAGCAGCAGAATAGTTTCTTAAATTAGAGTTTTTAATTCGACGAAGAGCTGTTCTATGCGATGCAGGAAATGCAGTTTCTTCTTTTGCTGGTACAGTGGTAGAAAAGGGATTATCCCGGAGGTAGTTAATAAGTGCATCGTTATCCGCAGTAGTAATCTTTGTTCTTCCTGATCCAACATTTCTTGTTAATCTTGCTTCATTAACCCATCTCTGCTTAATTCGCAAGATAGTATTTTTACCCACATTGAACTCTTGGGCAACTCGTCGTATTGACCACCCGTTTTCCAACATAGTCACCACTCTAGCTTTATTAACAGTGCTTAAATGTTGAGGCATTTTCAAATCGAATAGACACACGGAATTAAATACAGATGTCAAAATGACAATCAATGACAATTATTAAATTAATTTCCGATTTCAAAAAAAATGACTTTTTACAATAGAGCAACTTAAGTGTACCCATTTTTTTGTCGTCAATGGTACATACAGATATTACATATCTACTCTTAAAAAGCGATATTCAAACCAAACAAATTAAGTGTCCGATTTTTAAATGCCGCGATAGTACTAACATACATAGGAACATGACATATATTATAATAACTCATTTTCTAAGCAATAATCACAATCCAGATGCCTGGATCGAAGCCTGTCCCGAAGTGGTTTTTAAGTTATGAAAAGTTAATGTTTCATTGCGTATAGCAAACGCCAATTAAGTTGGCGCGAGGAGGGGGTGCGCAGAAGCTGCTTTTAAAAACGTCCACCCCCACTACTCAAGTAATTGTCAGAATACATTTGTCAGTGACGTTTGACGGAACATAATGTCTTTGCTAGGGGATCATAAAGTGATACACGCTCAGAGGTTAGAATTATCTGACATCTGATGTAAAACCAAATACAAATCTCCCCACTACTTTTAATCCTGCGCGAACTTACCCTTGCTCGCGCCAACTTAATTGGCGTTTGCTATACGTGTTTAATTGTCAATTTTAAAAAATTAATAAAAGTAGTGAAACAGCCGTCTCTTCGTGTGGTTAACGCTCAATCATGAAATTTAAATGCAATTTATTTTAGCATTTGTAATTTTTTCAACTGATTTTCTTAGTTCTGAGAAGACTTGTTGATGCATTTTTTGGTTCTTAAAGATCTTATGTTGGTGACACTGATTTTAAATATTTGACATTTGAAATTTGTATCTTCGCAAACTTGTCTTCAACAAAAAGTATTTATTTAGAAATTTTGTTGGGATCATGGCGGTCGTAGAAAAAGTAGGGTACAAAATTCAAGTTATAAAGCAATTACGCCCTCGTGAAATTACTAACTTTTTCCACTCGTGCGTAATATGCTATTTACAACTAGTTACGTAATACATTATTACCGAACACGTACAGCTAAGCTCACATAAATCTAGTATAAACCATTTTTGTTTTGTTGTAATTCATTCTTGTAATGTCAAAATGACATTTGTCACTTTTTGATCCAAATGGCAAGGAAACAGACTCCGGCAAACAAAGTACAAATTTTGTTAAATTTAGAAAGTCGCACCATTAAACAAGTGGCAGAACAATTTAATTTGAATAAATCTACAGTACAGTGGCAGTATATGCCACAAACAAGGAACTGGTTTTAAAAGAATATCAACTGATGTAGATCACAATTTGTTTGAATATTTGAGAAAAAATGTAAAAAATGATAAAACAAATTCATAGATCTCCTATAAAATTTACTAATAGGGAACAACTATGGGAATCTATTGAAAATACCTGGGAAAACATTGTCGAAAAACCTATTTTTTTTTTAATAAGTTTCATTGATTCTGTACCAAAAAGATTGAAATATAGTAGAGGAAGTATCAAGTCGTTTGTTTTGGTCGCGTTTCTATGATTTCGTTAAATTCAAAGACATTGGAATATATTGCAATCACTTTGATTAAATTCTACAGGCATTTATTTTAGAAGTATTTGTACCTGATGATGTATTAATAATATAATAGGGCGAATTGACCACTTTTAACGCAGAAATCAATAGTAAAAATGGTGAGATTGTGCTATCATATCAGAGATAAATTGTTAAAAAATTCAACATTACGTGTTAAACGAAATCCAGAGGCGTAAAATATGGAAGTTTTGTCAGTTGCAAATACTGATTTAAATTCTGTACACGTTGCAAAAATTCTTCTAATTTAATGCGAAACATCTTACTTTGAATATAGGACATAAATTTGAAACTTTAATATTCACAGCACCATTTTGGCAATATCGAAGTTTTAAATTATTCAAATTAAAATTTTAATTCAATTGACAGGAGCAATGCTGCTGAGTCTCATTGTCTATAATCTTATTTTAAAACGTTCAATTATTACGATAGCCAAACAAAATTCACAGAAAACTTTCTAATTTTGATTCTAGCCGGACTGCGTTCAAAATAGGGGTCATTGTTCGAATTTAATTGTTCGAATTTAAATGAGTTTATTCCATCCTCTAGCCGCTCACTATAGGTAAAACATTTATTTTCTGAAATGTATAGGTTTCCTCCTGATATTGAGACAGAAGAATGGTTTCAAATAATAGGCATTGAAAGGAGCAATGGAAAAAATATATTCTTGTTTTCTGACCATTTTACACACACGGATTTTTTAACCAAACCCAGCACTGTTCGAATTTTGAAACGGCGAGCTAAACCAATGAATGGTTCAACATCAACTGTTATATATCGGCATTACCTTTAGATTCTCGGGCGATAGGGTTGGTATATGAGGGTTATTCCGGTTATTAAAATTATTCTGACCACAAAAATGTATAAAATGATATTTCCAGTTCTTCTTCATCGACTTCAAGTCCATTAATGAAAAGTAATCTATTATTAGGGGAAATTTCACATGCCCGTAGTGTACCACCTTTAGCGAACCCATTAGCATCTTCTTCAAAGTCTGCTTCAGAAAATGCGTAACGAGACATGGGCGTAATGGGTCCAGTAGTGGGACTCTGTCTGCTATCGATATCTATTGTCGACTCAAGACGATCTAAAAAGATACTCTGTGTGTATATCTATCGTAGATTTCGCTTCCCCCACTATAACAAAACTATCGCTTCAAAGCGACAGGTTAAACGGTGTCGCGTTGAACAGAGAAACACTCGCTATGAAACTTTAAACACGTGTAAGAAAGAGAAAGAACATGAATAATACAAATTTGAAAATATCACGTATTATACATCTTTTGAAATTTTATGGCTACTGTTTTATTTTATGTTCGTTGGCATATAAGGTAAGTCGATTTTACTTTAGTCTTGTATATTTTGTAGTTATTTTAATAATAAATACACATTAGATGAACTATTTGTAAATATTTATTAAATTTTTATAAATATTTTCTGCGTATAATTTATATTGAAAAGTCCAGTTCCAATTTTTGGTTTTTTAGCTATTCAAAAATGAAGGTGAATCAAGACCACTGGAGTGCGTTTTTGGATTTTGCTGAAATAAATCCGTGCATATTAACAAATCTCACTAGTGAGATAAATTTTGTTTTTAACTCACTAGGGAGTTCTTGGCTATGGAACTAAAACAATAGAAGAGTGGAGAAAAGTAATACATATTATTATGAATTTTTCTTGCAATATTTTAACTAATTTTAGTTGTTTAGGCTGTAACTGACTGGAAATACAAAGTGAAGGCAAAAGCTGCAAAAGTGAAACAAGAAATCGAGAAAACTGGTGGAGGTGAACAGAAGCAACCTCCTCTAAATAAAAGTGAAGAGCGGCTGCTGAATATATTAGGCAGAAAAAGTATAGATAGAGATAATATGCAAGAACTAGGTTTCTCACAGGTAAATTTTATTGTGAAATTAATATATTGAAAATCATAAGAACTATATAATTTTTAGACTAGCCAATCAGTGTCATTAACACCAAACACTAATGATGCATTAGACAAAATCCAAGAAGAGGTAAAGTAATATTTAACAAATAAAATTATTATATCTATTTTTATTTCTTTCTTCATTAGGATAACTGTAACATTCCTGTTATTTACATTAAGGAATGATGTAACTTCTTCAAGTAACAGTCTATCTTTGGAAGGATGTAACTATGGCACACCGAAGGCAGAATGTAAGAAGAGGTTATTCGAAGGTACTTCAACCAGCATGCGCACAGCAAAAAAAGAAAAACTAGAGAATCGTACAAAGATTCAAAAACTGCAACTAAGCAGTCGCCTTATAGAAGCAAATACAGCAACATTAAATACACTAAACAATATTGACAAGAATATTGAAAAAATGGCGACTGCTATGGCATGCATTGCAGATTCTTTACAGGCTATTGCAAATGCATTAAAGAAATAATATATATGTAATTTGAAAAATAAAATAACAATATACAATAAAATAACTAATGTCTTCATCTTTATTATTTTACTCATTATATGGTTTATACAGTACAATTGCTTTTTTAATTAAAGAACTTTATCTGGCTCATAACGCAAACACCTTTCCTTGATATATTAAAGCTTTCTCCGATTGTTCTCTGATAAGAGCCTGTTGCATAAAAATATAAGCTGCAAAAAAAAAACGTAAAATTGGTGGTACAGCAACCAAATTTTCTGATACATTCAGCCTAGGTAATATTCTTTCATAGACATATTGGGCCATTTCTTTATTCAAGCGAAACATATTGATAAAGTGGATTTCGTTCATCATGAAAGGGTCACTTTTATCACGTAATAACAATAACCGTCGTTGAATATTATATTCACGCATTTCATCTAGAAATTCTTCCTGTTCTACCGCAAAAATATTATGTATATGAATAGGGAACATCTAGAACACATTTTTTTACTTTCTATTAAGATAATTTATAGAATTTAACTGACGTTCTAATTATTATTTTTCAGTATAAACTTGAAATAAATAACGCTTTACAATTTTTATATTTAAATGGAAGTACTACAAACTCTTATCTAATTTCTGTCAAACTGGACAGAGTTGCCACTATTATGTAAGTTATTTAAAGAAAAACCCTAAAAGTACACCGAATGTTGGCACAACAATATTAAAATGAGCAATTGTTATCCGAGTTTGTCCGAAGCCATATCGATAGTGACACAGAGTACCATTCAAAGCGAACCTCGCTAGCGATTGTCGATATCGATACTCGCTTTGTAGCAGTAGACGTCGAGATCACACAGAGTCCCACTGCAGGGGTCCAAAAAAAAGATATAGTATTACAACATACTATTTTATAAGCGGAAGCGGTACACGGGAGATTGTCTAACAGACGAAATGAGATCCCACGAAGAGCCAAAAGAAATTGGCACATCGCAAAAAATACCATAAAAAAAGAAACTTACGAACATATTGCCAATGATAACCCATTAAATAATGATGGCATACAGTTAATAAAACTTATTTTAAAACATACTTTAAAATTAGGAAGCATCACGAAGCTAAACGCTTGCAATCAGATGCTGTGAAAGTAAGAAGCTTGCTCACAAAAACAATTTTATTTCAAAATCAATAGATAATTTACGTATTTTTTATTTTATTTTATCCGTTTTATTTTTTATTTAACTAAGTATAAAAATAACAATGATTAAAAGTCAACTTTTATGTAATTACACGAGTGTATTTTATTTTATGCCCCATTTTTCAACCCGCCAGTGCGTGGTTGTCCCCTCGTTCCGTTCTCGCTCTAGTCTCCGCTCCCCTGATCCATACATATTCCGACCACTTACCTCACCTACAAACTGAAATCACGCTACCTCTAGTATATTTAAATCTCTTTGTTCTGTACCTAGAAGATTAAGGGCAATAATTGATTACGAATGGCGGATCAATTAAGTATTAGTTTATTTGTGTTTTCTAAATTGTATTAAAAAATTACTTGACATTTGGTTTGTCTTTCAAAAAAAGATTAATAAACACTAAGCGATATTATAAGATTTTGACAAGTTATGTTATATGAGGTGCATTCAAGTTCTAAGGCCTCCGATTTTTTTTCTAACTAACTACTCACCCGAAAACTATGAAACTGGTGTTACTTCTCGACGTAATCTCCCTGCAGACTTACACATTTTTCACAACGTCGACGCCATGATTCCATGGCCGCGGCGAAGGCTTCTTTAGGAGTCTGTTTCGACCACTGGAAAATCGCTGAAGCAATAGCAGCACGGCTGGTGAATGTGCGGCCACGGACAGTGTCTTTCATTGTTGGAAACAACCAAAAGTCACTAGGAGCCAGGTCAGGTGAGTAGGGAGCATGAAAAATCACTTCAAAGTTGTTTTCACAAAGAAACTGTTGCGTAACGTTAGCCCGATGTGCGGGTGCGTTGTCTTGGTGAAACAGCACACGCGCAGCCTTTCCCGGACGTTTTCGTTGCAGTGCAGGAAGGAACTTGTTCATCAAAACATTTTCGTAGGACGCACCTGTCACCGTAGTGCCCTTTGGAACACAATGGGTAAGGATTACGCCCTCACTGTCCCAGAACATGGACACCATCATTTTTTCAGCACTGGCGGTTACCCGAAATTTTTTTGGTGGCGTGCTTCCATTGAGCTGACTGGCGCTTTGTTTCTGGATTGAAAAATAGCATCCACGTCTCATCCATTGTCACAATCGACGAAAAGAAAGTCCCATTCATGCCTTGGTTGCGCGTCAACATTGCTTCGCAACATGCCACACGAGCAGCCTTGTGGTCGTCCGTCAGCATTCGTGGCACCCACCTGGAGGACACTTTTCGCATTTTCAGGTCGTAATGCAGGATTGTGTGCACAGAACCCACGGAAATGCTAACACTGGAGGCGATCTGTTCAACTGTCATTCGGCGATCCCCCAAAACAAGTCTCTCCACTTTCTCGATAATGTCAGACCGGCTTGTGCGAGCCCGAGGTTGTTTCGGTTTGTTGTCACACGATGTTCTGCCTTCATTAAACTGTCGAACCCACGAACGCACTTTCGACACATCCATAACTCCATCACCACATGTCTCCTTCAACTGTCGATGAATTTCAATTGGTGTCACACCACGCAAATTCAGAAAACGCATGATTGCACGCTGTTCAAGTAAGGAAAACGTAGCCATTTTAAGTATCTATTACAGTTCTCATTCTCGACGCTGCCGCTACAATTCCATCTGCCGTACAGTGCTGCCATCTCTGTGACGTATTGACAACGAACGCACGCTCATTTTAAAACAATGCACATGCTTCTATCTCTTTCCAGTCTGGAGAAAAAAAATCGGAGGCCTTAGAACTTGAATGCACCTCGTACTAGATTTATGTGAGCTTAACTGTACATCACATTTTACAAGTAGAATTAGGTATGTCCAAGCAAAAATGTGAAAGAATGCGAACGTCAAGCGATAATTTGCAGCTGTTTAACAAAAACCAAGCAGATTTTTGGGAATCTTTGTTACGATTGATAAAGCCTGACTTCACCACTACGCTCCTGAATCCAAACGTTAATCTCATTGTTCTCCCCAAAAGAGAGCCAAGGCATTTGCATCCACTGGCAAAGTAATGGTTACTACGGTTTTGGGGTTCAAAGAGAATAATTTTTCTAGACTATCGTGCAAAGGGGCCTAACCATCAAATATGCCCTTCTACTATACATTTAAGAAAATAATTTTTGAAAAACGAGTTGGAATTGCCCATAAAAAATTAACTTTAATCATTACAATACGTAGTCGAGCTTTTCGCAAACCAAATTACATCTATTACAATGGATTTAAGTCATATTCTTACTTTGCGACGTCGGAGGTGGCCTAGAACTCAAATCTTGAACCTCTTCTTTTTACCATGTTCATTAACCACTTACTCACGTTTATTTCTTATTTCCTATTGGCATATGCAGATGATGCGAAAATATACTGTGCAATAAATAGTAATTCTGATGCTATGCTTCCACAGAACGGTTTGAATCAAATCGTGAGCTGGTGTGATATTAACCGTTTAAATTTAAATATCGGGATGTGTAATGTTGTGTCATTTACAAGAAGATTGAATTCTGTGTGAGCTTCTTACACTATCAGAGACATTCCCATAACCCGTTGTTATACCATTAAAGATTTGGGTATAATCTTTGACAACCAATTAACTTTTGCCTTACATATATCCAATATGTGCGTAACAGTATTAAAGTCTCTTGGATTCATTACACGTATAACAAAAGATTTTACTGATCTCCTTGTATTAGTAGCATTATTTAATGCATTCGGAAGAAGCAAATTGAATGTGGCAGTATTATTTGGTATCCATGTTATGTTGTGTATAGTTATATTTGTCATAAAAGTGAATGGCATTAGCAATGGATTCTCCATGCTTGTTGGCATATCTAAACATTAATGTTCCCAGAACCTCATCTAGACATAGCAATACGTTTAAGGTTCTATGCACAGAACCAACGTTTTACTTAAAGCACCATTAGTATATTCAGTTGTGAACACAAACTTGATTTATAGTGACATTTTTAGTGCTGGTGTTAATTAAATGAACTAGGAATCATATACAGTTCGTAAAGTGTTCCTTTTCAGTCACATGACCAAATGCATACCTGCGATTCCCTTAAAATGACAAACGTGTGTAGTATTATAGCGCGTATTTATATGTGTTCGAAAGAGATAAAGTATTGTGATGCGTAACACATGAAAAGTCTAGGCGAAATCGAATATGCCAGAAGTTTTCCCGTTAATATAAATAGCAGTCGAGAGGGATTTACGCCATTCCATACCAAATAATCGCCGAGTGAACTTACATAAATATAAATACACTTTGTCCGTTTTCAGTTTGCAGTCACATGACTAACTATGTCATACTATCTCAGACACAGAATCTATATACTTTGTTTTTCAGATATATTGAGCTACAAATATTCAGAATTGAAACGTATGTCATTTGATACAAGACATACGTCTTTGAAATTTCTTCGTAGCAAAGACAAAGAAAAATAATATTAGCATGTCCTGTATAATATGAGATACCGACAACTGTTTTAGTCAAAAAAGAAAATACGTATTTATCGACATATACAGGTTATGTTTAGTGCGGTCTACTTCTTGTTTGTATTTTTCCGTTGATATTTTAAGATTTCTTATTTATCTGTTCTTCTTGCAACAATAATAGTCAGTTTCGAGTAATTAATCGTAAGTATTTAACGTAATATTTCTTAATTAAATTATTTTACTTTGACACTGACAAATTACATTTTTTGATAAATTGATGTGCATATCGCAAAATGTAATTTTCATAATATGAAGTGATATAAAATTTCATGTTTGTGTTCTTTTTGTTGTAGAATATGCCAGGTAAACGTCTACTCACAGGCACAAAATCTAGTTGCCAACCTTCTTCATTATTTTGAAGAAGAGAAATATTATAGAGGTCCATTATTGTCTGTTGATTCAGTTTATGAGGTAAGATAACACCAAATTAATATCTTTAGATTAATGAGGAAAAATATTTTTAGAGAGTAGCAAGTGCTCTTAAGATCTCTGTCCGAACCGTTTACAATATCAAGAAACGTGGGACATCATCACCTGGAAAACAAATACCCCGACGTAAACCAAAAACCAAAGATTTGCCAGAAAGCTTGAAAATGGAAGTCCGAAATACTTTATACGACATGTTTCATCAAAGTATTCTAAGCAATTTAATTTTCATAAATGATTTATTTTTTAACGATATACTTTTTTAGAAAAACATGTTACATTGAAAACATTGAAGACTGAACTGGAAACTAAACAAATGGTGCAAATAGGAAAAACATCTCTTTCCATTTTACTCAAACATATCGGTTTCAAATATAAAAAAGATGATAATAGAAGAGCATTAATGGAAAAACTTGATGTTAGTGTAATGCGAAGTGTATTTTTAAGGAAGTACATTGAGAATACAAATTCTAGTTTGCGTCAAGTTGTCTTTTTAGATGAAACATGGATATTTTCCAAAGGATCGAAACCGTAAAGAGAAAGTTTATGAAATTGATGAACTGTTAAGAAATGCAGGACATGAAATTCTTAGACTGCCACCATACCACTGTGACTTCAATGCTATTGAGCTAATTTGGGCAAAAGCAAAAACATATTACAATGTGCACATCGGTAGGGCTGGTTACACCGACGAAAAGGTGAAAGAAATGTGGAAGGAGGCATTACATACATGTGATAGTAATACATGGAGTAACTGCATAAGGCATACTGATAATTTAATAAAACAATGGTATGAAAGAGAAAACTGCTTGGTAGACTTGGATATACCGTACGAACGCCGGGGAGTGATTGATCTACCACAATGTAGTAAGACGAAGACGAATAGCGAGTTTATGTGGTTAGGGTTGAGAGAGTATATTCAATCGGGTTCTACTGTCTGACTGTACGGGCGTTCCCTTTCTTTATCCAACACATTCTACATACGATCTAAGTACGAATCAAATAATCTCTCTCTAACACAATATGAATATGAATATTCCTATCAGTCGGTCATTGTGTTCAAGCAAGGCGGAATATACTTGCAGTTGGCCAGTCATTACTTATATATCCATCGATCGCACGACGTTGGGCACACGGTAGATCCAGTAATAATCAATGTTACAGAATCAAGTACAGAATCAGACTCTGATTCAGATTAATATATGTAATTGCAACTAAAGGTGTCATATTTTATGTTAGTACAAGACAACATTATTTTCTGTCTATGATAGTGTTTTTATGATTGTATTAGAAAGATTATATATTTAAGCTTCCATGTAAATATGTTTTATTCAAATAAATATTTCTTATTAGACCGATTATGAATTAGATGAATTATTTGCTATTTCTACATACTTCTATTTTCTAATATGCTCAGTTAATATATGAACAACTCAAGAGTTTGCAGATACAACCAACATAAATTGCGAAGATAAAGAAAATAGCTTTTGTCACATACTGCACTACTGTTGTTCATTGAGTTTAGTATGCTGTATGGCATTTTAAAATCAGGTTTTAATAGTCTTATGCAGAATAACATTAAAAAATATCAGCGCTCACTTGTGCAGTCACATCCATATCTGTTAACACTAGAATAGAATAATACATAATACAATTTCGCTATTTTGTATTTATTGTATTGATTAAAGTATCTGCATTTTATTAAGTTGAATAGTTTTTATATGAGCAAGTTTAACAAACAGTTATGATAATTTTTTAACATACTGATTCCAAATGAAGTTATATCTTCAATGTTTTTACTTAGCGTAGCAATGTAATAATTGAACTGTATAATTAATTTATACATAATACTAATAGTTCTCTATAGTTTTTGTAAACAAATGAATTATTCGTGTAATTATTATTAACCATTTTCTTGGAAATAATAATACCAATATAATCAAGGTGAGCTTTTATTTATTTAATTTCTAATGCAAAAAATTTGATTATACATATGAAACAATCAAAATTTAGCTTCCTATTTTCTTATTTCCCAACCTTTCTGTCCTACTTTTTGGTTATATTGAATTGCTTTGTAATTCATTTATGTTAGTGAATTTCTTCTCGTATGATTTCTGCAATTTCCAGATTATTTCTTATTCCAAATTTATTTAATGCGATTAATGCTAGAAGTGAAGCATCTGTTTACAATACATGAAAAGCTGCATTTTCTACATGTACCTTTGTCTTCTTTAAAGAATATTATTTTATATGCGTATTTGAGATTTAAAACTTCCAAAGTTACTGTGTTTATACTTCAAAAATTTTAGGTTATGTCATACGGCATCGTTCCAATTTCATTACCATTACATTGGTCAATAACATCGATTGATTAAACAGGAAAAACATTTAGAAAATAAATAGAAAACATTATGTATTGAAATAACAATTTTATATTTATAAAATACTTAAACCTCTTTTGACTCAAAAGTACCGACTAGATTCATACTACTAAAAATAAATGAAAATTGATCATGTGACTGCAAACTGAAAACGAACAGAGTGTATATAAATGTGCTTATTGTTAGTAATTAGTTTTTAAATTGTTATTCGCTTTTATTATTAATATAGTGTGTCTAAAATGACCGTTAGTTTTATTTAAGAACCCCGCAGACAGACAAACATTTCACAGAAGAAAGACAAGTATTTTACAGTATAATTTGCTGTTCACACTAGGATAATATGAACTGCAAAGAAACACTTTATGAACCGTAGGCATTTTTTTTTATTTGTGTATTTTCCATTTCTCTCTGAGTATTACTCTTGTGTATACGTATAAATTTACATCCTTAATTTTAGTTTTTGTCCTTACAACGGAGAAATTTTCTGTTCGACAAATAAATGTTTATTATTATTAGAAGTACAATGTGTCTGTAAATGATCGTACGTCAATTGTGTTGGCACACCCTCATATTACTCAACTTATAGTGGCTACATTGTCGCTTATGTCAATTTTAACAGAGCCCATTGACGTTTGTTTTGTGTATTATTTGGCGTCGATTTATTGATATCTATTAAAATGTTTACGACTGAACTTGATGCATTTATTATTATGGCTCACTTTTGGAGTGCATCTCGAAGCCACGATGGGACGTGGTCATATAATTTGCGGTCTTGCTTTGAACGATTTATGGAAGCATTTCCTCGCGAAAATGTCAATTATAAAGTTTTTGGTCACCACAAACGTGAAATTGTAAAACGATTTGAGACAAGAACTGTATTTGCAAAGGTAAATCAACTGGGCAACCAACATTATTAACGGAACCTGTTGTTAATGATCTTCGAGATCAAAGTCTACAAAAATCATTACGGAAGTTATCAGCACAGTCAGGTTAAATATTTAAAGCAAAGCAAGGTCCTTTACTTGTTTTTTGCAGGTATTACTATAGCTAGTTGCACAAAAACGCTACATAAAAATTTGCGCATGCATCCCTACCGATTTTCTGTTGTTCAACAGTTGTACCTTCGTGACTATTAACAACGAGTAGTATATTGCCAATTGTTTAACTAGCAACTAAATAATGATTATTTACTCGATTTAACCCTTTTCACTGATGAAGCAGGGTTTCATTTAACCGGATACGTAAATAGTCAGAATTACCGAACATGGGCTACAGAAAATCCAGACATACTTGTCGAAAAAGATCTGCATTCCATAAAAGTTGTAGTCTGAGTTGCAATATCAAAACGAAGGATAATAGGGCCAGTTTTCTTTAATGAAACAATTAACGCAGAGAAATACCAAACTGTCATTTGGACAGACTTTATTAATCAGCTGCATGATGATGAAATAACATTGGGTTATTTCCAACAGGACGGAGCCACTGTTCACACTGCAGGTGCCAGCATAGCATATTTTCAGGAGTTTTATGATGATCGTATTATCAGCCAAAGCCTGTGGCCACTGAGAAGGCCAGATTTGGCACAACCAGATTATTTCCTTTTCGGGTATATAAAGAATAGTGTTTTTAAAAACCGCTTACACACATTAGAGGAACTTAAACACCCAATTAGACGTAAAATTGAAAACATCACTCAGGAAGAACTTTGTCGTGTATTTGAAAATACGAAACGACGAGTAAACTTGTGATTACAAAATAATGGTGGATATTTTCAACATTTTTGTAAAAATAAAGTATTTTTCTATTCATCAGTGTTCTTTTCATTAAATGAAGCATTTGTTGCATACTCATTAACCAATTCACATAAACATAACCTTAGTCTTTATTATTAATATTGCCACCAACGGCATAAAAATAAAATGCATCGTACCAACATAATTGGTGGTTGTGGAGGTAAAAGTGCTAACGAAATTATAAAACAGGGAAAATTGCTACTATAGTCTATTCAATCCAAGAAAGGAGCGTTGGGAATGATAGGGTTTGCGGTTGATTAAAAGAGGGGGTGAATTTACGCACGCAAGATCAAGTTTATTTTGTGCTGTAAAATTTTCTTTTACTGTCAGTTCCTTCTGTCAGTACTATTCAATTGCGTGTTCTATTAGTTGATTGCTGTGCTATTTTTTATAAATATTTATTAAAAATTATTCATTATAGATTCATAAAGTAAAATACTAATTTTCTGGAGATATTTTATCTTTTTCATTAACTTTTTCTTTACATAATCGCAAACGTTTTAAAGCATGGATGGCGCAGCTTTTCCAGGTCCACCAAAAAATCCTAAATAAAAATATGTAAAAAGTGGACAGAGGCAGATGATTTGTAATGTGTATTTTAAGTACAAAGCTAATATGCTCAAAACAGCTGTTGTTCGTCGAACATCAAGGACAGTAGCAAGAATATGTGTTTGACATTATCATAGAAATTAAAATGTCTTGTGTTTCACATTCTCCTTTAAGACTGGTTTAAAAGATCCATCTGCCAAAGGAAAGCAACTAATTGTGGTTCACATTAGCAACAAAACTGGTTTCGTAAATAATAGTTTGTTATTATTCGAATCCAAGAAAACTGGAAATTATCATGAAGATATGAATAGTGAGGTGTTCACTGCATGAATGCAAAATATATTACCTTCTCTTGAGCTCAATTGCGTTATAGTAATGGATAATGCGCCCTATCATTTTATTAAAATAGAAAAGATACCTACTTCATTTTGGAAAAAGGAGGACACTTTTCGCATTTTCAGGTCGTAATGCAGGATTGTGTGCACAGAACCCACGGAAATGCTAACACTGGAGGCGATCTGTTCAACTGTCATTCGGCGATCCCCCAAAACAAGTCTCTCCACTTTCTCGATAATGTCAGACCGGCTTGTGCGAGCCCGAGGTTGTTTCGGTTTGTTGTCACACGATGTTCTGCCTTCATTAAACTGTCGAACCCACGAACGCACTTTCGACACATCCATAACTCCATCACCACATGTCTCCTTCAACTGTCGATGAATTTCAATTGGTGTCACACCACGCAAATTCAGAAAACGCATGATTGCACGCTGTTCAAGTAAGGAAAACGTAGCCATTTTAAGTATCTATTACAGTTCTCATTCTCGACGCTGCCGCTACAATTCCATCTGCCGTACAGTGCTGCCATCTCTGTGACGTATTGACAACGAACGCACGCTCATTTTAAAACAATGCACATGCTTCTATCTCTTTCCAGTCTGGAGAAAAAAAATCGGAGGCCTTAGAACTTGAATGCACCTCGTACTAGATTTATGTGAGCTTAACTGTACATCACATTTTACAAGTAGAATTAGGTATGTCCAAGCAAAAATGTGAAAGAATGCGAACGTCAAGCGATAATTTGCAGCTGTTTAACAAAAACCAAGCAGATTTTTGGGAATCTTTGTTACGATTGATAAAGCCTGACTTCACCACTACGCTCCTGAATCCAAACGTTAATCTCATTGTTCTCCCCAAAAGAGAGCCAAGGCATTTGCATCCACTGGCAAAGTAATGGTTACTACGGTTTTGGGGTTCAAAGAGAATAATTTTTCTAGACTATCGTGCAAAGGGGCCTAACCATCAAATATGCCCTTCTACTATACATTTAAGAAAATAATTTTTGAAAAACGAGTTGGAATTGCCCATAAAAAATTAACTTTAATCATTACAATACGTAGTCGAGCTTTTCGCAAACCAAATTACATCTATTACAATGGATTTAAGTCATATTCTTACTTTGCGACGTCGGAGGTGGCCTAGAACTCAAATCTTGAACCTCTTCTTTTTACCATGTTCATTAACCACTTACTCACGTTTATTTCTTATTTCCTATTGGCATATGCAGATGATGCGAAAATATACTGTGCAATAAATAGTAATTCTGATGCTATGCTTCCACAGAACGGTTTGAATCAAATCGTGAGCTGGTGTGATATTAACCGTTTAAATTTAAATATCGGGATGTGTAATGTTGTGTCATTTACAAGAAGATTGAATTCTGTGTGAGCTTCTTACACTATCAGAGACATTCCCATAACCCGTTGTTATACCATTAAAGATTTGGGTATAATCTTTGACAACCAATTAACTTTTGCCTTACATATATCCAATATGTGCGTAACAGTATTAAAGTCTCTTGGATTCATTACACGTATAACAAAAGATTTTACTGATCTCCTTGTATTAGTAGCATTATTTAATGCATTCGGAAGAAGCAAATTGAATGTGGCAGTATTATTTGGTATCCATGTTATGTTGTGTATAGTTATATTTGTCATAAAAGTGAATGGCATTAGCAATGGATTCTCCATGCTTGTTGGCATATCTAAACATTAATGTTCCCAGAACCTCATCTAGACATAGCAATACGTTTAAGGTTCTATGCACAGAACCAACGTTTTACTTAAAGCACCATTAGTATATTCAGTTGTGAACACAAACTTGATTTATAGTGACATTTTTAGTGCTGGTGTTAATTAAATGAACTAGGAATCATATACAGTTCGTAAAGTGTTCCTTTTCAGTCACATGACCAAATGCATACCTGCGATTCCCTTAAAATGACAAACGTGTGTAGTATTATAGCGCGTATTTATATGTGTTCGAAAGAGATAAAGTATTGTGATGCGTAACACATGAAAAGTCTAGGCGAAATCGAATATGCCAGAAGTTTTCCCGTTAATATAAATAGCAGTCGAGAGGGATTTACGCCATTCCATACCAAATAATCGCCGAGTGAACTTACATAAATATAAATACACTTTGTCCGTTTTCAGTTTGCAGTCACATGACTAACTATGTCATACTATCTCAGACACAGAATCTATATACTTTGTTTTTCAGATATATTGAGCTACAAATATTCAGAATTGAAACGTATGTCATTTGATACAAGACATACGTCTTTGAAATTTCTTCGTAGCAAAGACAAAGAAAAATAATATTAGCATGTCCTGTATAATATGAGATACCGACAACTGTTTTAGTCAAAAAAGAAAATACGTATTTATCGACATATACAGGTTATGTTTAGTGCGGTCTACTTCTTGTTTGTATTTTTCCGTTGATATTTTAAGATTTCTTATTTATCTGTTCTTCTTGCAACAATAATAGTCAGTTTCGAGTAATTAATCGTAAGTATTTAACGTAATATTTCTTAATTAAATTATTTTACTTTGACACTGACAAATTACATTTTTTGATAAATTGATGTGCATATCGCAAAATGTAATTTTCATAATATGAAGTGATATAAAATTTCATGTTTGTGTTCTTTTTGTTGTAGAATATGCCAGGTAAACGTCTACTCACAGGCACAAAATCTAGTTGCCAACCTTCTTCATTATTTTGAAGAAGAGAAATATTATAGAGGTCCATTATTGTCTGTTGATTCAGTTTATGAGGTAAGATAACACCAAATTAATATCTTTAGATTAATGAGGAAAAATATTTTTAGAGAGTAGCAAGTGCTCTTAAGATCTCTGTCCGAACCGTTTACAATATCAAGAAACGTGGGACATCATCACCTGGAAAACAAATACCCCGACGTAAACCAAAAACCAAAGATTTGCCAGAAAGCTTGAAAATGGAAGTCCGAAATACTTTATACGACATGTTTCATCAAAGTATTCTAAGCAATTTAATTTTCATAAATGATTTATTTTTTAACGATATACTTTTTTAGAAAAACATGTTACATTGAAAACATTGAAGACTGAACTGGAAACTAAACAAATGGTGCAAATAGGAAAAACATCTCTTTCCATTTTACTCAAACATATCGGTTTCAAATATAAAAAAGATGATAATAGAAGAGCATTAATGGAAAAACTTGATGTTAGTGTAATGCGAAGTGTATTTTTAAGGAAGTACATTGAGAATACAAATTCTAGTTTGCGTCAAGTTGTCTTTTTAGATGAAACATGGATATTTTCCAAAGGATCGAAACCGTAAAGAGAAAGTTTATGAAATTGATGAACTGTTAAGAAATGCAGGACATGAAATTCTTAGACTGCCACCATACCACTGTGACTTCAATGCTATTGAGCTAATTTGGGCAAAAGCAAAAACATATTACAATGTGCACATCGGTAGGGCTGGTTACACCGACGAAAAGGTGAAAGAAATGTGGAAGGAGGCATTACATACATGTGATAGTAATACATGGAGTAACTGCATAAGGCATACTGATAATTTAATAAAACAATGGTATGAAAGAGAAAACTGCTTGGTAGACTTGGATATACCGTACGAACGCCGGGGAGTGATTGATCTACCACAATGTAGTAAGACGAAGACGAATAGCGAGTTTATGTGGTTAGGGTTGAGAGAGTATATTCAATCGGGTTCTACTGTCTGACTGTACGGGCGTTCCCTTTCTTTATCCAACACATTCTACATACGATCTAAGTACGAATCAAATAATCTCTCTCTAACACAATATGAATATGAATATTCCTATCAGTCGGTCATTGTGTTCAAGCAAGGCGGAATATACTTGCAGTTGGCCAGTCATTACTTATATATCCATCGATCGCACGACGTTGGGCACACGGTAGATCCAGTAATAATCAATGTTACAGAATCAAGTACAGAATCAGACTCTGATTCAGATTAATATATGTAATTGCAACTAAAGGTGTCATATTTTATGTTAGTACAAGACAACATTATTTTCTGTCTATGATAGTGTTTTTATGATTGTATTAGAAAGATTATATATTTAAGCTTCCATGTAAATATGTTTTATTCAAATAAATATTTCTTATTAGACCGATTATGAATTAGATGAATTATTTGCTATTTCTACATACTTCTATTTTCTAATATGCTCAGTTAATATATGAACAACTCAAGAGTTTGCAGATACAACCAACATAAATTGCGAAGATAAAGAAAATAGCTTTTGTCACATACTGCACTACTGTTGTTCATTGAGTTTAGTATGCTGTATGGCATTTTAAAATCAGGTTTTAATAGTCTTATGCAGAATAACATTAAAAAATATCAGCGCTCACTTGTGCAGTCACATCCATATCTGTTAACACTAGAATAGAATAATACATAATACAATTTCGCTATTTTGTATTTATTGTATTGATTAAAGTATCTGCATTTTATTAAGTTGAATAGTTTTTATATGAGCAAGTTTAACAAACAGTTATGATAATTTTTTAACATACTGATTCCAAATGAAGTTATATCTTCAATGTTTTTACTTAGCGTAGCAATGTAATAATTGAACTGTATAATTAATTTATACATAATACTAATAGTTCTCTATAGTTTTTGTAAACAAATGAATTATTCGTGTAATTATTATTAACCATTTTCTTGGAAATAATAATACCAATATAATCAAGGTGAGCTTTTATTTATTTAATTTCTAATGCAAAAAATTTGATTATACATATGAAACAATCAAAATTTAGCTTCCTATTTTCTTATTTCCCAACCTTTCTGTCCTACTTTTTGGTTATATTGAATTGCTTTGTAATTCATTTATGTTAGTGAATTTCTTCTCGTATGATTTCTGCAATTTCCAGATTATTTCTTATTCCAAATTTATTTAATGCGATTAATGCTAGAAGTGAAGCATCTGTTTACAATACATGAAAAGCTGCATTTTCTACATGTACCTTTGTCTTCTTTAAAGAATATTATTTTATATGCGTATTTGAGATTTAAAACTTCCAAAGTTACTGTGTTTATACTTCAAAAATTTTAGGTTATGTCATACGGCATCGTTCCAATTTCATTACCATTACATTGGTCAATAACATCGATTGATTAAACAGGAAAAACATTTAGAAAATAAATAGAAAACATTATGTATTGAAATAACAATTTTATATTTATAAAATACTTAAACCTCTTTTGACTCAAAAGTACCGACTAGATTCATACTACTAAAAATAAATGAAAATTGATCATGTGACTGCAAACTGAAAACGAACAGAGTGTATATAAATGTGCTTATTGTTAGTAATTAGTTTTTAAATTGTTATTCGCTTTTATTATTAATATAGTGTGTCTAAAATGACCGTTAGTTTTATTTAAGAACCCCGCAGACAGACAAACATTTCACAGAAGAAAGACAAGTATTTTACAGTATAATTTGCTGTTCACACTAGGATAATATGAACTGCAAAGAAACACTTTATGAACCGTAGGCATTTTTTTTTATTTGTGTATTTTCCATTTCTCTCTGAGTATTACTCTTGTGTATACGTATAAATTTACATCCTTAATTTTAGTTTTTGTCCTTACAACGGAGAAATTTTCTGTTCGACAAATAAATGTTTATTATTATTAGAAGTACAATGTGTCTGTAAATGATCGTACGTCAATTGTGTTGGCACACCCTCATATTACTCAACTTATAGTGGCTACATTGTCGCTTATGTCAATTTTAACAGAGCCCATTGACGTTTGTTTTGTGTATTATTTGGCGTCGATTTATTGATATCTATTAAAATGTTTACGACTGAACTTGATGCATTTATTATTATGGCTCACTTTTGGAGTGCATCTCGAAGCCACGATGGGACGTGGTCATATAATTTGCGGTCTTGCTTTGAACGATTTATGGAAGCATTTCCTCGCGAAAATGTCAATTATAAAGTTTTTGGTCACCACAAACGTGAAATTGTAAAACGATTTGAGACAAGAACTGTATTTGCAAAGGTAAATCAACTGGGCAACCAACATTATTAACGGAACCTGTTGTTAATGATCTTCGAGATCAAAGTCTACAAAAATCATTACGGAAGTTATCAGCACAGTCAGGTTAAATATTTAAAGCAAAGCAAGGTCCTTTACTTGTTTTTTGCAGGTATTACTATAGCTAGTTGCACAAAAACGCTACATAAAAATTTGCGCATGCATCCCTACCGATTTTCTGTTGTTCAACAGTTGTACCTTCGTGACTATTAACAACGAGTAGTATATTGCCAATTGTTTAACTAGCAACTAAATAATGATTATTTACTCGATTTAACCCTTTTCACTGATGAAGCAGGGTTTCATTTAACCGGATACGTAAATAGTCAGAATTACCGAACATGGGCTACAGAAAATCCAGACATACTTGTCGAAAAAGATCTGCATTCCATAAAAGTTGTAGTCTGAGTTGCAATATCAAAACGAAGGATAATAGGGCCAGTTTTCTTTAATGAAACAATTAACGCAGAGAAATACCAAACTGTCATTTGGACAGACTTTATTAATCAGCTGCATGATGATGAAATAACATTGGGTTATTTCCAACAGGACGGAGCCACTGTTCACACTGCAGGTGCCAGCATAGCATATTTTCAGGAGTTTTATGATGATCGTATTATCAGCCAAAGCCTGTGGCCACTGAGAAGGCCAGATTTGGCACAACCAGATTATTTCCTTTTCGGGTATATAAAGAATAGTGTTTTTAAAAACCGCTTACACACATTAGAGGAACTTAAACACCCAATTAGACGTAAAATTGAAAACATCACTCAGGAAGAACTTTGTCGTGTATTTGAAAATACGAAACGACGAGTAAACTTGTGATTACAAAATAATGGTGGATATTTTCAACATTTTTGTAAAAATAAAGTATTTTTCTATTCATCAGTGTTCTTTTCATTAAATGAAGCATTTGTTGCATACTCATTAACCAATTCACATAAACATAACCTTAGTCTTTATTATTAATATTGCCACCAACGGCATAAAAATAAAATGCATCGTACCAACATAATTGGTGGTTGTGGAGGTAAAAGTGCTAACGAAATTATAAAACAGGGAAAATTGCTACTATAGTCTATTCAATCCAAGAAAGGAGCGTTGGGAATGATAGGGTTTGCGGTTGATTAAAAGAGGGGGTGAATTTACGCACGCAAGATCAAGTTTATTTTGTGCTGTAAAATTTTCTTTTACTGTCAGTTCCTTCTGTCAGTACTATTCAATTGCGTGTTCTATTAGTTGATTGCTGTGCTATTTTTTATAAATATTTATTAAAAATTATTCATTATAGATTCATAAAGTAAAATACTAATTTTCTGGAGATATTTTATCTTTTTCATTAACTTTTTCTTTACATAATCGCAAACGTTTTAAAGCATGGATGGCGCAGCTTTTCCAGGTCCACCAAAAAATCCTAAATAAAAATATGTAAAAAGTGGACAGAGGCAGATGATTTGTAATGTGTATTTTAAGTACAAAGCTAATATGCTCAAAACAGCTGTTGTTCGTCGAACATCAAGGACAGTAGCAAGAATATGTGTTTGACATTATCATAGAAATTAAAATGTCTTGTGTTTCACATTCTCCTTTAAGACTGGTTTAAAAGATCCATCTGCCAAAGGAAAGCAACTAATTGTGGTTCACATTAGCAACAAAACTGGTTTCGTAAATAATAGTTTGTTATTATTCGAATCCAAGAAAACTGGAAATTATCATGAAGATATGAATAGTGAGGTGTTCACTGCATGAATGCAAAATATATTACCTTCTCTTGAGCTCAATTGCGTTATAGTAATGGATAATGCGCCCTATCATTTTATTAAAATAGAAAAGATACCTACTTCATTTTGGAAAAAGGAGGCGCTTGTTGAGTGGCTTTTAAGAAAAGGAATTTTAGCTGATAACACTATGTTAAAGGTTGAATTGCTTGAGCGTGTAAAAAATTACGTATCCTGTCATCCAGTTTCATACCTGGTTGATAAAATAGCTATAGAAAGTAGTCGTACAGCTTTTACGTTTACCTGTAATTTAAACCTAATCGAGCTTGTATGGGTTTAAGTTAAGCATTATGTTGCAGATAATAATAAGTCAGTTAAATTGGACAAAGTACAAAATATATTGTTAGAAGGATTAGATAAGGTTGACACTGATGATGTCGATCCCTTTTAATATGTACTTACTGTATTCTTTTGTAAAATAAAAATATTTTTTAAAAAATACATTTTAGGTTTAGAAAAATTTTTATCCGAAAAATATGAAATGAATTTCCTTATCGCTCCCCCACTATAAGTATTATTAAAACAGCTGTTTTATAATATGCTATATTTGTTAAGCAAGCACTAATCTTAAGAGATAGATAAATATTATGATAATTATAATATATGTCTCACTGTCACTATTAATACTTTAAATTTATTAGTTTTACATCTTCTGTGTGCACAATTATCACCCGAATATCAACATATCTGCTATAATAGTTATTAAGAATAACCGATGATTGTTATATTAGATAAAAAAATATATAAGATGCTTATCGCAAAAATCATCATGGATTTTTTACCAGTTTTATTCGCTAGTATAATCAAAGTATAAGTATGAGGGAATTTTAATACATGCTTCTCATTACCATTGTATTTACACACAATTTTGTTGTAGATGCAACACCTTCAAACAAATAAAAAGTTATAAGATATTAATTGAAATATTTTATACCTGTCGAATATATGCATTGGTATATATTTGCCGCTTCTTGTTTGAATCAAATTATTCAAACAAGAAATGTCTAAGCTTTCTTAATAATAAATATGTTAATAAATAACCTGAACATATGACAGCATCCATATGTTATATTACAAAATTTATCCTGCATAAATTGCACTCAGATTGCAGCGCTATCTGCTTCTTTCTTAAATTGAATGGGCTTTAGATGTATATTTTTGCCAGTTAATTGTAAATATAGGAGGCAGCTGCTGAACAAAATATTGATGATGTTAAAGATCATTTTCAATCTAATGATATATTAAAATGGAACTTTGCAGACTGTTTTAAAAATCTAGTTTCACATAAAAACTGAATTTCCAAACAACATTGCAATCCCAAACATTCTTCCCATATTACAAGAGTTATTATATAATGTTTGATTTTTACTGTTGATTCTTTAAAAAGAAAAACATAAGAATTAGATATTATCTAAAGTTCTGCCATTTAGAAATTAGTGCAGTGTTTTGGAAATTCGAAAGTTACTGAAGTTATATAAAAATTATTCTAGCTAAAAATAATGTGAATTTTCTATACAGTTTGTATTTTAACATATATAAATTGAAAAAATTCTCTTGGGGTGAATGGTAAATGAGAATTGGCCAAAAATTATCTATACTGACAAGTACTTACTTCCACATTTCCTAGTACATCAAGTTGTGGTTTTATAATTTCGTTAAACACTGCCTCCATTTGTGATATATATTGTCTATACTGAAAAAGTCTTTTGGCAATTGGATGATTTTTTAAATTAATCTTCGATACTTTGTAAAGTAAGTACATAGAAATATTTGTGCAATAACTGAAAATGAAAAACTATTAATTTAGAATGATATAATGGTAACAACTTACTTTAATATTAACTCATAATAAAATTTTACAAAATCTAATGCTTCACAAGGTTTTATTTTACTGGCTTCTGATAATGTTAAAATTGGCTTCAACACTTCTTTGGCTAGTGTAATCCTGACTAAAGATTATAAACAAAAACAAATTAATATAAAAATTATTATATACATATATAATAATTATACTATAAACATTATGTACATATTTACACAAGTACCTTTGAAATCATCAACCAATTCAAAGAACTCAGGTGATTCTTCTTTTAATAGTTGTAATTTTTGACGTTTTGATAACTTTGAAACATCAGTTTTAATAACTTCCTCTAGATCATCTTTAATATCTGTTTCTTTTTTCTGAAAAAGGCAGTCATTAGTCAGAATTTATACTCTTGAAAATGTAAATTACCTTAACAAACATTTCTAATGAAAAATCTCCATCATCTAATTGTTGCATGAGTTGCTTTTGTAGATTTTTAGCTTCTTGTTCTTCAATTTCAGCAAGAGAAGCATCCTTTCCTTGGAATCCCCCATAATCAGGATCCACATAATCTGTCGAATAGAAATTTTTCTTATCTTTGCCCCATGCCCTAATATCAGGTACATGATCGTCCTGTTCTTCCACATCACTGAGCGCTATGTCGCTATTATTCTCATCACTAACTATGCCATATACTTCATCCTAAAATTAACGCAGAAGCTAATAAATCAAGACTTCTAAATTTGTAAGTATTTATTTACTTGACTGTCAGAATCAGTCGGTGATCCTTTTCGAACTTTATGTAAAAGTAATTTATCCTTTTCAGTATAATCATCTTCTGAATCAGATGGTTCATATTCGCTATCGTCGTTATTGAATCTGTATTATACAGAAATATACTAGTTTAATTACATATTAATATTTAAATATACAATATACCTAATATGAGTGTGTGCCATTGTTATAAACAAAATTCCATTAAATTACTACTTGTCCTTTATTATTTTTCTTGTCTTCCAGTTATAACATTCCAGCCAGTCACTCAGGTTACGGATAATTTAAATTTTATAAATTGTGCTTGCTTTGAAGTTTGCTATAAAATAATGCTTATCTATCATAATTTTTTTTAAAAATAGTAACACAAAGATTGAGGAAATTACAACACAAGACACATTCTTTTACTACAGTGCCCATTGAAGCTATACAGAAACAGGTAACAGATAACATTCAACACTATGAAATTAAGAGTGATCAGAAGCAGAAAAAGTGGTTAATAAGGAAAGGATAACATGTTACTATAACTGTAAGAACACCTATAATTCTACATCTAATTCTACTAAAGAAATCCATTGTATATATTATTTTTTGTATGTTTAAGTTTGATAAAACTACTCTAACTACACTTTCCACATCCACAATTTGGAGAGTGGATTTTGATTTTCAAGTGATAGGCAATGGTTAAATTGAGTTTACTTATAACAAATAAGCTTTAGGAATATAAATATTAGGGCACATTTTAGCTTTCATTCTAATAAATTTATTTCATTCCCTTTTCAAATAACCCATATTTCTTCATTACATATCCTTAAAACGTTCAAAATGGGCAAACAATATCTCGAAATTTGTTGCAGTCTGCTTGATCAATTTAACAGCTATATGATTATCTAAAATTCTTTTATGACCAGTTTAAAATACATCTGTTTTATGTTTATATAAATTTATTATCTTTACTTGATGTCAGTTGCCTTTGAAGAATAATGGAATAATGCACTCCAAGAACCCGAGGATACCTGCAAATCAATGCAACTTTCCAAAAATTGAAGGTATATTGGAAGACTTTTTATCGAATATGAAACATGAAAGAATTATATTATATTCTATTACACTGTTGTAAAGATATAAGTTCTTACAAGAATCTAATCTTTTTCTATGTTCTGTTCCTATTTCGTGTACCCTGTCATTGGGATACAGAAGATTAAAACTCTGTTCTATCATATATCAAAGTATGAGTTTTTCTACATTTAACTCTTAGAGAGCAAAGTATAGCAGAAGAAGAATCACCAGTAATAGAAGAATTAAAATGAACTTGCTTTTGACCTTAAAGTAACGTAAATTGTTATGAATACATCCTTTTCTTCTTAGAGCAGTTGATGCATCTACATATTTAATATTATGAATAGCCTTTGATGGTCAAACTCAGGACATGATCTATTAAAGGCCTCTTGTCCATCTTTACAGTAAAAACATTTAGTAACTGTTTTCTTACAATCTATTTTAGTCTTCCTTTACATTATTTAGTTGCATAACTGTAATATAAACAATTGTAACACTGTCACTGAAAATCTGTAAAATTCTACCTCTACTGGTGTGAAAAATAAATTGAAAGTCATGTTCCTTCAAAAGTAATAGTTGCTGTATCTGTGGGTAAATATTTGGATGTATTGTGTTCTTTAATTCTCCTATTTGATCTACATACTTTAAGAACATTTGAGGGAGTATGGATGTTATTTCAAAAATATTTTTCTGTTAAAGAGATATGAATTCCCCAGGTAATATCTTAACATGAAACTGGGTATGATGGAATAAAAAGAAATAAATTTTGATTTATAATCTGAGAGCTATTCAAGAAGTTATTGGTACTTTTAGTACAACTAAATGCATAGACAAGGAAAGGACTCACTGCGAGAGAATACTGGAATGTGTGAAAATAATATATTATATTTTCTGATTTACATTGTCCACCTTATCAATCATTAGTTTCCATAGCCTTATTTACACTATTTCAACATTATCATCCATAAGAATATCCTCAGAATTATTATCTATTAGTTTTTCTTAGTTCTTGTATATTGAAAATTTTTTAGAAGTACCAACCGAAAAACCAAGCACATTAACAGGAATTGCAGTTATTTAAGTAAATTTCACGCCTGTAGAGGATTTAGAGACTCCGATTTAAATATTATCAGGAAATGTGCGAGTTTGGGATTATAACAAGACTAAATTTGCAAAAGTAAGTAAGCAAGCAAGTGAAAAACTATTAACAATAGTGAAGCAAACTCATTATGGATTGCAAAAGCAAGCACTCACCTTTATAAAATGCTGAAAAATCCATCAAACAAATTAAAAATAAGGGAGCACGTCTGAACTTGCTTTTTTAACCAACAATTAAACACAACTTGAATTTAATCGGAACTTCGGAACTCTAACATGACTCTAACCACAAATTTGATAGACACAGGTGCAAAAATGTCTAAATTCAAAGCTGCCAATTGTAAGAATTGAAAATCCCTAACACGATTAAAATGTGCCAAGAAACTACTGTACTTGCTATCATGTGCTATAATACTGTGTGAGCAAAAAGACAGGACACTGTTTCTGCATAGGTTTAAATTGTGACTACTTAAGTGGCTATCTTTACTCATAATTAGAGACCGGATACATCGGGCTGAAATGGACGTCATTACGACGGACGATATAAATACTCTACAACAGTGTTTTTCAACCTGTGGGTCGCGGCCCGCTGGGCGGTCGCGAAGCCTCTGTAGGGGGGTCGCGAGAGGTCGAGAGAACTCAGTAAAAAAAACAATAAATTTTAAAAGGTAGATATATTAAAAAAAAGTTAACAAAATGATACTCGTTATGTTATTTATACAAACACATTAACAAAAAATAAAATCTTCGAGTAGGTACTCGTTCATTTTAATGTGAAGGTTGCGCTTGAGTTTGTTCAATCAATTTTATCGTGGATCCGTTTTTGCAACTTTAAGTATTAAATCGTTTTCCAAATTTAAGCGATTTCTTAGTTTACTTTTTATTTGGGCCATTGATGAAAATGCCAACTCGCGCAAGTACGAGGTAGAAAATGGAATCAAACACTTCAAAGCCTCGGTTGTTAATTCCAGGTATTCTGTATTTCTTTTTAACCAAAAGGTATCCAAATTTTCAGACTTGAATTCCAAGTGTAACATCCCATCGGCAGATAATTTCAGCAGATTCTCTTTGAGCTTAGTTGATAAATTTGCCTCATGTCTATAGCTGCATTTAAAAACGGATTTAAGATCCATCTTTGCCCAGTGTTATCCGATATCTCTTGCACTGAGAAGTAATGACACAATTCTTTCTTCAAATTATCAACACCATTTTCATACCAGATATATATGAGTTGATGTTTATCTCGCTTCCAACTTCTTCAATGAAAGACTGTGTCGACGAAAATGAATCAAAGTTGTTTTGATTTATAGATGATGACCACAATTCAATTTTTTTTTTTAGCCATGGAGTTTGTCTTTTGCTGTAATGACATATTCATCCCGCCCATGAAGACTTTTATTCAAGTTATTTAAATGCTCAAATAAGTCAGAAAGAAAAGCCAATTTCAATAGGAATTCCGGGTCAGAAATGAATTCAGAGTAATGTGACTTGGCTTGTTGTAAATATACTAATAGTTCAGCGCGAAGTTCAATAACTCTGGTCAGTACTTTGCCTTTTGATAACCACCTAACTTCTGTATGGTAAAGCAAATTGCGGTGTAGTGACCCCATATCTTCACAAATGATTAGAAGCAATCGAGTCTGCAACGCTTTTCCTTTAATAGAATTTACAATGTTAATAATAATATTTAGAACTTGACTGTATTCTTGTGGGAAAGTTTTGGCTGCAAGAGCTTGACGATGGAGAAAGCAATGCATCCAACAAGCGTTTGGCATCTGTTCTTTCAGTCTAGCAATAAATCCACTCTTCGCACCAGTCATGGCTTTTGCTCCGTGACTACAAATAGCAATGCATTTTTGTGCCCAATCGATATTCATATCTTGCGTAGCTTCAAGGAACGTGTCATGCAAGCACTGACCTGTAGTATTTTTGGGTAGTGCCTTGCAAAATAGTATTTCTTCCATTAATATGTCATTGGATTCAAAACGCACAAAAGCTACAAACTGCGCACAACCCGAAATATCCGTTGATTCATCAAATTGCAAGGACACAAAAGAAGTTTTCTTAATTTTATCTATGACTTGATCACGAACGTCAGTCGCCATATTGCTTATCCTGCGTTGAATGGTATTGTCAGAGAGAGGTATACCTTTGAGCTTTTCGACCTCTTGCTTGCTAAGCATAATCTCTGCTATATATAAAGCCGCTGGTAAAATCAAATTTTCGGTAATACTGTGAGGTTTTCCTGCTTTAGCCACACGAAAAGCTACTCGATAACTAGCGAGCAACGCTTTCTCATTTAGGTTGGACATTTGTCCTATAGCAGTTTTTTTATGTTCAAGAGCTTTTAACTTTCGCTCAAAAAATTCCACGGATTTATTTTTTTCATTAGGATGTTTTCTGTTTAGGTGGCGTACCAACTTCGATGGCTTCATGCTTTCTCTTGACAAAGTTTCAAAGCAAATTACGCACTGCGGTTTATTCTCAATCACAGTAAACCCAAATTTTAGATAATTGTCGTCATAAAGACGTTTTTTCTTTATTCCACTACTGCCGCTAGACTTAGACGTTGATGGTTCTGATGATCTTTTCAGGAATTTATCCATTTTCAATTATAACAGATGTTGGGGCAACTAGTGGATTTGGTCGTCGCTCCTATGTTGACTCACCGCGCACGGGTTGTAAGGCCGTATACGCACTAATTTTTTAATCTTCGGTGACAGTTATTAATGAAATGCGGCACATCCAATTTAACACCTTTATTTACATATTTACATTACTTCATACATAAAATTTGTTGTATAATGAAAGACGGTTGTCTTTAGATAAAATATGAGACTGGTGTCTCTTGATATTAAAAGTCGATTGCTGTCTTGAACATTGTTTCTTACGACTGTTTGTCTAGAACGTCATTATGTTAAGACTCGCGACTGTTATTAATTAATGTAGACTGTTGTCTTGAACATTGTTCTTACGAGTATTGTAAGAACGTTGTTCTGTGGCGAATTGCTACTCGACTTGTCTTAGTGACTTGAGTTCGCGACTTGCTTCTGTTGTCATCGCGCGCTGAACTATTTAAAAACCATTTAAACATTGTAAGCAAAATTTACCCTTCCCTTCAATTAACAAAATAGGCCACATGTGGCTAAATGACGAACAAAGGTCGGCAAAGTTACAAAGAACCGCCTTTATTGTAAATTGTGCCTATAAACGTTGCAGATGGTTTTTGATTCTAACTGTATACATGGCACGTTAACTAATAAAATATAACTTGAAACTTATCTAGAAAATGCAGCAATAAATAAGTGCCGGTATAATAACATTGATGACAAATATGTATGCAACAAATAAATAAGTGCCGGCATGCACATCTGATGAGTCATCAGTGATGACAAATATGTAATACGCGGTATCATAAATTTTATAGTGAAACGTTTGCATCTTAATACAATAAGAAAATATAATTACATATACAGAAGGTTTTAATTTTGTTTCTGACTTATATTTAAATACTATAATCTATTATTTCTTTAAATTTAATGTGTAATATTGAAATGAATAATACTTATATTTTAATATATAATACAAAATTAATAATATTTATGTTTACTATACGATATATAAATTCGTTTCGCTTATAAGGCGAAACAACAAACAACTCAAATAAATACGTAAAACAAGTGATTCATGCTCTTCAACAACTAAACAGCAGACGACACGACCACTTGCTTCGCGGTCTTGCACTCAACTGCCGTGGCCGCGGTCGACCGCCCTATTTATAGGCCAGCGCATTCTAGCGAGAATCATCTCGAAGCGTAACGAAACGTCTCGAAACTTGTGGATCTTTAGCGCGGGCCGTGGAGCGCGCGGGGGGCTACCAGCGCCATCCGTTGGTAACACTCGGAACCTGTACTAGTTCCGAGTGTTACCAACAGATGGCGCTGGGAGTCTCGGCCCTAACAATATGTTTGTATTTGTTTGTTAGTTATCAATTAGCCACGTATTCGATTTAAAATTATATGTTTTACGTACTTAATTGTATATTTATATCCGAATCCTAATAACGCAAACGCCTAAAATTTTTGTATGGATTAAATATTTTTAACATACATGAAAAAAAAGGGTCGGGGGTCGGGAAATATTTTTTGATACTAGGGGGGTCGTGTCATGAAAAGGGTTGAAAAACACTGCTCTACAACATCACGCCGCGTTATGTACTTACAGATGTTGTAGACTATTTATATCGTCCGTCGTAATGACATCATTTCAGCCCGATGTGTCCGGTTTCTACTCACAATAGTAAGTCAGGAATTGTCAAAAATGTGTGTTTCATTGACATTTATTAAACATTTTTAAAATATATGTAAATAATAATTACTAAAAACGATAGAGAAAGAATATAATTAAAATAATTAGTATTTCGTCATTCCATTGTTATTATTTATAACTGCATCTAATCTTGTAGACATTGAAGCGACAATATTTTGTACAACATTTATAGGAATTTGATGTCAAGCATTTTGAACAATCTCACAAAATTCTTTCTGGGTAGCAGCTCTATCTCATTAATCCCCATATATTGGGATTTAAGAAGGACTGTAGGGCGAGAAATCCCAAGTTTAAATTTCATTCTTTTGTAACCATTGTGTTACAAGATGATACAGGAAATTGTTTGTTCTTATAGCTCCCTTAGGGTCGTGCCTAATCTCAGTATCTCAGTAATCTCAGTAGTGTTTTTGTATAATGAACAGTAATTATAAGAACATTGTAGCCGTTCTAAATGTCATCAATGGTAACCTTTGTTAACTCATTATGTCTCATGGCTACTGATACTCCCATAATGATATTTAGTTAATTGTATGATATTTAGTTTATTGTAAAAAACTGTATTATGATTAATATTAAACATCGTACAATGATTACGTATTTGTGATAAATGTATTTAGAGGTAAGGGGAAGAAATTTAAAATATATATATGAGCAAGCATCCATAGCAATCGGTAATATTTGGAAATAGAGGGACGCGAGGAAGATCGCCTTTACTGGCGAGAGTTCTGTAGCTACTGGCTGTTGAGTGGAACGCATCTATCGTAGAGTCACATATTATCGTAATTCTATTTATTCTAGTATTTTCTTTTATTAACGGTTGCTTGTTTTACTTTTCGGAATATTTATTATTTCCGTTAATACTGATTTTATATCTAACTATGGACATTTTTTCGCTTCAAGAGATGCAATTTGTTATTAAATGTCATCATCTTGGTCAGTCAATCAGGAAAATTATACGTTCATTTCAAACAGAATTTGAAAACGCATGGCGTATGAGACAGCGCAGCACATTATTAATATTAATAATTTTGAAAGCTATGGTTGCTTATATCCACAACAACATGTACAGAAAAAAACTTCGCAGAATGAAGAACGAAATATTCCCAGATTGTGCTGTAGTAGACGGACAATCGCAATTATCTAGCAGAAAAATTGCTGAACAACTTACTGTCTTAGACAATACCGTTTGTAGGATTAAAAAAATACTGTTCTTAAAAGTAAAGTAACTCCAACAATCATTCCAGTGACCACGGTATCATCCTTATAAAGTTGGATTTCTTTGGTGTTTGCCCTGCGCTGGTTAGGTTAATGTCATCATATCTCGTGAATCGTTCTGGCTATGTGTTTTACATTTTTCAAATTTTCATCCTCGCAATGCGGAAGAATTGTGGGAGGTCATAGAAGAAGAATAAGTGAGATTGAATACCTAACAAGAAATTTAATTCGTTCATTGCCAAAGAGATTAATCTAATCATTGCCGGAAACAGCAATATAACCAAATATTAAATAGATTCATTGCTTTTATCCAATGTCTTTATTCTGTTATTTATTGTGTTCTGTTATAAAAACAATGTCGGTACGCCCCTGCTGGAGAAGAGATACATTCAACCAAATATAACTACCTTGCTATCAACCAGAAATTATTAAGACAGAGCGTGAAAGAATATTCAGCGCTGTCTAGATAACAACTGCCGAACTAAGCAACGTGTTTCTCTAGACGGTAACATACCATATCTATAGAAAACTGTATTATCGTGCCTTCACTACTTGTCGGGCGAACCGAATGCGTATATAACAAAATAATTTGAAACATACATGAGTGGGTAAAAACCACACCAATTTGTATAATACAAAAGTATTTTTAATAATATAAAATATTATTAAAAATGGGGTGTGAAGAACACAATACAAGTTATATATTTGTGAATGTATCTCCTCTCCAGAGACGCAGATACGTATTTCACCTTTCTACAGGATCGTCGGTACGCCCCTGCTGGAGAAGAGATACATTCAACCAAATATAACTACCTTGCTATCAACCAGAAATTATTAAGACAGAGCGTGAAAGAATATTCAGCGCTGTCTAGATAACAACTGCCGAACTAAGCAACGTGTTTCTCTAGACGGTAACATACCATATCTATAGAAAACTGTATTATCGTGTCTTCACTACTTGTCGGGCGAACCGAATGCGTATATAACAAAATAATTTGAAACATACATGAGTGGGTAAAAACCACACCAATTTGTATAATACAAAAGTATTTTTAGTAATATAAAATATTATTAAAAATGGGGTGTGAAGAACACAATACAAGTTATATATTTGTGAATGTATCTCCTCTCCAGAGACGCAGATACGTATTTCACCTTTCTACAGGATCGTCGGTACGCCCCTGCTGGAGAAGAGATACATTCAACCAAATATAACTACCTTGCTATCAACCAGCGCTGAATATTCTTTCACGCTCTGTCTTAATAATTTCTGGTTGATAGCAAGGTAGTTATATTTGGTTGAATGTATCTCTTCTCCAGCAGGGGCGTACCGACGATCCTGTAGAAAGGTGAAATACGTATCTGCGTCTCTGGAGAGGAGATACATTCACAAATATATAACTTGTATTGTGTTCTTCACACCCCATTTTTAATAATATTTTATATTATTAAAAATACTTTTGTATTATACAAATTGGTGTGGTTTTTACCCACTCATGTATGTTTCAAATTATTTTGTTATATACGCATTCGGTTCGCCCGACAAGTAGTGAAGACACGATAATACAGTTTTCTATAGATATGGTATGTTACCGTCTAGAGAAACACGTTGCTTAGTTCGGCAGTTGTTATCTAGACAGCGCTGAATATTCTTTCACGCTCTGTCTTAATAATTTCTGGTTGATAGCAAGGTAGTTATATTTGGTTGAATGTATCTCTTCTCCAGCAGGGGCGTACCGACGATCCTGTAGAAAGGTGAAATACGTATCTGCGTCTCTGGAGAGGAGATACATTCACAAATATATAACTTGTATTGTGTTCTTCACACCCCATTTTTAATAATATTTTATATTATTAAAAATACTTTTGTATTAAACAGTATATTCATGATATCATAAACACATACTATCATCTCAGCCATTGTCCTTTTCAACATCTCTGCTAGGAAATTTGCATCAAAATTGTCTAGAGCATCAGCAGGTATCGACTTTAAGAGGCAAAAAAATCATTTTATCAGTAAGAATGTCTTCGTTGAAAACGTACCAAATCATATGAACGTATTTAAAACAATTAGATGATGGTACTTTATTTACATCGAGTAAAATTTCATTAATTACATGCTTATTTGAAAGTAGTATATTTTGTAGTGAATTATAAAATAACTCATTGGAAGTTTGAATGAAGCATCCGTAAATGTTCCCAAGTAATAAAGACTTGATCTTTGTCTTATTTTCCTTCTCGTAGAAACACTTCATAAGTTTCGATACATCTGAACTTTTCAGTAGACGTGCTGTTAAGCTGATGGAATGCCTTTTAACTGGTGTTATCGACGAATATAAAGAGTACAATATTTCTTCTAAATATATTTCCTGTGTTCTGTGTGTTAGACTCCAGATTCTGCCCATAAATTTTCCCGAATGAATACTTTCAATATTACTGATTAGCAAATTCGAATATTTCAGGATGTCTATTTTCGTCAAAATTGTTCTTTTTATTTTCTTTAAGGCGTTTGAATTTGTTTTTAATTGAAAAAATAACTTCACGAATTTGTATTTTGATTCGTCGGTATTTAATGCTGATAATACTTCTATGGCCTGAATTACTTTTTCATCATCGCTATCAGAAAGTCTTCTCTCATAAAATTTGAGAATACTGGTTTTAATATTTTCAGGTACTCTGTCGTAAATATACCTGAAACGTTTTCCAACTTTATTATGTCCTAATAAACCGTCAATATTTTCTAAAATTTTTTTAGGATAATTCTTCGCATACCAGTCAACCATATCATCATTGCCTAAGTCTTTATAGTTTTCCCAGAACATTTTATCCAATTTTTCATTGTAGTAATTTTTTATGCAATACCTCTAAGCGTTAGAAATAATTTCGAAGCAGCTACCTATCTATTATATTTACAAATTTCATATGGTAAATATAATAGGACAAATCAATTTTATTTTCTGGATTGAGTTCATTATATTTGACAGTACCTAAAATAAACGTTATCCACAAATCATCATAAAAGTATTCGTTATATTTAATGGTTATAAGAAATGTTCCCATTTGCAATAAAACTTTTTGATTTGGATTTTCAAAATTTATCCACGAAATATTGCTTCCACGCATAATTATAGTGTTTAGACAATCATCTATAGGTAAATCGTTCGTGATCAAGTGACACAAGTGCAGTGTGTGGTATTCACTTGGCAAAATCCCGCTCCACCTCACAATTCTTGATTCCATAGTTTCAATCAATATCCTATGCTCTCTGCTTAAATTTTCTAAACCTTCCCACATAAACACTTTCATAAATACACCCTTTACTATCATGTTATTATTTCTATATTTTTCATCAACATACTTGAATAAATCCAAAAGGATTTCTTCGTCCTTGTGATATTTACAAATTTTGTAAAAAATTTAGAGATAATCTAATTGATATTTCATTTCGGATTTATTTAGAAATTCCTTGCAAATTTGAACTGCTTTTTCAGCATTGTAGAAATATATTAACCTATGATTATTTTTGTCTTTTATTAATGTATCTAGAACTGCTTCTCGGTCAGATTTTGGCATCATTTGTAGTATTTTTGGAGTGAAAAATTCCAAATTATTTAAAATGTTTTTATTGCATATACGATAGAAAATAGTACTTATTAACTGGTAAAGCTTCTGCTGTGGGATAAAATTGAGTATAAGTTCTATTTTATCTCTTTTAGAGTAATCACTATTGAAAAATTCTTCCTTAAATTGACTAATATCTCCACTAAAAAAAGTAATCAAAAGAGATTCCAATTTATTCTTTCGTAGTAAAAAATTATAAAGATGTTTAACTTCAAATGATTTCATACTTATTCTTTTATCAAAAATAATATCTTCTTGTAATAAATAAATCCGTTTCAATGCACGTTTCCAAAGTCTTTGCTCTATATTATCTAATATATGATCTGACAGATTGGCTACAGTAGAAAGCTTATGTTGCATAACATATCGTATCGGTTTTTTGTAACAAAAGAATAACTTTGTGCAGGGTTTCTCCAATAAAAACTGTAAATAAAAGTCCCCAAAACTTAAATCTTTTTTAATATTCTCGTGAAATGATTGGAGTGTATTATCAACTTGCAATCTTTTATTTTGTCTTTGATGAAAACTACGCTACAAGCTGGTAGTATTGATATCGCTATTTTATGACCATAATGCTTTTCTAAAATTTCGTAAAATTTATTTGCTCTTTCTTCATGTTTGCATACTTTAGAAAACGCATTTACAACTTTCAATTTGGAACTAAGACATATTGGGCATAGTTTCAGTAACAAATGCATTGAGGTTTATGTAGAGAAAAAATGGATGAAGGAATTCCCAATTCTTCAGTACTCTACCAATAATTACTGGCTCATTTTCTTGCAATATATCTAGTACTTTAAAGTTTCGTTTGAATCGTAACAAAAGATCAAGTTTAAATATTTTGTCTATTGAAGTTTCTTCCATTACAGATTTGATGAAAATGTTGATGGCATTAACTTTTCCATTTAACATATTTTGGACTGTTTTCATAAAGATAGTGAATCATTTCTTCTTATTTTTAGACGCTTCGCTATTTAAATCTTGAAGATCCTTTATTAAAGTTTGAATTTCAACCTCGATAATCTAAAAAGAAATAAAATTGTAAATACTGAGACAATGGCAAATGTACTAGTATAGTTATAAATAAAACGGAAACAATTTTAAACATACATGAGTGGGTAAAACCTTTCTTAAGAAAAACATTTTTAATAATAATCAAAATATTATTAAAAATCGGGTGTAGAGAACACAATACAAGTTCACATTTGTGTGAAAATTGCTTTCTAGAGATGCGGGCACGACAAGTGTTCACCATTGAACCGCTTGAAAGAATTGTAATTAATTGAGTACGAGTAGATATCAGAAATTAGAGATATTTTGCTGAGGTTTTTACACATTAAAACAGAAGCAACTTGACAAGCAGATTTGTGCCAGGAAATCGTAGATAGAATTGATAGACGGATTTGACAAAAATTGTGGAAGAGAAAAGTCTAATAAACCCAAAATAAGAGAAGAATTAATATTGTTGTGAAAAAGATTATACAACTCGAGTAATAGAAATACGTTTGAAAGATAGTGCAGGTATATCGAGTAACGATGCAGTTTGATCAAAATTGTGAGGTGGACACAATAAATCAATTTGAAAGCGCAAAAATTTAACAAAGCGTCTCTGGATTATCTCTAATATCGGTTTCTGCACTTCATAATATAGGTACCAAATTATGCAAGCGTATTCAAGCCTGGATCTCAAGCTTGTAGATATATTCGCAAGATCTGCAGTTACATATTGCTGTGAGTTTTGCATTTGATATGATTTTATATAAAATGAATGCTTGCGTGGGCGGTTACTCAAGCATATTTTTATTTAGACTCTGTATAACTTTTGGGTATATCGGGGCGATCTTTTTGGGTTCTGTGTAACTAGGCCTAGCGTCCAAAGTAAATGTAAAGAAATAATACAACAAGAGGTAAATTGTTAATACAGTAAAACCTCTAATTATGGACACCTCCGACAATCGGACACCTCTAAAAAATGGACATTTTTTGTGGTACGAAATTTTATAACGGGTTTTCTTAACAATAGTCACTCCTAATATTGGACCCTCCATAAATCGGACGCGGACACCCTTTATTTCACCGAAGCAATAAAACATCTGTAAATATATCTCTTAATTAAGGACAGACAAGACGGGCGGCGCCGAATAAAATTTTGCAATTATGTATTTATGTATGTACTTTTATTGCTGCACACGTGGAAGTATATCTCCTCGGGTTTTTCCCATAATACATATGTGTGTACAAAGTGTACACGTGGAAGTATATCTACTCGGGTTTTTCCCATAATACAAAGGAACGACGGTTTACCACTGGCCTACTCGTCAGGTGATAAGTGGAGTGATATGTATTTTGAATCAGTTTGAACTAGCCTTTGATAGTGTCAACATGGATTCTAGTAAAAGAAAGCGGTTAACAATCCAAGATAAAATTGATATTATTGCGGGTAGTGAACAGCAAAGCTTAAGTGTCCGAAAGCTCGCGGAAAAGTTTGGTGTCGGAAAGTCGCAAATTAATGATATAGTGAAAAACAAAAGTGAAATAAAAGAACTTTTCGAGAAAAATGGAAACCTAGCTCAAAAAAGGAAGTTTCCAAAAACTAGTGGTTAGCAATCGACGGAGCAGTGTTCAACTGGTTCTGTAAGGTGCGAAACAAAAATATTCCCATGTCAGGACCCCTACTCAAAGAAAAGGCGCTGGAAGTAGCACAAAGTTTACAACTCACCGAATTCAAAGCGTCTAATGGTTGGTTGGAGAAATTTTGTCAAAGACATAAAATATCATTTAAAAGTGTGTGTGGTGAATCTGCCTATGTAAACATGCAAAATGTAGACGATTGGAAAGTCAAGTTGCAATCAATATGCAAAGATTACTCTCCGAAAGATATTTTTAATGCTGATGAAACCGGTTTATTTTTCCGCGCCCTTCCGACAAAAACATTTGCGTTAAGAAGTGATAAATGTGCCGGAGGAAAATCTGCAAAAGAACGACTACCTATATTGTTGTGTTCAAATATGGAGGGTGATAAGGAAAGGCCGTTAGTCATCGGTAAAAGTAAGAAACCTAGATGTTTTAAAGGAGCTCATGTGGATAAGTTGCCGATAGGATGGATATCTAACAAAAAAGCGTGGATGACTTTGGATATTATGTCAGCTTGGTTAAAGAACTTTGATAACAAGATGAAGAAAGAAAAAAGGCATGTAATTTTGTTTCTTGATAATGCCACTTCTCATCCGAAGATTTCATTGGAAAACGTAAAATTGGTTTTTCTGCCTCCAAATACTACCTCGCATTGTCAACCTATGGACCAGGGTGTGATTCAAAACTTTAAGGTAATTTACCAGAGCATGCTTGTAAAAAGGCGTTAATGGATACTGAAAATTCACTAGAAATGGTAGAAAAAAACATTACGGTAGTCGCTGCATTAATATGGATATCAGCTGCTTGGAAAAAAACTCTCGCCTGTGACCGTAAGAAACTGTTTTCAAAAATGCGGATTCAATCAAAGTGACAGTGATCTAAGTGCAGAGTGCGATATAGAAGATAATATACCATTAGCATTTTTATTTCCCAATTTTAACATCACTAATTTAGATTTAAGCACATACGCATTTATTGATAATGAGTTATTTACTGAAAATCCTAATGTTTCCATTATAGATTGTATCGATGAAATTACTGATATCAGTGATGAAATGGAAAATGAGATTGAAGAGGAATTTGTAACTAGTATATCAAATATTTCAGAAGCCCATCAAAAATTAAAAGATCTTGAGAACTATTTCTTAAGCACTAACAGTTTTAACATTGCTAACAATATTTCTCAAGCTCTTCTTGAATGTGAATCTGAGATATTTAAACATAAAATTAAAAAAGCAAGACAAACAACAATTAATGATTATTTCAAGTAAAATCTAGCATAAAATATGTATGTATGTATGTGTATTAAGTATTCTAAATTTTTTTCGACTTTCGTCTTATTATATGTGATTAAATTGATATGAGAATGAATATTTTTTCGTTTTTTTTTCACCTCCACATTTTGGACACCTCCATATATTGGACATTTTAGGATTCCCCGTCAGTGTCCATTATAAGGTGGTTATACTGTAATTCTTTTATTGTCTGTTTGTATGTTCACATCTCATTTTGTTTAAACTTAAAATATCTCATTCTTAGCTTAAAGACTTAAATTATCCACGAAAATTTTTATACAAACTTTATTTATGAACAACACACGTATAGTTTTGGAGTCTTTGGCCTTGGATTCAATTGAATCTCTCGAACGATCACGTTTAAATATTTCACTTACAAAAGGGAGTATTTGCCCTCCTAATGTTAAGTTTAGTACTCAAAGTGTACTTCAACTGTTAAGTATAGAGTTCTGGCTTCTATTGATATTTGTTTCAAATTCAAGTATGCTATTCAGCGTCTATTTAAGTGGAAGTCTAGTTTCTACAGAATATACGCGCTTATCTTCACACTATATATTTTATTGTTTTCACGTCTATTAATGAACGTTTAGTTTAAAATTTCAACAGCACAGATATTTTGAGATTATTCTTGGAAACCTGCTTCCTACTCATTTGTCTCTAATACCTGGCCTAAGATACACTTCAATCGAGTATTTATGATTATTTATTCAAGTCAATAATCCACATGCGTTTTAAAATCATTTGATTAGCTTTATGTACTTCAATTCTACCACGTGTGAGGTCTTACTTACTCTACACTAAGTTCCTTATTTGCCCTACTAAATTTTTCTTGTAAATGAACATTGATAATTTTGCAGTGATAATTGATAAATAACTATACTGCTTGCAATAAATATATCTTCACTCTTATATTGTTTTAATTTAAATAAATTGTTAATGTTTATTAACTCAAAGACTGAACGTAGAAAACTACTTAGTTTATAATAATGACCAAAATGGAAATTTCAAATATGAATCTCGAATAAATAATAAATCTCTAATGATGTGCGAAGAGTTTCTGATGAATATCTGATCAATCTGTTTATTCTGCCGAGTCTGGCCTTTTATATGCTGTGTTTTGTGATTTCTGGAATATTTTTCCACTCCAAGGGGATTTATTCCTATTTTGTCTAATTTTAATCTTTATTTTACATTTTGACGCCTGTATATTCCTATCTATTTTGTCTATGTATTTTCTCCTGTGTCGTAATTTCGGTGTTTTGTACCTTTTATCATGGGGTTACAAATTTCCTCTCGTCCGCATTCCAGGAATTTCTTTTATTTTGTGTCGTATCTTGCAAAATTTTCCAGGTAAATCCTATTTAAGTCGCCTTGGCATTTTTATTTCTCGCTCTTCCTCCTTAGTTTTCGATACGACTCTCTAATTTCAATGTGTATGTTTCCTTGATTATATTTTTATTATTGTGCATGCGCATTCTAATATCCTTTCCATTTTGACACTTTGCCTTTGTTTACATTTGAAACTTTGGTGTTTTAATTGTATTATTTTTATATTACAATGTTTTGTTTGCAATGTTTGCATTCGTTATTAATATTTTCGTTGTTTTTAGATTGCACTGCTCCTGTTCTTGATGTTTAAATGGCTTATTTATTTGGTTTTCCAGTTTAAAAATGCCTTTGATGTCTCATGTTTATTTGTCCATTTGGAATGTTGTTTATAAAAAACAATTGAGTTAAAATTGAATGTGATCGCTAATGTTACTAATGCATAAAGAAAAGATTATTCTGTATCCTTTTTCTCCATTGTCGATACGTACAGCATGTTAAAATGATTTCATTTTAATTTCTTTTTGGCTATTCAGGTTCCGTTTAATTTATTTATATTTTATTAAATTCTATTTCTATTTTATACTCAGTCAATTTGATAGCAATATGATGAAACTTAGATTTTGCCTTGCCCGTTTAGCCACAGATCAGTAATAATTACAGAACGGACACGCTTACCACATGACGCAAAGCCCAGTGCAGTACTGGCGAAAGGCTGTATTTCTAAAATATTTAATTTTATTTATATAATTGGAAAACGAACGGGTGGTGATCTATAAAATTACGAAATACATATTTATTTGTTGAAAAGTTGTATTTATAAAGTTTTTAATTTTATTTATATAATTGGAAAACATACGGGTGGTGATCTATCTATCTAAAATTACGAAATACATATTTGTTAATTAATTTTATTTATATAATGGAAACAAACGGGTGGTGATCTATAAAATTGCGAAATACATATGTATTTGTTGAAAAGTTGTATTTTTAAAGTTTTTAATTTTATTTCTATAATTGGAACATTTTTATTTGTTCATTTTATCGTTCAAGTTGAGTAAAGGAGTATTAATATTGACTAGCAATAGTTTCTCAAGGTTTTCTTCTGTCAATTTTGTTCTCTTTGAATTAAGTACATCCTTATAAATAGAAAAAAAATAAAGAATATTCTAGATCCAAATAAACGAAATTAAATAACGAAATTTTATGCACACTTACGTGAAAATAATTGGAAGTTGTTGCTTAAATGAAAAGAAAAGGAATGTACGTGCTATTTCTCTTACGAAATACAATAAACTTATTTATTTTATCTACGTACACCACTGCAAAACACTATATTCTCCGAATACAATAGCTGGGTTGTCCATTGTTATCGCTGCGAGACCAGGTGGCCGAGTAAGTCAAACAAATACTTCATTGAATTACGCCGGGATGTACTGAGGGACGTTATACACAATTCCAATTGCCGATTGCGTTTTATGGAAATTGCATCCGTTCTCTAGTAATAATATAGATGTGTAACTTAATAGTAAAATAGATACTTCTGTATAGCTTGTGTGCTGGGATCCATGCGGGGAAAGGGGATTGGTTGCTTACACAATTGTGTATGCAACCAACATAGCTGAAGTTAAATTACTATTGGGATTATTCAAATTTTATGTATAAAGGAAAAATAATCTTTCACAAACTTAATTCGTATAAAAATATATTTAGAATCTATACCAACTCTTATGCTAGATAAATTTAAATAAATACAATAGTATTCTCAAAAATTGTCTAGTAATATGACACTATCCAGTTAATATTAATATAATAAAATTTACAACTAATAATATCAAAAAAATGGTAAAACTATTTATACACTATTATCCATAATCCTAAATGCTAGTTACACAAACAAACAAATCCAACGAAAGTTTATAGCATATAACACGAGCACGAGATCACAAACTTTAAATACGGCGAATACTAATCGACCAAGATAGCCAACATTTTTTGTTAACATATGAAATTCTTACCCCAGAACAACTTCTAAATGCAACACCCTTGTGATGTTTAAGTTGCATGACTAATTTCCTTCCCTCATCTTATTTGGATACCTTACCCCGCAAAATTATACACGGATAGCCTATCAAGCTACACACCTATATATATATATATATACAATGTGTCCGGGAAAATGTGGGAAATCTCTCGGATTCAGATAGAACATTAAAAAATAAGATGACAAGTTCCCATAATTTTTTTCCTAGCGACCCTCCCTACGGAGATACGGCCTCCTAAAGACGCCACTGGAAATCAATTTTTCTTGAATAACTTTTAAACTACTTATTATAATTTAATGAAAATTTAATATGATAAACAGTAGTAAGGACCTCTTAAAATACTGCCCTTAAATTTAAATTAGCTTGTTTACTTTACCAGGGGCGGACTAGGTTGTACATTTTAATGCTTACATTTTTAACACCCTGTATGATAAGGAGTTAAAAAAAACATATTTGGATACATTGAACATTAAGCTAAAGAAAAGGTACTCTTGTTCATTGTCGATAAAATGAACCGTTTTCGAGGAAAGAAAAATAAAAGAATTAATGTTTTATTTCTATTAAAAAGAACCATGTTTTTTATTTTTTTTGTCTGCAACAAAGTGTGATACAAAAGTCATTCCCGGAACAAAAAAGTTTTAGTTTAGGTTATTTAATACGACAAAATTACAAAGATTCTTAGAAATGCAGTTTTGTCCCAGAAAGGCACCTTAACAAAAATTATGTTTAGAAATGTACTCACTAAAGCTTGTAACGATTGAACCTAAATACGCTAATTAGAAATAATCAATTAAAAACTTCAGAAGTGGGTTCACTATGGGCTCCGTGAACTCTGATACACTTGCGGGCACGACGAATAGAGGACTGCTGTACTCGCCACAACAACCCAGCATTGTTTCTTATCACATCACAATGAAATGTGATTCTCTGTAAAAGTTCCTCCCTAGTATCAACCGGAGAGGAATACACCAAGGTTTTGAGATGACCCCACAGGTGAAAATCCATTGGCGTTAGGTCGGGAGACCGTGGAGGCCAGGCAATCGGACCTCCTCTGCCTATCCAACGGTTTGGATAGACGTTATTCAGGTGGTCGCGTACAGCAACGCTAAAATGAGGTGGGGCCCCATCATGCATAAAATACATGCTTTGGCGGGTTGCAAGTGGCAAATGCTCTATTGAATCCACAAAAGCGTTCTGAAGGAACTGTAAATAAAGTTCACCATTCAATCGTGGCGGCAATACGCATGGTCCAATCAAGAAATTGCCAATTATTCCTGCCCAAACATTAATTGATTAGAACTGATGTTGATAATGATGAACGACAGTGGCATGAGGGTTTTCATCAGCCCATACATGCGAGTTATGTAAATTTACAATACCATTTTTGGTAAACCCTGCTTCATCGGTAAAAAGAATAGTGCTAATGAAGTTTGGGTTTGTTCGTTGCTGATCTAACAGCCAGTTTGCGAACTGGATTCTACAAGGAAAATCTTCAGGAAGTAGTAGATGCACTTTTTGCAGATGATAAAGGTAAAACAACTGTTCTTTAAGTACTTCATGAATTGTCGTTTTTGACGTATTAAGCTGCGCGGCTAATCTTCGAGTGCTTATTGAAGGAGTATCACCTACAGTATCCAAAATATTTTCCTCCATTGCACCGTACGTACTGTTCTTCTCACACCAGCATCAGTACTTTTTTTCGAAAAACTTCCTAAAACATTAACGAAAGTCAATATTGTTACCTTATTGAATCGCCCACCAGTCTCTCTTAGACGTTGGTCAAGTCGCTGAAATGTTTTCTGATTTGGAATATTGCGATTAGGATATCTTTGTTCATACAACCTTCTTGCTTCCAAAGCATTGCAAGATGCAAGACCGTACATAAGATGCATATCTGCATACTTACTAAATGTGTATCCCCTTATTAAATTAAATTTACCAAGATATTCAAAATTCAATAAATTGATATCGAAGTAAAGGATCAACGTGTTAACAATATGAAAGACTACAAGATTTAAAATTTACACGTCAATGCAAGATATTTATTAATTCGTGGGTACCATAGTAACGTTTGTAAAAACAATGCGTTTTTTAGTACTAAAAACATTTTTATTTCAGACTTTTGTATCACACTTTGTTGCAGACAAAAAAAAATAAAAAACATGGTTCTTTTTAATAGAAATAAAACATTAATTCAATTATTTTTTTTTCCTCGAAAACGGTTCATTTTATCGACAATGAACAAGAGTATCTTTTCTTTAGCTTAATGTTCAAGGTATCCAAATTTGTTTTTTTTTAACTCCTTATCATACAGGGTGTTAAAAATGTAAGCATTAAAATGTACAACCCAGTCCGCCCCTGGTAAACTAAACAAGCTAATTTAAATTTAAGGGCAGTATTTTAAGAGGTCCTTACTACTGTTTATCATATTAAATTTTCATTAAATTATAATAAGTAGTTTAAAAGTTATTCAAGGAAAATTGATTTCCAGTGGCGTCCTTTAGGAGGCCGTATCTCCGTAGGGAGGGCCGCTAGGAAAAAAATTATGGGAACTTGTCATCTTATTTTTTAATGTTCTATCTGAATCCGAGAGATTTCCCACATTTTCCCGGACACATTGTATATATATGTGATTTGTGCGTTTATCGGTGTATTGAACACATCCAAATTCTTTACACACTCTGTACATGCTAATAGAATGGCCTCAAATTTGTAAATAAAATCAAGTGTTTTAAATTTCTGATTACTTTATATATGTCAGGATTTAGATGTAAGTTCTTATATTTACACCAATAGTAAATATTAGTTAAATCGGTTTGACGCTTTCCACAATCATTTAATGTATGTAATGGGCTATTAACCCTTAAATCATTAGCGAACAATAATTTATTAGATATAATTCGGTAGCTGGGGTTGTTCATAAATTTAATAAATAAGAGACGTCCCAAGTTAGATCCTTGAAGTACATCAGATGACAGAAAATAAGCGACGAAGAAGAAGCGATTAAACAAAACGTGTTGCGGCTTGTTAGTCGGATATGATCTAAAGAAATCAATCTAAAAGTCCATTGCCATATGGATGAAACGATGGTTCTGTATTATGATCCTTTATCCAAAAAGAGTATAAGGAATGGCGGCAACCAGATGAACCTCGTTCCATAAAGGCAAAAGGTTCAATCGATGAGAAAGATTATGGTCACAAAATTTTTGGACTATAAGAGCATTTTACAGATTGACTTTAATAATAGCAATATAACTGTTAACGACACATATGCTTGCTTGTTACCTAAATTGAGAGACAAAATTCGTGAAAAACGGCGAGGAAAATTGTCAAAAGGTGTACTGCATGACAATGCACACGTTCATACTGTTACAGTTTCACAGCTGCAATTCGAAAATGCTGTGTTTAAGAAATTGAACATTTACCGCATAGTCGGGATATGGCTGTTAGTAACTATTATTTATTTTCCTATTTAACAAAAGATATTAGGGGACGTCATTTTCATGACGATTGTGTTGCAAATATAGCCGCAACATTGCAATATTTTGAACGAAAACATGAGACTATTTTTACAATAGTATGGAATCGTTGTAATAAATGGATTTAAATTAATGGAAAAATAAAAATTATGAAACATTCAAAACTTAATTTTCGCTATGTTAAGCTGAGAACATGCATAGAATACTTTGTATGTGGGACAATATACATTGTTAATCAAAATGATCAATTAATTGCTTGTAAACATTTATATTTTTCTATGACATCGGGTTTATTTTTATAGAATTATAATATATTTAGAAGCAACCTACTGAAAAAGAAAGATAAATTCGTTATTATGAAATTATAATAATTTATAAAATATGTACATTTATTAAAAAGCTTAAGAATTAAAGAAATAAAACGGAAAAGTATGTTATTACCTTCATCTCAATTTTAAGAAGATTTTGCAAGAGTATTCTCGTGACAGTGATTAAAAATGAAATGAAATTAAAAGCCAAATATATTTGTTATTATAATATTTTATGGGAATGTATCTAATGAAACTTACGATTACTCTGCTGATTTCTGAGGCACGTATTTTTTTAATTTGAAAAATTTCGAGAGTGTATTTTTAAATAAAAATATTATAATTATTTTTTTAATATCGTCAGGAGATACGTGTATAATAATCTAGTAAAAATCTGTACGTAGTAAGAACTCTGACAACTCGAATGTAGGATATTTAGTGGACGTTATTACCTCGACAACACAAAATCAATAACAATAAAAGTTATAATTCTTATAATTTTTTATAGTTTTCGAAAAGTGATTCACCTTAATTAAAGATATTGATTAAATTTACACATAGAACTACTTAAGAATCGCCAATCATTTCATCTAAACTAATTAAAAAAAATTTACTGTAGAGATAACAGGTGTATGTATATGTACCCCAGAATTACTTTATTTAGATAAATTCCAGAAGACCTTTGAGAATTTCGAAATAGAAATATCAATGCGTGAAGTGATTTTTTCCTAAAGATTCACCATTTTGTGATTTACTATACTCGTATGTACACAGTCTAACCATAAATACTGTCAGTAATTTAATGACGTACAAAAAATAACTCATCGTACTACTAACTAGGACTATTACAACTGATAACAATAATAAGTAGAGTTGTCAGATTTTCTCCACATTCCAGAATCCTTCTCAGTACCTATAAGTTAATACTTATATACGTACGAACGTTTTCAAAACACATTGGGTTTTATAAAGAACACGTGTTCGTATGACATCACTACTCAGCATTTTTGTTAATATATACAGTTCGATAAGATTTAAGTATTAACAAAGAAATTACTTATTGGAAGAGATGTTTACGAAAAGTTTTGTTTTTTTTACCCAATTATAAAAGAAATTATAAAAGAAAGATTGCGAATTTGAAGATAAGCAGGTTCATTGTATGCATTGTGTTAGGTCGTGTATGCCGGCCAGATGTTTATACTTTAGTTAAGCCTAGATGTCGACGTGAGGCGGTTGAACTTGTGATATTATAACATGTCGATATAAATTAGTACGTGATGTATTTTGAAAACATTATTACAAATTAACTTGTACTGAGTAGGACTCTGGAATGTGGCGAAAAATAACAGCTCTTGTAATAAGTTTTGCTAAAATATAAACTAAAAACAAATTTTTAATACAAAAGAGCACTATTTACATGATGTAACCCTTAATTATAAATAACAAACCTAATCTAAATAATCTACTATATATATATATATATATATATATATATATATATATATATATATATATAGTTGATTAAATTAGTTGTCGATTTAAGATCTGTTTTACTTTGATATGTATATACATATTTAAAATTACATGTTTCGGCCCATTTGATATGTACATATCAAAGTAAAACAGACCTTAAATCGCCAACTAATTTAATCTACTATAACATACAAAGGTCAAGAAATAATTAATCTATATATATATATATATATATATATATATATATATATATACCGGTTGTCTCAGTTATGTTGTTCCAGTGGCGTACCTCCGTTATCTAATAAGATACAAATTTGAAATTTGGATATCTGATATACACCTAATGTTCTTTAAGTTGAGCGTAATATTAATATTCTTTCACTTCCTGTTTAACCGGAAACGACCCTAACTTTTTTATTTTAAATAGCACTGTATATTTTCCTCAAAATCTGAATTCTACCAAAAATTCTCTTTCCCATGAAGTATTACACTTTGTACAGAGGTGAAATTGCATTTTAAATATTCAAAAATTGGGATCGTAGATAACAAAGCGATCTATGGAAACTAGAGCAAAATTTCACATTATTTGTTTGTTAACTTTGACAGTTCATAAAGTGATATTAAAATTTGTTTCAAAGTTGCTTCGAACAAAGTTGTATTTAAAATTAATAACGACAATTTTACAAATGAGGGAAGATTGAATATGATCCTCGTTTATGGGGAATGTAGAAGAAACAGGCGTGATGCCTTCCGTGTTGACAGAGAGCGGTATCTTGACAGACATATGCCAAGCGCTATGTATTTTACGCGTCTGGCTTCAAATTTGGAGTGATGCCTTTTCAAAGAAAACAATTGTTTTTAAAAGACCGCTACTGATGAAAAGCACAGTGTTGGTGTTTTGGGAAATGTGCTTAGTAATCCGCTTATGTCAATACGACAAATTGAAGCAGAATATGATTGGTATCTCTCGTTCTTCTATTCCACGAATCCTAAAATCCTCCAAATTCAGGCCTCTCGAAATTCACCTGCATCAAGGATTAGAACCAGGAGATTATGATAGAAAACTGGCGACTGGCGTTTCTTGCATGGCTAGCAACTGCCCGCGAAGATGGCATTATTAGCTCAATATTATGCATAGCTGAGAGCCGCTTTTTTAATAATGGAACCGTAAATCGACACAATTGCCATTATTGGTCTGTTGAAAATCCTCATGAGAGAGACCAACTTTTAGAGAATTTGGGAACTAATGTATGGTGCGGCATGATCGATGGATACATTATTGGACCAAAGTTTTATGAAGGAATCTTAACTGGTGAGGCATATTTAGAATTCTTTTAGGACGCATTTCCAGGTTTTCTTGACAATGTTTCGCGGAATATACGTGCCAACACGTATTTTCAGCATGATGGGGCACCCGCTCACAATTTTAGAATTGTGACTGATTATGTTAATCCGATTTTTCCTAATAAGTGGATAGGCCCGCATGGACCAATAGGATGGTCTGCAAGATCACCCGATCTAACGCCGATAGATTTTTCTATGGGGATATTTGAAGGATTGGGTGAACCACACGACTCTTGCAGATTTGGAAGATTTAAAAAATAGAATTAGAAATGAATGCGCAGCTCTTAATGCCGAGGTATTAAGAAGTCTTACCTCTGGTGAACTTTTGCATCGAGCCGAATGTTGCATTGAAGCAAATGGATATTTGCTTCAATGTAACATTTTGAACATTTTCCTTAGCATATTTTCTGGCGCTCACGGTTCAAGTTTGGTGCCACTACGAGATATAAATACCGTTTTTGTATAAATTAAATTAATAAATATATTTTTGTGATTTATTTAACATTATTTTTCTGTTATTTGACTTTCAATAAAATGTTTGCAAACCGCTCATGTCTAAATGAATATTTTTTCTAACAGAGATCTTAAAAATGCATTTTCGGGAAGTGTATTTTTGCTACTTTAAATTCAAATACGAATTAATGAACATGCTTTTCATAATTTTCTACAATCCCAATTTCTGAATATTTAAAATACAATTTCACCTCTGTTTTGAAGTCTAAATACAAAGTGTAATACTTCATGAGAAAGAGAATTTTCAGTAGAATTCAAATTTTGGGGAAAATATAGAGGGTGCTATTTAAAATAAAAAAGTTATGGTCGTTTTCGATTAAACCGGAAGTGAAAGAATATGGATGTTAGGCTCAATTTAAAGAACATTATATGTATATTAGATGCCCCAAGTTTCAAATTTTTATTTTATTAGATAACGAAGGTACGCCATTGGAACAACATAACTGAGACACCCGGTATATATATATATATAGGTATATATAGGAATACATATATATATATATATATATATATATATATATATATATATATTGATAACGGCCCCCTTTACTGGGCTGTGGTGAGATTATAAAATGTTAATGAGATAAAAGTGTAAGATAAAATTATGTATTTGAAAAGATTAGTCGGGCGCCTTAATTTATAAAATCTCACCCCAGATTGCGCTATCTTTATCTCAAATAGCCAACTAGTCGGAAAGCAAGAAACTATATTTAATAAAACTTTACTAAATGTGGGTGATCTCGGGCTCGTTGTGAGTTTTAGGTTGTTGCTTCCAAAAAAGAGAATAATATTAATGTTGACGCTTAATATAATAACTCCTACAAATAAATATGAACAAATAAAAGATTCATGTAAAATTAAAAATATTATGTTTATTAAATTAAAGGAAACTGTAAAAATATAACGTATTACAAATGTGATATTAACGAAACTGCATATACGCATAAACAACAAGGTGTTACTAATGTGAAAAGAGGTTATGTGTGTTAAACTAATAAATAATATGAATATAAATGTGAATACTCTTATTACAATAATGGTGAGTACCCTTTTATTGTTATCTCTAAGTTATAAATAGGTTGTTTAATTAAATATAAAGATCATGACAGGATGTGATAGATTAGGTAAATAATTCGAGTATATTATTAAATAAAAGTTTAAAGAATTTAATTTTTGAAAAAAAAAATAAATATTATCTGAAAACCTGTTATAATAATGATGCTGATGTATGTTTGTAGATCGTCTGTGTGAATTGGGAAGATCCTCGGTGATCCAAAAATGTTCGGGTGCAGCACAAAATGATGGCGGTGTAGGTGGCTGTTTACGCAGACGCTATCGAAGATTTTCCTCGGACTTCGTCTTCGGTGCCTAATTACTCACTGCGCTCGTTTCTGGCTGTAGAATTTCAGGTATCGTTGTTGATGTACGTTAGACTATATTGTTGAAGTTCGGCGATGGATTCTTATATATAATTCTTCTGATTTTCTATCGTTTTCGGTGGAACTACGTCTGTGACGCTATATTGTTTGAAAGTTCGTTATTACCGAAAATTCTTGTAGTAATTCACTTGACGATCGAGTTAATTAATATTCTGGATACTTTTTATCACTTTTAGCTGAATTTATAATTTAAATTTGTGTTTTATGCAAGATTTCTAAGGCTTGGTCTAAAAAGATGCGTCTATTTATTTTTCAAATTCAAGGATCGAATTATTCGACAGCACTTGTCTGAATATTACCAAACACGCTATCTATTGATATCAATAATCTCGATGATTTACCCTTTTAACAATTTTATATAAAAAGAATTTGATTAATTTAGATTATCTAAATGATTTTAAAAATTATATTATAAATTACCAAGTTAGGTTAAGATAAATTTGAATGATACAAATCGCATACTGCGCATGATAAATGTAAACATAGCGAGATGTCAATTTGTAGGCGTGTCTTACTAGTGTCGATATAATACAAAGTTGCATATGGATTTGAATATGTTTTTCGCGCTAATATTTGAAAATTTGAATATGATATAATAAAATTAAATAATGAAAGGAAAATGTATATAGAAATTTAAAGAATGAAATGATCGTTATAAAAATACATATGCACTTCGATACTACTAAGACTTAATAATATTATTTATATAACCATTATATTATAACCCTTTTTCACTTTGTATGTCTTATTCTTCCTATTTCAGATGCAGCTCTATATGGATAACATGCATCACAACAATGTCCCCGTCGAAAAAATGTCGGAATGTACAAATGAGGACATTCTTTTCGCTGAAGATGATGTAGGAAATGAAAGATAACAACCTTGTTTTTCTAAACTTATTACGTGTCGATCGAATTAAACAATTAGAAAGAAAAATAAGTTAACACCATAATATAAAAACTTTATGAATTGTAAAAACGAAATGTTTGTTTGTGTGATGAACTTCCTTAACATTATTTTAGTATACCAAAGTCTTTTCTTCCTTTTTTTTTTTTTTTGATTATCAACTATTATTCTATTGTTTCTTTGTAACTTCTCTTTATTTATTCAAGCTGTCCAAATTCAAATTATCCAGTCTAAATTAATGTTTCTTGTTTAAGTATATTTATTTGTAATTATATAAAAATAGTTTAGTTGTAGTATTCATTTAATTGATGTATTTTGCGAGCTATAACATACCTTTCACTGTAATTAATAATTTTAATGACTGTATTTATTCAATTGTATATTACTGTTTTCTGTGGTTTTAAATTTGTATTATATACTTCTTGTACTAATTACATTATATATTCAGATATTTGTTCGTAGTATTATCATTGGGGTTATTTTATTTATATCTTTTATTGATGGTACATGCTCAATAATTCTATTAATAAATCGTTATTCTTAGTCTTTTATTATAATTGATATACTGATATAAGCTTTAGCTTTCATAATAAATAATTCTCTCTTCATACATGCAAGACGTTACATTCACATTCTATTCTCTAATCAATTAAAATACCACTCCTTTAACATATATATTCTACCTTATTAGAAGACACTTTTGTCTATATTTTAATATTTTCATAATAATAATAATTCATTTATTTCATATATAATTCTATACACCTCTATCATATGTATTAATACCTTCAACCTTCAAAATCTTTACCTAGTCCCTCTTATGTCATATCTACACTCCTTTATTATTTATTTTCAATTATGCTCTCTCTTTTTCAATAATAATACGTTCAAACTTTCATTTTATTTTTTTTTTTAAATTATCATGTTTATAAGTGAATATGTTCCCCTTTTATTAATTCGATTGATAGTACCAATATTATTTTAAATAATTGTTCTTTTGTAAGCTTATTTTAACCATCTAAATATGTGGTGTTACCTTTCTTTTTTTCAGTGTATTATCTCTCTTAATTATTGTAAATAAGTATTAATATTATAGCTCCAGTTATGTTTGTTTTCTTTATAATTTTATTTATTAATTATCTAGCTAGTTATATATTCATTTATTGTATTATAGTTTTATTATGTGTTCTTTCTTTTTCTTATTAAATTGTGTTTATCATCTGTTTGTTTATGTTTAATATAAGTGTAATTATTTTAATTTATCTGTAATTATAACTCGTATCCCCGTATTCTGCTTTGTTCATCATCGTTTTTTTTTTTTTAAATGTCGATATTCTGTCATCGTATTTATTTAAATAGTTAATTTTCGACGAACTGTTTTAAAGATATTGATGCTGTTATCCCGGTGTAGAAATATCATGTTACCTCTTCCTTGAGATATATGTAAGTTTTTGTTAATTAGTGTGTATATATTTATAATTTTTGTGTAAATGTGTATATTGGTATTGATTTTTATACTGTATAAATTATGAAGAAAATTGTTATGATTTAAGTATTCGTATATCATTGAATTGTTTATCATGCCTTCTTTATTTATTAAGTTAGTTATCATACTATCGTGTATAGTTAAATTTGGTGAAATTAAAGTGATGTTTTGTATGTTAATTTTGTTAGTTTGTATTAAGTTGGTTGCATAATTATGATTAATATTCTTGATTTTGATATTGGATAAGTTAAAATTAATGTTATTAATCCCCGTCTTCTCTATGTTAAAATTATTATATTCCCTTTCATTGTTTATTAAGAAACTCTGGTATGCTTTGTCATTTATTTGAAATTGATTGTATAAATTATTTTTAACTTGGTATCTACGCAGTTTGTTAATATTCACGTCATGTATGACTTTGGTTGCATCAGTGTTGTTATTATTGTGAATATTGGCGTTTATCTGTCGATCTCCCCGTACTTGATTGTTTATTATTTCTTTTTGTTCTTTATTTATGTTACTTGAGTTAATTGTTGTCGTACCCTGTACCTCTTTTTGTATGTTAAATATATTAGAAATGGTTTGTTTTTGATCGACATTTCCGGAATCTATTTTATTAGTCTGATTATTGCAATTATATTCCAATTTGTTGGTTGTGCCTAATCGTTTTGTCCATTGTGAATTTAGTAAATTAATGGTTTCATCCAGTTTAATTAAGTACTTAAGTTCGTTTTCTTCCATCCTTTTCTGAGCTGTAGAAATTTCTGCTATCTTTCCCTCTAAATCAACTTTGAAAGCACTTAATTTGTTATCGATGTTTGCATTATTTATTTCAAATTTTTGATTAATATTGTTCATGTTTATCTCTAATTTAGTTGTTAGATCACTATTCATGTTGCTTATGTCTGTTTTCATATTAGTTAGTTCTTGTTTTAAGTTTTCATTGTTAGTGTCTAATTTGTTTGTTAAGTCTTGTTTTAGGTTATCGTTATTTGTATCTATTTTATTATTAGTATGATCTAATTTATTATTACTATTAGTTAGTTCTTGTTTTAAGTCATTCATTTCTAGTTTTAAATCTTGTTTCAAATTAGTCATTTGTGTCATTAGTACCTGTAACATGTTCATTACCTGGCCATTGTCTGGTGGACTTACCCCTTCAGTTGTAGACGCTTGTGCCACGGGAATGTCTCCCTGTTCAACCCTATCTTCTTCAGTACTGTCCTTAACTGCTTTGGTTCTATGTCGAGTATCCATTTTGATATTTATTAAATTTATAAAGTTTAATGAATTTATATAAAGATGTATCCTTTATTTTTAAAGTATGATAATAATAATAAATAGTTGAAAAAAATACAAAGTTATGTTTAAAATATGAATAATAATACTCGAGACACCGTAATTTTATTAGTGAATCAAAAGTTAAATAAAATAACGTAAGCACAAGGTGATATTTTCCCTTTCACTAACCTTTAATATGTCCTAGAATCCTCCAAAGTCTGCGATGTAGTGAAATAAAGGTAACAATCTGCTGTTATAATAGGAAAAACATGTACACACAACGACAATAATAATCTACACCTTTTTGTCTATATAATATATGAAACAATTTGAAAAGTATCAATTATTTGCAATATTTAACTTTGTAGATGAGTTATCAACAAGAAGCAACAGGCCCACGTTGTCGGCGACAATTGATAACGGCCCCCTTTACTGGGCTGTGGTGAGATTATAAAATGTTAATGAGATAAAAGTGTAAGATAAAATTATGTATTTGAAAAGATTAGTCGGGCGCCTTAATTTATAAAATCTCACCCCAGATTGCGCTATCTTTATCTCAAATAGCCAACTAGTCGGAAAGCAAGAAACTATATTTAATAAAACTTTACTAAATGTGGGTGATCTCGGGCTCGTTGTGAGTTTTAGGTTGTTGCTTCCAAAAAAGAGAATAATATTAATGTTGACGCTTAATATAATAACTCCTACAAATAAATATGAACAAATAAAAGATTCATGTAAAATTAAAAATATTATGTTTATTAAATTAAAGGAAACTGTAAAAATATAACGTATTACAAATGTGATATTAACGAAACTGCATATACGCATAAACAACAAGGTGTTACTAATGTGAAAAGAGGTTATGTGTGTTAAACTAATAAATAATATGAATATAAATGTGAATACTCTTATTACAATAATGGTGAGTACCCTTTTATTGTTATCTCTAAGTTATAAATAGGTTGTTTAATTAAATATAAAGATCATGACAGGATGTGATAGATTAGGTAAATAATTCGAGTATATTATTAAATAAAAGTTTAAAGAATTTAATTTTTGAAAAAAAAAATAAATATTATCTGAAAACCTGTTATAATAATGATGCTGATGTATGTTTGTAGATCGTCTGTGTGAATTGGGAAGATCCTCGGTGATCCAAAAATGTTCGGGTGCAGCACAAAATGATGGCGGTGTAGGTGGCTGTTTACGCAGACGCTATCGAAGATTTTCCTCGGACTTCGTCTTCGGTGCCTAATTACTCACTGCGCTCGTTTCTGGCTGTAGAATTTCAGGTATCGTTGTTGATGTACGTTAGACTATATTGTTGAAGTTCGGCGATGGATTCTTATATATAATTCTTCTGATTTTCTATCGTTTTCGGTGGAACTACGTCTGTGACGCTATATTGTTTGAAAGTTCGTTATTACCGAAAATTCTTGTAGTAATTCACTTGACGATCGAGTTAATTAATATTCTGGATACTTTTTATCACTTTTAGCTGAATTTATAATTTAAATTTGTGTTTTATGCAAGATTTCTAAGGCTTGGTCTAAAAAGATGCGTCTATTTATTTTTCAAATTCAAGGATCGAATTATTCGACAGCACTTGTCTGAATATTACCAAACACGCTATCTATTGATATCAATAATCTCGATGATTTACCCTTTTAACAATTTTATATAAAAAGAATTTGATTAATTTAGATTATCTAAATGATTTTAAAAATTATATTATAAATTACCAAGTTAGGTTAAGATAAATTTGAATGATACAAATCGCATACTGCGCATGATAAATGTAAACATAGCGAGATGTCAATTTGTAGGCGTGTCTTACTAGTGTCGATATAATACAAAGTTGCATATGGATTTGAATATGTTTTTCGCGCTAATATTTGAAAATTTGAATATGATATAATAAAATTAAATAATGAAAGGAAAATGTATATAGAAATTTAAAGAATGAAATGATCGTTATAAAAATACATATGCACTTCGATACTACTAAGACTTAATAATATTATTTATATAACCATTATATTATAACCCTTTTTCACTTTGTATGTCTTATTCTTCCTATTTCAGATGCAGCTCTATATGGATAACATGCATCACAACAATATATATATATATATATATATATTGATATAACGCTGACGCGGTATAGAAAATAAGAAAATTTATTAATGATAAATATAAATAAATTTAGAAAGAATACCCTGTATTATGCTAGCTCAAATATTATGTATATAAAAGATAATCTGAGATGAAAACTGCTTAACTCAGGGTCAAAGGTAGGTTCCGGACGTACAGACAGCTACACAAGAATACATAAAATAAAACGATTAGGTCAATAATAATAGTAATATATTTTAGAAATTAATTGATGTCCTTTTCCAAATATAAAACAAGATATATTATTATAATATATGAAAGTTGTATAAATACTTTGAAATGTCGTGAGTAAAATTAAATATTAGGTATTTGATCTCGAGAATAGTTATATCTTTTATATAATTAAGGTAAACAATCTTTACAGAATACCTGTCACTTTAAGTACAAATGGAAATGTCAAACCACGTGTCTTCTCAACTGTAAAATGTGCCGTAGAAAACCAACAAATACAGCAAAGGCAGGTTACGATATCCTTATCTCGAACGTCTGATAGATAATCTTGTTGTAGACTCGCAAATGGTCTTCTTGCATGAAGTAAACAGCATGGTTATGTGTATATACGTTTTCCAAATGAGTGTATCTTGTCCAAAATTTCCAAAAGATAAATTCAGTAGCTTCTTTAATAAAACTGCATAAACGATAATAGATTAATATATAAAAGGAATCAAAATAGTGAAGATTAATAGATCGCCTTGATCTCCACACATGAACAAAATCTTCTCGCAAGGTAAATATGACAAGTAATAATAAATTATCCACTTTTTGGTAATTAACACGTTGTTATAAGTTATTATGAGAATAATTTCGTAGAGGAATTCCAAAATATCACTTAATTTTTCAACTGCATGCAAAAAAAACTTCTCAATCAATAATATTGTTTTTCGTTGTCCCGGCTCCCATAAGACAAATTTGTATTTCCATAAATCAGATTTTCTTAGGAATTTGTACAATGATCTCGAAAATTATATTAAAGACAACCATGACAAATTCAAATAAATAATAATTTTGAATGTTACTTTTGTAAATAAAATATATAATTTAGTAATGAAAATAATTCTGACAGCTAAACGTCATGCTGATAAAATCTACTCACGTATTTCAAATTACAAATTTAGAAATGATATTATCCAAGGAACAATAAAAGATATTACAATATTAAAAGAAATATATGTATAACAAAGAATATAACTATAATCAGATTTAGAAAACCTAGATCTTCGCGGAAAAATATAAAGATATTTAAATAAAGAGCGAGTAATAAAAATAGACTGAATATAACTTACAATGTTTATCGATATCAATATTTCTAAATCCAACTATGGTTTTACATTAATATACAAAAATTTAGCTATTCAATAATCTCACTATACATTATTTTTCAGATATAACATTCTCGGATCTGTTATCTATAAGCAGAAGAATTTGATATGTGGGTTAATTGCCCTACAACAATATATATATATATATATATATATATATATATATATATATATATATATATATATATATATATATATTTAGTGTTTATAAGAATTTTCTTTTTCTTTTTTATTTTATTGGCCGTGTCTTAATATTAAAAATAATAGATTTTTTATTGGTTTTAGCGACATTTTATTGAATTTTGATGTTTTTACGACGTTTCGACTTTTATTAATTCAGTCTTTTTCAAGTATCTGGAAACAAGAATTATTACAATGAACATGAGAACTGTGTTTGTTTCGTGTGATAGATATAACAATTAAATTAACAATTTTAAATTTAAAATTAGATTAAAAAATTAATTACAAACTAGGTTAGCATTTAACGTTGAAAATTAAATAAAATTAATTTAAAATAGCTTAAATGAATGGTAGGGGGACATTAAAGTGATTAACATCTGTATGAATGAATTGGAGACTTAAAGATTAAATTAACAACTTTAAATTTAACATTAGATTAAAAAATGATTACAAATTAAGTTAACATTTAAAGTTGAAAATTAAAATAAAAAATAGCTTAAATGAATAGGTAGGGAGACATTAAAGTGATTAACATCTGTATGAATCAATTGGAAAGTTGAATTACGAAAAAATTAAGAAAAGACAAATAAACTCACAGTTGTTGTTCGTTGGTTTTACAAGGGTACGCATTCTGTGTAACACATGTGTTTTTTTTTATTATATAGACATCCGAGACCAATTTTCTTAAGGAACGACCGTGCTTGTGCGGATATTGTAAGAGAACTAAGTCATTTAGTTTGCGGGGTTTTAATTTCTGTTCTTTGGAATTAAAATGGTGGTCAGGACAGTATTTAGGTGTATATAGTTAACGTTGTTTTTTCTAATGGGAGCTGTTTTTTTTTTTTTCCTTTTTTTTCTTTTTTTCCCTTTTTTTCCTTTTGTGTCTTGTGCGTGCAGGGGGGGGGGGGGTGATTTTATCTATTGTTTTATGAGAGGGTAATAGAGTTTTGAAAGACCATCAATTTCGTTCCTGTCGTTGATTGTTTTGCTATTTTTGAAAATGTGTATCATTTCTAAGACTTCTCTGGCTTTTGTGTTCTTTTTTTGTGTTATTACTTTGGTTTTTACCTTTTTTGTCTTTAACTTTTAAGCATTTGTGACACTAGATTATTAAATTTTCAGGTATTCCAGTACTAAAAGGTACTCTTACTTTAAGTCGGTAGGATACACCGTTTTCTAGAAAAATCGATTTGTAAATTTTTCGTTTTTTCTTCATTAAAGTTCAATTTTTTATTTTTTGCAATAGTTAGCTCTGAACTGCCAACAGAAGTAAAACCTACGTTTTTCATTGTCAAATTGTTGTCAGTTCGCGAAGTTTATCTTTTCATTTTTTACTTTGTGTTATTCAAACACAACGATTTCAATTTAAAAAAAATGTTTTTTACTAATGAGGAATACGCCGATATGCATTTAGTTTATGGCGAAATGAGGTGTAACGCTCGAGCGGCGCAACGTAGATACGCTGAAAAATTTCCCAATCGTCAGCATCCCACTCACTCAACATTTACAGCTTTTCATTAACGATTAAGAGAAACAGGTTCAGTGGTCCAAAAATAATGAAACAGGGAGACATAATGATGTAACAGCAGAACATGAAGATGTTATTTTAATGGAAGTTGAGGAAAATCCAGAAATTAGCGTTCGAAGACTATCTGCCATGTACTCCACAATTTCAAAATCTTCCGTAGGAAATATCTTACACAAAGAAAATTTATATCCTTTTCATTTTACAAAGGTGCAAGCACTGCTAGAAGGAGATTTTACAAATGTTACAAAATCAGAAAAATCAAGATGAAGATTTCTTCAGGAACATTTTGTTTGGTGACGAAGCTACATTCTCAAAAAATGGAATTTTTAATGTACATAATGCACATTATTATTCGTACGTTGGTCACAATCCCCACGTTGTTCAAGAATTTAAGCATCAGCATAGGTTTAGCAAAACGTCTGGATAGGAGTAGTTGACGATTATCTACTTGGACCTGTGGAATTACCTGCTCGTTTAAATGGTGCTGATTACTTACATTTCCTGCAAAATATTTTACCTGATTTGTTAAATGAGGTGCGTTTAATTATTCGGCAAAACTTATGGTTTCTACAGGACGGCTGTCCGGCCCACTTTAGCAGGAATGTACGAGACTTTCTAGATAATAACTACGAAGACCATTGTATTGGAAGAGGCGGTCCAGTTGCTTGGCCAGCAAGGTCGCCGGATTTGAATCCTTGCGATTATTGTGTTTGGGGATACATAAAAGCATTTGTTTATTCCGTTCCGATACAAAATCACGCACAACTCTGGCTAAGGATACAAGATGCTTGCAACGAATTTAGAAATAACTTTGGAATTTTTGCAAGATTTCGGCGTTCTCTAAGCAAAAGGGTAAACTTATGCATAGAGACTAATGGTCATCACATCGAGCAACTTTTGTAACAATCTACCTTTGATACTTGTTCTTTTTTTTGTTAGTTTCGTTCCATTGTAATAAATAATTTGTTTTAAATTTATTAAATTAATTTTCATCCATGCCTTGATAGTCCAAGTCAACTTCGTCGCTAAAAATAAGTAGGTACATAATAAATTGAACTTTAATGAAGAAAAAACGAAAAATTTACAAATCGATTTTTCTAGAAAACGGTGTATCCTACCGACTTAAAGTAAGAGTACCTTTTAGTACTGGAATACTTGAAAATTTAATAATTTAGTGTTACAAATGCTTAAAAGTTAAAGACAAAAAAGTTATGCCTTAAAATAACCGTTGACCTCCCCAAAACGGACGCCTATGACCGGTACTAGAAATTCGCAATTGATGGAATCGATTCATCTCTGGAGGATAAATAAGCATACCAGTTTTTGGTTTTCTAAATAGAAGCGTTCTGGAGGAATAAAAAAAAAATAAATACAAGGCGCCATCTTCAAAGAACTCTAGCTCCCTTAGGAAGCATTTTCGGACTAGGTGAATTTGGGTTTAATTGTCTTAAAATTATCAGAGGAATATCCGGTCTTCGTTTGTCAGGAGAGTTTCTGGACACCCTGTATATATATATATATATATATATATATATACAATGTGTCCGGGAAAATGTGGGAAATCTCTCGGATTCAGATAGAACATTAAAAAATAAGATGACAAGTTCCCATAATTTTTTTCCTAGCGGCCCTCCCTACGGAAATACGGCCTCCTAATGGACGCCACTGGAAATCAATTTTTCTTGAATAACTTTTAAACTACTTATTATAATTTAATGAAAATTTAATACGATAAACAGTAGTAAGGACCTCTTAAAATACAGCCCTTAAATTTAAATTAGCATGTTTAGTTTACCAGGGGCGGACTAGGTTGTACATTTTAATGCTTACATTTTTAACACCCTGTATGATAAGGAGTTAAAAAAAAACAAATTTGGATACCTTGAACATTAAGCTAAAGAAAAGGTACTCTTGTTCATTGTCATAAAATGAACCGTTTTCGAGGAAAAAAAAATAAAAAATTAATGTTTTATTTCTATTAAAAAGGACCATGTTTTTTATTTTTTTTTTGTCTGCAACAAAGTGTGATACAAAAGTCTGAAATAAAACTGTTTTTAGTACTAAAAAACGCATTGTTTTTACAAACGTTACTATGGTACCCACAAATTAATAAATATCTTGCATTGACGTGTAAATTTTAAATCTTGTAATCTTTCATATTGTTAACACGTTGATCCTTTACTTTGCTATTAATTTATTGAATTTTGATTATCTTGGTAAATTTAATTTAATAATGGGATACACATTTAGTGAGTATGCAGATATGCATCTTATGTACGGTCTTGCATCTTGCAATGCTTTGGAAGCAAGAAGGTTGTATGAAGAAAGATATCCTAATCGCAATATTCCAAATCAGAAAACATTTCAGCGACTTGACCAACGTCTAAGAGAGACTGGTGGGCGATTCCATTTAATAAGGTAACATTATTGACTTTCTTTAATGTTTCAGGAAGTTTTGCGAAAAAAGTACTGATGCTGGTGTGAGAAGAACAGTACGTACGGTGCAATTGGAGGAAAATATTTTGGATACTGTAGGTGATACTCCTTCAATAAGCACTCGAAGATTAGCCGCGCAGCTTAATACGTCAAAAACGACAATTCATGAAGCACTTAAAGAACAGTTGTTTTACCCTTATCATCTGCAAAAAGTGCATCTACTACTTCCTGGAGATTTTCCTCGTAGAATTCAGTTCGAAAACTGGCTGTTAGATCAGCAACGAACAAACCCAAACTTCATTAGCACTATTCTTTTTGCCGATGAAGCAGGGTTTACCAAAAATGGTATTGTAAATTTACATAACTCGCATGTATGGGCTGATGAAAACCCTCATGCTACAGTCGTTCATCATTATCAACATCAGTTGCAATCAGTTAATGTTTGGCCAGGAATAATTGGCAATTTTTTGATTGGACCATGCGTATTGCCGCCACGATTTAATGGTGAACTTTATTTACAGTTCCTTCAGAACGCTTTTCTGGATTCAATAGAGCATTTGCCACTTGCAACCCGCCAAAGCATGTATTTTATGCATGATGGGGTCCCACCTCATTTTAGCGTTGCTGTACGCGACCACCTGAATAACGTCTATCCAAACCGTTGGATAGGCAGAGGAGGTCCCATTGCCTGGCCTCCACGGTCTCCCGACCTAACGCTAATGGATTTTCACCTGTGGGGTCATCTCAAAACCTTGGTGTATTCCTCTCCGGTTGATACTAGGGAGGAACTTTTACAGAGAATCACATTTCATTGTGATGTGATAAGAAACAATGCTGGGTTGTTGTGGCGAGTACAGCAGTCCTCTATTCGTCGTGCCCGCGAGTGTATCAGAGTTCACGGAGCCCATGTTGAACCCACTTATGAAGTTTTTAATTGATTATTTCTAATTAGCGTATTTAGGTTCAATCGTTGCAAGCTTTAGTGAGTACATTTCTAAACATAATTTTTGTTAAGGTGCCTTTCTGGGACAAAACTGCATTTCTAAGAATCTTTGTAATTTTGTCGTATTAAATAACCTAAACTAAAACTTTTTTGTTCCTGGAATGACTTTTGTATCACACTTTGTTGCAGACAAAAAAAAATAAAAAACATGGTTCTTTTTAATAGAAATAAAACATAAATTCTTTTATTTTTTTTTCCTCGAAAACGGTTCATTTTATCGACAATGAACAAGAGTACCTTTTCTTTAGCTTAATGTTCAAGGTGTCCAAATTTGTTTTTTTTTAACTCCTTGTCATACAGGGTGTTAAAAACGTAAGCTTTAAAATGTACAACCTAGTCCGCCCCTGGTAAACTAAACATGCTAATTTAAATTTAAGGGAAGTATTTTAAGAGGTCCTTACTACTGTTTATCATATTAAATTTTCATTAAATTATAATAAGTAGTTTAAAAGTTATTCAAGAAAAATTGATTTCCAGTGGCGTCCTTTAGGAGGCCGTATCTCCGTAGGGAGGGCCGCTAAGAAAAAAATTATGGGAACTTGTCATCTTATTTTTTAATGTTCTATCTGAATCCGAGAGATTTCCCACATTTTCCCGGACACATTGTATATATATGGTAAACTTAATAAGTCGGCGATTAAAGGTCTGGTTTATTACTTCAAAGTATATATATTTAAAACAACCCTACATGTTTCGGCAATGATGCCTTTGTCAAGGAAATAAAAAATATAAATGCTTATACATATTTATATTTTTTATTTCCTTGACAAAGGCATCATTGCCGAAACATGTAGGGTTGTTTTAAATATATATACTTTGAAGTAATAAACCAGACCTTTAATCGCCGACTTATTAAGTTTACCATATCATACCAATGTCACGAAAATATTATATATATATATATATATATATATATATATATATATATATATATATATATATATTGTACTAAGACGAAGTATATCGTGATTTATTTTCAAATTGTCTTCCGGCAACAACCTAGTCGAAGATGTGATGCTATTCTCGTACCCAGTTTAAGGTTTATAATAACTTAATAACTAGCTAATTTAATATTTTAAAAAAAGATATGTTTTATAACAAATGAACTATTTATTGATTATGTGTGATTAAGTTCAATATTTAGCTAATATGCCACCTCTAATGTTATTAAATCAACAAATTTAACTGTATATAACTCAAAAAAAAATACATAAAGCATAAAACAAAATAACTTATGCAAGGATTTTAAATATAAAGGACCAACGATTAGTATTTATACAAAATAGATATAGTAAAAAAAAAAACGGTATTTTTATGTATACGTAGAGGAAATATCTTGGTATAAGTATTCTTTAATTCATTACTCACACGATAATATTTTTTGAAACTATCCTTGGATATGTATCGGCAGACTTGGGTCCCTACTGCTACTCTCCCAATTACTGTAAGTATTTCCAATTTTGCCAGTCTTGCACCAATTACTATCGTATAACCTATCCGAATATTTTAGTTGTGACGATACTTGTGAAGATGTTGCCAGGCTCGTACAAACTTATATTATATCTCCAATTACTATTGTATAATCAATCTGCTACTGCTCTATTTCTGACTCAAGAAATACCATACACTATTCTTTCGAACTTTATCTAACACAATATAGCCCGTTCTGCTATATAAACAGTTTTCAGGTTTTCTAGTCTTCTGTGATTGTACTCGGTATTTCTTCAAATTGAATATCTCATATATATAAAATCGACAAATTCAATTTCTAAATTTTTATCCGTCCAAAAAAAAATAATAATCATCTTTTTTTTCAATCGCCATAGTTATTTTCTATACTTTTATATACGAGGGAAGATCAGTAAGTACCCGTGTTTGAAGACAGGTGGCGCTGCTGAGGGAAGTTGGCATTACCGTCGTGTACTACCATCTGTCAGACAACACCATAATAAATTTCAGACTGATTCATAGGTTAGTTTTTATTTGGCAGCCAGTTGTATCACACGTGTTTCGTGTTTCTCGATAAAATGGAAAAAGAGCAATATCGATCCGTAATTCGCTTTTTATTTTTGGATGGAAAAACATGGGAATAAATAAAAGCGAAGTTGGATGCTGTCTATGGGGACCCTTCACCATCTATGACAACCGTAAGATATTGGTTCAACGAATTTAAACGTGGTCGTACATCTGTTTTTGATGAGGAGCGCCCAGGCCGCCCGGCAGACGTGGTTACCGAGGAAATCGTTGAAAAGGTCCACGACATGATTCTCGCTGATCGCCGAACGAAAGTGCGCGAAGTAGCAGAGGCCGTAGGCGTGTCGTACGGAACGGCAATTAATATTTTACATGATAAGTTATCGGTGAGAAAGGTGTCGGCCCGATGGGTGCCGCGATTGCTTACGGTGGACAACAAGCGGATACGGTTGTGAATGTCGAAGCAGTGTTTGGACCTCTTTAAGAGAAATTCGCAGGAGTTTTTGCGTCGAGTCGTCACCGTTGATGAAACCTGGATCCATTATTATACGCCAGAGTCCAAGCGACAGTCAAAACAATGGATTTTTCGGGGTGAATCTGCTCCGAAGAAGGCAAAGACGGTCCCATCGGCCGGAAAGGTCATGGCCACGATTTTTTGGGATTCCAACGGAATAATCCTCATGGACTTTTTGCAGAAAGGAAGAACGGTCACGGGGCAGTACTACAGTGAATTATTGGAGCGATTCGATATAAAATTGAAGGAGACACGGCCCCATTTGGCTAAGAAAAAAGTGCTGTTTCACCACGATAATGCACCAGCACATTCATCCAGAATTGTCGCGGCAAAGTTGCATGAACTGCACTACGAATTGCTGCCGCACCCACCGTACTTGCCTGACTTGGCTCCCTGCGACTTCTTTCTGTTCCCCAACATGAAAACGTGTCTCGGGGGAAAAAGATTCAGCTCAAACGAGGAGGTTATCGTCGAGACAGAAGCATATTTTGCAGTTTTTGACAAATCGTATTTTTTGGAGGGGTTAAAGAAATGGCAGAAACGTTGGGAAAAGTGTATTGTACTAAAAGATGATTACGTTGAAAAATAAATAAAAAATTTGTGAAAAACTTGCGTCTTCTTTCCTAACACGGGTATTTATTGATCCACCCTCGTATATCCGAGTTAGTTAGTCTCTTTTAAAATTCAAATATAAAAATGACATTTAATTATAAATGTCAAAACTATTCACTTGCATAAGTTAAATTTAACAATAATTTATACAAAATGATTAACTATATCCTACACGATTGTACAATTTTAACATATGTAATAAACTAAAAATATATATACCAAGGTTGAACTCTATTACCTAATATTTATATAACTAATATATTAACAATAATATATCCAACCTTTTAATAAATATGACAACTATAACAAATTCACACAAATCAAAATACCTCTTGCATATGTTAATAATATCTTAAGAAAAGAACTTATGGACATAACATTAGAAATGGCTCATCAATATAATGGAGGTTTATCCCATTACAATATATATATATATATATATATATATATATATATATATATACAGGCTGATTCATTTTCGGCCCTCACCATGGGGATCTTTCTTATTATTGGAGATAGAGTATAGGTTTAAATTTGGCACAGTTGTTAAATTTTGTGTTTGTTATAAATCCGTAAAGAAAATAGACCTGTGACAAATGACTTTCGTTATTAAAAAAAAACGCGAAAACCCCATTTTCTTCTTTTACCTGTAGCACCGACATTTGGCCTTGCAGAGAAAAAATAAATCACATCCTTGTGGCCATTTCTAAATCTCTATCCAGTGGTGTACTCTAAATTTTTATACGGCGTTTCGTTTGTTTCTGGCCATCATCAACTATCTAATTTCTTATAGGCGCCATATTGGATTTAGACATCTTCAGAAAGAGTTTTTTTTCCGATTTCAACCATGTACCACATGCTGACTATAGTTTAAGATTAAATAATGTAGCCTTTGGAATTTCAATCTGTCAAACATTTCATTTATTGTTCATTAATAATACAAAAATGTCATACACTAACGAAGAGAAACGAGATATGATAAGTATTTTTTATTCTTCGAAACGAAATTCAACAGTAGCGAGTACAAGATAACAAAAACATTAATAAAAATACATAGAAAAGTAAACAATAAACAATTACAGTAAATGTTCAATTATCTGGCCATCTTCGGTAATGCACAATTGGGCACGCCTTCTGGCATTTTGTACTGCCCTTTGTATAGTTCTTCTAGGAACTGCATGGAAGGCATTCTGAAGTCTGTCTCGTAATTCTTCAATGTTTTGTGGCGCATCTACTTTATAAATATTATTTTTAACATATCCCCATAAAAAAAATCTAGCGGACTTAAATCAGGTGATCTCGCAGGCCATTCAACAACTCCCCTATTTCCAATCCAACGGTTTGCAAACTCTTGATTTAAGAAATTTCTAACAACAGCTGCATTGTGTGCTGGTGCGTCATCTTGTTGCCACCATAAATATTGTAATTGATTTAATGGGATATTGTCGTCAAGATAGTCAGATACGTATGTACGTAAAATGTTTAAATATCTTTCTCCATTTAAATGTTCTTCATACATAACTGGTCCTAAGAGACGATTTGCCAAAATACCCATTCAAACGTTTATTCCAAAACGATGTTGTGGTCTTCTAGCCTTGTTTTGTCGGGGATTTTGTACTGCCCAATAGTGCTCCGTATTTCTGTTGAACATTCCAGAATTTGTAAATTTTGTTTCATCTGACCAGATGATTTTGCTTAAAAAATTTTCGTCATCTTCTATCCTTCCCATTAACCAATTACAATATTCTAGCCTTCTCAAATTATCTCCAGGCAGTAAAGAGTGACTAACATGGATCCTGTATGGTTTAAACCTACTTTTATGTAAAGTTCTCCAAACTCTGGACTGGCACAAATTTAATTCTGACGCTACTTCGCGTGTAGAAATTGATGGATTATTATTTATCTATAAAAATACAAGATTAACATGAAATTTGAAAACATGCTTTTAATTTACCATTTGTAAAATATCTTGTCGATTTTCATTTAAATTCCTGTTGTCTTGACCATTACGCGGCTTAGTAAACGATCCATTCTCGACCAAATTTCTGTCGAGATCTAGAAAAATGGTACGATGAGGCTGTTGTCGTTCTGGATATAATTGTAGATATCTTGTACTCGCTACTGTTGAATTTCGGTTCGAAGAATAAAAAATACTTATCATATCTCGTTTCTCTTCGTTAGTGTATGACATTTTTGTATTATTAATGAACAATAAATGAAATGTTTGACAGATTGAAATTCCATGGCTACCTTATTTAATCTTATAATTTATTCTTTCAAATAAAACCTAATGTCAAAAACTTTAGTCAGCATGTGGGTACATGGTTGAAATCAGAAAAAAAACCCTTTCTGAAGATGTCTAAATCCAATATGGCGCCTATAAGACATTAGATAGTTGATGATGGCCAGAAAGAAACGAAACGTCGTTTAAAAATTTAGAGTACACCACTGGATTTGTATTCTCTTGATAAAGGCGTACACAGCCGAAACATGTAGAGTTTTTTAAATACATATATTTTGAAGTAATATACAGACCTTTAATCGCCTACTGATTAGGTTTACTATATATATATATATATATATATATATATATATATATATAGTAAATTCAATCAGTTGGCGATTTAAGGTCTGGCTTTACTTTAAAGTATATATATTAAAGTAAAGCCAGACCTTAAATCGCCAACTGATTGAATTTACCATATTATACCAAGGTCACTAAATAATTATATATATACATTCATACATATTCATTTTCGGCCCTTACCATGGGGATTTTGTATTCTCTTGATAAAGGCGTACACAGCCGAAACATGTAGAGTTTTTTAAATACATATATTTTGAAGTAATATACAGACCTTTAATCGCCTACTGATTAGGTTTACCATATCATACCAAGGTCACGAAGTTATTATATATATATATATATATATATATATATATATATATATATATATATATATCTTGATAATTATTTCTTGACCGTTGTATATTATAGTAGATTTAATTAGTCGGCGATTTAAGGTGTGTTTTACTTTAATATGTATATATTTAATATAATCTTACATGTTTAGCCACATAATGCCTTTTTCAAAGAATTTGAAATTATAATTTAAAATTCTTTGAAAAAGACAAGACACGAAACATTATCTATAAAGTAATAATGAGAAGTAAAAAAGGTACTTAATATTTTATTCAAAAAGAAAAAGTCACGAAACAGTAAATTGTGCTAAATTAACAAATTCATTGGTTTTATCGGTTAGGTTTTACATCTACTTTTTCATGCAATTTAAGAGATTAATAGTGTGTATTACTTCCACGAACTCTAATTACTTCTGCCATATGGTGTAGTAAACTTTCAATGCAGTTGACGACATCTTCTTATGTAATATTTGCCATTCCTCACGAAGAGCTATTCGAAGATCTCGAATGGTTACCGGTATTGGTTGTCTGTGCCGAACACGTCGTCTTAATGAACCCCAGAAATTTTCGATAGGATTCAAGTCCGGGCTTCGAGCTGGCCATTGCAAGCGGCGAAATTTAACCGCAACCAAATATTGCTCAACAACCCGTGTGGTGTGAGGTCGCGTGTTATAGTGCATTACACAAAGTTTTCGCTTACGGATGGAGCAAATGGTACGACGTAATCAATTAAACACTCATTGATGTACCTAACTGCCGTCCTGTTACCGTTTTCAATAAGAACAAGCTTAGTTTTCGCGTACACTGAAATGCCAGCCCTAACCGCCTTCCCTAAATGCCATTCTTGGAGATATACAGCACGCTGAAAATCCTTCACCAGGCCTTCTTCATAAACGTTCTCGTTGTCTCGCAGTTGCTGAATACGATGAGCTGGGAGCAAAAGTGGCCGAGCAGCAAGTTTCCTTGACATCAATCCGTATTCCTTTAATCTTGGGCGAATAGTTCGTGAAGAAACTGCAGTACCGTAAACGTCTTCGACTTGGCGAAGTACAATTGTGGATGGTAAACCATGATCGCATAGTTTAGATAACACCATAAAACGGTGTTCCCGTCGATTTGTGGTGCGAAGTCTACCTAATCCTGGCCGTCTTATGTATTCCCCAGTTTGACTATGTCGCTGTATTGGGTCTTGGACAGTCCTCCTGATAATATTCAAGACAGCAGCGATGTATCAAATACCGCGTACATCTTCATTCAAAGCAACTGCTCGGACTACATTTTCTGCTTGCCTTTTGTCGGCCAATAAGTATCAGTACTGACAGTTTAGATGATCTTTCAATACAACAGATAAAAGCTGAATAAAGAGTATGTAACAGTCCTCTTCTTTTGTTCCACACAATGCTATATTGTAACAGCCCGTGCGTCGAGGGATCCGAGGTTGCTGCTGACAAATGATAACTTTGGCGATAAAAAGAGTTACATACCGCAGTTATCAAATATTGAGAATAGATTAATTTTAATATTATGTAATTAACTTGTTTAATTACTCTTGCTGGGCGCAGAGGTAGAACTAGAGGTAGAACCCCCTCTAAGGTATAAATGACTTTAAAGATTGCCGGTTTGCTAAACTAAAGCGGAGAGAACAATAAACAGACTCTAGGTAAAGTACGTAAGTCAAGATGTGACTTACGCCTTTCTCTCTCAGAGCGTGAAAGTAAACTAAGGTGTAAATAACTGAATCCCTCTAAAATACTTAATAAATATCTCAATCAATTCCTTTTGATTGTTATGCTCTTGTGATGGATGTTTTATTACAAGAATTGAAATAAAAAACAGATTGTTACAAAATATACCTATATTAATAAATAAAGCTTGCTACTTTTATAAATTATTAGTTACAAATTTACTTAGGTTTAATCGGACATGTTTAATAAAACTAAACTACGCAGGGGGCGAGATACCGTAATGTTGGCGCCGGTTTAGACTGTTTATTCTGATCAGATTATTACAGTTCTTATAAAAAACTAACCTTTAACACGCCGCACTACTGGCTATTCCCTTTGTTGCTGACTTGACGCTTCTGGGGTGACGCACTAACTACTTCACTATTTTAGCACTTTTATATGAAAGACTATGCTTGTAGGCAAGTGAGGCTTCTTGCTATACAATATGTACTTATTTTGCGTCCGGGAGTAGCACGTCGGATTCGCAATACTGACTTGAATCAAGTGAGTCCCTTTCGTACTCTTGGATGCGTCCTAACTTTTGTTTTCTATCGGTGAATTCCCCAGTTCCTTCTAAAGTTCTCGAGCGCACGGGTTTGGTAGATGATGTAATATAGTGGTCCTTTTGATTCATCTATGTAGCACTAGGTTCTTTTATAGAGTTTTTTGATATGGCTAACTATACATTATTATATACTTATATTATACTTCTTCTAACAAAATAATGATGTAGCATTAAAAAGAACTGATTGAAATAACTACGTAATATAATTGTGAAATGTTTTGCAATATTATTTTATATGGCGGGAAACGTATTAGAATTTATACAGTGTGTCTGTTTTGGTTTAAATAAATTAACTTTTAATATTTTCTTTTAATTTGATATAAATGCTTTGAGATAAGATAGCTGTAATTTGTCCCATTACAAGTACACCATGATTTTTTGGGTTGGGTTGGAATGTTTTGAGATCGTCATTTTTTTATTATTATTATATTATTATTATTATTATTATTATTATTATTATTATTATTATTATTATTATTATTATATTAAAGTAAAAGAAACTTATCCAACAGCACTTTTGGTACATTGTACCGTACATCGCCTAAATTTGGTTTTACAACAGTCTGTTAATATAAAAAAGGAATGCAAGATTTTTTTCAAACTTTGAGCGGTTTCGTAGCATTTTTTTCCAAATCTTCAAAAAGAACCAGTTTTAGACCTGGAGGTTCATAAAAGATCACCAAAAGTAGCCTACACTCGATGGAATTTCAACGGTAGGTTTAGTACAAACTGTATTTGAGAATATCGACCAACCACTTATTTTTTTTTCAAAATATTATGGATAAATAGGAAGAATGGGACAATGAGATGCGAGTTTGCTCTAGAGGATATTTTAATATGCTAGAAACTGAAACTAATTTTAATCTTTTGTTACTTATTCTTTCCGAGATATTTCCATTTTGTGAGAAGTTATTTGGTCTTTTACAAAATAAAACTAGCGACATTAATTTTTGTATAAACAAAATTCAGGAATTGAAATCCATCGTTTTTTCTATACGACAATTTAATTATTTGTGGAATAAATTTGAGCGTTTAAATATTCAGCCATAAAGAAACAGGATACGTACTGATATTGCCAAAAAACACATAACACATGAAAAATCACGATTCCGTAAGTAAGTTGTTCTTTGAAATATTGACAATATTTGCGCCCACATAGACACCAGATTTAAGAACTTTAACACCCTTAAATTTCTAGGATTAGTTCATTTTTGCGATAAACCCAAAGTTTCTGAAGGAGAGACATTTGAATCGCTTAAACAAAATTATCCACAATACTTTGACTTTCCTGTATTACGAGTACGTTTCGAACTGATTTATAATACCTCAGAAGGCTTAAATAAAACGAGTGCTAGTGACTTATGGAAATTTCTTAAAGACTGCGGACTAGATCGTGTTTGCCCTGAAATTCTTAAACTATGTGAATTAACATTCACTATCCCCGCCACAAGTGTGTTTGCAGAACGTTCCTCTTCCGTGTTGAAATGAATTAAAAAAAATTGTTAGGAATTCTGCAGGACAAGAAAGACTTTCTGCTTTAGGATTAATATCAATTGAAAAGGAATTAGTGCAAGAATGTTTAGCCAAAAATATTTTTACAATGACGTCATAGATGAGTTTGTAAAAGAAAATAGACGTATGGCACTTCATTTTAAGTAATGTAGGATTCTACTGTAGTTTGTAACAAATTTGATTTTTTTACGCCTCCTCCACAAAAATTTTTGTTTATATAGCTCTCCTCTTTTAAGGTTCTGAACACGTTACCGGAGATGGACAATAACAAAGCTATTCTTTTTGTTATTGTGGGGTCAGCTTTAAGATATCGTCACCGATAGCATAATATATTCAGTCGCACAGTGGCGTAACAAAATTTCTTTCTTTCATTCTTTTTCTCGCTATATGTGAGGGAATTTTGGGAAAACTTTTCTGGTATATATTCTATATAATTTAATCTTTCCATTTTTCATACCTTGTCTTTTTATTCCAAGGACATCCTATATATATATATATATATATATATATATATATATATATATATATATTGTTATGGTATTTCTTATAGTATGATTTCATAGCTATTTTGTTATACATCAACATAAAAGAAACATAAATTAACACAGAATATTTATTTTAAAAACATCTATTTAAATTAAGTTAGTACTTTTAATTTTGGTTAGCCCTTGTACAATTTATTGTAATCTTCAAATTAGTTGTATCAATGCCATAATATCCTTTATAGTTTCCTAAATTCATCAAATAATTTATTAACCTTATTTCAATCATAATTTACATCTTATCTATTTAAAAAAAATACTATTTTTATAACTAATTCAAGTAATTTAATTTATAAGTAATAGTTTTACGAAACAACTGTATCACAGATGTAGCGGTGAATGAATAGGTGAGGTCAATTTCGAAAGCAATTAATACTCAGATATAGGAAGTATAAATCCAAAAAGCAAATCTAGTAATTTTAAAGCAATGGAAATATAATATATTAATTAACATAAAGCATATAAAACAGATATAAACAAAAATAATGTTAATTTCGATAAATTAAAGATAAAGCCATGGCATAATAAAAACAATGAAGGGCTGGCGTTCTTTTGCGAAAAGCGTTATTATGTATTATTTTGTGCTTCGATTTTAAAAATTCATGAAAGAAGAAATACGAGTGTTAAAAACCTGAATCCAGTGTTAAAACGTTTAGTAAAATTAAGCAATCTTGTAAAATAAATCTGAACTACCAAACGTTCCTGTATTTCAAGAATATACGAAATTACATATCATTGGTCCTAGGAAATATTCCTGACTTGTAGACCTAATTTTTCAGAACTACACGCTGCAGAGACGATCCCCAGATAAATGGCCCAACCACCAAAAATTCGTATGACAACAGAAGGTATTTCGCACGTTTCTAAAATAAATAATTGAAAATGACATTTCGTTATAAATCCAACCAAGCAAGTTCTTACCTAAATTTAAGTCATCAGCGATACTTAAGTATAGCAAACGCCAATTAAGTTGGCGCGAGGAGGGGGTGCGCAGAAGCCGTTTTTAAAAACGTCCACCCTCACTACTCAAGTAATTGTCAGAATACATTTGTTATTGAAGTTTGACGGAACAATAATGTCTGCTAGGTGATACACGCTCAGAGGTTAGAATTATCTGACATTTGATGTAAAACAGTGGCGGCTCTTGATGACGTACGATGTGCGCTGCTGCACGGATGAGACAACTTCGAACTATTTCGGAAGATTTCGGTACGGTTACTTGTTTCTCTGTATATATGATCATCAAGAGCCACCACTGATGTAAAACCAAATGCAAATCTCTCTACTATTTCTAATCTTGCGCGAACTTACCCCTCCTCGCGCCAACTTAATTGGCGTTTGCTATAACTGAATTTTGTTTTAAAATTCACTAGAACTTCCTTAATTAACGTATATACATAAATAATTTGATATCACGAACTTAACTTAGATAAGCTCAAGATGGGAATACTGATTTAGTTGCCTATATACCGGGTGCCCCAATAGTGCGGTATCGGTTGATATCTCGATACCGTTTGAAGGTACAAAAAAACTTTTCAAACAAATATTTAATTCTTAAAGGTGCATTGCTTCAAACTATTTTAGTTTATACAGTTTGTCTCAAAATAACAGTGCTGAACCTAACTAATTTTTTCAAACGAAACGCCCTATACTTTATTCCATTTTTAGAGTCTGCTAGAAAATCGACATGCTTCTCATATACTAATGTCTATAGTATACTTAACCGTAGTTTTTGAAATATTTAACATTTTCTCTAATAAATGTCATGTGCAGGTACTATTTTGCTAAGTCATATCTTACTTATGTTTGAACCAGAAACGAAATTTTTGGTATGTGGGTAGTTTATGCTTGCGATAACTTTTACGAATTGCTGAAATTAATTTTTTTGATAGAGAGTGTTCAGGAAAGGGAAAGCAACATCATAAATTTCAGGTGGACAAATCTTCATATTTTTAAATGGAATGCATAGTGCTTTTTTATGTTATTTTAAAGGCGCGGCTCGTGATGACGTTGTGTTGGGGCACATGCAACGATGCGAGTGCTTCGTGTACTCTCGTGCACTAACTGTAGCGTTTTCTTTGTAAACCCCGAAAACCCACGAGGCACTCGCATAATTGTATGTGCCCCTACAGTACGTCATCACGAGCCGCCTCTATTATTTTACTCCTAAAGTAAAGCACTTTATTTTTACTTAAGCATCTCATATACCTATCTGTAATAGTTTCAAGATTTTTTCGTTTTTAAAATCGCTTTATAAAAAGCTGTCCACTACAAGGCAATAAGTTCTTAACGGCCATGGAAAACAAATACACATGAACATCATCGAACGCTTGAGATATCTGGAGAAAGAACATGTAAAAATCCGTTTCTATTGGATCAAAGGACATTCAGGTATAGAGCCTAATGAGGCTGTGGATAGTTCAGCAAAGGAGGCTATAAATAGTAATAACATACTGACGGAAAAAGTACCATCTAATGATCTTATTTCTCATCTAAAAACCAAAATACTAAAAGATGATTGGCAAGCATATTGGAAGCATTCGTATACGAATAGAATGAAACACTACGCAAAAATACACCCAAATGTAACTATCCGAGAATGGCATAAGGAATATAGGGTATCAAGGATATATCGCACTACCGTCGCTCGTTTAAAATTTAACCATGGACAATTTCCAGCACATTTACACAAACTTAAAATTATCGAATCAGCTGTTTGTACATGTGGCACCAATATAGCCGATATGAACCATTTAATCTTCGAATACCCTAAGTACAATAACTTTCAAGGTGAATTTATTGGCAGACTTGTTAATGCGGGAGTGGTCATGCCTACTAGTATTACATGTGTCCTAATGTATAATACTAAGCATGTTTACGATCCATTGATGGATTATATTTTTAAATCTACGATTAGGATCTAAAATCAAAACCTATCCTCGTTTGCCTTTGTGGGGAAACCTATTTTCCGATGGCCGTTTTTTATTGTGTCTAAAGTCGTCTGATAGGCCCCAGACGTGAAACATGTTTATTCCTACGTTTCCCTGCCCGATTTGCGTGAATTTTATCTTATTATAGATTCTGTAAACATTTCTTAACGTGGCAATATGGGCAACGATCCCGAATGCAAAAAAAAACAAATACACATCAAAATTTTAAACTGTCAAATAGACCACGCAAGTGCTGTCGTTATTTTTGCGGAAGGTCAGGGATCGCGTTCCAAACAAACGGCATTTAAATTTTTTTCATAGGGTATTTCGTATTGTATTTGGAACGCGTTGCAAATTTGAAGTGAAAAGTTGTTATTTATAAGTGAATTTTAATTGTTATTGCATGTAGGTATGAACGACGTTGTTTAAAACTGATAATAATAATATTAATTGTTTTATAGCACGGTTATACTTGAGTAACTAAAGTACAAAAGTGAGGTTAGATAGATATACATAATGGTGATGTTTTGCACCTACTTGCAAGCATTAAGTGAAAAAAAGGGATGCACTATTTTTACTTTTCCTACAGAAAAGGCAGAATTATCGAGGTGGAAATAGCTTTTTTGCAGTCATTGCTAATATTTATCTGCAATTAAAAAACACCATTGCCAAATATTTTGTTTTTAATAACTATAATATGTATATTGATATTTTGCTTACATACTTACCAAGTAACAAATGATATTAATATAGGAAGATTAATTAAAAGTCGTTTTACCAAGAGTGTCTATACGTTTCAAATGACGCTTTAAATTTGTTTGGAACGTAGATCCTGACCTACCGTACAGAAAATGGCGATTTGACGTCACGCTTGCGTGGTCTATTGCTTAATGGCTCTATTACTCTATAAATCAATTACGTGTGCGATGTGAAGTTCTATTGTTTCTAGTGATTGGTAGCTAACTTCATACAAAAAAATTTTAAAATTAATTAGTAAAGATTGTTTGAGTAGTATCTATTATTATAATTCTATATAGTTAATTTGTAATTATTAAAAATAAAACGTTTCTATTAATTTATTGACCTGTTACAAAATTTAATTCTTTTACTCATATAAGTTCAAACAAAAGATAGCTCTTGGATGTAGAAATAACTTTATATAGCTTTGAGCCTGTTCTACATGGTACTAAATACATACTTTTTTCTTTACTAGATTCTATATAGTAACTAAACTCTAACCTTGAAGTTTCAAACTTATGAATGAATAGTTTACACATTTTTCATACTCTATCAACGATCAACCACATTCGGTTAAAACAGTACTACCAATTCCATGTAATTAAGACATTTATTTGTCAACAATAGACAAGGTTATATCCGATGTGATATTTTAAATTTACAAACAATTTAAACACGGATGACCCAAGTATAATAGTTAAGAAAATTAATATATATTGTATAAAATGTATAAATGTCACAAAGAAAGAGGTTGTGGAGTAGACAGTGGCTGATAAATAGATATTTGAAAAAAATTGGGCGCTTGCGATTTTGTAGAAAAGAAATTAAAGTTAGAAGATTCCATATCATTTAAGAATTTTGACATTTTATAAAATAAATATTGCCCACAAAAAATATCAACATTACACACTAAAATCCAACATATTGCTATGAATTGTGATCTTGAAATTTGCTTATTCACAATTCACAACAAATCTATCCAGCTAGGATACTCAGTCATTTTAATTTAAAAAAATGGGACTGCTTTCCTCTCAGGGTTCCAATCGGAAAAGTGGTTGTCTCATCTACAAAATTTATAATGCGCCAGTAAAAGAGTATTGACAAATGTTATAATTATATTTCTTGAAGTTACTTGTAAACTTCTTGAAATAAGGTTAAATAATAATAAACGCAATAAAATTTAAATGAAACTTTAATACAAAAATAAAAAAAAAAAGAGAAAAATCTTAATAAAGTATAAAAATTAATATTGCCTCATTTAACAATATTATAAAGGTAAAAATAACGCATGGAAATGACAGCTGCATGCGATCAGAACTTCCTTTATGACAGCCGATCAAAATTAAAAATAATAAATTACAAAGAAACTTTTTAATTTCTCCCTAGAGAACAAAATAAACAAACTATACTTGACTGACAGACCGAAACAAACTCTAACGCATGTGCAACCACATGTGACAAAAAATGCCCTTGATAAACCAACGTACTAAATTTTACAGTTACAGAATTTTTTTTACTAGAAATGTTAAAAACCTTCTTTGTTATCTATATCAAATAACTAAGACTAAAATCTCAATACGATAATAATAATATAGAAAAATACAGTATTTAACTCTTTTAAATATAATAAGATATCTTTAAAAATATATATATATTTTTACTTACGTAAAAAACAATGCGAGACACATGAGTAAGAAAGTGTAAAAATATAACAATTACGAGATAAACAAACTCGTTAAATAGCGGTAATGAAATTAACACAGCACCAACCACAAATTAAATCAAAAAAATTATCCGAAGTTACTTAATAAAAAGATAAAGAATAATCTTTTTATAAACACGACTTTCTTATCTCACATTACACTTGTCTCTGAGGATACAGCAAGCACGCAGGCTTCGCATAGAAAAATACAGTATTAAAAATCGTCCACAGCAGATCAAACGGCTTGCTCCAACTGCGCAAGTCAAATATTTTTAAAATATTTATGGGGAAAAGTCCACAGCAATATGTTGTGGTTATAATTAATAAGGTGTAGATTTTATGGTGTTGGTCAACCTGACTAACGCACTATTGCGCACGTTCTAGTTTTAATTTAGTATGAAAAATAGGACAAGACCTAGTTTCTAAATTAGTATAGTATCTAGTATAGTTTCGAAACTCGAATGTAAATTTGTTATCCAAACGATACTTTTTTTTCTAACGGGTGTTCAGAAACATTCGAAGTCAAGTGGACTCTGAACAAAAAATCGTATATCTTTACTTAAGTATCTGATTTGTAGTAATTATTAAATGTCAACTGTTGTCTGTCAAAAATCAATCTATCTCAGACATGACTTCATATTTTCAAGGACTACCTTGACTTCGAATGTTTCTGAACACGCGTTACATAATCAATGATCTAGTACCATGTAGAACACGCTTTAGACTATGAGATGGCTCTAATATAGCTAAAAAAATTGAAATTTCCCAACATTTTACATAAATCGAAAAATATTAGATAATTAATTTTTCTTTAAAATAAATAATAAAACACAACGTTTATTGTCTCATTAGTTATTATATAAATTCATTATTTATCAATTTACGTTATTAAAGGTTGAAGTAAATTCCTAAGTTATCGATAAATCTTTTGACAGAAAACTTGTTCTTGACTTGTGTTCACACTAGTGATGTAAATATTCGGATTAATCTGATATTCGAGTATTCGGAATCGGATGATTTATATATTCGGCATATTCATCCGATTTCGAAATCTTACCACTTCCACATATATACCATTACAGTGATGTAAATATTCGGATTAATCTGATATTCGAGTGTACGGAATCGGATGGTTTATATTATACTCGGCATATTCAACCGATTTCGAAAAAATTTTATTTCTTAATACTTGTTTTTAAATTTAATTTTTTCTTATATGAGTATAGTTAATTCTGTGGTGCAATTACTTTTTTTTTTAATTTTTGATTGTAAACAGACTACGTTATTCCCTAATGAAACCCATTATCGGTGATAAGTATTGTTTTCTTTTATTTAAAGAATATTTAATATTGTCATTATTACTCATTATATTTATTTATTACGTATGTTTTATTATATATTTGTTATTCTTTTAGTAAGTTTATAAATTTTGTTTTATGTACTTAGTCTTTTTATAGAAATAAAGATTAAGTTAAGTTTTATAACTATTATTTATTAATTTATTCCAAATTTTATTTATTAAGGTACATATATTGATATATGGACGATAAATATATTAAAAACTATTAATAGATATGCAGAATACAAAACAACGTTCGATGCCGTCTAGATTAATCCGTTGCATTGAAATATTGACCGAAGTTGGAACACAATATCGTTGCCGAGTATGAATTCGGATTAATTTTAAATACTCGGAATCATCCGAGTAGTTGGATATTCGGCATCACCGAGTATTTTCATTCGGATTATTCCATCACTAGTTCACACGTGTATTTTTATAGTTTGTGTTCTGGTTTATGTAGGTACTATAATCAGAATAATTGACAAGTTTTATTATACTTTACTTGGCGAAGTTACATATTCGAAATTGTGATATTTTAATATATCTAAAAAATTACGATATTCTAGACTGTAAAGGTACTTTATATAATAGGCCAACAGAATGGCAAGGTGTACTTATATACTTTGCTTTTAGGTACATAACCTTATAATTTATATTAAATATGTCCGAGGCAGTTGCCTTAAATAAGAAAATACAAAGCCGATTTGTGAAGAAAGTAAAAAATATGAAAGATAAAGTTGGTAAAGGCGTTGTTATAGTTAAGGAAAATATCATGAAACAAAAACAAAAAAGAAAGCGTGGTTTAATATACCTTGGACATATACCACATGGTTTCTATGAAGATGAAATGAGGAATTATTTTCAACAATTTGGAGATGTTACAAATGTTAGAGTTAATAGATCAAGAAAAACAGGCCATAGCAAAGGTTATGGATTTGTGGAGTTCCGTGAACCAGATGTAGCCCAGATTGCAGCAGAAACAATGGATAATTACTTAATGTTTAATCGCAGATTAATTTGTAAGTATATACCACCAGAAAAACAACATAAAAGTCTATTTAGAACTAAACAATGGTCTGAAAAGTCTTATCCATTGAAAATGGCTCGTAAGATTCATATAAAAAAAAGGAATAAAAACCCTGGTGAAAACATTGCTGTTACTAGTAAAAAAATGTTAAACAATATTAAGAAAAAAATAGACAAATTAACAGCTTTAGGAATAAACCACACATTTATACCAAGTGATGTACCTGATGATATGACTCATCTATTGCAAAATAAAGACATACAAAAAGTTAACTCAGATAACAATGTAAGAAGTAGTGTGGAAACAAATGGAGAGATAATACAGAAGTCAAGGAGCATTTTAAAAAATAAATCGAAACAAAAACCAAGTGGTTTTAAAATTCAGAAAGCAAGAAATTTATGCAAAGAATTTAAAAGCAAGTCATTAAAAACTATAAAAAAGAAAAAGGAAAAATTGCAAAATACAATGCCAAAAATTTCATTTATGCAAAATGAAAGGCTAAAACGCCTTGCTGCTGCACAAATCAGGAACGAAACTATTGTTAAAAAAGTGAACAAATTGAAGAAAGTAATTAACCAATAAGCAAATTAAACTGTAATTCTGTATGCATGTGTAAGTAAACATTATAAAAGTTTTAAGGCTTTTTTTTCTTACTTATTTTCTATACATACTGTGTATAGAGATTTTATATTGTGAATGCTAGTTACAAATTGATGCAATTGAAAGTATTTGTATTTTTTTAAAAAATAAAAAAAAACAAAAACAATCCCTAAAGTTATTATACACCTTCTTTGTGTATGTCCAATAGTGAAATAGTATATAGGGTTAGGCAAATGGATGGATCCTTTCGAATATCTTTGATATGCCTACTTAGATTTTAATAAGACTATAATTAATTAAATGAAAATCGGGATTTAATTAACTGTGGAAAGTCTTATTAAAATCTAAGGAGCCATATCAAAGATATTTGAATGGTTCATTACATTTGCCTAACCCTGTAAATAATTATACTGCCTTCAAAAACTCTCCTCATTAGAGATGGCCATGCTCATTCAAGATTATACTCTTGTGACAGATTACGTGCACTATCACCAATCATTATCAAAAAGTGTGGCCATCTCTAATGAGGATAGTTTTTGAAGGCACGTTATATGTTTTCACTGAATGCGAGGACTTAGATCTTAACTTATTACTAGTCTGCAATTTGTATTGTCTACTACTATCTATATATGAACAAGGTCTCATTACTTCATTGGTTTGGTATAGGTACTATCGTGAGCAAAAAAAGTTGTACAGTCATATTTTAATCGGATTAATTTAGGCTGCGTGAATGTAGATATATATTAGATGTAGGCGTCAGATTTAAATATTCATATAACCTATAAGTGTCAAATAACATATACGTTGATATACAGATAGGTGTAAGTGTCAAAAATGACTTTTGCACGTTACTACGATTTTAAGTACCTTAGCAACGTCACAATGCTAAAATGTTTAAAAATTTACTGTACCACTTTTTTTTGCTCACGATAGTACATATAGCTGACAATCCCCCGCCCCACATTTAAGAAAATAACTTCATATTCGAGATAAATAATAATGTTTATGTTTATTCAATTGAATTATGTTACAAATAACGTAATACAATATTTATCATGCAATAGGTTGCCCAAAAGTGTAAATTGTTCAATACATAAACTAAAAGAAACAAACATTAATATTTTGTAGGCTGTCAATTGTCAAAAAAAGGATAGCCACTAAGTCAAGGTTTGTCAGTGGTAAAAGTAAGTTAATTATTGCAAGTCAAAATCATTAATATTCAATATATTACTTCTTATAATCCATTGCTTCTATTCTGTCCAGCAGTAACTCTCGTCACATTTGAATAAATATTTGAAAGTGAAGGTCGCAGCAGTTTTGGAAGTAAAACATCTATCATTTTGAGCTATATTTGAAATCTATTCTCTATGACGGAACATGTTGGATAATTGTGACCTATTTTTGGTAAGTTCGAAATAATGGAGTTGCTACGGATAATTAACATATATTTATGTAGTTTATCAACAGATAAAAGTTCTAAAAATCCGTATATGTTATTGTGATAATCAATTCTAGATTGAATGGATCTAACTCTATCTATTTATTAGATAGGCTGATGCACAACCCTATACAGTAATTCCATGGCTGATTATTAGAGCAGACCAATTTCCGTGCGCGCCATGAGCGCCGTTATGGAAGTGTAATATATATACCGATAAGACCAGCTCGGAACGAGCCATAGTCAACAATGAGTGGCAACAGCGTATCCCCTCTACGCGCCGCAGCTTCAATTGCAGTTAAGAATTTAGTAAGACTTAAACCGCGCAAGGATATAGTCGTTTGCATATTCGTTCTGTATACGTAATTTGCCCATTTGTTTCAGACATAATAAGGTCCAGTTTATTATTATTATTGTATTCTTAGCTGCTACGGAAAAGTGATTTTAAGTAATAAAAAAACAATAACGTTTTCTAAAAGATAAAAGGCATTATTACTGGAATTGAAACCATACAATAGACCAGAGTATCTACTTTGTATAACTGTAATTACATATTCACTGTTATGACAGTTTTATAAACATCATATAAAAAATGTATATTTGCTTTAAAAGAATAAACAATTTATTTACATCAAATACATTTCCAGACAATTTTAAACTTTTAAGGGACAGTTCTACAATACACTTTAACCCATCAATTATATCGTCGAATAACCCGAATAAGGATAAAGTTTAGTTAATCTCTAGTTAAAACTTCTACAGTGCCTAATTTTAAATAAAATTTGGAATATATTGCAGTATAACTTAACACTGCCATAATAGATAAGTTGAGTTTTGCACAAAGGTTGGTATAAATATTTGAATCGCAGTACAACATAATACAAACTTATTTGCTGTGAAATGTCTTTTTTGGTTCGAAATTATTTGTTGACTGCTAGTAAATTAGAACTTGTACGATTACAGAGAGAAATTTTGAAAAAGGAACATGACATGGAGCAAGAAAAATTAAGTTTAGCAATTGAACTTTCAAAAATTAAATTAGAGCAAACAAAGTATTGTACTTGCACTAAGTTATAGATTTATTATAAGAAACATATAATATATACAAACAATCGTTATTTTATTTATTGTCTTCACCAAATTATATGAATTTGTTGTGTATATTAAAAATTTAAAGTTAACAGAAGATTAGAACCAAAACAAATAAGGCAGTCGAATGTATCTCGCAAAAACTTGCTACAAAAAGATGAAAACACATTTGTATTTAATTGAACATACATTTTTATATGCATTCGACCATCGGACTTATGTTGCGCGCGCGGAGTGACTTCGTACACACGTTGCCACATCGCATTATGTTCCATACGTATATTGTTGCCTATGGCCCGTAGCGGGCTGGACCTATCGGTATATACAGTAGCCGCTCGATTATGTGAACTAATTAAAACCTTACCTGTTCACAGAATCGAAATGTTCACTCAATCGAATGTGCAGTTTAAAACGTTTATTTATATGTATATGTATCCAGTTACATCAAAAAGAATTAACAAATGAAAAATATACATGTTCTACATAGATACGTACATACATACATGAATACGTAATGATTTAAAGAAGTCAGTTTTGTTTGATAAAAAAACTGGTTAAATTTGTTTGAACCTTTTTTTCTTTTAAACATCTTTGAACTGCGATTTCTTTTATTCTTCGCAAAGTTAATAGATCTTCAGAATTTAGCATGTTTTGTTCTGCCCAAGAAATCACTATATTAAGTCCTTGTAAAGCTTCCTGAGTGGGGATGGTAGTTGGCATTGGCTCATCATCCATTGTTTCTTCCGCACTTTCAATTTCAATTACATCCTCTTCAAGATCTTCTATGACATCCGTATTCCAGTTTTCTATGTCTTTACGGCTGTATGTTATGTTTCCGTTCACTTTCTGTAGTAATGCTACAGTTTCTTGAAATGTCACTGCCTCGACGCTGTTCTTGTATTTTTCTTGTAGAATAGCCAATGGAACATCTTCTGAATCAGGGTCGCTATTGAAAGAATCTGATAAAATATTTTTCCAACACTTAGCAATTATTTCTTCTTTCACATTCATCCATGCTAATGCTAGATGTGTAACAGCATCTTTTAGACTCAAGTTTTTAATGACAGCTGAAATATCATTGCTATCAGAAGCAACTATTGTGGATAAAAGGCTTCTTCTATAAAACAATTTTGTTAACCTAATGACATTCTGGTCCATGGGCTGTATAAGAGCTGTTACATTCGGAGGCATGTATACAGTAAGAATTTTTCCATCATCGGAAACCAAGTTTTCTGCTGGTGGATGACTTGAAGCGTTATCCAAAAGTAGAAGAGCTTTTTGTGGTAATCCCTTTTGTTTCAAAAATCTTCGAACCTGTGGGACAAATGAATGATGAAACCAATTTTCAAATACCCCCGACGTCATCCACGCATTTTTCGTACTTGTGTATTGGACTGGAAGTGAAAAGTTCTTAAAGCATCTTGGATTTGCGGCACGCCCAATTACTAACGGTTTGATTTTATGTTCACCGGTTGCATTGGTGCATGCTAGTAAATTAACTCTACTTTTATCCGTTTTCCGACCAGGGGCCGATCTTTCTTCAGACGTAACCAAAGTCCTTTCTGGGAGTAATTTCCAAAACAAGCCTGTCTCGTCGGCATTGTATAATTGGTCATGTGTTAATTGTAGCTCCTCTATTTTCTTTCGAAGATAATTCTTGAATGGACCTACATGCTCCGGAGCAGCTGATAACTTTTCTCCCGAAATTTTTAAATGTCTTATTCCAAATCTTCGTTTAAATCTTTGGCTCCATTCGTCACTACCATTAAAATTAGGATTTTCAGCGAGAGTTTCATTGATAGCTTTTGCTTTTGTTTTTAAAAGTTCAATCGAAACCGGTACATTTTTAAGTCTTTGTGTACAAAACCATGAATATAATTTTTTTTCCATTCGTGGCATCTTACAGGATTTTAAAGTTTTTCTTTTCCGTATTTCACTGCGCCTTGATGTGACTTTTAAAATGTCCCGTTTTTTATTTTTGATTGCACATACTGTGGATTTGGCAATCCCGTACTTTTTAGACAAATACGTTACACTGCTTCCACTGTCCAGACTTTTTAAAATTTCACATTTTTCTAGCAAACTTAACACTTTTTGCTTAATTTTTATTGTAAACACAAAAATGTTCTAGCACAGTACACATACAACATCAACAGAACTCAGAATTACAACTAAAATAAAATACATACATACATCTGTCCGCTGTTCTTGTAAGTTACGCCGGCGAGTCAGCAAAATAATTCATACGCCGGGAATTTACTCAGTTCACTGAAACTGAATCGAATGCAGCAAAATAATTCATACGCCGGGAATTTACCCAGTTCACTGAATCGAATGTGTTATTGTTCACTCTATGGAGCTTTACTAATAAAATTTTAGTTCATATAAACGAGCTGTTCACTGAATGAGTGTTCACTCTTCCGAGCGCCTACTGTATATATATATAAGAATATGCGATAGAATAGGACGCAGCATGAGATTGTTACCGATATAAGTATAGAAGTAGAGACATTTATTCTATCAGAAATAATTAAATATACATTTGGTTTTCTGCTATTAAAGTAATATGCATAAACACACGAAAAATAAGAATAGTACATATTATAGCAGCGTTGTATGTCGTGCACACAATCACTGATTTCGTACATTTTCCATTTTATTTATAGATACATACAACGCTACTATAATATGTACTATTCTTATTTTTCGTGTGTTTATGCATATTACTTTAATAGCAGAAAACCAAATGTATATTTAATTATTTCTGATAGAATAAATGTCTCTACTTCTATACTTATATCGGTAACAAGCTCATGTTGCGTCTCTATTCTATCGCATATTCTAATATATTACGAATTACAGTCCCATAGCGGCGCTCATGGCGCGCACGGAAATTGGTCTGCTCTACTGATTATAGACTCACAAAGGGCAAAATATTGTAGTCTTCAAATTATATTATACTTAATTAGGTATAATAATAATTTATTGTAACAGATAACTAAAGACGACAGACTATGTGCCCACAATGTCAAATTTAATAATTAGAGAACGGACACGCTTACCACCCAGTGCAGTACTGGCGAAAGGCTGTATTTCTAAAATATTTAATTTTATTTATATAATTGGAAAACGAACGGGCGGTGATCTATAAAATTACGAAATACATATTTATTTGTTCAAAAGTTGTATTTATAAAGTTTTTAATTTTATTTATATAATTGGAAAACAAACGGGTGGTGATCTATAAAATTACGAAATACATATTGTCGTGGATTTTCCCTGAAGAAAGAAACAAAAGAAGATATAAAAAATATTATATGTATGTACATTTTATTCCAGGGACATAACTATAAAAAATTAATATTTTATATAAAAATTTATTATAATGTGTATTTTTGTCCATGACTGTAGGATGTAGGGGCCTGTGTGATGTTCGTAGTTCGCGCCAAGCTGGAAGTTGTAATAATATATACAGGGCAATCCAAATTAAGTGTTCACCATTGGTAACTTTGTTATTATTAAAGATACAAGATTGTTTAAATTAGCAAACTAGTAGTACTTTTAACGCTCTTTAAGATGGAAGAATTAAACAAAAAAAAAGAGCAGCGCGTTTTCCCGAAAAATATGTTTTTTTCAAATGGAAACCCCTGTATATTATATCATTTTCTGTTAGAAATTCAATTTTTAAACAAAAAATCTTATAAGAAATTTTTTACTGGGATTAAAAATACTTGAGTTATAGTGAATAAACAAAAACAGCTAAGTCAAGTGCATTTCTATGTTTCTATGATAACGACGTTAATTCTTTCTAGTAAACGTCAAATATTAGTACAGTTTTATTAGTATTTCACTCATAAATTTCATTTTGCTAGTTATTAATTTGACAGAAAAGTGTGATATGTTAGAATCTTATTTAGTGTGCAGAAAATCCTCTAGGAGGGCAAAAGAACACTACGCTGAATTATATCCACTCCGAACACAACCAAATGAGCAATTTTTTCTGAGACTGTACCGAAAATTTAGAGGCAATGAGAGTGTTTTTGCCAAAACAAGAACAAGAAGGACTTTTATAATAAGCGAGGCCACCGAAATTCTAGTTCTTGCATATTTTGAGGCCAACCGTGAGAATTCCATACTAGATATTATCAAGGAATCTGATTTGAGTCACGGTACTGTGCATAGGATTCTGAAGAAACACAAATTCATTCCTTATAAGTACAAACCAGTTCAAGTTTTCTTGCCAGGGGATCCAGAGAGAAGAATGTTTTTTTGCCACTGGTATCTTAACTTTTGTCGCCAAAATGTAAACAACTTTCGTTATATTTTATGGACCGATGAATCAAATTTCTCAAATTCTGGAATGTACAATACAAAAAATCATCATTACTGGTCAAAGGAAAATCTTCTTTTAGACGCCCGCAGTCCGTTACAGTTTTAATGTTTGGTGCGGTTTAATTGGTTCAAGGATATTTGGTCCTTTCTTTTATGAGGGCACTCTAGCTGGTGAAAGGTACATAGAATTTTAGACTGAAATTTTAAATAATTTCTTAGACGATATTGATCTCATAAGTAGACAGAATCTGCATTTTCAGCAGGATGGCGCACCTGCGCACAACTACAGAGGTACTTATCAAATTTTAAATACTATTTTTAACAATTCATGGATAGGAACAAATGGTCCTATTCAGTGGCCTCCCCGATCGCCAGATTTAACACCGCTTGATTTTTTTTATGGGGTTATTTAAAGACAGAGATTTATAAGCAAAGGTACGAAAACGTAAACGCCCTAAAAATTGCAGTTAGTGAAAAGATAAACCAAATAGATGGTAGGACCATACTAAAAGCAGTTCGACAAGTTCAGAAACGTGTTCAAAAATGTATTGAACAACAAGGTGGTATTTTTGAACATCTTCTATGAAAAAATCAGTGATTTTGATTTTCTTTTAATGATATGTTTATGTATAAAATAAAGTTTATAAAAATTATTTAGCTGTTTTTGTTTATACATTATAACTCAAGTGTTTTTAATCCCAGTAAAAAAGTTCTTATAAGATTTTTTGTTTAAAAATTGAATTTCTAACAGAAAATGATATAATATACAGGGGTTTCCATGTGAAAAAAACATATTTTTCGGGAAAACTCGAAAACGCGCTGCTCATTTGTTTTTTTTAATTCTTCCATCTTAAAGAGCGTTAATAGTACTACTAGTTTGCTAATTTAAACAATCTTGTATCTTTAATAATAACAAAGTTACCAATCGTGAACACTTAATTTGGATTGCCCTGTAGATATATATATTGTTGTTATGTTGATTTATTTATGTTAGGTAGGGGGATTTTGCCGTTTCCTGGTCCTTCATGTGACAGAGATTTCATAGTTCTTTAACAGATAGGTGGTGTTTTTTTTAATTAATATTGAACAGAACTTAATTTTGTTCAATGTATTTTGGATAACGTCGTTTTGTATTTTGAGGTGTTTTGATGTGATTAAAATTCATTTACGTGTTATTACGAGTCTTTTAAAACTTGTAATTTAAATTAAATAACCTATCTGGAGTCTCTCTTATAAATATTTTGTAACGTGACGTATACAAAAATGAATGTATGTATATTTTAATATTATATTTATGTCTTTAGCGATAATTCTATTGCAATCAGAAGCTTCTTAAATTCATAATTTTAGTTTGTAATATTTTGTAATCAGAAAATATCTAGAAAACTTATCAGATGTTTTTTTTGGTTTTGGTTAAATAAAACGTTCTAGAACGATAGAAGGTGGGGTTAGTTTTTTGCTTCATGTTATTTGTATGCATGAATTTAGTTTTTGATGCGTGCGAAAATAGATAAGTTTCTATTTTGACGTTTGATTTGAGGGGGTAATGTAATTGATGACAGCTGATAAATTTTGTTTATATTTATATTTATATCTTTGTTCGGGATTCATTTAAGAGGTTTTTTTATCTAGTGTATAAGTCATATTTTACACAAGTTTTCCTCTAAGTTTGCGGCGAAATAAAGTCACAATCCTGCCTTATACTTGATAAGGTAGAATTTTTCTTTTTTTTTGTTTGAATATTATATGTATGTGGCGTTAATGCTAGTTTTATTTCTTTATCTAATGCCTGTTGTTTTAATATATCTGGTGACATACACCCTACGAGGGTAGCCCTGCAGAATTGAGAGCTCAAGGAAGGTGACCCAACTGAGTGAGTCCGGCAAAGCTACCGTGGATTGTGAACTCAATTAAATTAAGCAATAAACATCACAATTCACAGCAATATGTATTTGTTGAAAAGTTGTATTTTTAAAGTTTTTAATTTTATTTCTATAATTGGAACATTTTTATTTGTTCATTTTGTCGTTCAAGTTGAGTAAAGGAGTATTAATATTGACTAGCAATAGTTTCTCAAGGTTTTCTTCTGTCAATTTTGTTCTCTTTGAATTAAGTACATCCTTATAAATAGAAAACGTCCTTTCTACATCGCAACTGGTTATAGGTGCATACTGAAATATTCTTTTATTTCTTCATATTTAGCCGTTAGATTTTGTGGAATTGTCTCCATACATAATTGCTGCAATGTAATTAAATCTGGATTTCTATTAAGAATTGCTTCAAACTTTTGCCGAAGGCCACATCTGAAGTCACTTGGAATACTTTTCAAATTATTAACAGCCACATCTAATGTGGTTAATCCGTCATTTAATTTGAGATTTCGATTTTCAAAATAAGTGATTAGTTTTGGCAATTTTCCAAAGTGTTCGTGAAGAAAGTACAACTGATTTTTTAAATTTGGGATTTGTGTGAGCTCCTTGCACTCACCAATACTTCTAGCATCCTCCTTTAGCAGTGTTACGAAATGTTTTAGACTATCGAAATTCTCAGCATAATAACTAGTAGCTTCCAGCCATATTCCCCATCTAGTTATTACTGGAGTGGGAGGCAGTGACAGAGATGGAAATTTTTCCCTGAAAAGAGCTACTCTCAATGGTGCTTTTCTGAAAACTTCCGGAAAAGTGTCTCTGATATATTCACAGATTCTGTGGAGAGCATGTGCTACACAAGTAATATGCAGCATATTAGGATATGTTTTCTTCAATAGTCTGCCTGTTTTTAACATATACGCAGCACTATCACTGACAAATGAAAGTATTTTTTCTTTGTACGTGGCGTCCGAATGAAGCATTTTTTTGCATATTCTCCTTAATGGTTTCAGCAACTGTTTCCGCATCAACTCTATTTATAACACTTGTTGCTATTACATATGAGTTATAGGGAATAGTTAGATGTAGTACACCAGCTACAACATTTACCACACAGCGTCCTAACATATCCACCGTTTCGTCGGCGCTTATCCATATGTATTGATTTAAAAGATGGCTTCTAATGCGTTCTACTGTTCTCGTATAGCACCTAGAAACATAATATTTGCGTAAAGTTGATTCATCAGGAACATTTGGACCAGTATATTTTTGAAGAAATATTTTTAAAGTGGGATCGCTAAGTTTATTTAATGGAATATTAGCCGCCATAAAAGTTTTACAGAGTTCAGATGTGTTTGCGATCCTAAGTGACGAATTTTTGACGATATTTTACGGATTTTGTAATAAATTTCGGAATCACTGACAATGGACATACAATCAGTATGACCGTCAATCCATTGTTTTACAATGCCGTTCTCGACATTCTTCAATATCATGTCTGAAAAAGTAACTTAAACAATGCTCTAGATCTAAATAAATGAAAACTAAAAATGTGTGCGTAATTTATTGAAACTGAACGAAATTCAATGCACACTCTTACGTCGAAATAATTGGTAGAAATATATTCAATCAAACGATATTAAACAGGATCTATCACAAAAATTACGATGTAATTAACAGTTAAAACTATGAAAACAAGAAACTTACTCACAGCACTTTATTTATCTTACGAAATATAAACTAATAAATAAAATACATTATAAAAACCCCGCTTCTATCTACGCTCATGAAAACACTTTAAAAAGCACTATATTCTCGGAATACAATAGCTGGCTTGTCCATTGTTATCGCGGCGAGACCAGGTGTCCGAGTAAGTCAAACAAATACTTCATTGAATTACGCCGGGATGTACTGAGCGACGTTATACACAATTCCAATTGCCGATTGCGTTTTATGGAAATTGCATCCGTTCTCTATTAATAATACACGGTTAAATTTTTAAAAAATAAATATATCGAATCTCTATACAAAACGTTAAGAAAAAACATAAATATCTTACCCAACATGTTTACATTGTTGCAAAAAAATGCGGATGTGCGGCGATGAAAAAACTGCACCATAATATATGTTTCTGTATTAGTCTCGGAAAGGTTCGTACGTAGCGACGTATATTTATGTTTATATACTGAGAAGGATTGTTCGACGTTGGGAGATGTTATATTTACATAGTTAAAGTGCTCTTTGTATCTGTACAATGGATCTTCAGTGTTGGTAAAAAGTTGCCCTAATTTTGTAAAATCTACAGTTTTATCTAATACACTGTTAAATTTTTGTGTGCGTGTGTTATTAAATTTGACAGTGTGGGCACATAGTCTGTCGTCTTTACAGATAACAATATCCAATTATAGGACAAAAAAAAATCACAATAGCATAATTGAAACCAAACCAACTTAAATATACATAATAGTGAATTCTGATAACGCAAATAATAATAAAGTAAAAAAGAAAATAGTTACAAACTTATTATTAAATTTAACAATTATGGATATAGTGAATATCCACAGAGAATGACTAAAATTGATGTTAAAGAAGGTGCAGATTCTATGCAGCGGCGTATTGAGCATTAAATTAGTTCTAGCTGGCAAAGAGTAAATGTACGATGACATGTAGAATATTGCGGAACAGAGAAACACAATGCACTCAACTTTAAAAAACGGCACTGAACTTTTTCAAGTGCTTCTGAGTGAATATTATAAAACAGAGACCATATTAGAGACCAGTATTCCATCCTAGAACGCACGCACGCAACATAGAGACTCGTGATATTGTAAACATGAAATTTGTTTGGTACTACAAATAATAAATCGCAATGATTTTATCGAAGATGAAACACATTCTTCAGATGATTTGTAAAGATAAGTTTACTTACGAACGTGTCTTAATTCGGCTTAATTCAGTTGCGTTGATATTTTATATATATATATATATATATATATATATATATATATATACAGGTGTCCAGAAACTCTCCTGACAAACGAAGACCGGAGATTCCTCTGATAATTTTAAGACAATTAAACCCAAATTCACCTAGTCCGAAAATGCTTCCTAAGGGGGGTCTAGGACATTTCGTCGCCGCCGTTTCGGGGCCGCCGATTCGGAGTCGCCGTTTCGTGGCCGGGACGTTTGGGAGCCGAGCCGGTTCGGAGCCGAGCCGTTTCGGGGCCAAGCCGTTTCGGGGCCGAGCCGTTTTGGGGCCGAGCCCTTTCGGGGCCGAGACGATTCGCAGCCGGGCGGTTCGGAGCGGGGCAAAGTGAATATTTTTGATACTTTTAATTAAATTACTTTAATTAAAGCCATTTCTTCTTGCTAACATGTTGATTAAGATTATAAGCCGATAAACAGTGCTTACTTTCATACGATCTTAAAAATTTAAAAAATATTCACTTTGCCCCGCTCCGAACCGCCCGGCTGCGAACCGTCTCGGCCGCGAAACGGCTCGGCTCCGAAACGGTTCGGCGCCGAAACGGCTCGGCTCCGAAACGGCTCGGCTCCGAAACGGCTCGGCTCCCAAACGTCCCGACCACGAAACGGCGGCTCCGAATCGGCGGCCCCGAAACGGCGGCGACGAAACGTCCCATCCCCTCCTAAGGGAGCTGGAGTTCTTTGAAGATGGCGCCTTGTATTTATTTTTTTTTAAATTGAAATCGTTGTGTTTGAATAACACAAAGTAAAAAATGAAAAGATAAACTTCGCGAACTGACAACAATTTGACAATGAAAAACGTAGGTTTTACTTCTGTTGGCAGTTCAGAGCTAACTATTGCAAAAAATAAAAAATTGAACTTTAATGAAGAAAAAACGAAAAATTTACAAATCGATTTTTCTAGAAAACTGTGTATCCTACCGACTTAAAGTAAGAGTACCTTTTAGTACTGGAATACCTGAAAATTTAATAATCTAGTGTCACAAATGCTTAAAAGTTAAAGACAAAAAAGTTATGCCTTAAAATAACCGTTGACCTACCCAAAACGGACGCCTATGACCGGTACTAGAAATTCGCAATTGATGGAATCGATTCATCTCTGGAGGATAAATAAGCATACCAGTTTTTGTTTTTCTAAATAGAAGCGTTCTGGAGGAATTTACAAAAAAATAAATACAAGGCGCCATCTTCAAAGAACTCTAGCTCCCTTAGGAAGCATTTTCAGACTAGGTGAATTTGGGTTTAATTGTCTTGAAATTATCTGAAGAAACTCCTGTCTTCGTTTGTCAGGAGAGTTTCTGGACACCATATATATATATATATATATATATATATATATAAGGTAAGCTTCATAAGTCGGCGATTAAAGGTCTGGTTCATTACTTCAAAGTATATATATTTAAAACAACCCTACATGTTTCGGCAGTGATGCCTTTGTCAAGGGAATAAAAAATATAAATGACAGAATATAAATTTATATTCTGATTTATATTCTGTCATTTATATTTTTTATTCCCTTGACAAAGGCATCATTGCCGAAACATGTAGGGTTGTTTTAAATATATATACTTTGAAGTAATGAACCAGACCTTTAATCGCCGACTTATTAAGCTTACCTTATCATACCAAGGTCACGAAAACATATATTTATATATTATATATATATATATATATATATATATATATATATATATATATATATATATATATATATATTAACAGTTGTATTCCGCGTGAAGGAAATGACACAAAATTTGAATAAATTCAAATCAAGACCGTTAATGGTGCACTATATTTGTAATTTTGTTATTTGTCTCTGGAGGTGGACGCAATCGGAAATAGTGTTTATTTTCATATATAATTTGAGATCATTAGCAACAAGTTGTCTTTCACAATCCAGATTCAGAGCCAAGTCGTTGATGTAGATCAAAAAGAGAAGCGGACTTAAATTGCTACCTTGCAACACACAGGTATTTATGCGTTCTGATGAAATTATTTCTGAATTTTATCAGAACGCATTAAACGATAGTGATTTTATTTCAACAGAGGAATATTTCCAAGTTGTATGAAATCAATAAGGGTTATTCTAATATAATTTTATTTATTAATATACTGTATAATTTTAGCAATATCTGACTCCAACGAATAAATTACCGACTGAGATTTTATGATAGGCGGCTTTTTACAGATAGCTTTCCATAACGAATTTTATAAGAGTTATCAGATGTATAGATTATACTTATATTAAAATATAATCTCTAGGTAACTATATATTTTTGTAATACATTTATCACCAACATAATTTCGTTTATTTTTACAAGAGGACAAGCAGAGTTATTTCGTAATAAAAAAGGTTTTTCTTTCTATAAATGTATAGGTTGTGTGTGACCATAAATTAAAAGTAATGAATACATGAGAGTGGCCAACAGTGAGACACTTTTTTTATAGATCATAATAAATCACAAATTTTGCCAAATTTTTGTCTCAGTGAAGTTACAACCTTTCAACAGTTGAAATATTCCCGTCTCAGTTTTTAAATTAATTGAAAATAGCTGATTTTTATTTCCAAAAATGCTCGCACGGTTTTTGTCTTAGTATTGATCACGTGTCCGACAGTGAGACACTCTTCATCGAATAGTGAGACAATGTATTTTCAAAACTATATATATATTTTTTATGTTTTATGTATTATAAGAGATTATTAGGTATTGAAAAACATATTTAGCAAAAAATGGGTAACATCAGATTAACACAATACAGGAACAAATATGAACACAACATATCTATCGAACATTTATACTTAATTTTATCTCAAAAGTAAAGGAAGCCTTCTGTCGGCTTGTACATTCACCACGAATTGGAGGCGGCATAATAAGTTCGATATCAGATATAGGAATCACTAATTCATGACTAACTTTAGGAAATACGTACTTGTTCGTCCCTCTTTTTTGATTTCGCAAGAATGTGATTAAAAACTCCTAACTTGACTCAATTTTGTAAGAACTTTCCTAATGAAATAAATCTTTGTTTTCTCTGCTTTTCCGGTAAATTCTACCAATACGAAATCATCCTTTACGGGACTTCTGTGTAAGTTGTCGAATCCATCTGGGTAAATTGTTACAAAATGCTCGTTGCTTGAAGATGAATCTAACATCGGTTCGTCCTCTGAGCTTTCCGAATCTTCCTGAAACACTCTTTTTTACTTTTTGGATTGCTGTCACTTTTGCTTTTGATTGATTTAATGCCAAGCTTTCTTTTCCTTGATATATTTCTTTCTTCTATTACATTTTTTCAGGGATGTCCGTCGCGGCAATGCTGTTTCCCTTTCTTCTTGTGTTTTTAGACTTACGTGCTTCTTCTTTTGAAAAGCCTCTGAATTCTTCAGGGCTTTTGAAGGCATTCTTATCTTCCTTATCATTCCGAAACGCAGCATGTGTTGATGATGCAATGTCTGAGATGCTTGGGGAAATTGTCTTATTCTGAAGTGTGACATTTGTTGACGATGACGTGCCAGGGGAAGCTACCTACATCTCATCCTGAGGCATAGCTTCTGCTAATGATGAGGTGTCGGAGGAATTACGCGATCGGTTACAGCGCTTGGTAGAAATGTAGATCGGTGAATACATCAGTGTCAAAGGGGTATATTCCACACTTTTGAATGCGTGAATGATATTACTTGGCGTCAATACCTTTTTATGAGCAATTCCAACACACTCAGCTACCTCATATAGAGATAATGATTTCCCCGGATGTTGCATCATCCAACTGTCGGTAGCTACGTTATATGCTGTTGAAAAGGGCTCATAAACACCAACATACAATGGTCGTATCTTATATGTGGAGTGTGGTGGATCTGTAAAATAGTCACACCATTAGCTTTGACCAAGTTGAGAACAGCAATACTGGAATGACTTTCATGGCTGTCATAGATCAAAAGTGATGGCTTTTCTTCTGAGCTGTTGGAGTATTTGATGAAATGCTTCATAACTTGTAAGAATTAATCTGCATTCATCCAGTCACTAAGAGCAGCGAGGTCTAATGTGCCAGATGGGGCCTCTCGTAACATATGTTCCTTGAAGTGAGTTCTAGGGAACACAGTCGCTGGAGGTAAATATTGGCGTGTAGCATTTATGATGCTGCACGTTGTAACAAGAGTACCTCTTTCCCCACTTGTTACTTTATTCACTTGTTTAGCATTTTGGCGTCTACTACCTTCTGGCACTTTTGAACAGTCACGGTTCCCGTCTCGTTTAAATTGAAGATTTTTCTTGCATCAGCGAAATTGGAACTCCTTTCGTAAATATTCTTCAAGTTATCAAAACAAAAAACCGTCACATTATGCCGGTTGAAGGATGTTGCACGGGATAAGATACATCCTTCTGTCGTTCTTAGTGACAGTCGATCATGTCGTTTGCGAAAACACCGAAACCATTTCAAGTCTGCCATTTATCAATTATGCCATTTGGCAGGGAAATTTTTGTTGTTCACAACGGCCATTTGATAGGCAAGTTTTCTGCAATCGGTAACCGTCAATCCATAAAACATTCGTGAGCAATCGACAATGTATTTTTCAAGCCAGCTGAATACTTCACAGCGTAGTTGCCTGGGAAACATTCGGATGTCGTTGGCGCCTGCGGCCTGTTTGGTTTTTTCACATACCTAGCCAAAGTCTGAAGTGCACCAGCTACTTTTCTCAAACCTCCGCCATCCAATACAAGCGTTACGGCCTCGCTCATTGTTTCTTCTGGACAATTGCCAATTTTTTCTCTTTTGTGGCTCCATGTTCTAACTAATAAAACACAGGTTTGAGGTTTCATACTAGGAGTGACTGTAATTTTATTTGCACGCCCAACAGTGGGACATGTCTTATTGTTGTCGTCTCACAAGCGTCAAGATCCGTTAATTTGTGTCGGAGTTTATGGAAAAAAAATTGATGGCCACACAAACACGATAGATTTACTAACTGCACAAATCAACTTACCTGGATGTTATTCACTTCACAAAATAACTTTTATATTTATGGCGCAATTAGAAAAGAAGGCCAGTGCGAAAATTTACTTTTAGGCGCCGAAATCACATGTAGCTGTATTGCAGATACGTATCATATCGCAGCGTTGGGCACATTGGCTCGTCAACCGTTTATTATTCATGATTGTTCTCACAAATGGGCACACAAATTAGACACGTGACCAGGGAATCAGACTTAGTGTCTCACTGTTGGACTTTCTCCCCTATTGTTTCGTTGACCCAATTTTTGAATAATTCTCGAATACAGATTAAGTTGGAGACAAACAACCTTGCTTACGCCATTTTGCTCGATAGCAGTATTTTTACATTGCAAAATTATTTACAAACCAGCAAACATCTAAATACTACATTGGCTTTTTTCTTTTTGTTATGCAAAAGTAAATGAAGATATGTTAGGTAAATCACTATTAAACAACGTTGCCCCTTCATATGATTACATTATCTATAAGATACTTGTTTACCGGATAAAGAATTATAACTTTTTACGTGCTCGTAGCTACGGCCTCGTTTTGGTTGCGAATTAGCGTCTTCTTTTATTTTATTCCGTTATGTTTATTTTGAACCGAACTGTAGTACTTTCGCTTGCGTGCGTATATCTTCACATACAATAATTACGTATTAGATTTTCTTCGTGGTCTTCCTCCCCTCTCGATTCTCGAGTCGCGATAACTTCTAGACGGAGAAGACTGAGATCGCTATCGATAGAGAGAAGGCCGATGGTTGTCATTCGTCATTGTTTTGTAATGGCTTATAGTAGGGCTTGATTGGTTTAAATAGTATTCTGGTTTTTTTTTGGCAGCCCTCTAGTTTGTGCGAGGTTATTATTTAGTCGCTACAATTTTTAATTGTAACTACAATTACCCGGTAGGGGATTTCTTGATGACGATTAGAGCCGATTGACTCCTTCTCTACGATACACTATATTGCGTTGTTAACCATCAGACATTATCCTGGTACGTAATTTTCTAATTCATTTATTAATTATACTTTTCTTATTCATCCTTTTTTTTTGTCTTGTGTTCCCGATAACAGGTTTCTTTTCCTCTACCGACGCAAACATCGTTCACAGGAAGGAAACCGACGACGCTCACGAACATCCCGCTTGCTGGAAAGAGACGGACACAGCTAAGACTTTAAAATATTCCTTTATTAATTTAAACTGTAATAAGAAAATTAATACTGGTAGCCGTAACTTTGTGGTAATTCATTTTGAAAATAATAAAATAAAATAATAACTTTGTTTTACCACTTTATTCACATATAATCGTGACCGCGGTTTCGACATACAAGGTCATTATCAAACTGCAAAAGTTACAGGCCTACATAGAACTTATAAATGACACAAAAATATATGGGGGTGGTTTATGATGTTATTTAAAATTACTACTATATACAACATTGGAAAAGAGGTGTATATATTTGGTCACATTTGGTCACCGTAAAATATTGCATTTGGCCGAGAAAGGTCGTAAATTAAATCTTTTAGAGGCCCTAGAGATTTTTAAAAGCCAGAAGAACACAATAGATATCGTTTTAAACGACCAGTTGGATCTTATATATACACCTCTTTTCCAATGTTGTATATAATAGTTAAGTATATAGTAGTAATTTTAAATAACATCATAAACCACCCCATATACTTTTGTGTCATTTATAAGTTCTATGTAGGCCTGTAACTTTTGCAGTTTGATAATGACATTGTATGTCGAAACCGCGGTCACGATTATATGTGAATAAAGTGGTAAAACAAAGTTATTATTTTATTTTATTATTTTAAACTGTAATGTTTTGCAATTAGTTTTCTTTGTTGAATTTTTTTTTATTCAATTTTTCTTTGTTTAGTTATTTAACTTAGTTATTGCGTCGTTACGACATCATTTTTCAATTTTTATTTAGTTAATTCAATTGCCTTTCTAATTGGTTTATCTCATTTAAAATTGCAATAAGTATCTTTTTTTTTGTTTGTTAAATTTATTTCGACAGAGTTTATTTGAATTACACATCTGTTCCTCACGGGGACAAGAACTTATTTTTGCTTCGAAAATATCGAAAGAGTTGTTTTTTTTTTTGCTGCGTTTTCTTTGCGTAGACAACGTGGGTATTATTTTGTGTGAATTAAACTTGTTTTCTAGATTGGTAAATCTGTACAGTAAAATTTTAGTATTGTATATTCCTTCATTCTAATTTTAAGCTTTCATTAATAATTTTTTTCCCTCTAATTATATCTTACCGTTAACTTTAATTAATTATATTCTCAGACCACAACTTTGCGAATTTGCACAAATTACTTATCAATATTTGCACGTAACAAAATCTCTCTATATGTACCGGGTCTGTTCAAAAGATCGGACTTTCATTTTTGGTTTTAAATTATCTGTGAACCAACGAAATACGTATTTTGCTGGGGTGTGAACTTCTGTGCACAAACATGATGTTAACATACTTAATTTGTCCTTTTTTTGTAACTAGCAAAATTTAATTCTTTTTTTATTATTATAAGTTGGTGTCATAAATAAAGTCTGGCTTACATCTGGCTGAAATCCGCCTTTTTCTTTCTTTCTTTTCTTTACGTTTCGGACGGCCTGGTTGCGTTCCCTACCCACTGCACGTCTTGCCTACTTTTGTTGATCACCATTTCCGAATTTTGCGACGTCTAGCGGTTCTAAATTCGGTGGCGCCCTAAACCACCTTAATTCGTGTCCTGAAGAACCTTTGGGTCTCCCCACCCTTGGGCTGAGGTTGTCTCTAAAGCCGGGTGGGCCGCTAAACGTTGGCAGGGGCGGGTAGGTGGGGCAATCCTCGTCGCCCGAGACTAGAGTTCCTCTCTTTTCTATGGTCTCGACATACAGAGCGTAGCAAGACATTCAAATGTATCTTATCTATGAGATATATTTATCACGAAAACGGGCTTTATCTAGAGGTGAAGAAGACGGGAATGTGTGAGGTAACAAATTCGAAATTGTCATTTTTTAATATATCAGAAAAAGAATCATAATATTTTTTACTGTAAAGGTACTATATATAATAGGCTAAAAGAATGGTGAAGTATGTATACTCTGTTTTTTCTGTTTTATTAATTTATTTTATATACCTCGGGCTTTGCTTTAAATGAGAAAATGTAAAGTCGATTTGTGATGATGTAACTTCGTAGAGGCGTTGTTACAGTTAAAGAAGATATCAAGAAACAAAAACAAAAAGAATCTGTGCTTCAATATACGTTGGACATATACTAAGACATGATTTCTACGAAAATAAATTAATTTAAACAGTTTGGAGATGTTACAAATGTTAGGGTTAATAGATCGTGGAAAACAGGTCATAGCAAAGGTCATGGCATTGCGAATTTCCGTGAAAAAATAATGGATAATTCAGGTAAACTCGGGTAAGTGATGATTTTGAGGGAAGTATGAACATGGCCGGTATAATTTTTATAAGGAACCATATAGCAGTGCCATCTTGTGTATAGACGCTTCTTCATAGTGTCTTATATTATCAATGATACTTTATCTTCACAGTTCCTAGTACCAATCACTGTCACACTTCCCCTCTTTATTTTTGAAAGCTGGACAAGTGTGAACGATTTCTTAGGGGAAGCGTGTCAAGTAATAATTTTGCTTATTACAGAAAATGGAGAAAATCTACATAAGAAAAATACAAAGAGGTAATGGATATACAACTGATCAGTTGAATTGGGCTGTAGATTTAATTCAAGGAGGCGTTTGGACCGTTGATAGAGCTCATAAACTCACACACATTCCAAAAACAACTTTATATTACCATTACAAGGGGGTTCGTGGTGTCAAGTCAATCACAGGGTCGGTCAATTGCAATTCCACCAGAACATGAGCTAAGATTAGCTAATTGTCTGAAAATAAAGGAAAGATCTGGTTTTGGAATAACAAGAAAGGAAATTTTTTCCTTGTTGCTCATTTTGTTGAAGAAAATAAGTTGAAAGTTCCTTTTATAAATAATGTTCCTGGAGAGGCTTGGTTTCAGTCTTTCAAAGAGCGACACAAGTTTAGCGTTAAAAAAACCGCAATCGGTAGAATATATCCGTAGGAAGGTTATCGACCCATTTATCGTAAATGAGTATTTTGATTTGTTAAACAAAACGATGACGGAGTTGAACCTGTATAACAAGTCAGAGAGGCTTTGGAATTTAGACGAAAGTGCTTTCAAGCATGATCCTGACAAGACAAAAATAGTAGGTGCACAAGGCGGACCTTGCTCTCGAACAACAGTAGGTTCTGGAAGAGGGAATACTACCAGTTCTTACAGCAGTTTCAGCAAGTGGTGCGAAAGCGTCGCCGAGGTATTCAAGGGGAAGAAGCTAATTCATGTAAAGGGATGGCATATGCAGTCACTTCAAATGGCTGGATGGAAACAAATGTTTTTTTTTAATTGCTTGAAGAAAACTGATCCCACTTTTAGGTGAAGAACGCCCGATTTTGATAATGTACGATGGACATGCAACTCATGTTACAATTATGTTAATTAAATTGGCCATAAATAAATACATTCATGTTATCAAACTGCCACCACATTCGACACATATATTGCAGCCTTAGGATTTGTCAGTATCTAAACCGTTGAAAGACGCTTGCGATGAAAAACTATGTTTGGCAACGAAAAAATGTGGGAACAAAAATTCAAAAAAAAAAGAATTTTGTGAGATGTTTGGTAAAACTAATTATTAATTATAATTATTTAAAACGTATCCAATGCTGCCATCTCTGTCACGCATTCACAAAAAGTCTGCGTGTATTTTGTAACAAACCGCATGTTTCTATCTGTTTCCAGTCCTGAGAAAAAAATTCGGAGGTGTTATAACTTGAATGTGTCTCGTACATTATATATACGGGTGTCCTCGAAATAAAAAGACAACGTATGAAAAATGGAAAGATGTATTTATATAGAATATGAATCCAAAACTAAAACCGCCTTGAAAATGAATTCAATGAATTCAAAATATTCAGAATGTAAATATGTACTAACAACTGCCGACGCAATTAAAAGGTATAATAAAAGTCAATACCTCGTACAAAATCAGCTTTTTAATACATTCAAATAAATATCTAATTAAAAACTTGCGTGTTAATATTTACAAATCCATTTAAAAAACCATAGTAAAACTTCAAGTGTATTACGAGAACGTTTTTTTTTTATTAGAGAAATGTAAATATGTATGTCGGAATAAGAATACCCCATTGTATTCAAAGGCAGCAATGTTTATAAATACAAGCGATAAATTTTCTTATGGCAAGGGTTCAATACCATGTCAGCTGTTTATTTATATAAATTTATACTTGTAAATTCTTAAAGCGGATATACTGAAAAAACTTGCAAGACATTTGCTTTACGTGCATTTAAATTTCAATCTTTAATCGAAAAATTGTAACAATCGGCAATAGAACGAACTTAAAGCGAGATATACAATAACGCGATTCATTTTGTTATTGCGGGCCACCTTTAAGTTTCGTGTACGATAGTATTTATGATATATTCAGTACAGTAACACACTTTTTTGAAATATCTTTGTCATTTTTTTCTTGCTTACGAGAGGGAATTTTGGGAAAATATATTGGGTATATATTCTATATAATTTAATCTTTCAATTTTTCATACGTTGTCTTTTTATTCGAAGGGCACCCGGTATACCACATGGTTTTTATGAAGACAAAATGAGCAACTAGTTTCAACAATTTGGAGATGTATTAGAGTTAATACATCAACGAAAACAACAGTGGGACTGCCGAAATGCGATTCAATCGCCTGACATCATAATGATGTAATAATATGGGGGTTTTCAGTATCACATTTGACACGATCGCGAAATGTACTCCCACTTTTTCCGCCTTTGCGATCGGTTTCTTAACAATCGCTAAAAACAACTTGCCGTTTTAACCAATGAGTTGAATTAAAAGAGACCACAAATAGTTAGAAATCTAGGGAACATGTGTGAAATTTAAAAACGAAAGATAGACGGAAAGTAATTAGAAATGCTCCTTATAACTCAAACGTATAATTCTTTGACAACCTGAGAAGTGAAATTCATAATTAGAGAGCTTGATTTGACTAACATTTTGTCAGTCACCGCCGCACAATGTCGAGCGCGCTTCGCTCGTGGGATGTTATGCCGATGGGATGTTACTCGAACCTGAGAAGTGAAATTCATAATTAGAGAGCTTGATTCGAGTAACATTTTGTCACTCACCGCCGCACAATGTCGATCACGCTTCGTCGTGGGATGTTACTCGAATGAACATGTCTATTCATAATTATAGCAAAAATAATACTCAAAAAGGTTTAAGTATATCAGTACGGTATGCACGTATTACGCATTTGCTACAAATGAAACAGACATGCAATATACATATCTGTAACTGTACACATGGACAATACACCTCGTATTTTCAGCATTTACTTCTGCTTAAGACACGTGTTTCCTTAAGCAGAAGTAAATGCTGTATCTGCGTACAGACGCAGCGGTGTGCCCCCTCAGGACCGGGTCACATCACATTACGAAAAGCATTCAAATTTAAATTATCCAAATTTCAAGCCAAATATAAGAAACGAACGAGAAAATTATATACACCGAACGTGCGGGAGTTAGTTCAGTAGTTGGGTCATTTGTATTCACTTTGGTTTGTTTGACGATAATGAGTAAGGATGCAAATTTGGGAGCAGACGCAGCGTCGGAGTGGAAGGGTGTATATATGTTTCCCTTATATGTGACCAGTTACATGCCGGCCTGTAGTTATTTCGTGTAAAGTGAAAAATAAGAAATCAATAATGTCGAAATCTATAAAGAGACCGTTCTACTACAAAGCACAGAAATTCATAAGTATATTTTCGAATTTAGTTTACGCTGGTACTACAATAAAATGTAAAGTTTGTGAAATACTGCTCCGTGTACAACAAAATATAACTGTCAAAGGCGTATGAATAGTGCGAAGCATATATGGAAAAAATGGTGACATATTTGTGTTCGAGTTATGTGTACCTGTAATGTTACGTAATGTATTGTTTACTTTATTACAGAAGAAACCATTTCGTTCATTTTGGAAAAACTATGGAAAAGGAACGTTACCTAGCCGGAAACGATACAAAGGGTTTTAACATCATCCGTCTACAATAATATTTCTTAATTGCTAATACAATAAACATTAAAAGTGCAGTCTCTTGGTCTTTTTAAAACTAGACCCGAGTTAGAAAAATTTATTGCGATTTAGAAAAATAAACTAAAAGGACATCTTCATTTACAGTGAAAATGCGTGTTTTCTTTTTCCACTCACAAAACAACAAATATTTCTTTTTGTATTGATTTCGAAACTTATGTGGCATCAAATTCTTCTTCACGCGATCAGCTTCATTCAGAATATCCTGCGATATCTCATTTGTATCGTGATGAGTCATCCGACGATACGTCAAGTGTCACACGGCCTGGCACCGTCTAGAAAAACATCGATGCAGAAGGATTGGAAGATCGAACATACGAGAATTTTCCCTTGAATATAAATAGCACATAAGAGGGATTTAAGTCATTCTACACCAAATCATCGTCGAGTGATCTTATATAAATATAAATTTCATAAATGTTCTTATTGTTAGTTATTAGTTTTTATTGTTGATATAGTGTGTGTTTAAATTACCGTTAGTTTTGTATAAGAACCCGGAAAGACAAATATTTTCCAGTATTCATTTTAAAATGAATAATCTAATAAAACACAGAAAATTGACGCGGCTTTCTCATTTTTATTTGTAACAAACTTCCATCGCTATGGAAATATTAGTTACCGCTTACTTAATTTTTACGAACAATTTCTGTGAGATATAAATGTAATTTTTGACATCAGTTTGAAATAAATTCATTTCTTTTTATTTAAAACTCATTAAACTAGCGGTATGAAATAAATCGTTGTATTCACCACGAACGAAAAGTGGTTTTAAAGGTTTTCGCAAGTAATTCCATCGGCTGACGCCCCGGCTGTAAACAATTTTCTCGTCCTTTAAAATGTCACTTTTCGTTCTTGATAAATAAACTACTTTTATAAGTAATACGTATCAGTGAGCATCGGTATTTAAGCGTAATAATCTTATTCGCTATGGGTCGTTAGCACCGCTTGAGACTGGCCACATATATCGGATGCATATGTATATTATAATACATGCGCGTGCAATCCAAACCCCTTCCACTCCGGCGCTACGTCTGCTCACAAATGTGCATCCTTAATAATGAATGAAGCTAGTATGCGGTCAAGAAAAAGAGAAAGACCTAAAAAAGATAGTTTGGTGAGAAAACGTAATCTAGGTACGAAAAATGAATCGCATTGTATCCACAATGCGATTCATTTCTGAGAACATCAATTACAGAATAGGTGATAAAAGTAATGCACTTATTCAAAATGATTGCTTTTACATTGAATACTGGTGTTGACAGTGTGCGCACGTTGAATTTCGAAAACTGTTAACGGATCAGTGCAAGACTACCTTGGACATCAATGATTTATTATTGGAACAATATGAAGATAGGGATGAATTTCTATTGTAACTACTGAGGAAGTCTGAAACATAATTTTACCCTTGAAACAATAGAGCGTCGATGCAAAAGTACATTGCGTTAGCAGGAAAATTATGGCGGTTGCATTGTTTTTTTGTGATATCAAGAATTCTTAACACAGATTTTCCGACAGAACAATGGGTGTCAAACGTAGAGTATTATTCAAACTTGCTAGCTAGTCCTATGAAAACTGCCATTTGGAACAAGTGTTAAAAAAGCCATTAATTTGGCTGTATTTTGCAGGATAACATTCGTCTTCATATCGTGTTATTTTAATGAAGCTATTAAAGAAGGCATCAACCAGATTTCTTTTCTCGAGAAATACGCAAGCTTCCTGAACGATGCCGATAGTGTAGATTGAAAAATGTTGTCAAATAATTTTAGTTTGGTCTATAATTATTGAATTATAATTTATATTTAAACTCTTTTGATAAAATGCCATTACTACATATTTTACAAGCTAAGGGATATGCATTAATTTTAAGATAAATATAATACATCATAATAAAATCTAACAACTGGATCTGCACATTCCTGAATTTCTTTTAAAACTAGAATTTTTTCAATATAATCGCAGGTTTTAATTCCAGATATTTTTGATAAAAGACACAAAACAGTTATATAAGTGTTTCCGTCATGATTATTACGAGTGAATCCCTCGATAAATTCCACTATTTGCTCTTGTTCTTGCTTAGTAATTATTCCTAAAAATTGTGTTAAATGTTTAGAAAATATGGGAATAATACTTGCATTATATTTTTTCAAATAACTATGTAACAAATCATTTATTTTAATTCCAGTCTGACAAATGTCGAAATTGCTTTTAAAATATAAATCAGTGAAAAGAAGTATAGCATAATCCTTGCAAATAGTATTTGTTTGTATAATTGAGGTCCAGAACATGATAAATTTTTCTATTAAATTATGGCATCGTTTCAACTCCAAAGCAATATTTAGAAAACGCCGGAGAAAGCTAGTTATTGCTAATCTTACTTTTAAATCATTACTTGAATTGATGCGGTTTTCTTCTACAAGGTTTTTCAGCACTCTAAAATTGTCTTCAAGCAATTGCTGCTGATTATTTTCGTGTGCATTAAAAACACATTTCCAATGAAAATTTGAAGTGTTTTCAACACACGCAGTTTCTGTGATAACATGCTTTAAAAATTCAATATTCATATTAACAATAACTTGTGATGGAATCGAATCTAATAATTGTATTCTTTTCTTCTTAATTTCTTTATCGATATTATTCGAAATATTTTCGAATACAATTTCAATATAATCAGATAAATATTCATGTGGAACTTTTTCTTCAAACTTTAATAAAAAATTGTAAACGTTTCTGTCTTCTTTATCAATCAATTTTAGATTGTTTTGCGTTAAAATCCAAAGAGAGTCAGATGGATTTTCGATAAAATGTTTAAAAGTTTTCATGAAAATAATATTTTTTAAAGATGCGTTTGTTTCTTTCTTGCAAAATTCTTCTATAACTTTGATATATTCTTCTGGTAATAATAAGTCTTTTGCCAAAATTAGAACTTGCTTTCTAATGGCTACAGTTTTATTAGAAAATTGCATTAAATGACGTTTAATATGTAACTCCGGAGTATGGTATGATACACTTTGTAATGGAGCTAAAGCGTATTTAAAATTGTAGCGAGTACAAAATTTTGGAATCAGTGGAAAAATATTCAGAGGATCTCCAAGTTTGTGAAGATTTTTTATTAGTATTTTGTATAATAATCTATCTTCGGATTTTTTAAAATTTATCTGAACATCGGGACTTACTAGTAAAGGTAATACAAATTCCGAAAGCACTTCTGGTGTTAAAATGGAAATAATTTTAAAAGAAAGATTTATCTTATCTTTATTTCCACTGTGTAGATTATTTAAAGCATGTGTTTTTATTTTTTGTGATGTATCTTTATCTAATAATTTTTGTGCTTCTTTCAAAAATTCTTCTGTTCTAAAGCAGTTCAAACTATCCATCACTTTTTCGATGTTTTCTACTATTTTTTCTGGACGATTTTTAAGATACCACATTAGAATTTTGTAGTCCACAATTGTGTTTGGTTGATAATTCCAAAACAAATTATGCCAAAACTCTGTGTTACAATTCTTTACACCGAACTTAATAATAACTTCACTATTCTCGCAATTTTTCGATTGTACTTGATCGAAGAGGTAGTTGTAATTATCAAATGGTATTTGAGCATTAGTGAAACAATCGTTGTAATTAACCAGACACAATAAAAAACTAATGCAAATATTTTGATAATATTCGTGTTCTTTATACATAGGAATACATTCACCTACTCCTTCAATAATTTTTCTTTCGTATTTCTTATAGTTAGAAAAGTAAAATGCACCATACGCATGTTTAAATATATGTTTTGTAAATTCTTTACATTGTTCTTGAATGTGTGTATTACTTTCAATCAAATGACATATATACTTAATATAAAAATTATCTTGATAGAAATTTGGTTTTGAAACTTTTATAATTTTCGCCATATCAGCTATGTATTGCCAGTATCTCTCGTCAAGATTTATTACATCGGGCCAATCAATAATATGATTGAAAAACGTCGAAATTACATGTATATCATTTTTATATCTATTTAGAATAAAATCTAGCACTTCTAAGAGAGCTTCTTTATCGTTATTAACGGTACAGGTTTTATACATCCAAATAATTAGTTGTAGTCTGGTATTCGCATCAGAACTATGCTGAAGTCTTTTTTTTATAATTGGAATTGATTTATAGGGTTCATAATAGTATACCAATTGTTCATCCTTTTTCACCTAAAAGAAACAGGATTAATAACATATAATACAATGAGTTTTACACTAACCAAGGTGTCTAAAATTTTTTCCCTTTCTTTAACTGGTATAATTTCGATAAAAGCTCTGCAACATTCTGGATAATCTAATAAGTTCTTCTCGTATTTTTCTTTGAAAATTGTCGTTGTTACTGAATACAATTCACGTTTTGGCAAAAAATGAATAAAGTGATTGACATAATGAGCTGTGTTAGGAAATTGGTCACGATCGTTTGGAAAAACATTTAAAAGGATCTCCTTAAAATTTCCATCTTTTCGCATAGTTTTAGCTAGTTGACGTAAATGGAAATGATTTATATACTTCATTAAGTCATCTGACACATTATTATTAGCTCGAAACATTTTTGATGTTATACGTTTACCAAATCTTATAAGAAATTTATATTTATCACTCAATTTCCAATACAAGCCTGCGTCCGCTTTGGCGATAAACTTTAAAGTTTGCTGATAGGAACCGAGAAAATTAAAATTGGCGCATTTCTTTTGCAGTATGTCAAAATAATATTCTATGAATTCCTTATCTTTTCTGAATATACTTATTAGATGTCTGTTACTCAGTTTTGAATGCAACTTTGGAAGTTTTGTTTTTATTAATTCTATACTACATCCTGGCAAAAGTATTACTGCTATTTTGATTCCATATTTTTTCTGTAGGGCCAAAAAGTATTCATTCACTAATGGTTCATGCTTTATGTTTTTATATATGCCATTCACTAATTTAAATTTTAATGAATATGAAACATATGGAAGAATATCGTGGACGAAAGTATGAACATTAATACTTGAAAAATAATCTGTAAATAATCTCCAATTTTTTAATAGTCTCTTCACTAACAATGGACTGTTTGTTTCTAAACCCTTTTGTAATAAATTGTACTGTTTAAATTGAATAATTATTTCGATTTTGAATAATTCTTCTGTTTGGTTCGTTGGTCGAATAGCTGATATAAAGTTAGATAATTCATTTTTATCAGTTACACCAGATTCTAGTGATTTTAAAAATAAATTAAATTTTCTTCGTTTTTCTGAAACTGTGCCATCTATAGAATGAAACTGTTGTGTTAATGCAACCATTTTGGTCTTTGAATCTGAAAAAAAAAAAATACAGAAGGTAATATAATTTTTTAAATTAAATAATTAATACATGACAATAACAATAATAATAATACACTCCGCCAAAAAATTAAATGATCATAAATTTTATTTGGAAAAAATTGAAAATTCTCTAAATTAGCAATTTTTTGTCAACGAATAGTTATTTAAGTATAATGTATAGAATTCACGGTTGGCTCTTGGTGAAACATGATTAATAATTTACTAAATAAAACACTTGGTATATTTGTTTCACAAAATATATTTTGTGAAACAAATATACCAAGTGTTTTATTTAGTAAATTAGTTATTTAAGTAATAAGGGAGGTATGTAAGATTTACCAGTCGAGGACTAGTTTGCGTCTAAGGGCTTGCCCGAGGACTTGCAATAGAGTTCGAGACTGGCAAATGTTACCTCCCGAATTGCTTATAATATTTTTCCCATTCCTCAGACAATAAAATCCTCAAAAATTAAATGTAATTATGATAAACGGTAACGGTGAACAACCTCTGAATTGAGATACATCTGAACGGCAACCACGGACTTAGTGTTGCTGATAAAGTGGGTGATAATAACATTAACTTATCAAGAAATGTAAATTAATATCATAATTTTGTCGCTAATGTTACTAATTGTACAAACTATAGTATTACCATAAATATGAATTAATAGAGCACGTGCTCTGATGCACTTTTTTCCCCTAGAGGACGTAAGTAAATCACTTACGCCCCAGTTGTCATTAACTGACACAGTAATTTCGGTAAAACCAACTTACGTCCATAGAAGCAATGTATTGTAAAGTATTTGTCTTTCTGGGTTCTTTTAAATAAAACTAATGGTAATTTAAACACACACTATATTAACAACAAAACGCACTAAATAACAACTTAAAAACTATTAACTAATAATAAGAATATTTATTTCACAATAAGTATTTATCTACATTTATATAATATCACACGACGGCGATTACTCGTTGAATAATGTCGCCTCCATTTCCAGTTCTTATATAGGGCTATACACCTTTGAGAATTATTCCGGAGCTTCTAGACTTTTCCAGCACAGCTGGTATGTTCGGCGCATGATGTCATCACCAGACTGTTGCCTGACGTATTGCGGACTCACATCGTAGTATTAATGGTATGCTTACTATAAGGGGAGTGTTGTATCAGCAAGTATACGTAATAATGTATTAATTATAATTGAAAGTACGAAATTAAGTATTGTAGCACATCGACTTTTTTTTTAAATAAATCAACAAAAAAAAACTACGAATGTCAACTTAAAGTGATAATATGAATCGCCGACAGCATCATAATCATTTATCAAAAATCAATGTTGTTCAATTGGGGACTCTGATCGAAAAGGGCCATTCCCAAAGAGAGGTTGCTGCAAGATTTAATGTGTCACAAAGTGATTAGGGCAAAAAGAGAAAGACTTAAAAAAGATAGTTTAGTGGGCAAACATTGTCAGCAAGGTACGAAAAATGAACCGCATTGTGGATGTCTGAGAACATCAATTACAGAATAGGTGACAAAACTAATGCACTTATTCAAAATTATCAGTGGCGGCTCGTGAGTTATGAAAGAGAGCACAAAAAAAACTTACCTATTTTTTGGACTTATATAAAATCTATTCTCCTATTTTTCATACTGGAAAAGACGTCTATGACTTTGTTGTCAAAATCCTGGATAGAATTGATGAACTTCTTTTCTATTGATAGGACCGCCAATGCGTTCAGTCGATCTTCTGACATGTGCTTCTCAGAAAAGTTTTAATGCGTTTGAGGGTGGAAAAACATTGTTAACATTCTGCTGTGGACATGGGCGTTGTACAAATAATATCCAACAGTTTGTATGTTGTCGTCAACACCTTTTTTAGGTTGTTGACTGTTATGAATACTAAAAGTGGCAAAACACCACCTACGTCACATATGTCATCGCGCTCATAAATTACTAAAAGTTCACTCTTCAATTTTACACTGTCCAACATAGGATAAGATTTCACAGTTTCAACAAAATTTTTATGTGGAAATGAATGACAATAAGTTTTAAAATTTTGAGAATCCAAAAAAAATTGAGTCTGATTAAATAATATTTCAACATGTGGCATGATGAAATGTAATATTTTCAACCAGTAGAGAAATTCCGAGCAATACAAATGTTTCAATAAAGCACTTGATCCACTAATAGTAACTGAATCCATCCCATCTTCGTCAATAATTTTGTCTAAACATTCTTTGAAAGAATCCTGGTGTTCAAATAATGTGTTCATAGTTCGACTTTTAAAAATCCGCCACGTAGGAGCAGCGCGTGGTAATCTACGTTTGACTATTTCATCAAGAATTACCGTTCATTTTGGCGATCGAGAAAAAACTTGAAAGTAACTGCAAATTTGCCAAGAAAATTTTTACACTTTTATTGCACTGTGCCGCTCGTTCAATAATTAAATTAAATTGATGCGTATAATGTGCATGTGGAAATATTCTTTTGATAATAGCTTGGACGCCATTTGTCTTTCCACTCATCACGGACACCCCATCGATTAGTTTATTGTTATCAGACCCAGAAGGAGAATTTAAAATAGTTTGCAATTCATTCAGCAATGTTTTTGCTAATATGAGTACATCAGCATTATGTCCACCCGGCTTAAAAGAAAGACCAAAAGCGTTCAAAAATTTGTCCATTAAACATGTATCGAATAATAACAACCAATTGCTGATTATTAGAGGTGTCTGTACCTTCATCGGCATTCAAAGCAATGAAATTTGCGGATTTAATTTCTTTTAATATTTACTGCTTGTAAATTTAACACATTGCATCTAGCAATTTGTTCTGAACAGTTTTTGAGGCGCCTTTAAACACTTGTGAAGCTTTCATATGTATTGTAAGCACAGCGTCTAATTCAGCTGATTCAGTTGATTAAGCCTACATAAATACCTAGATTTTCCGATGTTAATGTCTCATCACGCCAATTAAAAAGCTCCGCAAAATTTTATACACATAATTAACCGGCGCAAAATATGACGATTTTTTTTCCACATCTTCGTTGTACTTAATTTTATGTCGCACATAAGTACTAACTGTTTACGTATGTCCACTTTGCCTAGAGCACTAAAGTTCACGCATGCATTCATGTGAGAAACGGAATTTTCGTGTTTCTTTGCCCTGTCTGCGATATTCTTTAAATCATTCAACCCTTGTTTATTCCACGCACCAACCTCTTTCTTAAAAATTAAGCAGATAAAACAGAATTGTGTATTTGTTAGTGAACATATTTTTCATATATATTTTTATTGAATACTCTATTGTGAGTTCGAGTTTTACTTGTGGAAGCGTAGTTTATTTGAACATCAGGGATAGGCTTCTCTTTCTTCTTAATTAAAAGTTCGTACCCAAATGATAGCGGGGTTTTTAAAAGATTTTCCACGCAGTTAACTTCCATCATTAATAATAATAATAAACGTCACTTCAAGCCTTTGAAATTATACACGTGCGGTACGCGCCGAAAACAATACAGTCACAACACATGCAAGACGTTAATTAGAGTCGAGGTATTTTGTGCCCCCAACCGACGACATAAACGCATATGGCGAAGTTAAGCGAATATGAATCGGCCCATATTCGGAATAGGTACATCTGAAATCGTGCCCCGGAACATAGTTTTGAGCGCTGGCATAGTGTCTGTGGTGCGGAAGGAAATTTTGATACCATCGTTATAAAAATACGTTAAAATAATAAAATAAAATAATGCACTGAATTACATGCGAATTTCTTTCTGTGTTTCTCTTGGTGGTTGGGTGGGCACGTGCTCTTGTGCCGTTTAGTACCAGCCGCCACTGAAAATTGTTGCTTTTACATTGAATACTAGTGTTCACAGTGCAAGCGTGCTCACGTTGAATTTCGAAGACTGTTAACGGATCGGTACAAGACTACATCACTGATTTATTATTAGAACAATATGAAGATGGGGATGAGTTTCTAGATTCTATTGAGTAACTACTGAGGATGTCTGAATATATAATTTTGCACCTGAAACAAAAGAGCGTCGATGCAAAAGTACATTGTGTCAGCAGGAAAATTATGGCGGTTGCATTTTTTTTTTGGGGAGATCAGGAATTCTTAACACAGATTTTCTGACAGAACAATGGGTGACAAATACAAAGTGTTATTCAAACTTGCTAGTTTGTCCCGTGTAAACTGCCATTTGGAACAAGTGCAAAAAGGCCAGAAATTTGTTTTTTTTTTGCAGTATAACATTCGCCCTCATGTTTTATTCTAATGAAGAATTCGAAGCTATTAAATAAGGTATCCACCATATTGCTATTCTCGAGAAATGCGGAAACTTCCTGAACGATGGCGATAGTGTATTTAAATGAAAGTATTGAAAGATTTAATGTGTCACAAAGTGTCGTGATTAGGGCATGGCCTAGGTACCAACAGACATTAGATTACTGTAAAAGAAAAAGGTTTTACAGTACAAGGGAATTAAAACATGATCTTCAGCTGGCTACTGGTAATTTTGTTAGCGCTGATACGGCAAGAAGAAGATTAAAAAGCTTAGGTTTGAAGCCCTATAGACCTGCCACGGATCCCACGTTGACTGCAGCTCACAAGCGAGATGATTAGAATTTGCTCGGCAATATGTTAATTGGACTATTAAAGAATGGAGACATGTGTTATTCACTGACGAGTCAAAGCTTTGCCTCTTTACCAATGATCGTCGGGAAAGTGTTTGGAGAATGCCAGGGGAATGATTCATGCAATGTGTTGTCAGAGGAATCGACAGATTTGGTGGAGAGTTTGTTATGATAATGGGAGGTATAAGTTTGGATGAACGTACGAATCTTGTAGTGGTAATATCCATGGCACTATACGAGCTTATCGCTGCGAATATCAATGTTTTAAACTGGCCAGCTCGAAGTCCGGATCTAAATCCTATAGAGCATTTATGGGATAATATGAGTATAAAGGTTCGAGCTTATGCGAATCCTCCTAGGACGTTAGCAGAGCTCTCGGAGCGATTACAAGAAATATGGCACCAAATTCAAGATGAAGAGGTCGCAACTTTAATCCAAAGCATGACTGCTAGGCTAAGAGCTTGTATCGCAGCAAGAGGTGGTCATACATGATATTAATCGATAGTAAAAATTAAAATTTTTTCTGTTTCTTTGTTAACGTTTAAAGATTTAGAATACTCTTAGAATTGTTATCTAATAACTGTTAAAAGCATAATTAGTACATCGATAATTACATATAAGTATCGAAGGATGCAATTAAAAGTAAAAGAAAAACATTATAGTTTTGATTCCTTCATTTTGCCGCGAAATGTATAATCGCTTGATTGTAAAATCAAAACTTGATAAACAACAATTCTTTACCCTCTGGCCGAAAGTTCCCGGAATGACTTTAAAAAAATTAAAATTAGTTGAGCAACAGTATAGAAATTTTCACAAAAACAATTTTACATCTTAAATATTTTCCTTCAACGATTTGCACGTTCAAGAAGATCAAAAAGAGTATCAATGACAAAGATTCCAATGGTGTTAAGATTATTTGTCGTCGAATGCCTTGGATTTATGAAAAACGGTTTCGTTTCATCGTCTGATGTAGCTTAAGGGATAAATATCGATCGCACGGAGTCAATAGGGTGAATAAAGAATGTCGAATCAAAAAAACAATTACATTCGCTAATGTTGAGAGAGACCATTATCATGCAATAAACACCAACCATTTGGAACGAAATCTCTTCAAACCGTGAAAGGCAATGAGCGTTGTTTTAATTTTTTGGCCACTTCAAATGAAATTGCTATTTAGCTGGTGATCGCCATTAAGTATTTTGACTCTCGGTTATTGGATCGTATTAAAGAGACCACGCCTTCTCACCAGTTGCTATGGACTTTAACAAGTTTTTGTCTAGTCGAGTTTCTCTAGTAATGTCAAAAGAAATTGATTTTTATTTGTCAGATACTTTTTAATGTTTGTGGAGTTGATTAACGTGTGGCTTGTTTGATCTTCTCCAATAGTTTGTTATCACTCAAAAAGGAATTTCAGAGGAGAACATTTCCCGGCTATGATTTTTTACGATTTTAACTCGTTATTAACGACTAACGCGAAGATCGGCTTAGAAATGCATTTAGCGAAGAAGCCGCATTTATAATTGTTACAACGAATTCAAAAAGATCAGTTTTTTTCTTAGTGATAAATTTCGTGAAGGACGCCGAGAACTGCTGTTACTGATGAAAATAGTTCCGTTGTTCGAGCAATGCTTGAGAAAGATGAATTTATTTGGTCGATATTGGATATTGATATGAGTCAGACCCAAAACATTTCAGATCAACAGTTAGACGTGAGAAAACTTTGTTGTCCATGGATTCGACAAAGTTCCAAGGCGTCATTTTGAATTTAATTTGGGATTTAGTTACTGGTGATGAATCATGGATTTATTGTTATGATTCTTAAAAAAAAGTCAATCGGTTTATGGGTCTTTCGAACAGAATCTAACCCTACAAAAGTCCGACGAATTTGCAGTGCTGGTAAGAAGTTGGTGGCTAGTTTTTTTTTAATAAAATGGGCCATATGCTACTACAGAGTTAGAAGATAGACGTACCGTTTCTATCGATTGGTACACAAATGTTTGTATACCGCAAATGTTTGAAAAAGTTTTTGAAAAACGCCTAAAATAATTTACACCATGACAACGCATCGTCGCATAAAACAAACTAACAACTGAGTAATCTGGATACCCTAAACGTGAGCACCATTGACTCCTGACCATACAGCTCTGACTTAGCGCCTTGTGGTTTCTTTTGGTTTTCGAAAATCAAAGATAAAATAAAATGCGTGGAATCACTTTAACGTCATCAGATGATCCAGTGGAACATTATAAAAACCTGGTTTCTGAAGTGTTTCAGGAAGAGTGACATCATTGGTTTTATTGAAAAATTTTCAGTGCTGCCTTCGTATTTTTACGAAAATTACATGACAAGGGTGTTAAAAATATAAAAATCTTTGTAAAATATTTTCAGTAGTTATCAAATATTATAGAGAATTTTATCATATTAATTAATCAATGAATATATACTTACGGAATCTATTACGTAATTGTTTATGTGATTTAATCAACAGTTTGCAAAATTTATGATTTGGAAAACATTTTGTATTAACTGTTGGCACTGAATATTGATAGCACACAGATATTATTTACGAAACTATACCGAACTACTTTCAATAACGTACATAATCAATATTCTATTTTTAAATTTTCTGATAATGAATTATCGATATTCCCCAAATTCAGATAGCTTTTGTGATATCAAATCGTTTATATATAAATATTATTTATTTTATGATCAAACTAACTGTAAATTTTACAAATGTATAAATTTGTATCTCTCCAAATATTAAGCAATAATTTATACAGAAATGAATGCGGCTGAAACATTCATTTACATCATATTATTAGTAATTGATGGCTATATCTGTCTTCAAGTATTTAGTTATTAAACACTTTAACAGTTTACACTAAATCGGTCGGTATTCTGCGTTTTAATCTACGAGGGATTTTCAATAAAAATTTCGACTGGAACTACCAAAACGTTGTTAATATACTTTTATCATGTTCTATATAATCCCTATAGTGTAATATCTAAAAACCGGATTATATGCAAATGCGAATGTTTTGCATATAATATGCATTTATCCCTTTTCATGTATATCTGAAAAAATGTTGTATTAATGCATAATTTCTGTTTCTTTTTTGGCTCATATATTTAAATAATAAAGAAAGCGTTATACGTAAATTGTAAAATACAATATATGTTAGTAAATACATAATCAAATGTAAATAAAATTCTTCGCTTCCTGTTACGGGAGATGACATTGCCACTTAAAATTTGTATAATTTATTATTTCACCAACAGCGCCGGCTTTTCCTTTTCAATTGTGCGACACCCGTGTAGAAAAAATTGGAGGGTGGGCAGTAAACTTTCGAATTTCCAACCCTTTGTCTAAATAATGTACGAATTCACAATTCGTATAGATTGTGAATAGTAGGAATTCCCGGTTTTATTTTTAATAGTAGTCAAGTGCACGCGTAAGCCTCAAGAATCACTTTAAATTGAAGAGAATAATAAGAAGATAGTGCAGCATTGTACGCGTTAAAGCTGTTTATTTAAGATATTCAAGTGCAGACATTATATGAAATTTTAGTAAATTGTGCGTCACTCTGTCTATTTTAAAATTTCCGCGGTATTACAAAGAAGCTCTTATCTCGAAAGCCGCAGTTCTGCTTCGTTCAGCAAAGACATCTCATAAATAATGCAGTTTAATTATAAGGTTGTGATTTCCTTTAAAAAGTCAGTCCCTTTAAATGAGGAGTCACCCAAGCAATCGTAAATACGAGTGTACAATGAAAACATTCGTTCAATCATGCCGAAAGTGATACATTAGCTTGGGTCAAATCTCATCCTGAACTTCGTTTGGATAACGAAAAAGTGTTTTGTACAATGTGTTGCAAAATTGTAAGTATGTACTTATTTTAAGCAATTTTATATTGTAATTTAATGTAAATTATATATAAATACAAATATTTCGTGACTTCTGCTTCTGGTTACTCGTAAACTGTTTACGTAGTTTACGAGTAACCATAAGCAGAAGCAGATAGTTATCGCAAACCTGAAGATGGCAAATGTGATTTTGCCGAAATGTCGTCCAGAAACCAGCACCGGTCTTTACTAAGACCAAACAGTGGAAACGCGGAAGAAAACCAAGAATCCAGTTACAACACACACACACACACACATATATATATATATATATATATATATATATATATATATATATATATATGTATATTAGGGTGGTCCTTATTTTTCAACTTTGTTATTTCGACCGTAACTCCCCGTCAAAATGTTCCTTATAGTATAAAAATACGGTGTGCAAAATTATCACGATTAGGCGAGGTTAAGACGTGGTGCATCGCTCTTGAAATTTGGTTCAAAAATATTAAAAATAACATTTTCTTGGTTGTAAAAAATACTATTTATACTAAAAAATTTATTTTACTTGAATTTTAACATGAAAAACATAAAACATTAACTTATTCCTTGTGGCCACAGATTTGATAATGTTACAAGATCTCTGTCTGACAAGGGATAAATAAAAATGCTTTGTTTTTAGTTATTTATATGTTATTTTATTTCAAAAGAGAATATTTGTTCATATTGGGGTAGAGTTTCCGATAACCCGCAACAATTTGCACTCTCTATTGCTTTTCTTCTTCATCCTTGGATAACACTAAATTAAAATCTTCCATTAGCTTAACTGTTCGTTCTGTCGAGTCATTAACAACATTCATATTTCCAACGATATTAAGGCCAACGTTAAAACTATGTTCATTTACCCATTCCTTTGGATCTTTTGTTAAAATGTCCGTTGGAATACCAAACCTTTTAAAAAAATTACGTGATTTTTGCGTTATAAAATATTCGATGTTCTTATTAAGATATTGGCTTAGGCTTAAAGTATGAGGAGTTACGATCATTTTTTTAAATTCGCAATCAGTAGGGTTATCAAGAGTTTGCACCATGATTCTTCGACTCATATGTAACATTTGGATCATAAAACGTTGCTGTTTCTGGGGTTAAATACCACAAATGATTACTTAATTTGCTTAGTGACGCACGACTAATCTTCTCATCAACAATTTTAGAAGCATGTAAATCTTTTAGCAATCTTAAATCCTGCATAGGGGCTTCTGCTGCAACTGGTGCTTGTATCCAATTTTTTAAATACACCCTTACAACAAAGATGCAAATGTCACGAATACTAGTTATCTCCAATTGTATCATTTTAACATCGTTTCGAAATAAATATAATTTAAGGCTATAAATAGCTTTCGACATCCAACGGGCGTGATGAAATTCTCCAGGCTTTTTGAAGGTAAATTCCGGAACTGTACCACCAAGAAAAACTATACTTAATTGAAGAAGCTCTTTATAATCATCATGATGCCTTTATCAAGGATATAAAATAAAAATTTTATTTTTATTTTATATCCTTAATAAAGGCATCATTGCCGAAACATGTAGGGTTGTTTGAAATATATATACTTTAAAGTAAAGCCAGACCTTAAATCGCCAACTGATTGAATTTACCATATATATATATATATATATATATATATATATATATAATGCATACATACTTAAAAATTCTTTAATTAAAAAGTTATTGCATTTAAAAAAATGCACAAAGGTCAGATACCCGATACATGGCTACCCGATACATCGATACTTAGCGAGTACTGGAATCGGTAAAGTATCGATAGGTATCGATGCTTTGGAATAGATACTTTGGAATCGATACCTTAGAATCGATACCTTCGTTATCTGAGGTATCGGGGAATTGGGAACAAAGAAAACCGACCAGAAACTATTTAATGAAAAGTTATTTCGCGCTTTAGTTTGTGCTAATGTTCCCCTTAATAAGTTGAATAATACAAACTTTAAATCGTTTCTTCAAAAATATTGTATACCTGACATTCCCTATGAAAGTACCTTAAGAAAAGGTGAGTTGGATAGTACTTATATCGACACACTAAACAAAATAAGAAAATTAATCGGAGACAATAATCTTCATATAGTTGTCGACGAGACAACGGATAATTCTGGGGTTACATAGCTCACCTTCTGATTGGAATCTTGAAGGAAAATATCTCTAATAGGTCATATTTAATTTCTTCAAAGCAGCTTGAAAGGACAAGCAATGCAACAATTTCAAGATTTATTCAAGAAGGATTATTTCAAATTATTTATAACTTGCTTCAATTATGCAAAAATCCACGATTAGAAGAGTTGCCTCCAGAGAAAGAGTATTCATCACATCGAGTATGTCGTGTCAAAGATCTTAGTCGAAATAATAGACTTTTTCGAAATGTTACACAAAAATTTTTCTTACCAGGTATATCCACATATATAATTTCTAGCAAGGCTGAAAATGATCTAAATATTTAATACATTTATTTATAGAAGATGAGTATGCAATTAAGGACGCTATAAATATATTGTTAGAAGCTTGTTGTAGTACTTAAAGTAAGACAAAAACAAAGTAGCAAAGAAGGTAGTACATAATTATTGTTGTTTACAGCACATGTCGCTATGAAATTTTCTCCAGAAATAGTGGAAGTAGATGGGGAAAGTGAATTACCAAAAAAAGAAGATATGTAAGTTAAAAATTAACAAATTGTTCTTAAAAATATGTATTAGCAGATATATTATACATTAAAATAAACAAAAATTCAAATAGATAACTCGTACACATAAATAACTTGTACACATCTTCGTAGTCATAGAATTCCCATGTAAGCAATACATGTTCCATTCCTTAGATTAGACTTTATTTCAGAATTAATAGAAAAATAAAGTGTGTTTCAGGGTCGACCAAATAAAATATTTATTATGTTACTTTTTCATTTAAATTATATATGTACAGTTGCGAGATCATAAAGCGGGACAGTTAAGCTTTATTAGTGTAAAGTAAGTTTTTTGATATAAGGGATCTTCGTATCCAAGGTTATCCATTACTAATAAACGTGAAAAAGCCATGCAAAATGTGTATTTAGTTACGTGTACACTGGCTTGCAATAAAATCCCGAACACCTAGTTTTGACTGTATCAAATTGACCTTTCTGGAGATATTTAATTTGACATTAGTCAATTTAAATATCAAAATTGATCAAAATGTTAAAATTATCCGATAAAGTATTAATATTATCAAAATTGGAAGAAGGATGGTCCATAAGAAATATAGCTAAAATACTTAATATAAAAAAGTCTACGGTTTTGTGTGTTAAGAAAAAATGGAAAGAAGATGGAAGTGTTAAAAGGCGGTGGAGAATTTCAAATCGGCAACAAGATGAATTTTTATTAGATTATAGATAAGATTATATAGATAAGAGAAAATCCATTCAAAACAGCAAGAGATGCTGTATTTCACGCAAATTTTCTAGGATCTTGGTTAACAGCATGCCGCAGAATTAGCACTTCCGAATTAAAAAATTATGCAAGTGCTAAAATACAGTTATTATTAAAATGAGTTGGACAGTTTTTTGTCTGCCAGTTTACACTGCTCGGTATATAAAACCCGTACTGTATATAAAACTCTTGTGAGCATAAAATCAGAGTTTTTAGTTGCGTAAATGGGACAAATACATTCATACTGTCACTTAACAGACTTCATAAGTTATACCGCGATATCATAAAGTTTCTGGGTCCAAGATGGCATTGAAATAGAAAATATATGTCTGAACTTTATCCATATTATCATACTGGTAACTTAACCTTAATTTTTGAAAATTATTTTGATAGTGTCATCGTGACATCAATAAATATGTCATTTGATTTAATAAAGATACAATAAAACAACAAGCTCAGCTTGTATTCAAAATTTTATTAATAAAAAAAGGCAAAATTAAAGCAAATGTTGAAATTATTGTCCGTTATTTTCAATTCCCAATGTGACACGCCTTTTCATGCTGTTAAATGCATTTTGCAGCATTGCGGGCGTTATTAATGCACATTCGTCAATAATTCTTTGTTGCATATCTTGCAAATTAGCAACAGGAGTTTTAAATATTCTATTCTTTAGGTGAGGAAACACGAAAAAGTCCATAATTGTCAAACAAGGTGATGTGGTGGAAACTCAACTTCCGTATGTAAACTTATGATCCGATCGTCAAAAAACTCACGAAGAAAAGCAATATTTTCTCGTGTTGTGTGTGCCGTTGCACCATCTTGTTGAAAGTATCCATATTGCAATTCATCATCATGCAACTGTTCAATAAATTCATTCAGAATGTTTCTATACCTCTCAGCATTCATTGTGAAAAAAAAAATATGGCCAACAACTCTGCGGCGAGAAACTGCTAGCCAAACACCAAGTTTCGCATTATGGAGAAACGATTCAATAAAAATATGAGGATTTTCACTACTCCACATTCGAGTATTTTGGGAATTGACATACCCCGAAAGATGAAACCATGCTTCATCAGAGAAAAATGACAAATTTAGCAGGTCATCATCTTCTATTAAGTTATTTGCAAACCACTGGCAGTACGCACGACGTCTAGGGTAGTCTACCGGCAAAATAGCCTGATGTGATTGCATCTTATACGGATGCATGTGTAAGTTTTTCTTTACAATTTTCTGACATGTTCCATAAGAAAGTCCAATCTCTTGAGAAAGGCGTTTCAAAGGTTTTGTGGGTTCATTTACCATACGTTGACGAACATCATTTATAACTTGTTCCGAACGAACAGTTGGTCTACCAGTACGTGATTTATGACCCACAGAACCAGTCTCACGAAACATACCAACACAATTGGAAAGGCAATTATAAAAATCTTTGGGAATTACAGCTAACTCTGGAAAGTGCTCTCTAAAATCATCCAAACATGCACGTTGACTGTACACCCAAATTCCATCAATTCGCACTCCACTCCGAAAATAGGCTTCAATCATGTACGCTTTTTGCACTATATTGTAAACCATATTTGAATTTACTCGAATGTGCTATGTTTCAAACTCGACGTTCAAACTTGCTTTCAGCAATTCTAACACATTAATGGATGACAGATAATGTCACTGTCAAAATAATTTACAAAACAGAGTTATAGTTCCTAACTTAAGTTCAGACATACAATTTATATTACAAAGCCATCTTCGTCCTAGAAACTTTATGATATCACGGTACATATATTGCTAATACATACCTATAACCACTTATAGAACTAACTTAAATCAAATTTGACAAGTTAAATAAGGCATATCAAATTTGATAAGCCTGGCTTAGATTGATAATATGTTAGTGTACGGGTTTTATATGTCGGGCAGTGTACATGTGTGTATTCAATAATGAAATATATTTTAAATTGAGTTTGTTTGGAAGTAGATACTTTCTAATTTTAGATTGTAGCATTTTTTGGTATTGCTGGTGCATGCAGAAGAGATGAGTTTCATAAACTGAGCATCGCTGATGTGGAAGACATTGGTAAAATGTTTATAGTAAAAATTTGAACGTTCAAAACCAATAAACCTCAATGTTTTATTATTGGTACTGAAACGAGAGATATGAAAAATATGGTTGAAATATATGATCGACTGTTTGTCATTTGCAATAATGGAAAGTGTTCTGTTCAGCCTATAGGTATTAATACCTTTGGAAAAATACCTTGCCAAGTAGATAGTTATCTGAGTTGTCTAATCCGAATGAGTACACTGGCCATTTTTACACGGTCATCTGCCACCATTCTTGCAATCGCAGGAGGAGATGTCATGATATCAGATCAAAGTCACGATGTCAATTTGCTCAGTAATCTAGCTGAAGAAGCAAGCTCAAGCAATCCTGCTATCAATATACAGCCTTCTACATCGAGAAGTCACGAGATGCCTCAAATTCATATTGAAAGTTATATTAGTTGTAAAGTGAATGTATAAAAATGAATAGAATATTAACGTTCTTACTAATATTTTCTTTTTTTATTTTATTTGAAATTGTGCAATAAAGCCCGTGCAATAAATAGTTATTTAAGTAATAAGGGAGGTAAGTAAGATTTACCAGTCGAGAGCTAGTTTGTGTCCGAGGACTTGCAATAGAGTTTGAGACTGGTAAATGTTACCTCCCGAATTGCACATAACATCTTTCCCATTCCCCAGACAATAAAATTCTGAAGAATTAAATGTAATTATGATAAACGGTAACGGTGGACACCCTTTGAATTTAATGTTTGCTACATCTGAAACGTAATCACGGAATTAAGTGTTGCTGATAAAGTAGGTGATAATAACATTGACTTATCAAGAAATGTGAATAAATATCCCAATTTTGTTAATAATGTTACTAATTGTACAAAGTGTAATATTACCATAAATATAAATTAATAGAGCACGTGTTCTGATGCACTTTTTTCCCCTAGAGGACGTAAGTAAATCACTTTGTTATTAAAAACCACAGTCATTTCGGTAACACTAACTTACGTCCAAAGAAGCAATGTTTTAATGGTATGCTTACTATAAGGGGAGCGGGAAAAATTTTTCCAGACTGTTTTCTGATGGTTCCTTAGCAACAGACTAAAATGCTAGAATATCTTATTTTGGGATCTGAAATTGCGTCAAGAAAGTAGGAAATTTTGATCGATTTCAGAAAATAGTACATTGTATATCTAGTAGTAAAAGCGATACATTCCCGGACGACAATGTAGGGGTACGAGAGAGGTACGAAGCGTTAAGCCGAGGCCAACAAGCATTGAAGTCCGGGAATGTGCTTTTACTACGAGGTACACATACTTTTTTACTGAAATCGGAATCAATATTATTATAAATTAAAGAATTTTTATAAACGCATAACGTTTTTTCATTACCACCTAATTGCCTATGAAAATCGTTTCTTTGACAATCACTGTTTGTTTGTTGTGAAAAAGGTCCAGAGATTCATTACTTATTATTTCACTTTAATACCTACTTATCGCTTAAAAAAAAATTAAATGGACAGTGATGATAAAATCCTAGTGTGCGGGACATCACCAGTATGGGAAAGCTACCGACTTTCCCGGCCTAGGACCAAAAAAATCATCCCGGACTGTTTTCTTATAGTTGCATAGCAACGGACTAAAATACTGGAAAAGTTTACTTTGGGAACTGAAATTGCGCCGAGAAAGTAGGCAATCTTGATTAATAAAACTTGTGACTAAAATTGCTTTTATAAAACTTGATACATAATATACTGTAGTAAAGTATAATATATGATCAAAAAGTTTTTGGCTCGCGATAGCCATGAAGTGTAAAAACCATCTATAGAATTATTTACTTCTATACTTTGAAGTACACATAAGTCACAAATACAATAGATTTTAGGTTATGGTAATTAGTTGCATTTTATGTACGGTCGCGGTCACATAAAAGCGACCGGCACTTTTTCCTATTGTATACATCATGTCACTTAATAATGAAAAAAGTCAAATATTATTTAATTTGTCATTAGTGTCATTACTTACAAAGCCAAAATTTATGAAAAAGAAACACAAAATGTCAAATTAGTGGTCGCTTTTATGTAACCGCGACCGTACATTTTATAACCAGCTGACTTGAAAGTTGTCAAATAAATGTCAAAAGTAATTGAAATTAATAATTTCATAGATATCTCGTAAATTTCACGGCAATAGCGATCCAAAGACTTTTTGATCATACGATACTATTATTGCATGAGTTCAATAAATGCAATTTAAAAAAATTTTGACACTGAATGCATTATGCAAAAAACTCATTTTTTCTATTTTGCGTTCGAAATGAACTCATTATGAAACCCAAAACAGTATCGAAATGAGCTTCATTTCGATACGCTTTTTTTCATTTTTCAATGTTGGCGTTGTTCGAATACAGAAATAAATATCATTGCTGTCATTTGATTTTAAGAATTTATGTACATTTGACAGATATGATATATGTCCGCATTTTACACAAACAACGTATGTTGTATACCTACAATTGACAACAACATATGTATTCTATGTCACTCATCTCATGTTTATATTTTTAAATGAAGTATCAAGTAATGTTAACGAAAATTAGTAAATAATATGTAATATAATAACTTCGCGGGCAGCAAGATTTAAATTTGAAAATGTCAAGTATCAATGTAACCAACTGCATGCTTTATATGTATAAAAATTAAACTCTGAACTTTCAAATGAAATAATTCCAATTTAAGCAATTTATTAATGTAAAAAACGCAAAATAGAAAAAATAGTATAAAAAACTCGTTTCATAAGGCCTTTTGCCGCACTCGCTCTTTAGAAAACTCGCCGCTATCGCGGCTCGTTTTCTAAACTGATCTCGTGCGGCAAAATGGTGACTTATGAAACTTGTTTTTTAATATACTATTTTAATCTGACATTGGATGACATTCCATCTACATCAAAATATGCTATTGAAGATACTTTAAAAGAAGCAGATATTGATTTTAGTAATATAGTTGTAACAATAGTACGAGAAATGTGTTGCTGCAATATTAAGCAGAAAAGTACTAAATTGACAGGTAGTATTTTTTATTATTTTTGTGTAGGCCGTAATTAATTCATGTTTTATATATATATAATTTGTAAGGTATGTTTTACTGCTTTATTCCAGTACATGACGGGGGTTCGAGATGGGGATAAATGCTGTCGCAATTATTTATCATTAAGTTTTACTAGTCCTTGAAATGTGTTGAAATGTTTATGGTATAGTGTTTATTGTCATATTGTGAAATTTTACTTAAATATCTTAAATGAATTAAAAATATAAAATTGTTAAAAGGTACTTACAATAGCAAATAGTTTATTTCACACAATCAAACACATTTGAATATGCTTTATTATATTTTTTTAACCTAAATGGAACATCGGATCTCCGGAACACCTTTCAACGAAGATTATTTATTCTAATCATATATATGATGTAACCGTCTATAATGTATACCAGACTACTATATTGTACCGTTTGGTTTTGTTAAGTGCAACTCAATTCGGTAGATTTGTCGTATGAATTCGGTAGATTTTGGTACCCTTTATTTATTCATTAACTCGAAAATAAAGCACAAATTTTGTAAATACAATTTTATTTGTATACTAATTTTTAAATAAAAGTAAAATATACAGGGTTTAAATGAAATATGCTGACGTTCGCTAATATGTAATATATACGTAAGACAGTAATTCTAATATGCAAAAAATTTTATTCTATCGAAACTTTAATTTTTGCGTAAATTTAGGAACACAAACTTTTCAAATACGGTCCTGTATTAAGATTGAATCTAAATATGTAAATAGAAATTACATGTTTATATGTTGTCGATTCAACAAACAAATTGGCGTTTATTTGTTCAAGTTTACCAAAAAATCACCTTCATATTTCAATAATGTAATACGTGTTTGTGTGAAAAGTTTATAAACATGTATTAATTCATTCCCTAGATATAAATTTTCTTATGCATTAGCTGTTCTGTTGTTATTTATAAGTACGTCAATGGCTTGATCTACAATGAAATATGGAGTTTTTTAAATGTCTTAATATTAAATTCACGCATAATAAATTTCATTTGTAATTTTTAATTGAATGTTCCTATGTTTTTTTCTGTGTTCTATTTGCCTCTTTTTTTAATGACAATTTCTTTGCTCTAAAAAGATCTTTGTGCGAAACAGCAGGAAAGGTTAATAAAGGAGATGTTTAATGTGGTTGCCATTTGCATAAATACAAGCGTCTAACCGATCGCTAAATTTTCGAAGTACACGATTTAACACGGTTAGGTCTTCACGGATAGACCCGCAGCTTGAAAAATACGTTGCCGAAGATTGTCTTTCACGGCTACGGCTTCAAAACTTGGATGCAATGTATCGCGATATCTCACTCTGTACCTGGTTTGTAAAATTAAATCATATGATAGATATCTTCGGTTCGGTAACCACCCTAAATAAATAAGTCTAGTACCTCTAATATTTTCACCTGTTTCGCCGTATAGCAAAACGATATCTGTTAATTCGTGATTTGAATAAACCATACTTCACGCAAGTTGATAACAAACTTCTGACTAACAGTAATCATTGCATCTACAACTCCCACCATTACGCTTCAGTAGGCGTAGCGCTGCAGTTAGAAAGGAGTACTAAATTTACCAGTCGGGTCGAGCCACCCGCATTTATTAATTTTTTTTTTTCTTTGATGTCGTTCGAGATAGAGTTTCCCTGCATCATCATTTCAGGCAGGCGCGACTCGTGATGACGTATTTGGGAGTGCAAGTACAATGATGCGAGTGCCTTGTGTGTTTTCGGTGTTTACTAAAAAAACGCTACAGTTAGTACACGAGAATACACGAAGCACTCGCATCATTGTACGCGCACCCCCAAAAATTATAATTCCTACCTTTATCCGTCGTCTAAACTTTAATATAAGCACTTATATTATATAAGTGCTGAAGTTTAATATAAGCACTTATATTATATAAGTGCTTATATTAAACTTTAGACGACGGATAAAGGTAGGAATTATAATAAATCAAAACTAGGGAACAGCAAAAATTTGTTGACACCTAATTTATATAAAGCAGTGTTGAGAGAAATATAGGTGATATTCATATTCATATAAATATAAAACACTTTCCTGTTCTATAGAATGCACAATACACAATACACGACTGTAAATTGGGACTAAAATAAACAAAATATAATACAAATATGTAGTATTAAGTAATATAATAACTTATTATATTACTTAATAACATAATAACTAGAGAACGGACACGGTTACCACCCAGTGCAGTACTGGCGAAAGGCTGTATTTCTAAAATATTTAATTTTATTTATATAATTGGAAAACGAACGGGTGGTGATCTATAAAATTACGAAATACATATTTATTTGTTGAAAAGTTGTATTTATAAAGTTTTTAATTTTATTTATATAATTGGAAAACAAACGGATGGTGATCTATAAAATTACGAAATACATATTGCAGTGAATTGTGATGTTGATTGCTTATTTTAATTGGCTCACAATACACAGTAACTTGCCCAGCTTAACTCAAATCGGAACTGCTTTCCAGGAGCTCTTGGATCTTCAAGGCTACCCTCATAGGGTCGGTAGTCAAACAAAAGGTATTAGAAACGAAATAAAACTAACATTAACACCACAAACATTTAATAAAAATAAAAAAAAAGAAAAATTCCACTTTATCAAATATAAAGTAGTGTTGAGACACCTACTGTGTCACAACGTGAGGAAAACTTAAATAAAAATTGACAGTTATTATAAGAAAAACCTTACTATGAATCCCGAACAAATTACTAATTAAATATTTAGAAAAACTGTCAGACTTAATCAAATTACGTTATCCCAATTAAACGTCAAACAGCACAACTCTCTGTAAGCGCACGCAACAAAATTTTAAATCATGCGCACATTTAACATGATACAAATAAAATTTTCCCACCAATTCTACATTCTAAAATATCTAACTCATAAAAAAACTTCAAAAGAAATCTGAAAATTTTCCTTAATATTCCTCTGATTACAAAATATTTTATAAACGAAAAATTAATGACTTTATTGAGCTCAACTATCTTACTAAATTATTTCTAAATACATAAATATAATTGCAAAATATACATATATTAATTAATGTATACGTCACTTCACAAAAACTATTACATGAGAGATAGGTCATACGAATCAAACTTACAAGTATACAGACTCGTAATTATCGCAAATTAATTTTACACTACAAATATCACAAAACTAACAACGCAAACCGAATTTAACTAAAATATCTGAATAAAAAGAAGTTTTATTCAGCAGACAAAAAAAACTAGACCTATCTGTTCAATAGCTGGTTAATCTCTGTCCTTCTTCCCTCCGGAAATGAAAAATATCAGCATGGCTAACATAAAATCAAAAGAGCAACGACAACTATAACTTCTGACGTGGCGGACACTGCAAACATCGGCGGCACGCTCGAACCTTCTACAATCGTGGATCAAAATACTCCTCATAACAAAGTTTTACATAAAATATCAAATCTTTATAATTATCATTCTGGAATAAAATGTACATAAATATATAGTCTTTTATAGTTTCTTTTAATTTTTTCTTCGGGGAAAAATTCACTGCAATATGTATTTGTTAAAAAGTTGTATTTTTAAAGTTTTTAATTTTATTTTTATAATTGGAACATTTTTATTTGTTCATTTTGTCGTTCAAGTTGAGTAAAGGAGTATTAATATTGACTAGCAATAGTTTCTCAAGGTTTTCTTCTGTCAATTTTGTTCTCTTTGAATTAAGTACATCATTATAAATAGAAAACGTCCTTTCTACATTGCAACTGGTTATAGGTGCATACTGGAAATATTCTTTTATTTCTTCATATTTAGCCGTTAGATTTTGTGGAATTGTCTCCATATATAATTGCTGCAATGTAATTAAATCTGGATTTCTATTAAGAATTGCTTCAAACTTTTGCCGAAGGCCACATCCGAAGTCACTTGGAATACTTTTCAAATTATTAACAGCCACATCTAATGTGGTTAATCCGTCATTTAATTTGAGATTTCGATTTTCAAAATAAGTGATTAGTTTTGGCAATTTTCCAAAGTGTTCGTGAAGAAAGTACAACTGATTTTTTAAATTTGGGATTTGTGTGAGCTCCTTGCACTCACCAATACTTCTAGCATCCTCCTTTAGCAGTGTTACGAAATGTTTTAGACTATCGAAATTCTCAGCATAATAACTAGTAGCTTCCAGCCATGTTCCCCATCTAGTTATTACTGGAGTGGGAGGCAGTGACAGAGATGGAAATTTTTCCCTGAAAAGAGCTACTCTCAATGGTGCTTTTCTGAAAACTTTTTTAAAAGCTGATACAAGTCTATCAACTTCCGGAAAAGTGTCTCTGATATATTCACAGATTCTGTGGAGAGCATGTGCTACACAAGTAATATGCAGCATATTAGGATATGTTTTCTTCAATAGTCTGCCTGTTTTTAACATATACGCAGCACTATCACTGACAAATAAAAGTATTTTTTCTTTGTACGTGGCGTCCGAATGAAGTATTTTTTGCATATTCTCCTTAATGGTTTCAGCAACTGTTTCCGCATCAACTATATTTATAAAACTTGTTGCTATTACATATGAGTTATAGGGAATAGTTGGATGTAGTACACCAGTTACAACATTTACCACACAGCGTCCTAACATATCCACCGTTTCGTCGGCGCTTATCCATATGTATTGATTTAAAAGATGGCTTCTAATGCATTCTACTGTTCTCGTATAGCACCTAGAAACATAATATTAGCGTAAAGTTGATTCATCAGGAACATTTCGACCAGTATATTTTTTCAGAAATATTTTTAAAGTGGGATTGCTAAGTTTATTTAATGGAATATTAGCCGCCATAAAAGTTTTACAGAGTTCAGATGTGTTTACGATCCTAAGTGACGGATTTTTGACGATATTTTACGAATTTTGAAATAAATTTCGGAATCACTGACAATGGACATACAATCAGTATGACCGTCAATCCAACTCGCCATTGTTTTACAATGCCGTTCTCGACATTCATCCATATCATGTCTGAAAAAGTAACTTAAACAATGCTCTAGATCTAAATAAATGAAAACTAAAAATGTGTGCGCAAGTTATTGAAACTGAACGAAATTCAATGCATACTCTTACGTCGAAATAATTTGTAGAAATAGATTCAATCAAACGATATTAAACAGGATCTATCACAAAAATTACGATGTAATTAACAGTTAAAACTATGAAAACAAGAAACTTACTCACAGCACTTTATTTATCTTACGAAATATAAACTAATAAATAAAATACATTATAAAAACCCCGCTTCTATCTACGCTCATGAAAACACTTTAAAAAACACTATATTCTCCGAATACAATAGCTGGCTTGTCCATTGTTATCGCGGCGAGACCAGGTGTCCGAGTAAGTCAAACAAATACTTCATTGAATGACGCCGGGATGTACTGAGCGACGTTATACACAATTCCAATTGCCGATTGCGTTTTATGGAAATTGCGTCCGTTCTCTAATAATAACAGCACCGTTCGTGATAGTATATCTCTAGATATTAATAACGTTTCGCATGCGGGAACCAATTCGTTAGTCACGCCTCTGCTTTCGCTCCGAATTGGTCCACTCTAGTTATAACATATTAAAGTATGTCAAATATTTCGTTTACGCCCTATATATGTTCATAACAATAAAATTTTAATAAATGAATAAATTTTAATATATAAAAATTAAAATCCATAACACGAGGGTTGCTATTAATGTATTCGGAACAACAAACAAATATTTGTCATTGAAAATCGTTTTGTTGTTTTTCAAAATATTCTCCGTGATATCGACGACACTTTTGCATACTTTTGAATCAATTTTTACAGCACCATTCCGATTGAGGTGTCTCCAAAACATGCATTTTAACGCATCCACCGCTTCTTCTGGCGTCAAAAGTTGTTGACCACGTAGTTTATTCTTCACGTACAGCAAGAACAAGAAATTATTGGGTGTAAAATTAGGGCTGTACGGCGGTTGATTTATTTATCAATTCTATATTTTGACCGGTCAAATATTGAGTTGTTTGTGCTGATGTGAGCTCGCATTGTCGTGGTGAAGAATGACCCTGCGTCGCTGGTTGTTTTTTCTTATATCTCCAAAAGCTTATGGCAAACAAATGGTTGTGTATCATTCAGAATTGACCGAATACGTTCTTCTAGTGGTACTCTAACCACATGTCCATTTTCCCCCCAAAAAACAGGCGACTGTTTGCTTCGAGTGCTTCTTGCGCGAACAAATTTTGTTGGGTTTTTTAACAATCTAATTTTAAACTATGCTAATTAAATATTAGTTGTAAACCTAAGTGTAAAGTTTAGAATAGCAATATTGTTCTAAATGGAATTTATTGAGGGAGATGTGAATTTAAAATAGATAGCCGGCTTAAAAACTTTGTATTGAATTCATTCACTAATAAAGCAAGGTAGAAACACAAACGGTCTAATGAATAAAGTAATAAAACTTCGCAAATATCAAAGATGCCGCTTCTTAAAATAGGGATAATGGTTAGCAATTTGAATATGGTAATTAAATTCTGGTTATACAATTATTTCAACTTGTAAGTGAACATTGAATTTTGATAGAGTTGTAAACATTGTGTTTAAATTCTATATTCCACATTTACTTACACTTAATAAATATACAAATGTGTTCGTCTTAAGAGGAAACATCTATTACATTTGGATAATTCATATTACGCAGAGCGTTTAAATTATAATTAAAATTTCGAGCCAAATGTAAAAAAGAAACAAGAAAGTTGTACACTGTGATGCCCAGGAGTGTCAATTTAGTGCAGTGGTTGAGTCGTTTGTATCTACTTCAGTTTGTTTGTCAACGATGAATCAACGTGCTGTCAAGAAAAAGAGAAAGTTAAAAGATAGTTTTGCGAGGAAACATTGTCAGACATACTGCGGCTATAAATTGTGCAAAGGTTTAAAGATGGGCGAGAACGTGCAAAAAATGAATCGCATTGTCGGTGCATAAGAACATCAATTACAGAATAGATTGCTGACAGAACTAATGCATTTATGCAAGGTGATTGGAGGGGTATTACTTCTACATTGAATACTAGTGTTGTAAGTATGCACACGAGGTAACATTTATTTTCTGACGGAACAACGAATGATAAACGCCGAGTATTAGTCAAACTTACTGGAACGCCCAGTGAAAACTGCCATATATGGAACAAGCGCAAAAAGCCTCCGTTCGTCTTCATGTCCCTACTATTCAAACATTGAAGTGGACTGCTTTTCCTCATCCTCCCTATAGTTCGGACTTTGCCTCCTCAAATTTTCACGTGTCCCTTAACAGAATTTTTTTGTGCAAAAAACTTCACTCTTATGAACAAGACGAAACTATTAGAGAATACAGCCACTAGAATTTCTTCTCGAGGAATACCTAATCTTCGTGAATGATGGCGAGAGTATATTCAAAAGGAGAGAGATTATATTGAAAAATGATGTCATGTAATTTTAGTTTGGCTTGTTAATTTCTCTTATTTAATTATAATTTATATTTAAACGCTCTTGGTAAAGTACACTATTATATATTTTACAAACTAAGAAATATTCATTCATTCTCAGATAAATATACATCATAATGAAATCTAACAACCGGATTTGCACATTCCCGAATTTCTTTTGGAACAGGAGCTTTTTCATAATAATCGTTGCTATTGATTTTAGATATTCTTGATAAAAGACGCAAAACAATTGTGTACGTATTTTCATCATGATTGTTGCCAGAAAATCCCTCGATAAATTGTATTATTTGTTCTTGTTCTTGCTTAGCAGTTCTTTCTAAAAATTGTGTTAGATGGTTAGACAATAAGGGAATGATACTTGCATTATATTTTTTTATATAAATGTGTAACAAATCATTTATTTTAATTCCAGTCTGACAAGCGTCAAAATCACTTTTAAAATATAAATCAGTGAAAAGAAGCATAGAAAAATCCCTACAAATAGTATTTGTTTGAATGATTGAAGTCCAGGACATTATAAACTTTTCTATCAAATTATGGCATCGTTTCAATTCTAAAGCAATATTTAGAAAGCGCCGAAGAAAACTAGTAATTACCAATCTTACTTTTATGTCATTACTTGAATTGATGCCTCTTTCTTCTACAAAATTTTTCAACACTCTAAAATTCTCTTCGAACAATTGCTGCTGATTTTTTTCCTGCGCATAAAAAACACATTTCCAATGAAAATTTGAAGTGTTTCTAACACACGCAGTTTCTATGATAGCATGTTTCAAAAATTCTGTATTCAAATTAACAATAACTTGTGATGGAATTGAATCTAGTAATTGTATTCTTTTCTTTTTAATTTCCATATCCATATTGTTCGAAATATTTTCGAACACAATTTCGATATAATCTGATAAATATTCATGTGGTACATTTTCATATTTTAATAAATAATCGTAAACATCTCTGTCTTCTTCATCAATTAATTTTAGATTTTTCTTGGTTAAATTCCAAAGAGAGTCAGATGGATTTTCGATAAAATGCTTAAAAAGTTTCGTGAAAATAATATTTTTTAAAGACGCGTTTGTTTCTACCTCGTAAAATTCTTCTATAAATTTGATATATTCTTCATGTAATAATAAATCTTTTGACAAAATTAAAATTTGCTTTTTAATGGCTACCGTTCTATTAGAAAATTGCATGAAATAATGTTTAATATCTATTTCTGGGATATGGTAGGCTATACTTTGTAATGGAGCTAAAGCGTATTTAAAATTGTAGCGAGTACATAATTTTGGAATTAGTGGTAAAATATACAAAGGATCTTTAAGTTTGTGAAGATTATTTAGTAGTGTTTTGTATAATAATCTATCTTCGTATTTTTTTAAATTTGTCTCAGCATCACGACTTACTAGTAAAGGTAATACAAATTCTGAAAGCGCTTCTGGTGATAAAATAGAAATAATTTTAAAAGAAAGATTTATCTTACTTTTATTTCCACTATGTAGATTATTTAAAGCACATATTTTAATTTTTTCTAATGTGCTTTTATCTAATAATTTTTGAGCTTCTATCAGAAATGCTTTCGTTTGAAAGCCATTCAAACTATCCATCACTTTATCAATGTTTTCTGCTATTTTGTCTGGACGATTTTTAAGATGCCACAATAGAATTTTGTAGTCCACAATTGTGTTTGGCTGATAATTCCAAAACAAATTATGCCAAAACTCAGTGTTGCAATTCTTTAGACCGAACTTAATAATCGCTTCGCTATAGCCACAATATTTCGATTTTACTTGATCAAAGAGGTAGTTATAATTATCAAATGGTATTTGAGCTCTAGCAAAACGATCATTGTAATTGACGAGACACATTAAAAAATTAATGCAAATATTTTGATAATGTGGGTGTTCCTTGCACATAGGAATATATTCACCCACTATTTCAATAATTTTCCTTTCGTATTTCTTATATTCAGAAAAATAAAATTCACCATACGCCAACTTTAACATATGTTTCATAGATTCTTTAGATTGTTTTTGACTGTGTGCATTACTTTCAATCAAATGACATATGTATTTAGTATAAAAATTATCGTTGTAGAATCTTGCTCTTGCAACTTTTATAATTTTCGCCATATCAGCTATGTATTGCCAATACTTCTTGTCAAGATTTATTATATCTGGCCAATGAATGACACATTTGAAGAAAGACGAAATTACATTGATATCATTTTTATATCTATTTAGAATAAAATCTAGCACTTCTAAGAGAGCTTCTTTATCGTTATTAACAGCACAGGTTTTATACATCCAAATAATTAGTTGCTCCCTAGATTTCGCATCAGAACTATGTTGAAGTCTTTTTTTTATAATTGGAATTGATTTATATGGTTGATAATAGTATACTAAATGTTCGTCCTTTTTCACCTAAAAGAAGCAGGATTAATAACATATAATATAATGAATCTTACACTAACCAAGATGTCCAAAATATGTTCTCTTTCCTTAACTGGTATAACTTCCATTAAATTTATGCAACATTCTGGATAATCTAATAAGTTTTTTTTGTATTTTTCTTTGAAAATCGTTGCTATTGTTGAATACAATTCTTCTTTTGGCAAAAAATGAATAAAGTAATTGATGTAATTATTCTGATATGTGTTAGAAAATTGTTGATGTTCGTTTGGAAAAACATTTAAAAGGATCTCCATAAAATTTCCATCCTTTATCGTAGTTTTATAAAGTTGACGTAAATTGAAATCATTTATATACTTCATGAAGTCATTTAACACATTATTATTAGCTCGAAACGTTTTTATTGTCATACGCTTACCAAATTTTATATGAAATTTATATTTATCACTCAATTTCCAATACAAGGCTGCGTCCGATTTGGCAACAAACTTTAAAGTTTGCTTATAAGAACCGAGAAAATTAATGTCGGTGTATTTCTTTTGCAGTATGTCAAAATAATATTCTATGAATCCTTTATCTTTTTTAAATATACTTATTAGATGTCGGTTACTTAGCTTTGAATGAAACTTTGGAATTTTAGTTTTTATTAATTCTTTACTACATCCTGGCAAAAGTATTGCTGCTATTTTTATTCCATATTTTTTCTCTAAAGCCAAAAAGTATTCATTCAGTAATGGTTCATTTTTCATGTTTTTACATAATCCATTCACTAATTTAAATTTTAATGAATATGAAACATAGGGAAGAATATCGTAGATGAAAATCTGAACGTTAATATTCGAAAAAAAATCTGTAAATAATCTCCAATTTTTTAATAGTCTTTTGACTAACAATGGGCTGTTGCTTTTTAAACCGTTCTGTAATAAGTTGTACTGTTTAAATTGAATAATTAATTCGATTTTGAATAACTCTTCTGTCGGGTTCGTTGGTGTAATAGATGATATAATATCAGTTAATTCTTTCTTATCAACTATACCAGATTCTAGCGATTTTAAAAATAAATTAAATTTTCTTCGTTTTTCTGGAATTGTGCCATTTATGGAATGAAACTGTTGTGTTAATGCATCCATTTTGCTTTTTAAATCTGAAAAAATACAAAAACTAATATAATTTTAAAAATTAAGCAATTAATACGCAATGACAACAATAATAATAGTACAACGTTCAACGGTAGAGTCCAACACCCACAAACGACAATTACTTCCTTTTTCTCGAAAATACACGGAAAAAAATTTCTTGAGAAACAGAAATTTTGACAAAAACAATGTTTTTTATATGAAATATTCTCTTTCAGGGAATACGATATTCACGTTCAAGAAGTAAAGTGCAATGGTGTTGAGATTGCTGTCGTTGAATATCTTCAAGTTGTACAAAAGACATCGTCTAATGCAGTGTAGGGATTAAACATCAATCGCACAAAGCCAAATTGGGTGAATAGGGGGGTTTAAAAAAAAATACTTATGGTAAAAAAAAATTACATCCCCTAATGTTGAGAAAATCCATTATCGTGTGTTACCTAGCGCGCGTATGTGCAATTCTGACGTTATGAAGATAGTTGGTATGTTGTCAAAATCGGTAGTCGTAACGCACAATTTAATAAAGCCTCTATTTATCATGTATGCCCTTAGTCAGTGGAGACGGGTGTGGATTAACTAAAACAGATGAAAAGTAGTGTCAATTAGTTTTACGTACTGAGGTTCGAAAGTGAAAACTAAAAAAAGGGGTTTGCGCATTGTAGGCGCATGCGCTGATAGACTACTAAATTGTATCGAAACGACAAACTAAACTAAAGGAAGGGGTACCTAAATACATAAAATAAGAGAATCGGAAATAATTAATTCTTATGTTGAGATAACAACAAAAAAAAGGAACTAACAATTAATTAATAAGTGGATAACAATGAATGACTTGATGGATAATGATGAATAACAAGTCTCTCAAGCCGCAAATAATAATATATAAAAGTTAAGTTATGAAAAATTGACACTGGGATATGAACACCCGGTATATCAGATCATTAAACTGTTGAACAAAAAAAGAAGAAACTACATGTGGTTATACAGAATCAACTTAAAACACCAAAATCACATGAATTAATTTAATCGGCAAAATGCATCAAAATTATGACAATTAATTAATCAATTTCAATTTGCCTTAACATAAAATCAAAAATTCGTAGTTCGACGGCAGATCTGTTGTTGAACCTTACTTTTGATTTTACGCACACAGTATATATTACGAGAACAGTAATAAACTTTAATAGAAATTACAATTTAAAGTCATAATAAAAAAACACCATTGTAAAATATATGACTCAACTGTCACACAAGGTTGTTGCAAAAAAATATAGAAATAAAATAAGAGACGTAGTTCTCTCAGAAATTGTGCTAAATTAACTAATTAACTAACAATTAAAAATTAAAAATGATTACTACGTAAAAGCAACCCGATATAATAATTTATTTAATTCAAAATCATTTAAGTGTAAATTTTTATAAAAATGTACCTACGTGAATGAATTTTATAAATGTTTAAGTAATAAGTAGAGCTGAGGATGTTTGCGGTATAACCATGGTTATATCATGTAACCATAGTAATTTACTATGGTTACATGATATAACCATGGTTATACCGCAAACATCCTCAGCTCTAGTAATAAGTATATGAGCGTTAATTATCTGGATAAATAAACAATGATCAAATAAATTCTTTCACAAATTACGTGTATCACGTAAAAAAAAAACGATTTAACGGAAATCCATATAGATATACGAATTTAACTAAGTGTAAATTAAATGTAAAATATCTGTTCAGGGTGGTATAACTCTATCCCCGCTAACTTTTAAACAAAGAAAAATAACTGTAACATGTGCAACAATCACAAACTGTTTGATTCTCGATATTCAGGGAAACATGATAAATACTGCCTACCTAACTCTTGAATACACCAAGATAATTCTGAGCATTAAGCGTTTCACTATTTGGAATAAAATCTCTTGGAATCGTGAAAAGCAGTGAACAATATTTTGATTTTTTGCTTCTCCAAATGATTTTTTTGTTAGCTGGTAATCTCCATTAAGCGCTTTGACGCTCGGTTGTTAGATCGTATTGAAAAGATCACGCGTCATCACTAGTTACAATGTTTTTTAAGAAGTTTTCATATCATTTCGTTTCTCTGGTGATGTCTTTGCAGTAATTAATTTGGTATAACTTTTGGTCATGTGTCAATAGATGTGAAACACACTATGGATTTAGGTTCCGAAGACTAAGCTTTTTGACTAAAGTGCTATGAATTATTGCCTTGGGTATTCCCCATTCTATTTCTTTGAACGTCTCTGAAGATTGTTACGAAATTTTTATAAAATCACGCACTTTCTCGATATTTTCTTCGGTTATCGTTTCAATTAATCAGCATTAATGATACATTGATATTCACATCTTCTCTGCCTTCTCTAAATCATCGATGTCGTTTTAGAACAGAACTTAATGTTGGATCTTGGTTCGGTATTCATTTTTAACCAAGGTATATAAACTAGGGTCACTTTAATGTGAAGTGAATTTTTACAGATTATTTACGAATAAATCAATCAACCACCAACATATGGAGTCACTAGTTTCGTTAAAATAGAGCCATTTTGTTTATTTTCAAGGCAGATGCTATAATATCAAACGGGTATTTTTAAAGTAACAAGTTTACATATTACAAATAAAATAAATTGATAACAGGAATGTATATTTTAAAATTAAAATAATAGATTTGGCGTTAAGTGTGATTAGAAGATGAATATTTATTCTAAATTTTCACATTGACTAACGGAACGCTTTTTTTTTGCATATTAACAATTTCAATGCCATTTATCGTACGCGTCCCGACCAAGTCATATTTCTGTTATTAATGAATAAAGTGCAGGAAAACAAATGTTGTTAACATTTTCGCATTGTGTGAAACGAAGTTTGCAGTACTTTAAAAGCTTTGTATTGATAATGATACAAGTGGTGTAGTAGTAATAACTTTAATGGGGTAGATGCAAGCTTTAAAACTAAAAGTGCCTCGCAATCATTTCTAAAATAATATAAAGCAAAGCAGCCAAATTAACATGTTACAGTTAATTATTTAAAATTTAAAATAGCAGTTATCCGCGAATATAATTTTGATCGCTCCCGTCATTTTTATATAGATATATACACTATTAGTTGACGGGGCTGGTGTCCTCGACTGACCGCGCTGTTTTAAATGCATATAATAGTTATATGCATTTAAAATATATAATAGTAATTTAGACCGAAGTTCGCATATAACACAACCTACGCGATTTAACGACTTATCTATATCAACAGCTCAGTTAGTATCACTTCTACTTTCTTGATGAATGTACAAGAGTGAGTCATTATGTCTGTAACTTTTCGAATTTTCTGCATTGTAAATTGAAAAACAACATTGCTCCCATCAACTACCAGCTATCAATGGACTACTGTCAAAGTTTGAGAAAGTTGCATCACTTAGTTAAAGTTTGACAACCATTTAAAGCAGAAAACCTCGTGCATTTTGGAGAGAATGGAAGAAAAGTGAATTCCGTGTGTGCATCATTTTCTTTGCGGAAGAAAACAAGGCCAAACTTGGTAACTACTATTGGGACTCATTATCAAAATTAATGGTAAAGAAGTAGTTTGCTGAATTTCGTCGTGGTTGCACAAGTACGAGTGACGCTGAACGTTCTGGACGCCTAATTGAGGTCACTACAGTCGAAACAATTGAAAGAATCCATGATATGGTGTTGGCCGATTGGAAAGTAAAAGTACGCGAGATCGTAGAAGCCATTTGTTTAGGCATATGAATCAGTAATTTCGATATTGAATGATCACTTGCGCATGAGGAAGCTAGTGTGAGCTGTGAAGTGAGCGTTTGCTCACAATTGAATACAAATGCCATCGTGTGACAACTTTTGAGGAGCGTTTGACGTTGTTCAATCACAATTTGGACGAGTTTTCGCGCCATTTTATAACCGTGGACGAAACATCGATCCACCTTAACATTCTGAAGAACATCGCAATAGTGGGACCAAGGTGGTTCTGATAGCCAACAAAGTCATGGCGACAGTCTTTTGGGATGCACGCGGCATAAGCCATATTGATTAGCTTCACAAGAGAGAAAAAAAGCAATCGCATAGCCATGAAAAAAGCGTTCTTCCACCAGACAATACACAGGTGCACACATGTGTAGTCGCCATTGGAAAATTTCGTGAATTGGGCTTTGAATTACTCCCTCAACCGAGATATTCTTCAGACGTAGCCCCCAGTGACTATTTCCTGTTTCCTGTTTCCTGTTTCCAAAGTTAAAGAAATGACTCGACGGAAGGAGATTTAGCTCCAACGAGAAAATCATCGTTTAAACAAATATCTATTTTGGAAACCTCGACAAATTTTATTATTTGGAAGGGATTAGAAGATTGGAGAAACATTGGACGAAATGTATTGAGGTCAAAGAAGACTATGTTGGGAAATTAGTCACGAAGATAATGATTTGCTTCATTAGAATTGTTAGACAAAATAATATTGATTTGGCATATTACACCATTATTAAAGGGTTTACTCAGTTAAACGTAAGGAATTAACTATATATATATATATATATATATATATATATATATATATATATATATATATATAATATCTTCGTGACCTTGGTATGATAAGGTAAACTTAATAAGTCGGCGATTAAAGGTCTGTCATTACTTCAAAGTATATATATTTAAAATAACTCTACATGTTTCGGCAATGATGCCTTTGTCAAGCGAATACAAAATATAAATGACATTTATATTCTGTCATTTATATTTTGTATTCTCTTGACAAAGGCATCATTGCCGAAACATGTAGAGTTATTTTAAATATATATACTTTGAAGTAATGACAGACCTTTAATCGCCGACTTATTAAGTTTACCTTATATATATATGTGTGTGTCAATGTGTGTGTGTGTGTGTGTGTGTGTATTTAAGTATTCTATTTGTGTATTTGTTAGGTTTTGTTATATCTTTGTACGCATTTAGAAAATATATATACAGTTCATAAAGTATAAGTTTTCAGTTCGTACTGCCAAATTGTACTTTATCTCTTTCTAACACACATGAACACGCGCTGTAATACTACAGACGTTTGTCATTTTGAGTTAAGACGTACGTCTTTGAAATATTATATTAAATAAAAAGGATAGGTTGTCTAGGAGATAGTCTTATGATATTCGACTTGTCAAATTATTTCAATATTGTTGTTTATTGACTTTGTTTCCGGTATTCTGACTTCTAGGTTAAGCATTCTTCCAATTTGAATATTTAGTTTATCAAAAATTACAAAATCTGATTTTTTGAGAACAATACTGATAATAAATAGTAATATCAATTAATGGCAATAAATACGAAATTGTTTGATTATTACTTTGACATTTCTAACCTATTTATTTTACAGAATATTTCTTAGATGCCAAGTAAACCTCTTGGTTCTCAAGCGAAACAGCTTGTATTAAATCTTACAGCCTATTAACGGGTAAAGGAGAATGGTGGACCATTTATGTCCATCGACCGCGTTCATGAGGTAATTCACATAATCAGTTAGATAAGGCGGTATTATGAAATAAGTTTTATTTTAAAGGGTAGCAGAAGCCCTTAATATTTCTAGTAGAACGGTCTACACTATTAAACATCGTAACATTCAGAATCCAGTCTTATCGTCTCCTAGCAAAAAAAGGTCTTGTAAGAAGCCAAAAACTAAGGACTTAGCAGAAGCAACTAAAATGGAAGTTCGAAATACTGTTTATGACATGTATAAAGAAAGTATGTTTTTAATATATTGTAAATATTTATTACATGTTAAAATTTTTCAGAAAAACATCTTACCTTAAAAAATTTAAGCAGTTTTGGCTATGAAAGAATTTGTTCATACATGTACAACTACTTTAGCAATATTGCTTAAAGATATTGGTTTTAAATATAAGAAAGAGTGTAACAGGAGAGCGCTCACAGAGAAATTAAATATAGTCTGAATGAGAAATGTATTTTTAAGGGAATATATGAATAACTTAAATTCAACTTTACGTCAGGTTATGTTCCTTGATGAAATTTGAATCTTTTCGAAAGAGAATAGAATGAAATGCTGGCAAAATGATAATATAAAAAGTGTTAGGAAACCCAAAGACTATGATGGTAAACGGTTTATTATTATACATATTGGCACAGAAAATGGCTTCATTAAAGGAGTTAGTCTGATTTTTCCATCAAAAACAATCACTGGTGATTACCATGGAGAAATGAATGGTGACTCCTTTAAGCAATGGGTAAATGATCAGCTTATACCAAATCTTGAGGTACCATCACTTATAATAATAGATAATGCTCCTTATCATAGTGCTAGTCAAAATAAACAACCAAATACCTCCTCAAAAAAACAGAAATTACGGAATGGTTGAGAAAAAAAGATAGAAGCTATTCACCTGCAATGACTAAGAATGAATGAATTCAATTAGTAAAATATCATAAAGAAGAGAAGATATTTATTATAGGTGAAATAATGTGAGAGTGGACATGAAGTTTTTAGATTACCTCTGTACCATTGTGACTTGAACGCAATTGAAATGATTTGGACTAAGGTTAAAAACTATTATAATTCAAATATTGGAAGAAATGGTTATTCAGATGAAAGAGTTAAAGAAATGTGAAATGAAGCTTTGCAACAGTGTGCTGAAATTACTTGGTATAATTGTGCTAGGCATATGGAAAATTTATTAAAAAATGGCATGAGCGGGAGCAATTTCTTGATAGGGCAGAGATTGCTCCAATAATAATGTAAATGACTCAAGTTTTGAGTCAGAATCAAAAACTGACTAGTTTTCATTCATTTTTGTAATATATACTCCATTCACATTAAAAATAACATACCTATTGCAAATAATACAAGTAATATTTTTGAGGTTTTATTTGGATGAAACAGGGAAGTTTACTTCTATAAAACTTCACTAAACATTAATAAGCAGGTAACTATCTTATTTTGACAAAATATTTTTATATTTATATTTTGTAAAAGTTTAATATGGTTACATTAATACTGTCATAAAAACCATCAATGTGTATCATTTGCATGCACATAATATAAAGCAGCGAAGAAATTACTGCCACTGGTTCAACGAAACATTACATGATAAAGATCTCGTGGCAAAGTTTTATATGAATGAAGTTTGTTTTTTTCTTATTGGTGGTGTACTTTGTTTTTTTTTTGTATTGGTAGTGTACTAACCTGCAAAATTATCAAATGTAGTTATCAGAAAATCCTCATGTGTTTGTTAAATATTATCTTCATCTAATAAAGGATAATATGGATTTGAATTGTATTATTATACCATTATTTTCTTAAGAAACAATAAAATATTAAATGTAGACTATATAAATGTTTCTTTTATTTTAAAAATGTAATTTGACAACATATATTTACAACTTTCAAAAGGTTTTAATTCTTTTTGAAAGAGTTACGAACATAACTTTTACATTCTTTTCCAATATATTTAAATTTATTTAAAATATAATCAATATATAAGTTAAGTAGAAATCTAAATTATTCATCAAATTAATACATTCCCAATCTTCTTAACCCAGATATAGTGCAAGAAAATGATTTTGGTAGGTATGTCATTCTTAATAATGCAAACATTTTTAACACTAAAGATATTTTCAATACCTATGCATTTCACTATTGATATCTGACTTGAAATATTTCTTTTTAAATAAATTTTTGATCGAATATTTTCCTGAGTTTATAATTATAAATAACATTTAAAATAATTTGTTCAAATATTAAAGTAATAATTTCTGCATAGTTTTCTTGGATAGAATATATTTATACAGAACTAGAAAAGAAACAATACTTTTGAACTATTAATGTTCCCACTTTACTCATTATTATTATTTTGACATGTAGGTTATGCTTTCTTTGGTTATATATATTGCAAGTAACATAGTAAAATTTTGACAATATTGAAACATGACGTTTATATTTTATGATGACAAACGGTTGTTTCCGCGATTGAATACTGACTTCATTTGACTCTGCAGTACTGATTTGAATCATATGCTTCGAATTTGACCTTGAACTGAAAACTTATACTTTATGAACTGTAGAATAGACTAAACAAAAATGAATATTATCTTATTAAATATAAATAACGAATGGCTGGCTGTATTTGAATCATAAAATGTGCCAAATGTAAATTAATTAAATCGTCGAAACCTTAATGTAGACCACCGGAGCCAGGTTTGCTTTGTATTAGGACTAAGACTCATTTTAGAAAATTGCATTCGCGCAGATTACTGATTATACTGGTATTAAAAAAATAATCAATAGTTTCAACATATTTATTGAAACACTTCAATTTTTAATCAACAATCGTTTGCCACAAAAAATTCATATAACCTGCCTGTAAATTCGACTAGGAGCTGCCACTGTATAAGTGTTACTCTATTTTACAGAAATTGTTTTAAAAGTAAAATATTTGCCATACTTACCAAGTATTATAGGGAATTTTATGGTATATATAGAATCTATTATGTAATTGTTTATGTGAGTTCATCAATTGTTAGTGATATTTATGAATTGGGAAACATTTTGTCTTCACAAGTATTTACTGTTGGCACTAAATATTGATCATTACACACAGATATTATTTGGGAAACTATAGCGAACAACTTTCAGTAACGTGTATAATCAGTATTCTATTTTTAAATTTTCTGATAATAATTTATCGGTATTCCCCAAATTCAGATAGCTTTTGTGTTATTAAATCGTTTATATATAAATATAAATTTATCTTATGATTAAACTAATTGCTAACTTAAAAATTAACTAATGCGCAATGTTTCCACCGAAACTTTCACATTATATTGTTAATCATTGATTTGTCTTCAAGCCTATTTCATTATTAAATACTGAGCAATTTACACTAGGTTGGACTATATTCTGTTTTAATCTAACGAGAGATTTTTGGTAAAAATACGATTAGAACCACCAAAACTGTATTTATATACTTTTATCATGTTCTCTATAGTGCACCTATGTTGTATCAAACACATTCTTTAAGAGCTTAAAAATTGCCGTTAATGCCTTAGTAGCATCAAATTTTTTAAACTACTCTCATTTAAGCTCTTCTTTTGCTTGAGGCTATAGATAGAAGTCGCATGCAACTATACGAAAACTATACTGAGGATATGGTATATACTTGACAATTTTTATTGTTAAAAAATTCTGTGACAACAATAGCCACATGCAGGTGAGCATGTGTAGCTACGAGTAGATAGTTTGGTCTGATAATCTTTATTTAATTTTGATACTGAACCACTTCAGTATATTACAGTTTTGTCCGGGTATTTACGAGTATTTAAAGTTTCATTTGATAGTTCTTAATCGTTTTATTTTAATTTAGAGGTATATTTCAATAGTACCTAGTCATAGTGGAAACATCTTTGTTATAATACTTTTGATATTCTGAACACAAACAGCAAGTAGAGTAGGTTATATGTTCAATAACAGAAAACACAAAATTTTAAAATTTAAGAATCTATTATTACAAAAGAGAAAAAAATACTTAAATGGTAGAACAATTACAAACTACGAGGGCCATCCGGAAAGTAGTACCCGTTAGCGTCGCATGAAGCGCTGACGACTCGGGTAGCCGCTGGGCAAGGTCAGGCCGCGTCAGTGGCTTGTCTGCCTGCTCTGTGCGAGGTTGCGTGACGCTAGCGTTGCCTGTATTGTGTCTGTGATCGTTTATAATGTTTAAACAAATCGAGAACCCCGCCAGTTGTGAATTGAGGGCCGTGATTAAATTTCTTAATGCACGAAACGTTCGACCTTGTGATATTCATCGCCAATTAAAGGAGGTGTATGGAGACAATGTGATGGACGAGTCGTCTGTTCGGCGCTGGTGTCGCAACTTCAACCTTGGGAGGGGGAATACACACGACGTGGAGCGTTCAGGGAGACCATCTGTCATTACAGACCAAATGCTGAGCTCAGTAGACGAATGCGTGAGGAACGATCGGCGCATCACAATTGATGAACTCTGTGAACATTTTCCTAATGTGTCTCGAACAATTGTTCATGAAATTGTCAAAGACCATCTGCATTATTCAAAAATCTGTGCAAGGTGGGAGGGACCCACCAAGCATGCTTACAGATGAGCACAAAACCAAGCGTATGGCTGCAGCACTGACGTTTCTGGGACGTTATTCCGATGAAGGAGACTCTTTCCTGACTCGCATCATTACTGGGGACGAAACATGGGTTTGTTATGCATCACCTGAGAGTAAACGACAGTCAATGGAGTGGCATCACGCTCATTCACCAACCAAACCAAAAAAATTCAAGACAGTTCTGTCCACCAGGAAACTACTACTACTACTACTACTACTACTGGCAACCGCTTTCTGGGATCGACGAGGTGTACTGCTCATTGATTTTATAGCCCGTGGAGACACAATTAATGCTAATGCGTATTGTGAAACATTAAGGAAATTATGGCGGGCAATACAAAATCGACGGCGAGGTCTATTGTCTACAGGCGTCATTCTCCTTCATGACGATGCCAGGCCTCATGCAGCTACGATAATACAACAACTTTTGCAGCAATTCAAGTGGGAAACTTTCGACCATCCACCGGATAGCCCGGACTTGGCCCCTTCGGATTTTCATCTCTTTACGAAGCTTAAGGACTTTCTGGCGAGAAAAAGATTTGACAGCGATGAAGAACTTAAACGCGGCGTGACTACGTATCTCAATACGCTGGCGGCGGAGGACTATGACGCTGGAATACAAAAACTCGTCACACATTATGACAAATGCCTCAATTTGCTTGGTGATTATGTGGAGAAGTAGTGTAAAATATCCTCTTTCCAATAAATATGTGTATATTTCTTAATATTTACTCCTGTGTCTTTATTGCACAAACGGGTACCACTTTCCGGATGGCCTTCGTAATATTTTTAAGAAATACTTAATTGGAATAACTATGTGAAACTAATTTTACATATTGCCGTTGTGTCAATTCTTTATTATTACGTGTGATGTCTTTTATGTATAGCATTTTGAAACATAGAGGGAGCCACTAATCAAATATCAGTACTAAAAATTAACCTTCATCTTTAGTTAACTTAAATCCAAAGTTTCACTACGACACGTATAGTGTTGTAGCTACAACGAACTGTCAAAGTTGACAAAAATGGAATATGGATTAAACCGTGAAAATTTTCGCGCAATCATTTTTTATAATTTTCGACGACAGTTATCTCAACAAGAATGCCTCGTCGAGTTGGTTTCTGTTTTCGGTAATTAAGAACCACATCAGTCAAAAATTTCTCGTTGGTATGGAGAATTCCAACGTAGACGGATTAGTCTTAGTGGCGATCCAAGAGCAGGTGCACCAAAAACGGCAGTTACGAAAACGTAGATGCTGTGCGCAAGCTCATCAATGAAGATCGACATGTCACATATCGTGAAATTGGGGTATCATTGGGGACATCATGGACCTCAATTCGAAAAATTTTGCATGAAGAATTGTGTGCAAAAAATTAGTTTCCCGTTGGATATCGCATCTGTTGACCGAAGAACAGAAAGCAGTTAGGGTGAATTGGTGTCAAAAAAGTCTATATCGCTTCAACGCCGGAAACTCTAAAAACGTGTACAACATCGTGAGTGGTGATGAATCATGGATTTACTCATACGAGGCAGAAAATAAACGCCAGTCGTGTGGTTGGGTGTTCCAAGATGAAGAAAAACCAACAAAAGTGTCTACATGAAGATGGTCGTGACATTTGTCTCGAAAGCAGGTCATGTAGCAACAATTTCTCTACAAGATCAAAGAACTGTTACTGCGGGTTGATATAGAACCAATTGTTTGCCGCAAGTTATCGCTGAACTCTGAGAAACCAACCGATGACGATGAATCATTCTCCACCAAGACAAAGCAAGTTCACACACACAGCTCGCAAGACAATTGAATTTTTAACACAACAAAACGTCGAATTGTTAGACCATCCTCCGTACAGTCGACGATTTCTTACCTTTCCGAAAATCATGAACGGATTGCGTGGTCAAAGTTCCATTCGTTAGAAGCAGCAGTCGTGCTTTCAAAAACGCAATTTTGACTGTACCAATAAGCGAGTCGAATAACTGCTTCCAGAGTTGGTTCGAACGCACACAAAAGTGCATAAATCTTCGTGGAGAATACGTTGAAAAACAATAAAGTCTTTAAAAGCTATCTACTGTTTTATTCCAGCTCCATATGCAAAATATAAAAGACAACCCTTGTATATTGTCTGATTTTATCTGGTTCTGTGTGTGTATGTTCACTTGTCCATCGTCATTTACACTTTATATCTGTACACAAATTTCTCATACTGACATTTAGAAAAATTTACTGGATATATGTAAAGTGGCCGCCATTAATTTCAAAACACTGGTTTAATCTAGTTTACTGAATATTTCTAATATTTGATAGTGTAAGCGTTATGTCATGAACTCATGTCATCGTTGAGCGCATTACAATGGTAAGACTGTCGCAGCCGAAACGGAGATTTCACTTTACTTTATTCCGTTTTAAATGTACATTATCTGCTAAACGTTTGAACATTTCAAGTCCACGCATAGAGTCCACGACGTCAACTGGTAGTGTTAAAAGTTGTAAGGTGTTTGCGCAGACTCGAAACCTAACTGTGGAACGGTACTTTCCTTCGTGTCATCAGCCGCGAGTGCTTCGCGCTTGTTAGAAACGGTATTGAATCAAAATGCACCCAGGTTTGATATCTTTTTATAAGTATGCTTGTAAATTTATCGCAGTATACAGATCATAATAAAACACGGAGTTATCAACTCATGTTGTTTATAATATTTTAATTACATTTCATAACCTTAATTGTAATTATTGTCAAAGTTCATTTGTTAATAACACGGTCAGAGTGGCAATTTGCAATAGAAAATCTTGGTGTTTCCAAATAATGGCTGCCACTGTACCTATTACCAGTCTAACTAAAAATCAAAAAAGAACTTTCTTTGTAATTTATCAAAAATTTCCAAATTCAGTTAAAGTCGGTCCATATCTTTGTTTATTCTATATTTACGACAATATAACTCACGTGCCCCATGGCACACTTTTGATAAATTTCATTGATTAAAATACAAAAACAAAGTCGCAGAATAGCCTATCAGATCTATGAGAAATCTATCACCGCATGTTGACTGTCATCTGTTTTTAATGTGTTTACTGTTAAAATTACATAAAGTTTCAATGGACGCGTCAAAGTCAGAAAATTGTGCTGTCAATCAGAAAATGTGTCAACCAGTAGATCACTGTCGATGGGAGATGCTAGCGAGGACGATATTCGAAAGATAATTAAGAAGAAACAAAAAAAAATACCAAAATTAATAAAGAATCTCAGTGGAACCAATTCATGAAATTTTGCGCTTCGAGGGGAATCAAATTTACTCAAGAGACTACGATTCCTAGAATTGCATTAATATTAAGAAATTATGCTTGTGACATGAGAAGAAAAGATTGCCAAGAATATAAGGAGTGCGTTGTCAAAACATTATGGAATTCTGAGGCAAAGATTATACAAGAAAATTTTTTCATTGAATATAACATCAAGTTCATTCCATTTACTGATATGGAATTTAAAGAAGAAAGACTAGCTCGAGATTGCAAAAGAAAGAAACTGCAGGAAATACAAGAAAAAAGAAAGGTTAGTGCAGTTGCCTTTACACCAGAAGAATGTAAAAAACTGCACAAGGTCTGGACGAGAATACGCCTGAAGAGCTTCAAAAAAAGATCTTTAACATTGCCGCTAAATAATTAGTATTGGCGTGGTAACAAAGGTGCGTCTGCATCTATTTTTCATTTCAAGAGAGTTTCTAATGGCAAAACGATCAAATAATGTAACGACTCAGGTTTTTCCTGATATCAAACAAAAATTGGAGATTAGGAAGCAGCGTGGTATAAAAACCTCCCTGTAGGTGTTAATATTATCTCAAAGTGGACAAAGGTAATCGCTCAAAAAGTGGGAATTGATACCATCAACAAAAAAGTAACAAATCGTTCTTATAGATCAACAGCTGTAACCCATTTCGCGAACGCAGATATACCAGAGCAACAAGCCGTGAAGATAACGGGTCACAATAACTCAAAATCCTTAAAATCTTATTTAAACATACAATCCACACGACATTCTGAAATAGTAAATAAGATGAGAGGGATTGAAACATCTAATAGTGTTTGTTTTTCATACCGAATGCGGTAATCCACAAGTTGTATGTCAAAACTGTATATTTAACGTTCAAAATATGTATTATAATATAGCATATAACGGTATTAGCGTATAACAGTCGAGGATGATAAGGCGAAGCCGAGGCTGTCAAATATTATCCGAGATTGTTATACACTTATATCGACTGTATGTTGTCCACAATTTTTCGTCATACCCAAAAACTAGTTAATTTAAAAAAATGAATAATATAAATTCAAGAAACTAATCAGGCAGTCTTAATTTATTTCTATAGTAACGGTTATAAACAAATAATGAAATTTCTATATGTCGCGTGAAAGTGTTGTGGTTTGTGAAATTTCCGAAGATATTCGTGATGAAGCGAATGTTGCAAGTTTGAATTTATTGCCTTTGAAGACTAGAGTGAGGTACGAAAAGAAATATGAAGATTTTATAACATGTCCTAAAATAGAGGTGTTCAGTGGGTCAACGACGATATTTGGCCTGCTATGGGTCAAAATTGAGCGAAAATTTTTCGTCAAACAGTTTATGGATTTTTCCATGTTAAAGACCTGCTTCAAATTATATGAGAATATTAACATTTCTAGGTTTGTATCTGTCATGTCCAGTTACTTTTCATTGCTCCAAAGGTACTCTTGTTATAGATATGGAAAACTTTTTATGTTCCTTAAACGTAAATCTAAATGTTATAATCCAAAGAAAAACGCAAAAACCCTAACAAATGAGCAAATCATAAGATTTCTGCTGGAAGCACTAGATGACTACTTTTTGCTAGAGAGTTATTTTAGTATTTGGAATTTTTTGTGCTTGTCGTCGACAAGAACTATGTACGTTGCAAACAAACCATATTGAAGATACTGGAAAATTTATAATCGTAAAGCCGGAGTACACAAAAATAAGACCTGCCGGAAATTTACTATTACGGAAGATAACACTCCTTTTAAAAGCTGTACGCTCTACAGCAAAATATGCAGCCTTTTGACCTCTTGGTGTACCAATTCAACGTGTGTTTGTAGATTACAGAAAAGGTAAATGCACAAGACAGCTGGTCGGAGTTCATAAAATTGGAGCCGTTCCTAAGAAGATAACAGAGTATCAGAATAATTGAAACATACATGAGTAGGTAAACCCCACCAGTTTTGTATAATACAAAGGTATTTTTAATAATATAAAATATTATTAAAAATCTGGTGTGAAGAACACAAATGCAGGTTCACTATTAATATTTTCTGTGAACGTGTCCGAATATATCCCATCCCCTTTCTCCAGCAGGGGCGTACCGATGAGCCTGTAGAAAGGTGAAATACGTATCTACGTCTCTGGGGATAGGATATATTCGGACACGTTCACAGAAAATATTAATAGTGAACCTGCATTTGTGTTCTTCACACCAGATTTTTAATAATATTTTATATTATTAAAAATACCTTTGTATTAGATAACAGAGTTTTTAAAATTGGAGGTTTGTCAAAATTACACGGGTCATTGCTTTCGCAGATGAGCAGCCACATTGCTAGCTGAAAATGGAAGAATCTGCTTACCTTGAAGGAATTTGGAGGCTGGAAATCGGAAGCAGTTGCAGAGCAGTATATTGAAGAATCAGTTAGCAAGAAAGTTAAAATATCTAAAAAAAACTTTTTGTTAAGGCAGATAATCTACAAGCCTTAAAAAAGAACTTCTGGGCAGGAAATCAGAATATCTTCTAATGCTCTGAATACCCCTAGCGATTCAATAAATATTGAGGTATCTTCAAAAGTTTCTTCCTAAGATGATGCCAGCAACAACGAAATGAAAAAGTTTCAATTTTTTGAAATAAAAAGTGTGTGTTTAATTTTTATGCTTGTTCCAATACAATATAGTATTCTATTAATTTGTAATTTACTAGAAAAACTGTGGATAAATTTGATTAAAAATAATTTATTATTAATACTTGTACAACGTCCATGGTTGTTATTATAACGGCCTAGACTGTTATTGATGACATAACAGTCATGGAGACGGTACGGATAAATCAAAATCTGGTATGACGAAAAATAAATAATTGTTGCCTTTAGTATTCTGTAAATGTAACTACTTACTGTCAAACTGTCAAATCGATTAAAATTTTTGACTTTTTAAAAATTAATTTTCTGTTAACGTTCGCTATATACTCTCACCAAATATAACACTTGTTATGATTAATCAACAATGATACCACTCGTTAAAACCTATAAAAAATTGAACTCGTGCTTCGTACTCAATCAATTTTCAGCGGTTTTAACTCGAGCTATCACCGATCATAATCATAACACTAGTTATATTATATCCGAAAATGCATGTCTAATTCAAGTTTATCTGCAAAAGAGCAAACAAAAATCGATAAAATTCCTAGACTATACCAGTAATAACAATCGTGAACGTTTACTAAAACATTTACGCAATATAATCAGCCACACATATTGCGATGTTTTTTTTTGTGAATATTAATAACAGCTTTTACGTGGAATACGTCGAGAACCATATAGAGCATTTATAATTAATGTGCGTAATTAAGGATGCCATTGCGGACGCACCTAGCCACAGCAAAGATTATGTCCATACTAAATGTAAATTCCAGCGTTGTTTGTTGCAGTGGATTCTCGTATTGTCGCCCGTATATTCACTGCGACAAGGCCAGACTCGAATAAAGAAAAATGATTTTGTCGTTACTACGTCAACATTGAACGGCGATTTTTTGTATGAAGGCATAACTCATATGTAGGGAACGGACGCAATTTCCATAAAACGCAATCGGCAATTGGAATTGTGTATAACGCCGCTCAGTACATCCCGGTGTAATTCAATGAAGTATTTGTTTGACTTACTCGGACACCTGGTCTCGCCGCGATAACAATGGACAAGCCAGCTATTGTATTCCGAGAATATAGTGCTTTTTAAAGTGTTTTCATGAGCGTAGATAGAAGCGGGGTTTTTATAATGTATTTTATTTATTAGTTTATATTTCGTAAGATAAATAAAGTGCTGTGAGTAAGTTTCTTGTTTTCATAGTTTTAACTGTTAATTACATCGTAATTTTTGTGATAGATCCTGTTTAATATCGTTTGATTGAATCTATTTCTACAAATTATTTCGACGTAAGAGTGTGCATTGAATTTCGTTCAGTTTCAATAACTTACGCACACATTTTTAGTTTTTATTTATTTAGATCTAGAGCATTGTTTAAGTTACTTTTTCAGACATGATATGGAAAAATGTTGAGAACGGCATTGTAAAACAATGGCGAGTTGGATTGACGGTCATACTGATTGTATGTCCATTGTCAGTGATTCCGAAATTTATTACAAAATCCGTAAAATATCGTCAAAAATTCGTCACTTAGGATCGCAAACACATCTGAACTCTGTAAAACTTTTATGGCAGCTAATATTCCATTAAATAAACTTAGCAATCCCACTTTAAAAATATTTCTTCAAAAATATACTGGTCGAAATGTTCCTGATGAATCAACTTTACGCAAATATTATGTTTCTAGGTGCTATACGAGAACAGTAGGACGCATTAGAAGCCATCTTTTAAATCAATACATATGGATAAGTGCAGACGAAACGGTGGATATGTTAGAACGCTGTGTGGTAAATGTCGTAGCTGGTGTACTACATCCAACTATTCCCTATAACTCATATGTAATACAAGTGTTATAAATAGAGTTGATGCGGAAACAGTTGCTGAAACCATTAAGGAGAATATGCAAAAAATGCTTCATTCGGACGCCACGTACAAAGAAAAAATACTTTTATTTGTCAGTGATAGTGCTGCGTATATGCTAAAAACAGGCAGACTATTGAAGAAAACATATCCTAATATGCTGCATATTACTTGTGTAGCACATGCTCTCCACAGAATCTGTAAATATATCAGAGACACTTTTCCGGAAGTTGATAGACTTGTATCAGCTTTTAAAAAAGTTTTCAGAAAAGCACCATTGAGAGTAGCTCTTTTCAGGGAAAAATTTCCATCTCTGTCACTGCCTCCCACTCCAGTAATAACTAGATGGGGAACATGGCTGGAAGATACTAGTTATTATGCTGAGAATTTCGATAGTCTAAAACATTTCGTAACACTGCTTAAGGAGGATGCTAGAAGTATTGGTGAGTGCAAGGAGCTCACACAAATCCCAAATTTAAAAAATCAGTTGTACTTTCTTCACGAACACTTTGGAAAATTGCCAATACTAATCACTTATTTTGAAAATCGAAAACTCAAATTATATGACGGATTAACCACATTAGATGTGGCTGTTAATAATTTGAAAAGTATTCCAAGTGACTTCGGATGTGGCCTTCGGCAAAAGTTTGAAGCAATTCTAAATAGAAATCCAGATTTAATTACATTGCAGCAATTATGTATGGAGACAATTCCACAAAATCTAACGGCTAAATATGAAGAAATAGAAGAATATTTCCAGTATGCACCTATAACCAGTTGCGATGTAGAAAGGACGTTTTCTATTTATAAGGATGTACTTAATTCAAAGAGAACAAAATTGACAGAAGAAAACCTTGAGAAACTATTGCTAGTCACTATTAATACTCCTTTACTCAACTTGAACGACAAAATGAACAAATAAAAATGTTCCAATTATAGAAATAAAATTAAAAACTTAAAAAATACAACTTTTCAACAAATACATATGTATTTCGTAATTTTATAGATCACCACCCGTTTGTTTTCCAATTATATAAATAAAATTAAAAACTTTATAAATACAACTTTTCAACAAATAAATATGTATTTCGTAATTTTATAGATCACCACCCGTTCGTCTTCCAATTATATAAATAAAATTAAATATTTTAGAAATACAGCCTTTCGCCAGTACTGCACTGGGTGGTAAGCGTGTCCGTTCTCTACTCATATGTATCTTTCGCCTCTTTTTTTCTTTATCACTACACAAAACTAGGGATGTATAAGAAATAATGGGGTATAATGTGTATATTTACTCCATTAACTTCAATTTATATTGAATCTTTAAATGTACGTTTCATATATGGAATTAGACCTTAACATAGTTTAGTTTAAGGAAAAAAAATAAAACAAGTAAATTTTAAATTTATACATATTTTATATTTATATATTGAAATAGTATGTATAAAATGCAATTTCATAAATAAAATAATAGATTTAAATGATCTTGTAAAGCGTATTTGTCTAATTTACTTATTTTTTAAAGATGATATTACTCACAAATATTTTTCGCTTCTTGATCAGTTAAATATTCATCAAAATAATATGCCACGATTGACGAATTGGAGTCTTCAATTGTTCTTATTATTGAAACATACTGTGCATGTGTATTATCAATTTTAGGAAACATTTTTGGTAATAAGTACATTATCGCGATGTAAATGTTTTCATCCTTTCTTTCCTGGAAAACGCCCTTTGCGAATTTAAATAATTCTTTGTTTTCTTTGAGGGATGTTTACAAACTTGAGTACAAAAAGAATCTATAATACCGCTATTGTATTTATTAATGTACTCGTATAATAATCCGTTAATTTTAACGCCAGTTTGGTAGGCATCGAATCCACTAGTAAAATATAATTCCGTAAGTCGTATTATCGTGTACTCCTCAATAAAATCTTCGGGTTGAAATATTGAAGTCCAGACAGTTATAATCTTTTGTACAACATCTAAACCTTCTTTTAATTGTATGGCTAAATCAACGAAGTCAGATAAAAACCTTGAGATTTTGGACCTAACTTGCGCATTTTCTTTCAAGTCGGGAGTGTTTTCTTGAACACAGTGTTTTAATTTTGTGAGATTTTCTTCTTATAATACTGAACGAATGTCTTGGCTTCCATGAAAAACACATTTCCAATTGATATTCGTACTTTGTTCAATGCATGCAGTATCTTTGATTATTTGTTTTAGAAATTTTTTATCTAACTTTCCTATAATTACCGTTGGAATCGTATTTATGAGTTGAAATTTTTTTTGCCTGATTTTTGTGTCGGAATTACTTGAAATTGCTTCATAAATGATTTCTAAATACTTCGGTAGATATTCCAAAGGAATTTTTTCAAATTTTAACAAAAAGTTATATGTTCCCCTATCATCAGTATCCATGGACTTTAAATTACTATTCAGCAAGAACCAGATCGATTCTGAAGGACTCTCAATAAAATATTCAATAGTCTTCCTTAAAAGAATATTCCTCATTGATAAATTCGTTTCTTTCTGACTCCAATCTTTTAATAGCTCATAAAAATCATCTTTCGTAAATAAATCTTTACTCAGCAACAATAAATGCTTCTTAACTGAAACTGCAGTGTTAGAAAGCTTGTTTAAATAATCTTTAACTTGTACTTCTGGCATATTATAAGTAAGTGCGTACAAGGGCTGCAAACCAAATTTTAAATAATCGCCATTACAGAATTTTAATATAAACGGAAATGATTTTGAAGGAACTTGTATGTTAGACAAACATTTTGCGATTTCTTTCTGTAAATTGACTTTCTCGGTTACAGTATCTTTTAAATCAATTTTTCCATGAGACGGAGGAAGTAATGGGATTATCATTTTCAGAAAATCGTCAGGAGCTAAAATAGAGATAGCATGCACTGGAAAAATAGCTTCCGAAAAATTTTCTGTTCGTATGTTATCTAGAGCATAACTTTTTATTTGTTCCACAACGTCTGTATCGCAAAGTTTTTTATATTCCCTTAAGAATATTTCAATGTCATCCATGTTAATTAGTTTGGATAGTTTCTGCAGGTTTTGTCGTAATGAGTCAGGTCGATGCTTGGCGTACCACAAAAATAATCGACTGTCAACTTTTATATTTAATTGCCAAAGTCTTTCATGCAATCTGTCATCATTGCGTTTAAGTCCACTTTTAATAGCTTGTAAACGAATCCAATCATGTTCATCCAATTGGTCAAAAAATCGTATGTAATCAAGAATACCTTTATATCTTAGATAACATTGAAGGAAATCTAAGAATCTATTGCAAAGTTTTTTATAGATCACGTGATTTTTATAGGAATCGATACACTTCGCTAGTTCGTCACAATATTCTTTGTGATGATTTCTATTAGAAATAGGAATGAATGTGTATCTACGACTCTCAACCACATCTTGTACGTGTTTTTTAATAATATCGTCAATTGGTTTATTATGTTTAAGTAGGTGACATATGTATAACTCAAAAAATCTTGTTGTGCTCCAATCTTGGGAAGGTAACAGTTGAATTATATTATTGATGCTGGAAATACATTGCCAATGTTTGTCACTTAAATTTACTATATTGTGATATTCTAATACACCTTGGAAAAAATTTGTCAACAAAGATTTATCATTTTTATATTTGCCTAAAACGTAACGTAACACATCTAAAAGAGCAACTTGATCTCTGTTTACTACACAGGTTTTACTTAAAAGACTACCATATTCGCCTCTAGTCATTGAGTGTGAACTGTGTTGAAGTCGTTTCTTGAATCTAGGTAGTGAAATTGAAGTTCCATATAGGTAATATAGCGCTTCATTATTTTGTACCTAAAAATACTAATTTTAGAGAAAAAAATAAAGTTAGCATAAACTACATTAAAGTATGTTATTCTTATTATTAGAAAATAGTAATCTACAAGGGACTTCCGGAAACTGACCCGTTTTCAAATAAAACAGTGACTAGTTAATTTTTTTTTTAAATAAAACTGTATATTGTAAAACTGAACATAGTTCCACTTTAAATTCAAACATTTGTCGTATCTTGTAACGAGCTTTTGAATATCAGCATTATAGAATTCTGCCGCCATTTCATTAAGAAAAGTTGTGACCTCTTCTTCGAGCCCTTTATTATGTTACGATAATTTAGCGACTTAATGGTCGGCCCTGTTACCCTCCGCGTTATTATAATTTATCGCTACGTCATCAGCTTTTAGAGAGACGGAGATGCGCGGTTTGATTTACGGTCGCATCCGATATAGCCGTCTAAGGGATTAGTAGTATCACCTGTGAGCTTACACTATTGCAGTTTGAATATGTTGCTTTGAAATTGGTTAGATTACTAGATTCTGCTTTGGTTTATCGCAAATTATTATGTCGATGCATCGTGTGTGATTAGGCTGTGTATTAATAAAATTGTACCCTTCGCCCATCTGAAGGTGAATAAATTAAATAACGTCTTTTTAGGTTCTCCGTCTCTCTATTTTCGCATTTCGTTTTTTTATAGCCTAATTTTCCGTCTTAGGGTTCTTTTTTTACCAAGAGTAACACCAGAAGTACTGAGAACGTGTGTCTTTTACCCCACGAGGTCCAAGTTCCGTCTCCATTTTGCAAAAGGAAACCGAGGAGTGACTTCGGACCGCATTCTCAATTAATCCTCTGGCTACAACAAAAACTTGCGACGGGCTATAAGGCGATAAGTGATAAAAACGAACCACCGGTTCGCTATGAAAAATATTTAAATTCGCCGAGTCGTATTGATCTTTTATTCTCTTTTTTTGTGATACGGCTTTCTCGAACTTAAATTTTATGTACGTCCTTTTTTCATTAAATTAAATCATATTACCTTTCAAAATTTACAGATTAATTTAACATAGGTATTATTGAGGACTATATAATTCAAAATTTAGTAGTAATTAGAAATTTGAAAAGTTCAGCTGCTTTAAGCAATTTGTGCATAAGAGCGAAATTCCTATGTTTTGTGCTATCTTTTAATGCGATAGCAAATATTTAGAATTAAGTCGTCTATGTAATTAAGCAAGTAACTAATTAAGCTTGTGACTGCCGCATAAGATCTTATGTACCCGTACTGCCGCTCCTTGCTCTTTGATATTACTTTTTTTATGGTTTGCGATTTTACGTTTGAAATTAAATATTTAATTATACGCCACCGTTTAAGAATTTTGGACGCATAACTTCTGGTAAGAATTAATTTAATAAACTTGACTTATTATTTTATTTAAGTGAAACTTTTTCTTTTATTTGTTATCACCTTCCGCTTACATTTATTTTCCTTACGCAACCTACTTTAGACTGCCTGTGGTGGTTTCGTTAGTGTGAATATACGAACTCCGCGTGTCGTATAATCTCGAAAACAAGCAGCTCATAAATCGCGGTGGCGCCGTTTTCAATCTTTTTTTTTTTAGTCTGTATAATAATGTTTCGTTCAGAATCGCACGACCATCTCACTTAGCTAGCTACTTTGTCGCTTTAAGTTCAACTTTAAGACTACATAATTTAAAATTTAGTAGTAATTAGAAATTTGAAAAGTTCAGCTGCTTTAAGCAATTTGTGCATAAGAGCGAAATTCCTGTGTTATGTGCTATCTTTTAATGCGATAGCAAATATTTAGAATTAAGTCTATGTAATTAAGCAAGGAACTAATTAAGCTTGTGAAAGCCGTATAAGATCTTATGTACCTGTACTGCCGCTCCTTGCCCTTTGATATTAAATTTTTTTATGGTTTGCGATTTTATGTTCGAAATTAAATATTTTATTACACACAACCGTTCAAGAATTTTGGACGCATAAATTCTGGCAATAATTAATTTAATAAATTTGACTTATTATTTTCTTTAAGTAAAATGCTTTCTTTTATTTGTTATCACCTTCCACTTACTTTTGTTTTCCTTACGCAACCTACTTTAGACTGTCTGTGGTGGTTTCGTTAGTGTGAATATACGAACTCCGCGTGTCGTATAATCTCGAAGACAAGCAGCTTATAAACCGCGGTGGCGCCCTTCTCAATATTTTTTTAGTCGGTATAGTAACGTTCCGTTCAGAATCGCACGACCATCTCAGAGCTTTAAGCCGTTGGTAACTGGCTAGCTGCTTTGTCGCTTTAAGTTCAACCCACCCACGCAAGGCAAGTTCCAGGAGGTTTGTATTGAACAACTTTTGATAAGCCAGTTTTTGTGGATCTTCATTGCTTCCACCTTTTGTAGGTAGCAATCGTTTTGAAAACGTTTTCCTTTCAGAAACTCTTTCAGTTTGGTGAAGAGATAGTAGTCACTGAAGACCAACTCGGAGCTATATGGGGGATAATTGATAATTTTCCAACAAAACTTTCAAAGCACTTATTTTGTTTTCACGGCAATATGAGACCGCGCATTGTCATACAGAAGCATGATACCGCTAGACAGCATTCCGCGACTTTAGTTCTGAATCAACCGCCACAGTTTCTTCAGTATTTCGATTTATGCATCTGCGCTTATGGTACCTATTCACGGCATGAACTCAATAAGCTAAGCTCCTTGCTGGTCCCAAAACACTGTTGCCATTAGTTTTCAAGTCGAAATCATTTGCTTGATTTTTTTTTGTCTAATTGGTGAACCTGCGTGATGCCAGTGCATAGACTGACGTTTAGTTTCAGGCGTTAGCATAAGAAACTCAAATAATCCCCTGTCATTATTTGAGAATGAAAGTCCTTGATTTGAATAGCGCTCTAATAAGCTTAAAGTAGAGGACATGCGTTTCTGTTTGTGTTTGTCTGTGAACATGTTGCAACGCACCTTGCACAAATTTTTCCATACTTCAGATGAATTGCGACAACTTCGTGGATAATAATACGAGACACGTTCGGAAAATTCTCACTAATGTCATCCAAAACTCAAACACTGATCTTGATTAATCAGTTGGTTGACAGACTGTAACAAATCATCCGTAATGATGACCGAACAGCACTTCGTTCTTCATCATGGACATTCTCTCTTCTAGCATTAGAACTTCGATAGCAACGACACACAGACAACTCATCCACATCACCGTACACTTCGATTCGTCTAAAAATTTTAATTGGCCGCACATTTTCAGCGTTGGGATAACGAATTATAGCCCTCACTTCACAACCCGTGTCACTTTAAATTTTTTTTACATTAAGCTTGCTCACCAAACAACACTGACTGTTGGAATGTGATGCAAACTCGTACGCAGTTAGCAGACGACTGACTGAAACTAGTTAGTGACGCGTCAGATAACCGCCGCCATAAAAACGAAAAGCGTACTCAAACGGGTATCAGTTTCCGCATGACCCTCGTACATAATTTAGTGATGTGATGAAAATAAAATTACTTCACTAGTTCACAAATTTGGTTTATTTTAAACATTCTCTAATATGGAGGAACAAGAAAAATATATGTAGATACACTGATGGAAAAAAGTGACGACCACACGCTGTATAATCTGAACGTGTCAAGATAAATGCGTATATTTAGCGGAGCATTAAGGTTTCGTCTACAGCGAGTTTTGACTTTTTCTATCGCTGCATTTTTACTGAGTGCCTCGGACAGCTGCAATATGTTGTCTCCATGGAGACCGATGCGGGGAGGTAGAAACCGGTTATTATTACTGTGGTGGAAGCGGCTAGTTCTAGTACTTTGTGCGTGATGAAGGGCCGTTCGCGTTATCTGAGTGAGTTTGAGCAAGGAATGGTTGTGGGGATGCACATGACAGGAGTATCGAGTATCGAGCGGTCGCAGCGGGTATGGCGAGAATGGATGGAGCAAGGACGTACGTGCCTACAACCGCGAGCGAGACGGCCCCGCGCGAGCACAGCACGCGAGGCTCACGCCTCAAGGCTATTTTCCTCAAGGCAACTTGGAGCTGTTTGGCCAGCAGGAAGGGAAGGCATGAACTGTAAGGTGGCGTTAGCTAGAAAGTGGACTCTGCGAGCACGCTGCGAGCACGCTGTGCGTTGCAGCGGATTTCACTGACTCGCGAGCACTGCCGTACACGGTGCCAGGGGGTGGAGGGTAGACATCAGTGGGTTGCCGAGTGGAGGCACATTTTGTTTTCCGACGAATCAAGATTCGAATTGAACACCGGTGACGCGCGAATTTTGGTTGATCGGAGATGTGGTGAGTGTCACCTCGAGGAGTGCATCCAACCACGCCCTATCCACCGCCAGCAGGGCATTATGGTATGGGGTGTTATTACACATGGTGAACGTACACGTCTGCTGCGTATACAGCATACGATGACGGCTCGCCGTTAGGTAGATGAGGTACTACGGCCCGTTGTGTTCTCTACGTTCGACGGCGCCCACGTCTATCCATACATGCACGACAACACCCGACCACACGTGTTGCCCAGACCTTTGTGGAAGAGAACCATATACGAATGCTTCCAAGGCCGGCACGTTCTCCGGATCTCAATCCGATCGAACATGGCTGGGATATGATCGGTCGGAGACTTCGGTCGGAGGAACTATGGAGGCGAGTTGAGGCAGCATGGTTGGACATCCCTCCCGCTACTATACAACGACTTATTGACTCTATTCCTCGTCATGTAGCGATGGTACGCGTCGCTCGCGGGGGGGGGGGTAAGGGTAAGGGTAAGTTATGCTACGTTAGTACTACTTCCATACCAAATTTAATTGCGTTAGAACCACTTCTTCAGATTATACAGGGTGTGCTCGTCACTTTTTTCCAACAGTGTATTAACAAAAGCAGAGTAATAGGAAAAATATTAACATGAATTAATTTTAAAGGTAACTCATTGCGTTAGTAACGTTAGTAGTTTAACATTATTATCAACAAAACGGTAGACAATCAGAATTAATTCATTTTTATTTAACCACAGATGCTGGAGTACTATTGAAAGATAAAGGCGAAAACCCTGCGCTACACTATCGTATATAGAACCGTTCAGATTACAGTAAAAAGCAAGAAGAAAATACAGTTAATCAATACGCATTAATAATTACAATTAAAAAAGCCAGTTCATAAAATTTGAATAAATCGAATTCGATTTATCTAAAAGTCTTTCTTTGGAGACTGTGGTTAAGTAAAAACTTAAAAAGGTATATAACCCCATACCACAATATACAATCAGTGCATACGTGGACGCTGTGTAAAGTTGTTGCGTGATGAGTTGTGCTAGCGTTACTGTGCCCCATGTGCGACACCTTGATTAGTGGTTTTACCTACTGATGATGACAACTTAGTTGTCGAAATACGTATTTAGGATACGATTAATAATTGTGGTAAGGGGTTATATACCTTTTTAAGTTTTTTCGATTTATCTTATAAATCAAAATCTACTACTTCAGGCAATGTTTCAGATGCGCCTATTCATAATGTATTGAGAAGACATTCACAGATATTAAATTAGAAAGTCGCTAGAAGTTGTGACCTATTAACATTAAAGTGCTCTCGCGGCGCCTTGCAGGCTCCACACATACTTTCAATTGAAATATCTTTTCTATTAACATAATTATGTGTTTGTACTTTTATGTATTCCTCATGCAAGTCAACTATATAAGCACGAGAAACTTGAATTATTTTTTTGCAAATAAATCTATAAGTAAAACGGCGCAGCGCATGGCGCCTCGAAGGCACCAGGTGAGCAGTTACGTTACAATAATTTCATGCGTACTGTGTTTCTTATAATAGCTTTAGTATTGTTTGGCCTTTTGAATAATCAATATGTCCAACAGGGACATTAGAAAGCTGCTCACTGAAGAAGAAATTCATCGAATTGTTGAAGATGAGCATTTTTACGATTTTTTTTTATGACGAAAATGACGGAAGTGTTACTGACTCTGATTATGAAAGTGGCGATAGTCATGATAGCAACTCAGTAATTGAAGCTACGGATAGTGATTAAAGCGATATCATATCTAATGATTTCTTTCTTGGTAAGTTTAGTGACAACCACTCTTATAGGATTTATATCATTCCCTTTTGTAGGAAAAGATAAAATTACGAAGTGGATGAAATTGCCTCCATCAACTGCAAGAACCAGAAAACATAATATTGTTACCCATTTACCTAGTAAAAAATTTGTTGGGATAAACGTAAAAAGCACATATGAAGCATTCGCCCTCATTTTTGATCACGTCTGTATTCATTATTAGTTGAAAACACAAACTTATATATACAGTCTAAAGTGCTGTCTAATTTTGCTAGAAGTAGGCATGCAAAATTGGTCGCAATCGAAGAAATAAAAGCTTTTGTTGGGCTTCTAATTGTACCGGTGTGATGCGTTCATCGCATTCAAATTATAAGGATTTATTTTCCGAAGATGATTTAGCTGGAGTATTTTTTTACAGACTATGAGCTATGAAAGGTTTTTATTTATTTTACGTTGTATTAGATTTGATGATATCCGATCGCGTGAAGAACGTCTTGTCAACGACAAGCTAGTGCCGATACAAAATTTATTTGATAACTTAGTTTCCAAATTTTCAAACTTTTTTTCGCCATCAGCATACGTGACTGTTGATGAGCAGTTATTGGCATTTAGGGGACAAAATATATAAAATATACTTGAGTGTTTTCATATAATCTAAGGTTTCACAATTTACTACCATTATTTGTTAAAATATTTGAAACTGAAGTATAAAATATGTATAACAGACGTTGGCGCCTAGTAGGTTCCACGCGGGCACTTATGTGTGTACATATGACGCGAGCACTTAAAGGTTAAAGGCTTACCCATATATATACATAATTTGTTCTAAGTGTATGAATATTTCACGTATTTAGTTAACAAGGTAAGATAGTAGATCGTGTATCATTGTATAAAAATTTATTCTGATAATTGTCAAACCATTCGTTTTTTAGATCGCCAAAGTTTTAAACTGTATTAAATTATTTTGAATTTGTGAAACGAAATTCTTGAAGGGAAATGAGTTTATTTAATCTATTCCAAGCTTCTAGGTATCGAGTTAGATTTTTGAGCAATTAGTTTCCTGTTTCTAGGAGTTGAGGTGTTTTTATTTATATTTTAAAGATGGATTATTAAATCCTTAATTATTGTTGACAATACCAAAGTAGAGACGGTTTAAAAAAGAGGTCTTAAATGGTTAAAACAACTTTTAACAATGTAGCTGGCCAGAAAAAAAGATTTAATTGGAAATCACCTGTTCGCGGTATGACGGATTTGAAATGTTAAAGAAATTCTTTAATATTTATTTACATTTATAGTTTCAAAAATGATTTGACTTTTTTACAAACATACTTTTCTAACAGGCACATAAATAATACATAAAAGAGTTACCTTCTGGTTTAAAATAGATTCTCTTTCCTTAACAGGTGTGATTTTCAGTAGTTCTTCTGTAAAATAACTGGGATACTCCAACAGATTCTGCTTGTATTTTTCCGAAAATAATAAATTAATTAAATGATATTGTTTAGAAACTGGTCCTTTTTGAATAAACCTTAGTATATCGTACGTAAGAAATTGATCGTTGAATTCATAATGAGCTTCTGGACCAAGATTTAACAAAAATAAAGTAAGTATTCCTTCCTTCTGTGTTGTTTTATACAGTTTTAATTTATGAAATATATCAAGAGCTACTCGTGCATCCTCTGTTATATTTTTATGTGACTTAATCATATTTGGTGTCATATATTTACCAAATTTAATTCTTAAATTATACTTGTCATATAGTTTCCAATATATATGAGGATCGAGTTTGGCAATGTACTTTAATGTACTCGAGTAATCATCGGTGAAATTTATATTTTCATATTTCTTCTTCAATGCATCGAAATAAAATTCCACAAACTGCTTATCTTTCTTGAAAACTCCTTTTAAATGTGATTGTGATAGTTTCAAATGATGCTCTTGCACTTTAGATTTTATTAAATTCATGGAACAACCGGGCAAAATTGGCGTTGCTATTTTTAACCCGTATCTTTTTTCCAAAGCACTAAAATATTCGTCCAATAGCTCTTCATTATTTACATTCTTGCATATACCATTCAGAATTTTGAATTTTAAGGAATATGATAAACGAGGTAAAACATTATTCACTAGATCTGTGGCGGTAATATTTAAAAATAATTCTCTAAACAATTGCCAGTTTCTTAATAACTTTTTTACAAATACTACGTTGCAGTTTTTTAATTCATCCAGTAAAAGTTCTTTATTCTTTGATTCTATCATAATTTTAATTCTGAAGATTTCTTCTATAGGAGTTTTCGGTTTAATAGATTTTATAAAGTTATTCATATCTTCTTTGTTAAGAATGTTTGATTTTAACAATCTGAGAAATATATTAAAATTTTTGTGTTTATCTTTAATAGTATCGCCATTTATAGAGTGAAATAATAATGTAAATTCAGCCATGATTCAGTGATTTCCTTTCAATTCTTACTAAAAATAATGATTTAAAATTAAATCAGAATACAGTATTACCTATATAGAGTTCGTCAAATCTATTAATCTGATTTCTTGTGGGATTTCTGTTAAAGTGTTTATGACGTTAGTTTTTATCGTATTTCAAGTTTTTGTAATGAATAGGAGGTATTTGTAAAATTGAAGAGTTTCATTCTAAGAATGGAGGTTTCTATCTAATGACTAATGTTGCAATTGTCACAATCTACCAAGTTGTATGAAAGTATGTATATTTAAGAATAATTGTATGTTGAGTGATTTACCAGACTGTTTGAAGTCTAGTAGGCGTGATAGCAATATGCGGCAACACTTGATCGAGACGATCAATTCATTTAAAATTTGATAATGTTAAAATACTTGTCTTTCTGGGTTCGTTTAAACAAAACTAATTGTAATTAAAAAACACTATACTAATAATAAAATAAATACACTAAAAACACTTAAGAACTAACAACAGTATTTATTTCACATCAGTATTTACTTCAATATTTATATGTCAATGTTCTAACGCGAGGGCCGCTACTTCAACGAATCTGTTTCTCACATCCCGGCCGCTTATTATAGGGTTGGAGATTTCCTTCTGGAGATTTCGCGAGATATACTAAGACGTACTGGGCGGAGACGTCATCGCCTGACGTATTCTCGGATAATACACGTGACAATAATGAAGTATAGGTTACAGAAAACTTTCGAGTTTTCAATTGCCTTCGGTATTCATCATGTTACATTATGGTTAGGTCATCAGATAATTAATTATTGTTTCATTTTTCTTTTAGGACGAAAACGCCAGAGCCGCTACAATTCCAAGAGTAAAATCCTGTCAAACGATTGAAATGGGGCTACGAACAATACAGTTAGGATGGCAATAAGGAATTTTTTCCTGATAGATTAATTTAGCAAATCGGCGACATTAACAACTTCGGCGATCTTCAGGTTTATCTGCCTTAGGATTTTAGGAAGGCGCTTACAGGAATGCATTTACCTGAACAAGCCCGAATCAATTTAGGATTTAAAGGATGAAATTATAAGAGAAACAAATAACATTTACCCAGCGGTTTTACATGCGGCAATGCAAAGTGTACTGATACGAGGGTCGCTCTTTATGTATCTAGAGTAACAAACAAAAAAAAATTATTATTGATAATGGTTTTATTGTTTGTCAAAATCCCGTTATAATCAATGAACTTTTGCATACGTTCGAACCAATTGTCACAGCACCTTTTCCACTCCGATTGAGGTATCTCCAAAACATGCATCAACTGCTTCTTGTGGAGTCAAAAATCGTTGACGACGTAGTTTATTCTTCACGTATGGGAACAAAAAGAAAGAAATCATTTGGTGCCAAATCAGGGCTGTACGGTGATTGACCTATCAAGTCGATGTTTCGACCGGTCAAATATTGAGTTGTTTGTACCGATGTGTGGGGTTTTGCATTATCATGATGAAGGATGATCCTGCGGCACTAGTTTTTTTGATTATTTCTCCTAAGACTTTTGGCAAACAAACAGTTGGCTGTTTTACGATCTTCTAGTGCCACTATGGCTACATGTCCATTTTTCCTAAAAAAACGAGCGACCATTTGCTTCGAAGAGCTTCTTATGCGAGCAAATTTCGTTGAGTTTGGCTCATTATGGAATACCCACGCATAGATCTAAGATTCGTCACCTGCGTTATATACGACTTTTGACGCACTGTGATTGTATTTTTTCAGCATTTCTTTGCATCAATCGACAGGAGTCTTTTTTAAGAGATCTTTTTCATTCTTTTTCAGCTTCTGTGTATGGTTGTCATATTAATGAGCAGGATTCGTCAATCTGACGGTACGACACATGACGTCACTTGCATTATCAGTTCGCGCACAGAATCGATGTTTTCTGACAAGAGAATCGATTTTGGTCGATCTTATATAAATTTGTTTGTTATATAAAATAGTTTATAGATGGTACTTCATCACCAAAAGTCGAAATGAGTTAATGGATCCACTGTTGTTGAGAGTTACTGTAAACAATACAAATGGCGCCTGTATGACAAAATGTTCTGTGTACATACACCGTCAAAAATATCAGACTATACAATGCGACACTATTGTTGGCAAAGCACGCCAATAAGGGTTAACTTCATTAATTATCCAATAATTTATTTTCCATTAAAATTCGTAGATTTTTTAAACTCCAATTTGAAATCAGTTTGCTAAGATTTGACTGACCCTATATATTCTCGAACCTTATAGAAACATAACGTGTGTTCATTTGAAAAGTCAATCTAGGTTACTTTGAAATTTTCATACAATAAGACGCATATATATTAGTATGTGTTTGTTGTTCCGTAAACGTAAATCCAAATGACATTTGATAATGTCAATCACATTTGTTATTTATTTGTAACGAGCGATCATTAAAATTTTCACTCGTAGCTGGCCGTGTATATAAAAATTATGTCGTAGCTTTAGTCATTAAGATGTTATTTCAAACATCTGTCAGTGTCAAATATATATTTTAAAGTTTCATCAAGAGAAGAAGTAATGGCCTTTAATGATATGCATAAAGCGTTTATGGTAGAATGTTACTTCCTGACATCTCCAAAAATTGATGGTATTTGGCAGCATTCAATAGAAAATTGCCTTGCGGAGTTTGAAGAGAGATATCCAAATACTGTTCCTAGCTATAAAACTTTCCGTGATACGCTAATGCATTGTGTAAATCTTTTTCGTCAAACAGGCAGTATTTTAAGGAAAAAAGGAAGCGGTCCTCCTCTCAAGAGAAGTCGCGGCGTAATTGAAAATGTCAGACAAATTATTAACGAATCTCCTCAAACATCTATTCGCAGAGTTTCGCAACAAGTAAGGCTTTCGTATGGAACATGTCAAAAAATTTTAAAAAAGGACTTGCACATGTATCCATATAAATTAACTTCTGTACAAAATCTATTACCTACGGATTATGAAAAAAGAACACAATTTTGCCAATGGTTTATTCAAACAATGACAGACAATATTTTAAATCATACTTTTTTCACCGATGAAGCTTGGTTTTATTTGAAAGGTTATGTTAATTCGCAAAATATGCGTATGTGGTCCAGTGAAAATCCTCATTTCTACAGAGAAGTACCTCTACATCCAGAAAAAATAGGCGTATGGGTAGGTATGAGTCGTCACCGATTAATAGGACCAATATTCTTTGAGGGCACGATAACATCGGAGAAATATCGTAACGAAATTCTCAGTGTTTTTACTAATCAATTGACTAATGATGAACTCCAGGTCGGATATTTTCAACAGGATGGGGCTACATCTCACGTTACACTTGAAAATATTCTGTTTTTGCAACAATTTTATGGCGATAGGATAATAAGTAGAAATACAGCGATTCCATATCCACCACGATCGTGTGATTTAACAGTCATGGATTTTTTTGTGTGGCCATATATAAAGAATATTATTTATGAAACACCAATTAATAATCTACAAGAGTTAAGACATAAAATCATAGAAAAATGTGAACACATCAATAACTCACCGCAAATACTGATCAATGTTTTCAATGCTCTACGAAATAGAGTGCGATTATGCTTGGTGGAGAATGGTCAACATTTTACACATTTTTTATAATATTCTATTACTTTGTATAAAAATTATAAAATATATTTAATATAAAAGTCAGCATTTCAAATTATTTTTTAACAATCATGACGTTTGAAATTATAATGACAGATCTACTCTAATAACTTAAGTTAGGACATACTTTTTGTGTACATGGCTTACTTGAGCGAAAATTTTAATGATCACTCGTTATGTATGAAACTGTCAAAATATACGACTTTGTAGGTTAAGTAGTAAATTTTAATTTACGACATACTTCAAAATGTTCTCAGTAAATCACATGCTACTAGATTGACTTTTCAAATGAACACCCGTTACAAATGAATACAATGAAAACATTGCAAATATACATTTTTTTCTATTTTGCGTTCGTAATGAACTCATTGTGAAATCCAAAACAATATCGAGATGAGCTTCATTTCGAAACGCATTTTTTTTATATTTCAATGTTGGGGTTGTTCAAACACAGAAATAAATATCATTGCTGTCATTTGATTTTAATAATTTAAGTACATTTGACAGATATGATATATGCACGTAGGCTACACAAACAACGTATATTGTACACAATCGACAGCAAGATATATTAGTTTCTATGTCACTCATGTTCATATTTTTAAATAAAATATCAAGTAATGTTAACGAAAATTAATAAATAATATGTAATATAATATACTTCGCGGATAGCAAGATTTCAATTTGAAAATGTCAAGTATCAATGTGACCAATTGCATATTTTATATGAAAATAAAACTCTGAACCTTCAAATTAAATAATTTCAATTTATTAATGTAAAAAAATGCAGAATAGAAAAAATAGTATAAAAAACTCGTTTCTTTAGATAACTCGTGACACAAAATGGTGCCTTATGAAACTTACGTTTTAATATACATACTATTTTACAAAGTAGACTAATGTTTTTAATAATACTAAAGTTTGCTACTCGTTAATTGTGTCGACTTATTTGGCAATTATGCATTCAAATAATGTAATAACATGTCGTATTTTCCGAAAACTCACAATAAATCCTTATCAATCAAGCGGGAAGTATATAAGGCTTTAGAGGAATGTTGCTTATTATAATGTCTATCTTAATTTATATTGAAAAGCTAGCGAAAAGACCTTCATGTACAATATACGGATTTGCTTCAGCCCACTGATGGCACTTATGATAACTTAAAGATCAATAAATCCTTTATTATTCCAAATCAAAACAAGAAAAAACAAATATTTTTTCGTTGCTCTAATGATGAGTATTGTTTATATTTTCACAAACGCATGCACCACATACTGGTCCATGATAGGTATTTTGCAAAAAAGTGTTTCCTATTTTTACGTATACTTAAGGGTTTTCTTCTCATAAACATGTTTTTTTTTAATTTAGTAAAGATGGTATGTAAACTAATTATATTAATAGAGAATCGTAAAAAATAATATTTTAAATATAAATAAAAAAAAAATTGCAATAGGTGAACGAATCGTCGTTTTGTGGTTACGTTATAATAGCAATTATATTTCTTTAGTTATATTTCTACAACTGTGAGGAATGATATGCATAAACATTTCGAATGGATAGAGTAAAAATGATCTTAAAATACATAAAGTAACGAATTGCTATAATACGATGAAAAAAATAAATCTGAGGCGATGAAAACAGGTAATTGGGAAGCCTACAAGGCTCTCCTCAATAAATACAATGAGAAAATTAAAGAGAGCAAAAGGAAGGCCTGGAGAAAGTTCTGTGAGGACATTGAAGGTGTCTCTGACACCTCTGTCAGAATCAACAGAATTCTCAAAAAAGATACCTCCATAAACAATAAATTTATTGGTACCACGCATTGCTGCTAGACACTGCCATGTCTTGTGTTACATGTTTTGTGTTTTTAACACCAAGAACAAATACATTGTGCAGGTCTCCATTGTGCATTCGTCGAGAAACGTAAATGAATTATTTAACGATGTCTTTATGTTTTTATGGAATTAATTGATTTATTTATTTATGTATTTATATATTGTCACATAGAGTCAAAATTTTGTTGACCTGTTTGCATTGAATCTGTTGGGAAAAAATAAATTATTATAATTATTATTAATACTTGACCCGGCCGATTTTTTTTTAATTTAATTTTTTGTATTTATTAATTTTTCTTCTATGTCGATTATTATTATTATTTAATTACTAGAATTAATTATAGTAATGTAGAGAATATTCTTAATTTTGTATCACTCGATATGCGGACTTTAGCTACCTATAATCATTGAACTATATACTAACGTAACTGGAACGGCATCGAGCACCCAAATCGCGTGGCCGCGATGATTTTAGGCAACCAGCATAACGTAGGTATTTGCATCCTTGTCTAGCACATTGGACGAGTATTGCACAGGTGGGACTGATTTCATATATTCATGTAGAAATACAGGTAAAGGAAGATACGGGGGGTCAGGGCTTTAAAGAGCGAAAGAAAACTATTTGTCGATACTTTTGTATTAAGATTAAGGTTGTAAAATTTTTATATAATCAATAAAATTCGTGATTTACTTCAGACTTACAGCAGTTTCTATAATAAAGGACTACATTTCGCCGCATCATTAAAAATACTAGTAATAAAATACACAGAAAATGCAAAAATATGTATTCAAAATCTCTTATATTTACAATATAAAAAAAACAATACATTAATATACAAAGATTAAACATTGTTAAACAGAATTAGTTTATTTAATTTGTGTCTTATGCTTGAACCTTTCCCTATAAACTTTTCAGTTTCGTTTCTACCATAATAATGCAATCTACATGTTAAGTAATAATTTACAATTGCTTTTATTAATTGAATTTCGTGCAAATCTTCGAAACCAAATTCTTCAACAATTGAATGATTGGGTTTAAAAAGATACAATTTTTCCGAAAAATGACGAATTGCGTTATTTAAAATAATCTGTTTGGGTTTTTTGTGGCAATTTAAGCCGTGTTGGAATGTTAATTTAAATTGCCTTTCAGAATAGCAAACAATCTTATTTACTATTTCAGAAGCGTAAATTAAGCCACCCCTATTTTTAAAGTTTAAAAATCTATGACTATCATTTGTATTACAATAACTATGTTCATCTTTCTTTGAAAATAACAGAATATCTGTACAAAATTTACAATTTAGTTTGGATAACATTTTTCTGACTATATAACCTGCAATGTAATATATAATATTTTCTTGTTTATCAGTAAGTAAAATGGGTTCGACATTATTACAACTTTCTTCATTTTCAGAATAGTCATTTAGGCTTCTTTTACTTGTCCGAAATTCAAAAGCAGAACTATAATCACTTCCTAAACCTAAGTCTACACAGTTTCCATTTACACTTGGAGTTACTTTATTTCTAAACAGGAGTTGACGTAAGGATCATTTAAATTGCAAACTATTTGGGTTATTATTCCAACCTCCTCTTATGCTTCTGAAGAATAATTCCAAATGGTCTTGTGAGCACTTGTATGTAAGAAAATACTGTTGGTGATTTGTTGATTGAAATAAATCTTCTGCAAGGTTTAATGTACTTTCCATTGCTGTAATAAGTCCCAAAGCAAAAGTTTTTCTAGGATGCTGTAGTATTGGAATATCATCTATTTTTAAGTTTTTTAAGTAATCCATCGATGAAGTAAATATCTCTCGGAAATAGTTACTTGTTTTTGGTCTTATGGGTGCCTTAAATCCTTTCCCAAAAGGATTTCTAGAATTGAGCATGTCAAACATTCTGTCAATATTTCTGATGAACTCTACAGTTGATTCTGAGTTTTGAAAGTCTGAATGTCTAAATACTCTAAAATAATTTCAAATTAATAAGTCAAAAAGTATAAATTTTGTACATATAGGTAAGGTTAGGTTAAAAAATGTGATCAAAACTTACCCATGAAATTGAATAGTACTATTCTTATTATGCAAATTATTGCACTTATATGCCACACAACTCATAACCATATTTGCAAACTGATAAACAGTGTATTTTAAACAAAAATAAACAAAATATATCTAACGTAGTATCAAACGCAGTAAAAGCACATGAAACAGACAAGAAGCGGTATACCTACCTCTACCCGTCTCTCTCATACAAAAATTTGCCACGGCCTCTGGCAACAACTGTTTACGGGCGATGCCGTTCCAGTTACGTTAGTATATAGTTCAATGCCTATAATATAACGAGCTGTATATTGGGTTATTGTTCATTATTACTAGTAGGGATATTATTACATGATACATATTCAGAACTGACGACACCCAAAAATATGTGGTCATATTATGCAATTTTACTTAAACATCTTAAATTAATTAAATATGTTTTATTTTATAGAGAGTACTTACAATAGTAAATAGTTTTTTCACATAATCAAGCACATTTGAATACGTTTATTGCGATTCTTTAATCAAATTGGAACACGTACCAATCAAGATAATTAATAGAAAATTGATGCTAATCATACATAACAGGTGTTCAGAAACATTCGAAGTCAAAGTAGGCCTTGAAAATATGAAGTCATGTCTGAGATAGATTGATACATTTACTTAATACAATTTTATAGGTTATCAAATTAGTATATTAATACTTAAATAAAGATATACGATTTTTTGTTCAGAGCCCACTTGACTTCGAATGTTTCTGAACACCCATTATAATGTAAGCGCAGTGCTGCCAGGTGTAAAAATGAAAAAGCGGTAGATTTTAAAATGAAACGGTAGATTTATTTTAAATCTTTCTTAGATATAAAACAGGTTTACATAACCTTTATAAGAGTTTTGTACAAAAGAGAAAACAAAAAATATTTAAGAAAAGTTTTATACAGAAAATAAGAAATACAATTTATATAAAGAATAAACAATATTTGTTCTATAAGAGTATTATACATGATGTAAGATATACAATTAACATAATATAATATGGCTCTTCATCACTGATTTTCGTGTCTAAAATTTTTTTTCAATATCTTTTTTAATTTAACAGATATTTACATGGTTCCACACATTTGCCCATCACGGTATAAGGTAACCACCTACACTTGTTAAGATAACACTGAAATCTGAAACTCAATTAGGTAAAATTATTTGTATTAATTTATTGATATTGCAGTTGTTTATATTATCCTTAAAAATTATTGTGGGCAAATTTGTTTTTTTTAATAAAACACTTCACTTTTTTAAAAGGTTTATTTTATTTATCAATTTCTTAAACTAGACTTTAACACTAAATGAGCTTTATTACAAATAGGTACTGTGTTACAGTGATTCGGCAATTATAATAATAACTGAATTGTTTTAGTGGCTTTGGAACTATATATATATTAAATGATTATGTTAATGCTAATAGAGATAAATATATTACGTTTACAAAATATTTCAAAGAAAGTAACATTAGTGAACGTTAGAGTCTAAACAATTGATAAGCTCGTAATGGATCTGTAATTACTTGAGTGTTTATGTTATATGAATGTTATACAAAAAAGGTTTAAGTATATTAATACGTTAAGCACGTATAACGCATTATACTCTATTTTTTAAAGTAGAGAGACGAATTTCTGAACAGACCATTTTGACAGTGAAATCTCATTGGTTAAAAGCAATTTCGCCTTGCTTTCAACCAATGAGATTTCACTGTCAAAGTGGTCTGTTCAGAAATTCGTCTCTCTACTTTAAAAATAGAGTATAGTTATAAATGAAACAGACATGCAATATACATATCTGTAACTGTACACATGTTAATAGTTATTCTAGTGCAAGTAAATGCTGATTCATAACTGCGCTCGTAAACATTGGCATCAGTTCTGACATAACATACATGAATATTTGTATACGTATCGTTCGCATATACCGGGTTACTACAAAAGAATCATCGGGTTTTAGAAAGCTATATTTCAGAAAGTATTATAGATGGAATAGTAAATGACATGTCTATAGTCAGCGACAACCTTCAAGTTTAGAACGTGCACCTATGCAAAAAAAGCGTCTTGCGTGTTAGAGTACGTGCGATGTTTCTTGCTTGTTATGGTGCAACGTGCGTTCCGACACTAATACGAAAGTGATCCTCCAGGTAATCAGAGCTTTCTACGATGGTATCGAGAATTTCAGACAACAGGTTCACTAACTAAACGTAAAAGCACCGGACGCCCACGAGTGCCTGAAGCAACGGTGGTTGCGGTTAGACAATGCCCACAACAATCTACCAGTAGCGCAGCCCCTGCACTTGTTATTCCGCAGCAAACTGTTTGGAAAATTTTGCGGAAGCGTTTGCGATTCAAGTCGTACCATATACACATGGCGCAAAGTTTACGTCCAGACGACTATGTCAAGCTAACCGAGTTTTGTTGTGACATGCAGACAGCAATAGAGGACGACGAATTTGCCAACCGTCTCGTGTTTAGCGACGAAGCGATATTTCATTTAAGTGGCAAGGTGAACCGTCATAACATTCGGATATGGGGTACGAAACCACCTCATGTCATTGTGCAACATGAAAGGAATTTTCTAAAATTGAATGTCTTCTGTGCTCTTCCGTGAAAAAACTGTGACCGGTATATCCTACCTCGATATGTTGCAATTGTGATTATTTTCACAAGTGACAGATGATTCAAACAAGTTTATATTACAACAAGATGATGCTCCGCCTCATTGGCATAATGAAGTGCGTCGGTATCTGAACGAGGTGCTACCTCAACGTTGGATAGGCCGTTGTGCTGAAACAGATGTGGCATTGTACGCGTGGCCTGCCAATTCTCCCGATCTTACCCCGTGCGACTATTTCTTTGGGGATATATTAAAGACAGGGTTTACGTACCACCATTACCTACAACAGTTGAGTAACTCAGAAGTCGTGTTAACAGTATCGACCGAGACATCTTGCAGCGTGTATGGACTGAATTTGGACGTTTGTCGTGTGACTCGAGGAGCCCGCGTTGAACATTTGTAATGATATGCTCACAAACTTGATTATTTTCTCTGCATATGGACATGTCATTTACTATTCTATCTATAATACTTTCTGAAATACAGCTTTCTCAAACCCGATAATTCTTTTATAGTAACCCTGTATTATGCTTATGCATACAGATCAACTTTCAAAAATTCTGCTGATTAAATACAAACATTATTATATAGTATACACAATAAGATTCCTATGAAATATAAATTAAATTTAATTGAATTAATAGAAAATATTTCCATTTAGGAAATTCGTTGAATATTGAGAATTGTGGGAAATGTATGTGGAAGAGAAAAATATTAAACTCGCCAAACAAAACGAAGGCTAATATTATTTCTCTGATTGTGCCCCATCTAACAAAAGCATGTAAAACTGCGACATTCAACTTCTAATATACAGTACTCATCCTTTTCAAACGATAACTACAATTCGGCATTTTTGTGTAAAAAAAAACTGTCCAATACTGGAACTCTGAACGTTAATATTATTTTTCCTACAAATTTATGCAATTGAAAGTATTTGTACTGTTTTATGAAGTAAAGAAACATTGTAATGGTAATAATTCGTTTTTTGACATTAAATTTCTCTCAAATTTTATATATTTTTTTTTGTTTGAGTTGTATTTTAAAATATTTATGCCAAAAATTAGCAATATTTGGTATCTATAAATATGTCAGTGGCGGTTCTTGGTAATTTGCTGCATGGATGAGACTGCTTCGAACAATTTTGGTTGTAGCTACTTGCTTCTCTGTATGAAAGCTTATACAAAGCAATCTGTGCAACAGCTTACATCCTACGTCATTAAGAACTGCCACTGAAATGTGAACAGCAACCCTCTAACTCTAAAGTAATAATGATACACCTTGTTTGTGTACAGAGAAAATATACTATTGAACTGTAACAAGCTAAACTATAAGCCTTTTTATCTGATAAATTCTGGGGGCCGATTCTGTAAGTGTCAACGTTAAAATAAAGGGTCTGGTAAATTTTAACATGTAATGGGCATGTTAAAAAGAAGCAGGGTAAATCGTATTCAATATGACAAAAATAAACCCTTCGGTTACATTTGTTTGATTTTAATGGATTGCGTTAAAAATTACGAAGTTTACCGAATTTAGGACAAAATAACGAATTTTTTAGTATATTTGTTTATTATATGAAATATGTTACATTGTGTTCCATGGCGCAAAGAAATTAATATTTCAAATTTGATTTATTTTGTTGATGGGTTATTAAAAAAATAAATAAAAGACTATAACGGGTGTTCATTTGAAAAGTCAATCTAGTAGCATGTGATTTACTGAGAACATTTTGAAGTATGTCGTAACTTAAAATTTACTACTTAACCTACAAAGTCGTATATTTTGAAAGTTTCATAGATACGAATAAATAACAAATGTAATTGACATTGTCAAATGTCATTTGAATTTACGTTTACGGAACAACAAACACATACTAATATATATGCGTCTTATTCTATCAAGATTTCGAAGTAACCTAGATTGACTTTTCAAATCAACACACGTTATTTATAGCGTTTTGTTTGACCTATATATTTCAAATTACAATCGTCGCAATTAATTTCGTATATACGCTAAATTAATTGTGATGATTGTAATTTCAAATATATAGGTCAAGTGAAACGCTCAATAATAACCCGCTTTAAAGAACACATATCACATATTAAATTTAATAGACCAGAAAAATCGAGCGTGGCAAACCATGTATTGGACACGAATCATAACGTCTCAGTAAAAGGGTTAAAACTTGTCAAAAGCATCAACAACCCCAAAGATCCCGACACATATGAAAGCATTCACATCGTTAACAACAAATTTAATACGTTTAACTCGGGCAACGGTCCTATCCCTTACAGTTGTCTTTTTCATTCACAGGTAGAAAAGGTTGAGGGCGTGAGAATAAACACATGTTGCCGTTTTCTTAAGAAGGATAAGTTGACGTAATTTTAGTTTGTGTATTTATTTCATTTTAAAGTCAGTGTATACGTGGACGTCGTGTAAAGTTGCGCGTGTTTCTACGTGTTAGCTTTACTATACCCCATGTTCGACACTTCGATTAGTGGTTTTACCTACTGATGATGACAACTTAGTTCTCGAAATACGTATTTAGGATGTGATTATTAATTGTGGTAAGGGGTTTTATACCTTTTTTGAGTTTTTACTTAACCACAGTTTCCAAAAAAAAAGACTTTACCGTATAATCAATTTATTTGTCATTTAAGTATGATGTTAAGTGCATGTAATACACCGGTTGAAAAAATCAGACAAAGAATGTTTCATCAGTTTTGAAACAAATATAATCCTACGTGGAAACTACCAAGTCCGAGGACGCTACGTAGGTATTTACCGACGGTGCGCGAAAAAATGGATAATTATGTAAAACCCGTAGCAAAAAATAAAAGACTGGTTCACTATAGATGAGACTACAGATATACAAAAATCTCCATTGTATCGATCCTTGTACGGACAACCTCGCAAGGATCGTCATACCCTTATTAGTTAGTTTGTAGAAGACTGCAAGAATGTACTGCTGAAGCACTATAATATATTAGTTAGAACACTACACAACTTTGAAATTTTACCAAAGCAAGCATTAATGATGGTTACCGATGCATCGCATGAGACAATTTTTCAAAGAAGTTCAGCCAAACTTACTACACGTTACATGTCTGCTTAATTTTTTTCATCTTGTAGCAGAACACTACGAAAATGTTATCCCAATGTGGATCAACTAATAGGACAGACGAAAGCGGTATTTCTTAAATTTGCGAAACGTATTCGCCTTTTTCATTAACAATATCCTGACGTCTCGGAATCGTTGCAGTCAATTCTTACACGATGACAGCATTTTATTATTTTAAACATTTTGATAATATAAAGTTGGTGATTTTACAACTAAATCCTAAAGAAGCAGCTGCAATAAGGCTCAAATGCAGTTTAAAAACTTTCAAGTTGCAGCAGATTTAAAAATTATTTACGAGAATTACGTTCCAGTAGCGGACGCAATAAAAAAATTACATAACACTTTGTTGTCCTTACCGGATTCGGTTGAAATTGTTGCTCACGTAGAAACAGTACTACATACTTTAAATGATATATAAATGATATGATGTGTCAGAGATATATTTAATACTATATTACGTAAAATACCTTTGTACAAATTTAAAGACCACTTTAACTACACGAATATTACATCGCTAGCTGTGCAACGATCCTGTTCTGCGTATAAATGTGACAAATCTTAAGGAGACTACTTTAGAAACGCATGCTATTTTGCAGGTGTTCACTCACGCACATCCGAATTTTTTCTAAGCATTGAAGCATATTGGGTAAGTTGTTTAGTATATTTTATCTGCATTTTCAATAATTCTACGATAACTTTTTTCTAAATAACGCGCAGTTTTATTTCGGTAAACCCAACGCAGTGACGCCAATGCTGACCGACCTAAGTGCCTGTCTCTAATCATTACATTAGTTTAAATCTCTGTCGTCATTGCTAGCACGCCTGATTGAGCAGCGTTTTATGTAACAATATGTAGGTATTTGGAAATTTTTAACGCTTATCGCAGTTTTATTGTTAAGAAACCATCACAACCACTATGATTCACCAAAAACTGCACTGTGTGCTGTAAAGAATCAGTAGCAGAATAGATATAAACAGTTCTGCAACTTTCTCGTAAATTTATATTTTTCAACTTTAAGTAGTTGCAATATAATAAAACTACGGGCTATATGTTACTTTCAAAATAGTTCGTGTAAAAATAAATAAATAAATCGTAAGTGATGATTTGATCTAAAATGGTTATAATATAATAAATAAGTTGCTATTTACTTACTTTATTTTATTGAAAGAAAATAAAAATATTATCGCAGCTACGGTGTACAGTGCGCTCCAATTTTTAATACAGTGTTTTTATTTGATTTCTATAACATTTTAGTTTATTTGTGCAATGCTACAAATTAAATATGTAATCTAGTTAATATTACGAAGAGCATTTAAATTTAAAATATAATTCAAATTTCGAGAAATGTCTAAAACAAACGAGAAAGTTGTATACATCAATTACAGCATAGTTTGCTGACAAAACTTACGCATTTATTGAAGATGATCGTAGTATTACGGCCAGAGTTATTACTTCGCCTTTGAGTACTAGTGTTGTTGGGAGTGCAAGTATGCCCACTTTGGATTCTGAAGACTGTTAACGGATCAGCGTAAGGCCGACCTGGACATCACCAATTTATTATTGACACAATATGAAGAAGATGGTGATAACTTTTTAGATTCTATTGTAACTACTGATAAAACCTAATTACATAATTTTACCCTTGAAATTAAAAGAGCATCGATGCCCTTCGCCCAAGGTTAGTAAATAGGTAAGGTTGCCTCGTAACTAATGGCGATCGCCATATTGCGCATCATCGGGCGTGCCATGCACTTCCTGTCTAGTTGATTAGTTGTCAAATCAAATTACCGGTCAGATTGATGTTTGTAGTGTTCGTAGCGTTGTTTTCTAATTTCCTAGTGTTTTATGTGCTTGTATATAAACTTTATTTGACTATTTACAAGTGTTTTACATTATAGTGAGAGCAAAACAATGAAAAAATTTAAAAAAATTGTGAATTAAAGTAATGTATTAACTCAATAAAGTTTTTTGTTTAGAAATATTGTAATTTTATTTTGGTTATTTACAAGAAAACTGCATCAAATAATATCTTGATATCCAGTTAGTATTTGCATTTGTGAACCCATACTAAACCTTTTATTAACTTCGTAATAACAGTTTATTGAAAGAACAGTAGAATACTAACAGTTACAGTAGAATACTAAATTAATATGTGATGGTGTTTCACTGAGTCAACCACCTTCATTTCCTATATAATTTATAATCGCATTTTTTGGCAAAAATATTTACATTAAATACTTTTTAGCCCATGAGTACACCAATAACTAGCAGTTATTAACCATTACTTAAAGCAATATTTTGAAATAAACGACGACATGCTTTGTGTAAGTATATGTAATTAGATCGTCCATAAACCAATCGTTTTGTCTATAGAAAATAGTGATTGACTTTACTCGTTTTATACCAATTTAACTAATGATAAAATTATAGCCAATATAATTTTAATTTGAATGGGTACGCTGAGTGACGCTTTCCCGCGTAAGAATATTATTGGTGGAGAGTTACGAGGCAACCTTATACATTTAGTAACCTTGCCCTTCGCCAAAGAAAAAGTTCATTTTTTCAACAGGTAAAATATGGCTACATTTTTTTGGGATATGAAAATTCTTATTAACATAGATTTTATAGCCGAACGAATGATAAACAGAGTACTATTCAAACTTGCTAGAAAGTCCAGGAAAAGCTGACGTATGGAACAAGCATAAAAAGTCAGAAATTTTTCGGATCCTGGCAGGATAACATGTCGCTGCTCATACGATTTTAACTATTTAAAAATATAAGTGGACTGTTCTTTCTCATCCGTCTCATAATCCGGAATATTGCTCCCTAAAATTTCCACGTCACATTAACGTCTTTTAACAGAATCTTTTAGGGGTAAAACTCCATTATAACCAAGGAATCTAAGCTATTAGAAAATGTAAATACCAGTCTTTTCTCGGGAAATAGGCAAGCTTCCTGAATGATGAGGATAGTGTATTCAATGAAGAAGACTATATTGAAATATGATGTCATGCAATTTTAGTTTTGTTTGTTAATTTCTCTATAATTATTGAATTATAATTTATATTTAAACGTTCTTGGTAAAATGACACTATTATATATTTTACAAACTAAAGAATATTCATTTTAATTTTCAGATAAATATACATCATAAAAAAATCTAACGACAGGATTTACACATTCCTGAATTTCTTTTAAAACAGGAACTTTCTCATAATAATCGCTGATATTGATATTAGATATTGTTGTTAAAAGAGACAAAACCATTATGTAAGTGCCTTCGTCATGATTATTGCGAGAGAATCCCTCGATAAACTGGATTATATGTTCTTGTTCTTGCTTAGCAGTTTTTTCTAAAAATTGTGTTAAATGGTTAGAAAATGAAGGAATGATACTTGCACTATATTTTTTTATATAACTATGTAACAAATCATTTATTTTAATTCCAGTCTGACAAGTGTCAAAATCGCTTTTAAAATATAAATCAGTGAAAACAAGCATAGCATAATCCATACAAATAATATTTGTTTGAATGATTGAAGTCCAGGTCATAATAAATTTTTCTACCAAATTATGGCATCGTTTCAATTCTAAAGCAATATTTAGAAAGCGCCGGAGAAAGCTAGTTATTACCAATCTTATTTTTGAATCATTACTTGAATTTATGTATTTGTTTTCTACAAAATTTTTCAATACTCTAAAATTCTCTTCAAACAATTGTTGCTGATATTTTTCGTGCACATCAAAAACACACTTCCAATGAAAATTTGAAGTACTTTCGAGACATGCAGTTTCTGTGATAACATGCTTTAAAAATTCCGTGTTCATATTAACAATAACTTGTGATGGAATCGAATCTAATAATTCTATTCTTTTCTTCTTAATTTCCTTATCGATATTATTCGAAAAATTTTCGAATACAATTTCAATATAATCTGATAAATATTCGTGTGGTATGTTTTCATACTTTAATAAAAACTTGTAAACATCTCTGTCTTCTTTATCAATCAATTTTAGATTTTTTTTTGTTAAAGTCCAAAGAGATTCACATGGATTTTCGATAAAATGCTTGACAGTTTTTATGAAAATAATATTTTTTAAAGATGCGTTTGTTTCTATCTCGCAAAATTCTTCTATAACTTTGATATATTCTTCGTGTAATAATAAGTCTTTAGCCAAAATGAGAACTTGCTTTCTAATGGCTACCGTTCTATTAGAAAACTGCATTAAATGACGTTTAATATGTAACTCCGGGGTATGGTAGACTACACTTTGTAAAGGACTTAAAGCGTATTTAAAATTGTAGCGAGTACAAAACTTTGGGATCAGCGAAAAAATATACAGAGGTTCTCCAAGTTTGTGAAGATTTTTTATTAGCGTTCTGTATAGTAATCTATCTTCGAATTTTTTAGACTTCGTCTGCACCTCTGGACTTACTAGTAAAGGTAATACAAATTCGGAAAGCGCCTCAGCTGTTATGATAGAAATAATTTCAAAAGAAAGATTTATCTTATCTATATTTCCACTGTGTAGATTATTTAAAGCACGTGCTTTTATTTTTTCCAGTGTATCTATATCTAACAATTTTTGTGCTTCTTTCAGAAATACTTCCGTTCTAAAGCCGTTGAAACTGTCCATCACTTTATCAATGTTTTCTGCTATTTTTTCTGGACGATTTTTAAGATACCACACTAGAATTTTGTAGTCCATAATTGAATTTGGCTGATAATTCCAAAACATACTATGCCAAAACTCTGTGTTACAATTCTTTAGACCGAACTTGATAATAACTCCGCTATTATAACAATTTTTCGATTGTATTTGATCAAAGAGGTAGTTGTAATTATCAAATGGTATTTGAGCAGTAGTAAAACGATCGTTGTAATTGACTAGACACATTAGAAAATTAATACAAATATCCTGATAATATTTGTGTTCTTTACACATAGGAATACATTCTCCTACTCTTTCAATAATTTTTCTTTCGTATTTCTTATAGTCAGAAAAGCAAAATCCATTAAAAGTATGTTTTATAAATTCTTTACAATGTTCTTGAGTGTATGTGTTACTTTCAATCAAATGACATATATATTTAATATAAAAATTATCGTGATGGAAAGTTGCTTTTGAAACTTCTATAATTTTCGCCATATCAGTTATGTATTTCCAGTATTTCTCGTTAAGATTTATAACATCAGGCCAGCCAATAATATGATTCAAAAAAGTTGAAATTACATTTATATCATTTTGATATCTATTGAGAATAAACTCTAGCACATCTAAAAGAGCTTCTTTATCCCTATTAACGGCACAGGTTTTATACATCCAAATAATTAGTTGCGCCCTGGTATTCACATCAGAACTATGTTGAAGTCTTTTTTTTATAATTGGAATTGATTTATATGGTTGATAATAGTATACCAATTGTTCATCCTTTTTCACCTAAAAGAAGCAGGATTAATAACATACAATACAATGAGTCTTACACTAACCAATATGTCTAAAATATTTTCCCTTTCCTTAACGGGTATAATGTCGATGAAATCTCTGCAATACTCTGGATAATCTAATAAGTTCTTTTCATATTTTTCTTTGAAAATTGTCATTATTACTGAATACAATTCACATTTTGGCAAAAAATTAATAAAGCGATTAAAATAATAATTCTGATACGTGTTAGAAAATTGGTCATGATCGTTTGGAAAAGCATTTAAAAGGATTTCCTTAAAATTTTCATCTTTTCTCGTAGTTTTATAAAGTTGACGTAAACAGAAATCATTTATATACTGCATGAAGTCATCTGACACATTATTATTAGCTCGAAACATTTTTGTTGTCATATTTTTACCAAATTTTATATGAAATTTATATTTATCACTTAATCTCCAATATAAGTCTGCGTCCGCTTTGGCGACAAACTTTAAAGTTTGCTTATAAGAATCGAGAAAATTAAAACCGGCGTATTTCTTGTGCAGCATGTCAAAATAATATTCTATGAATTCTTTATCTTTTTTGAATATACTTATTAGATGTCTGTTACTCAACTTTGAATGAAACTTTGGTATTTTAGTTTTTATTAACTCTATACTACATCCTGGCATAAGTATTGCTGCTATTTTTAACCCATATTTTTTCTCTAAGGCCAAAAAGTATTCATTCAGTAATGGTTCATTTTTTATGTTTTTACATAATCCATTCACTAATTTAAATTTCAATGAATATGAAACATGGGGAAGAATATCGTAGACGAAAGTTTGAGCTTTAATACTCGAAAAAAAATCTGTAAATAATCTCCAATTTTTTAATAGCTTCTTGACTAACAATGGACTGTTTGTTTTCAAACCGTTCTGTAATAAATTGTACTGTTTAAATTGAATAATTATTTCAATTTTGAATAGTTCTTCTGTTGGGTTCGTTGGTAGAATAGCTGATATAAAGTTAGTTAATTCATTTTTATCAACTACATCAGATTCAAGTGATTTTAAAAATAAATTAAATTTTCTTCGTTTTTCTGAAACTGTGCCATCTATGGAATGAAACTGTTGTGTTAATGTATCCATTTTGCTCTTTGAATCTGAAAAAATACAGAAAGTAATATTTTTAAAATTAAATAATGAATATATAATAAAAATAATAACAATAATATAACGGTTTGAATGTAGAACAAAATGAAATGTAGGAGAATATTTTGAAAAACAATAAAACCATTTAATTTTTTTAAAACTAATCCTTGTGTGATTTTTAAAAATGTTCAGTGTTGCCCCCGTATTTTTACGAAATTTACATGACAAAGGAGGTAAAAGCAGGGGCTGGTTTGAGGATTTAAATGAGGTGCAAAACAATTTTTGTAAAATATTTTCAGTAGTTATTAAGAATTATAGATAATTTTATATATAATTAATTGATGAATATAATAGTGACGTCATTAATACTTACGGAATCTATTATGTAATTGTTCATGTGATTTAATCAACTGTAAGCGAAATTTATGATTTGGAAAACATTTTGTATTCAGGAGTATGTAGGTACTTTTGGCACTAAATATAGATCATTACACAGATATTATTTGGGAAAGCGAACAACTTGCAGTAATGTACCTATATAATCAATATTCTATTTTTAAATTTTGTGATAACGAATTATCGATATTCCCCAAATTCGTAATATCAAATCGTTCAGATATATATATAAAGATTAAACTGATTGTAAATGTACAAATTTATATCTCCCCTAAGAGTAAGCAACAGTTTAAACAGAAACTATCGTGACTGAAACATTCATTAACTTTATATTGTTAGATATTGATGACTATATTTGTCTTCAAGTATTTAATTATTAAACACTTAACAGTTTACACTAAATCAGTCGGTATTCTTTATTTTAATGTACGTGGCAATATCAATAAAAATTACGGCTAGAACTACCAAAACGTTGCTAATATACTTTCATCACGTTCTATATAATCCCCCTGGAGTGTAATAATCTTATGTCAAAGTCATTCTTTGAGAGTTTCTTCAATATCGCCCTTAAACCCTTAATAGCATTTAATTCTGTTTGATCCACTGTGTTATACTTGGTGTATATTAAGAATGTTTTAATTAAATTTTAAATTATATTTCTTCAAATATTTCGATCTTAAAATATCAATTCAAACTTAGACATTTCCTGTTAAATTCGTATTCTTTCTAGAGAAAGCCTTTTGTTATCGAACTAGCCGACCGACCCTTCGACATCTACCTGATTGAACGGATCAATTAACATTCAACGTTCTTTCTAATTTCTACAAAATATACATTTCGTTTTAAATTTTAGTCATTAATTTAATTATGTGTACTGCTTCATAATTATATCATGTCGCATATCATTTTAAAACTTTCTCACAAGGGATATTTTAATGATATTTACGTCATCGATATCGTAACTCTTAGCTCGCGTTTTTAATTATTTTATTATTCTTATATATCGCCCACTTGTGACACTTATGACCCCTCTCCACCTTGGGTCATAAAACAAAACCTTTTCCGACAACATGTGTTCTCTTACATCAAACTCATCCTTCTTCTTAGTCCAGCTGCCATGACGTAAACATCGTTTTATTTGTGCTGTTAAAGTACCTACGTGCCATGAAGCACGTGCTCACGCGTCTACTGTTCTAAGGTAACTCTGCATTGTTCGATGCAGAGATTATTTTATTTTATTTGCATTCATAATAATTGAATAATTTCTTTCCACAGTACTTTTTGCATGTTAATTTTTAGTTACTTATTCATCGTACTTGTATATATTGCTAATTTTATTTAATAACTTCAATGCATTTTAAATCTCTAAATTTCATATGTAAATATTAAATAAAAATTTTAAGGACAACGCTCTTGTGTTTATTACTTAGCTCATAAGTTGTATATAGTTATTTCAGCATATTACACGCGTCCTGGATCTTTAATGCATCACCAATACCACCAATTATTATTTAAACATTTACGGTATTGTTAGGAAACTCCAGCTAGCCCGGAAAGAATTAACATGAGCCACAAGCATCCATATTTTAATAACTGTCCTTTAAGCTCTTTTCTTGCTTAAGGGTATAGATAGAAGCCACATAGGAGTACATCAAGACTATACCGTATGTGATAACGTAATGCAGTTGTGTGTATGCAATCAATCTCAACCAGGTCACAGCCTCGTTCCCGTAACGCAAGTGTAACGTGTGTTACAAATACGTCCTCGCTAACGCGAGTTGTTTGCAAACACCAGCTACATGTCAGGGTTTGTATAATATTCCCTAAGTAGTCCGAGGACCTTCTCTTATGTATATATACTGTAGTGTAAGCAAGATTCATATTCAGATTCACGACAGACATTCACATTCACACATTCAGTCTACATACTAGTTAGTAAGAATGTATATAATTGTTATGCAGTTCTAAGTGTTATGTATTAAATTATATGTTACCCGACTATGTGTATTATTTAACGGGACAACGATATCTGCGTGACGGCTCAACGATGTAGCCCTCAGGACCAGGCTATCACGTGGCGTCCTGCCACGAACGTGCACAAACGGCACTAATATCACATGGCGATCCTGGCAGGATCGCCATGTGATATTAGAGCCGTTTGTGCACGTTCGTGGCAGGACGCCACGTGATAGCCTGGTCCTGAGGGCTACATCGTTGAGCCGTCACGCAGATATCGTTGTCCCGTTAAATAATACACATAGTCGGGTAACATATAATTTAATACATAACACTTAGAACTGCATAACAATTATATACATTCTTACTAACTAGTATGTAGACTGAATGTGTGAATGTGAATGTCTGTCGTGAATCTGAATATGAATCTTGCTTACACTACAGTATATATACATAAGAGAGACATTTTTTACTCTTCAGAGATTCTGTGACAACAATCTTTGCATGCGGGCTAGCGTGATGAACCTTTCACTTTTCACTCAGCTCAAGTCGTTTTCTGGTCATCCTTCATTAGCTAGCGCAAAACTTCTCCATACTCTCTGCGTATAAACCAGGCCCTTGTAATCAAAAATGTGACTACCGAAGTTTTAGAGACAAACTTTTGCACAAACATTCCACCTTTTTTTACTTATGGTTATTGCGAGCTATTCTCTTTCATCTCTGTATGATAACAATACACATAAATTTCATCCTCAGTAATAATAGTTTTTTACCATTCTTTCCTTGAAGTACTCATTCATCGCTACTCCATTAGCTTTTTAATTCGGTGAGTGTGTAAACAAGTGGGAAAGGTCGATATTTTTTCAACTAAAATCAAAAAAATAGTTTCTTTGAAATTTTTGTGAAATGTAATCAATATAACTAAGGGTCAACAAATTGTTACGCACCTACATTTAAGATTGGGGATTTCGGGTTCGAATCCCAAGACTGCTCTCGAGTGAGATTTTCCTCATCTTATGGGGCAAATGCTGAGCCGAATGTCTTAGACCGCTTTAAGAGCGCACTACGTTTCCGCATGAGATTTAAAAAATTAAACGTTAATATTAAATACGTTCCTGGTAGTACCGTCTACGTTGCAGGCGCTCTATCCGGAGTATCCATTACTACTAGAACGGAGGATAATGAGTATAATTGTCTATATCTATGTATCCTTACATTACTAAATTTTGATATACAATAAACAAAGGTTATAGTTGGATATCATCTTTCAATTTAGACTTAATTCTATATCAAAAGCTTTTACATACTTATTAAAAGAAATATCTACTTACTGATTTATATATCTATCCTTTGTTATTGAAGCAGACCGCGAGATAAAGACAGTAATTGACTATCCGATAGAGTTAGTTTCAGGGCATATATACATTAACTTGGCGACCTAACGTGAGCTATCAGTTCTACATTTACTTGACTTACATATACATATGACTTGACTTACATATGGGGAGTCTTCTATTCCCATTAGATTTTTAGATTGAATTATTTTATCGCATTGTAAAATCATTTCCTTTTTTTATATTATCGAAAAATATATTAATCTACTCTATTTAAATTTAATAGGGATTTATTATGTAGAGCGATGGTCCGGCAAATATATTTGTCCGGAAACCTGCCTGCTCAACAGGAATATTTTGGTAAATTTTATAGCTGAATCTATTATATAGTAACCTTTCTAAGAGCTTATATAGAATTCTAAGTAGAGCAATAGGCCGATAGCTTTGCGGTTTATCGCTTGGCTTACCAGGTTTTAAAGGCTCTATAATTTTAGCTTGTTTCATTTCATGTGAAGTATTATCTGCCTGACGAATATCTGTGAAGAAGACGGCTAGCCATGCTTTTACATATTTCCGACAGTGCTTAAGAAATTTTGAATGAATGCCATCAAAATCAGGTGCCTTCCCTGCTTTGATTTGTTTCAGTGCTGTCGTTCACTAAACGGTAAACGGTGAAGAATATTCCGTCTTAGATTGACAAGTCAATTTGAGTTCAGCTAATTTTTTTCTGACTTTAATAGTGTGAGCTAGGATTTGGAGGGCTCTGGATGTAGAAATAATATGATTTGCACCCTGATTGGGTAAAGACCATGCTTTTCTACTTGACGAGTGAAAATCTAAGGATTCATTGCCTTCGTCTTCAACAACGTCTTCAACAGCATCGATGGGGCAATTCATTAGCTATTTCACTTTCCTTGTTGTCACAAAATTTATTGTACAAGTTCTCACAGTGTTTTGTTCATCTAGGTATATATTCCTGACGAAACCCTCTTGGAATACATTTTTTTGCAGTACTTAAAACTGCTCCCTCAAAGCGTTTATAATTTGAGCTAACTAGTGGAATCCACCCCACACATTTGTTTCAGGTTTTCATAGTAGACAGACCAATTAGCTCTTTTAAAATTCCGTATAGGTCGAGGGAATGATCTTATTAAAAGTATACTAGTGCCTAGAATAAGAAGAACTGGACGATGATGTTGACTGTGTGGGAAATCAGTTAGACGTTGGAATTGGTTGGCCATTTCTATCGGATGAAACGAAAGATAAATCCGGAATGTGATCGATTTTCCAAGCTCCAGATTGGAATGTACTTCGGTCTTTAGCGTCAAAAACTAAGTGGATATTATGCGATTCAGACCAGTCAACCAGAGCATTACAATTCTCATCATTATGTCTATATTTTCAGAGTGAATGATGGCTATTAAAATCTCCCAAATATGTTGTAGGACTGTTAAGTTGGCAACAATAAAAACAAAAGTAGGGTTGGTAATAAAAATAGAAATAAAAAGATGTCGTAAGCGTAAGTTAGAATTAAGAGTTTATGTTATAGAAGCATTTTAAATAAATACCAATTACTACTTCACATATAAGAAATGCGAGTTCTATTTTATTATTACCACAGCTTCATTTAAATACATTTAACCATAGGTTATGGGCCCAGTTTACGTGTGGTAAATAATAAAAAAGAATTAACAAGACAGCGTGGCCGGTCAAGTTGATGGGAAAAACAGTAGAAGTCATGGAGTCACAAGTTATTAAACTAAATGGACAAAATTGGCCAACATGGAAGTTTCAAATCACAGTTATTTTAAAGTCAAAAAGGCTTATAGAAGTAGTAAAGGGTGAAACGGTTAAACCGGAAGGACAGGGACAAAACGCACAGGACTGGGAAGAAAAGGATCTAAAAGCTCAGGAAATAATAGTAACACGAGTCGAGGAAGGAATTTTAACCCATTTATTATCGTGTGAAAGTAGTGCAAAAATGTGGGAAAAGTTGTTGACAGTCTATGAACCAAGGTCACAAGTAAATATTCATTTAATACAGCAGAAATTCTTTAATATAACATTTGAAGAGCCAATGTCAAATTTCTTTGCAAAGATAGAAGAAATTACAAACCAACTAAAGACAATGGATGAAACCCTATCGGAAAAAATAGTAATCACAAAGATTCTAATGACATTGCCAGAGAAATACAAGCATTTTATTTCTGCTTGGGAGTCTGTACCTTCAAAAGAGCAACACTTAAAAGAATTAGTGTCGCGACTGCTGGTCGAAGAAGAAAGAAATAAGAAGACGGAAGAAAGAAATGAATCAACTGCTTTAATTGTAGGAAATAGAAGAGATACTTACAGAAAAGATTCAACAGTTCGAGGTGTAAGTAGTAGTGCAAATAATAGAACAAGTGTAAAGTGTTATGAATGTGGCAAAGAAGGACATTTCAAGAAAGATTGTAGATCAAGAAAACTCTGCCATTTTTGTCAAAAACCAGGACATTTAATTAGAGACTGTAGGTTTAGAATACAAAAAGAAAAATGCAGTGGTAGTAATAAAAATGCATCAAATGCATTTATTACAAATGATGTAAAGGATATGAATATGTGGGTAATGGATACTGGTGCGAGTGAACATATGTGTAATAATATAAAGCTATTCAAAGAATTAAGTAAGGTAACCTTAGAAAGATATGTCACTATAGGAGATTGTAACAACATAAAAGTTGAGGGCATAGGCAAGGTAGAAGTATTAGTTAGAAATAGATCAAAATTAATACCTTCTGTATTATATAATGTATTGTACGTTCCAGATTTAAAAGTTAATTTATTTTCAGTTGCTCAAGCAATAGATAAAGGTAATATAACAATAACAGATAATAATGAATGTAGATTTTTAAGAAACAATCAGGTAACAGCTATTGCAACTAGAAATAATAATTTATATATTATGAATTTTGAGTTTGATGAGAGTGTAGCCTTAGCAAGTTTAACAATGTGGCATGAAAGGCTCGCTCACCAAAACCATCAATATGTAAAAGTAATACTAGATAAAAATAATATCAAGTATGATAGGGAAATAGAACAGTGTATTGCATGTGTAAAAGGGAAACAGCATAAATTACCATTTAGCCGAAGTGAAAATAAATCTGATATGCCTGGACAGTTATTACATATAGATTTATGTGGACCTATGGAGCAGGAATCCTTAGGCGGTTCAAGATATTTCTTACTAATTAAAGATGATTATAGTAGCTTTAGATTTGTCTATTTTTTAAAATATAAGTCAGAAACTAAACAAGTAATAGAAAATTTTATATCAGCTTTTGAAAATGAAACAGGGCATATTATTAAAACAGTTAGGTCAGATAATGGTAAGGAATTTATAAATAAAGAAATAGATAATTTGTTCAAACGAAGGGGAATTATCCATCAGACAACAGTAAGTTATACCCCCGAGCAAAATGGGAGAGCAGAAAGGGAAATGCGAACCATTGTGGAATCAGCAAGAACCATGTTACAAGCAAAATCATTAGAAAAGAAACTATGGGCGGAAGCAGTAAACACAGCTGTATATACACTAAATAGAACTGGAACAAGTAAACAGAAAGGTAAAACACCATTTGAGTTATTATATGACAAGATGTTTGACATTAACATTCTTAAAATATTTGGAACAAACGTCTATGTGCACGTCCCCAAAGAAAGAAGGATGAAGTGGGATTCGAAGAGTAAGCAAGGAATATTTGTGGGATATGGAGTAAATTGTAAAGGATATAGAATATGGTTTCCACACACAAATCAGGTTGATACATTCAGAGATGTGGTTTTTATCCAAAATGAAAGGAACCAGTCGCAAAAGTTGAAAGAAAATGAATCAGTACTAAATGAGAAACAAGACTACGTGTTATCAGAAGAAAAGAAAAACGGAACGGACACGAGGCAGGAACACTTGGAAGAACAAGAAACAGACAAAATTGAGAGGGTGGAAGAAGTGTGCACAAATACCATTGAAAAGGATTCAGATATAAGTGAAGTGGAGATTGAACAGGATAGAAATGCAGAAGAACCAGAAATAAGAAATCGTCGAAACATAAGAAAACCAAAATGGCATGAAGATTATGAAATAGGATTCATAGCAGTGAATGAGGAACAATTAACATTTGCAGACGCAATGGAAGATGAAAACTCTGAAAAATGGCAAGAAGCTATTGCAAGTGAATTGGACGCGTTACAAAGAAATAACAATTGGACAGAAGTGGATTTACCAAGGAATAAGAATGTAATTGAGGCCAAATGGGTATTTAAAGTCAAGAAAGATGAGAACAGGGAACCACAATTTAAAGCTAGATTGGTAGCCAGAGGTTTCCAACAGAAAGATCATTTTGATCATTCAGAATTATATGCTCCAGTGGCGGAACTATCCACGTTACGAATATTGTTGGCAATTGCAAATAAACATGGATTATCGATACACCAGATGGACGTCAAAAGTGCTTTTCTATATGGTGATATAGATGAAGAAGTTTACTTAAAGAAGCCGGAAGGATTTAACAAAAATGGTAAAGTACTCAAATTAAACAAGTCTTTGTATGGTCTAAGAAAGTCACCCAAAAATTGGAATAGCAGATTTAACGTGCTGATGACACAAGAAGGGTTTACCAGGAGCAAAACTGATTATTGTCTTTATTACAAAGAAAAGAAACCAAAATTCTATATTTTACTATACGTTGACGATCTTATTATAGTAAATGAAAATGAACAAGAGGTTAATGAGTTGAAGAAAATACTTTATAAAAATTTCGAAATGAAAGATTTAGGCACAGTATCAAAGTATTTGGGTATAAATATAAGACGAAACAATGACACTATAGAGTTAGACCAAAAGGATTATTTAGAAGAAGTTTTGAAAAATTATAATATGTCAGAGTGTAAAGCAGTTACAACACCTATAGAACAAGGCTCAAAAATCTCTCAGGAACCATCAGAAAATAAAGAACTAATTACTAGATGCAGAAAGCTGATAGGGAGCCTAATGTATGCAATGTTGGGAACACGTCCGGACATATGCTTTGCACTGAGTTTTCTAAGTCGCTATCAAGCAAATGCAAATGAGGATCTTTGGAAAGCGTTGAAGAGAGTTTTACGTTATATAAAGGGAACATTAAACGCAAAGCTGATTTATAAATCGGACAAGAACACACTTCTATCAGGATTCGCAGATGCGGATTGGGCAGGCGATCAAAGTGATCGGAAATCAACATCAGGATATATTATGCAAGTATATGGATGCACAGTGTCGTGGTGCGCAAGCAAACAACAATGTGTTTCATTATCATCTACAGAAGCAGAATATGTGGCTTTGGAAAAGGGGGTAACTGAGGGATGTTGGATTAGGAATTTATTAAATGAGATAGGTATAAACTGTGAACGAATATTAATGTATGAAGATAATCAATCGGCTATATATATTGCGAAGAATCCAGAGCATCATAAGCGCTTAAAACATATAGATTTAAGATATCATTTTGTAAGGGATAAAGTAACCATGAATATTGTAACTTTGAATTATATAGCTTCTGAAGAACAAATAGCAGATTTATGTACAAAAGGATTGGGTAAAATATTACACCAGAAATTTTGTAAAGGGATTGGTTTAGGTTTAAGTTAATTAACACTTGTTTTTATTGAGGGGGAGTGTTAAGTTGGCAACAATAAAAACAAAAGTAGGGTTGGTAATAAAAATAGAAATAAAAAGATGTCGTAAGCGTAAGTTAGAATTAAGAGTTTATGTTATAGAAGCATTTTAAATAATTACCAATTACTACTTTACATATAAGAAATGCGAGTTCTATTTTATTATTACCACAGCTTCATTTAAATACATTTAACCATAAGGACGAGCATGAGTATTTATTACATTTAGAGGCCACTTGTTTCCTGGTGGTTTATAAACATTGACATCTGTGGTTTCACTATTCCTGACGAAAACGTCATGGACACCACCCATGGTGTTAGCAGAAACAAGGTGTGAATTTTCGATACTCTCCCTTATGTATGGTGGCACGCCGTATACTTTGCCATATGTTGTTCACAGTAAATCAAATCCGGGTATTTTGCCTCCTGAAATAAGTTGTGCTACAATTACTGCATGAACATGAGTTCATGTCCCACCTAGGACGAAATTTTTTCAAATAAAAATTTCGAATAATTAGCGTCGTAATTGTAGACAGCAATGTTTACATTCACATTACTTCGCGAAATAACATAATAATTTAAAAATACTTAATATAAAGCCGAAACTCCAAGAATTTATCAAATGATATATTAAATGAACGTATCGTATATATCAACAATTTATTAATCCTGCTTTAAATTGTATTATTCAAAATTAAATAATGTTAAAAAATTAAAGACACTTTGTAGCATTTTAATTCATATTTTTAAGAGAAAGCCTTTCTTTTGTATCACATTGGTTCTAAACTACACCTTTGTTCTAAGAATCTATCTATCGAACGACCTGACCGTTTCATAGATAGATTCTGAGTTCCCAAATATTCTTAGAATTTTATATAGTATATTTATTTATATAATATAGTATATATAATATATTTATATAATATAGTTATATAATATAGTTATTATATATTACAATTTTCTTAATTAATAATTTTATTTAATATTGAGCTACTTTTCCTACATGTCAAAATTATACCGACTCCGTTTTAAAACTTTTGCCAAATTTACATCAATTGTAAACGCTATCTAAACCATATATGACATCATCATTTTAAGTACTTTTTAAGGGAATCCTTTAATGATATTAGTTTTATTGACATGCCAACCATTTAGCTCGCGTCTCTAATTAGTTCTTTACTCTTAGACATCGTTGTTCGCAATATTATTGACTATCCTTAAATTAGAACATAAAACTTTCGCAGGGCTTCTTTACATAAGCTCTTTCAGTTTCTAACTTTTAAGGGGTAAACATCTCTCACTACTAGTACTCATTCAAACATACACAGTGAACGCTGATCGGCGTTTCTTTAGGTTTTCTGACATGTATCCGCTCGTGACACCTTTCAAAGATATACTCTGCAACGATCGATACGTATATTATTTTAATCATAAGTAAAAACACAAGCGCTTTTTTTTTATCGGATAAATTTCTCTTTGTAACGAAATTATTTTGCCAATCAGTAATTTGACGAGAAAAACTTACATGAAAAAATCGCGAGACCGAAAGGTCGAGCGATTTTTTCTAATGTAAGTTTTTCGAGCGAAATTACTGATTGGAAAAATATTGAGTTAAAAAGAAATTTATCCGATTGAAAGAAAAGCTCGAGTGTTTTTTGGCAAGATAAATTAACGACATGAATAAGACTATTTAAATTGTCTCCATATTGCCGATTTCGTATTTCTTGTGTATTGCGGTATTGATCTTTTGATATTTGTTGAAATTTCCCCAAACCGACTCGTACATTTTACGTTCAACGATACTTAATAGTTATTACCTGTCAGCTGCCAAAATAAATTAAGTGATGCAGGGCTACTAGATATGTAACAGGAAGAAGCATTTTTATCGGAGGAAGAAGCATTTTTATCGGTGATAAAAAGCTATGTAGGTTTTTATCGCTGTCAAAGTGACAAAAATGTCACCCGCAAATGGACATTTTTATATAGGAGTTAATTTATCAAATTTAAATCCGTTAATTCTCAGCTTGTAAATACCTATTCGCCGTTACCTGTACACAAATTAATTTAATATATTTCAAAGCCTCGTTTGTTTTAATATAAAACAAAACATTAAAGACAACGTTATTGTGGGACACACGTCCTCGAACTTTGACGCATTACAATACACAATACATTAGTTTAAATCTTTCTCCTTATTGTTAGCACGCCTGATTAAGAAGCGTTTTAGGTAACAATACGTATTCTCAAATCACAATATTCTATTCCGCTTCTCCGCCTTTACACTTTTTCATTCAATTTGCAATTTTATGTTAAGAAACCATTACAACTACGATTCACTAAAAATTGCACCGCATGCTGTAAGAAATCGGTAGCAGAATAGATTGTAACCAAGCCCGTCGTTAAAATTCTAAAGCTCGCAAGCGAGATTCCGTTTCACGCTAATACAATTAGGAACTTTGGAGCGACATTGTACATTTATTTCTGAATATATTCATATTGTATTAAATGCATATCAATCATGTGTGATGCTCATGGTCCCGGTACGACTCCCACTATTATCAATAGTAAATTCTCTATGCACATATATCTGTCCACGCATCTTTTGCACTTCTCTACCCTTCGGGATGTATAAAACGATGAAATTTTTATTAACATTTAATATTATCTGGTGGAATTAAGACTGACTAGGCCACCAGAAAACCCTTGATCATCTTCAAGAGTGTTTTCTGATGGCGTTAAGGCTAAAGGAATAATTCTCAACCCTTTCTGGCATAGCTTACTGGTTGCGTTAGGTTGACAAGAGGCTAGAATCCAAAGAGCCGATCTCGGTGGAGAGTAATTCTACCTAAAGCGATACGGTTAAGACTGTCCCTCGTCCATTTTTGGAAGCGGCGTGTGCTGTATCCTTAGGCGACGGCAGGCGTCTTTTCGCTAGGCTGAGTGTTTCCTCGTGATGGTGTCGCCGCCGAGCTGGCTAGGAAAGTGTGTAGACAGCCTTCGTAATGTTCAGAAAGCACAGCGCAGCGTAAGTCAAACCGAAAGCCGTTACTTGGCCGTTTTGGTAAGATATTTTTTTTTGAATCCCGGCGTACGACAGTCGTCCGTTCCCCGCCCCGTAACTGTAATTGTGATAAGAAACTACCTGTGCCCGCGAAGTGCGTATGAATTCAAATAAGTACTTATTCACGCCTTTTTTATAATTTCTAGAAAATTGTGAAATGATTAATTTTATAATCAAGTCTCGATACCGTTTCGTCAATACAGGTTTCGTCAAACGAATATTCCCGTTAATTACCGTTGAAACGGATAGCCGCCCCGGATTTTCTCGAAAAAACAATTCTCGTTGTTAATGAGGAGAAATTAAATCTAGCAGTAAATCGTATCTCGTTAAAAGTAAGACATCGTAAAGCATCACGCGTGGCGATAAATTTCTTATGTTTTTTCTAGGAGAAAGAATTGTATATTTTAGATATAATTTGATAATTAATGAATTAAACTATGCAGATAGCTGGCGAACATAAAATAAGAGAAGATATTCAATTGTCAGACCTATTAAAAATTTAAGCAGTAGGATCACTTGCCGCATATTTGTCCTTTTGAAATAAAACCGTAATATGCGCATGCCCTCCGCGCATGTTTGCTTTGTAACGGTAATTTAAAGAACTAAAATTAATTGTACCACTTCTCCAATAAGCGGTTAGTTTCAAGGATGATAAACTAAAGAGGATTGCCAGATCCATATCTTGCATTGTTCGCTAATTGTCATTAGCGCTATGACGTCATAACGAGACCTAAACTGGCGGGAATACATGTCCATAATGTATAAAGACGGCAGACTATGTGCCCGAACAGTAGCGTGATGTGGAGGGATTGAGTAGAGGCGTACGACGATCAATTCAGTTGCCGTTGAGACGTTGTAAGCGATACATTGTTAACACAATCGTGTTGAAAATGTCGGGAGTGCATAGAAACAATGCATCGACTCGGTTGCATGCTAACGTAGTAAAGAAATTTTTACATCGGTTTCCCGATTTAATATATGACGGTACCGTAGTGAAATGTTTAGTTTGTGAAACAACTTTATTAACTTGGAAAGCAAGTCAGTGCCAAAGACATATAAATAGTGACAAACATAAATCGAATAATAGTGGACGCAGATCATATAATAAATTTGTGTGTGATTTAACAATGATGTTAATTGCGACCAATATACCAATGCAGAAAGTGGAACACCCAATGTTTCGTCAGTTTTGGAAGAAATACAATCCTACGTGGAAATTACCAGCAAGAAGTACGCTACGGAATTACGTACCGTCAGTGCGTGAGAGAATTGTAAATTGTACGAAAAATACGGTAAAAAAAAGTTCCTGTGGTTAACAATAGACGAAACTACAGATATTAAAAAACAGTCCATCCTAGCCATTCTAGTACGGACGCCGACTCCGCAAGGACCTTCTCCTCCTTATTTACTAACCTGTAAACGAATGCAAGGGTGTACTGCCAGAGCGATATATGATGTATTAATAGAAACACTACACAAATTTGAGATTTTACCGAAGCAAGTGTTAATGTTAGTTACCGATGCTGCCAAGGTTATGTGTTCCACGGCAAACTTACTCAAAACGATTCAACCAAACCTGCTGCATGTCACATGTTTGCTTTACGCTATACACCTTGTAACAAACACTATACGTACAACTTATCCTGATGTGGATCAACTGATAGGACAAACGAAAGCGGTTTTTCTTAAATCTCCGAAACGGATTCGGCTATTTCATTCGATGTGTCCTGATATACCCGAGCCGCCGCAACCAATTCTTATACGATGGGGTACTTGGTTAGAAGCAGCATTTTATTATTATAAACATTTTGAAAAAAATTAAATAAGTGATTTTACAACTAGATGCCAAAGAAGCAGCTGCAATACGGCTCAGCCAGGTTCAATTTAACAATCCTCAAGTTGCAGCAAATTTAAAAATTATTTACGACAGTTACGTTCCAATACTGGACGCAATAAAAAATTTACAGAACACTGCGCTGTCCTTATCGGACTCATTAGCAATTATTGACCACGTAAAACTAGTGCTACATATCCTTGAAGATGAAAAAAGTGATTGTGTCCGTGAAAGATTTAACAGTGTATTAGATAAAAATGTAGATTTTACAAAATTAGGGCAACTTTTTACCAATACTGAAGATCCGTTGTACAGATACAAAGAGCGCTTTAACTATGCAAATATAACATCTCTCAAGGTCGAACAATCCTTCTCTGTATATAAACATATACCGTATGAACGCCGGGGAGTGATTGATCTACCACAATGTAGTAAGACGAAGACGAATAGCGAGTTTATGTGGTTAGGGTTGAGAGAGTATATTCAATATGTTCTACTGTCTAACTGTACGGGCGTTCCATTTCTTTATCCAACACATTCTACATACGATCTAAGTACGAATCAAATAATCTCTCTCTAACACATTGAATATTCCTATCAGTCGCTCATTGTGTTCAAGCAAGGCGAATATACTTGCAGTTGGCCAGTCATTACTTATATATCCATCGATCGCACGACGTTGTGCACACGGTATAAACGTCGCTACGTACGAACATTTCCGAGACTAATACAGAAACATATATTATGGTGTAGTTTTTTCATCGCGCACATCCGTATTTTTTTGCAACAATGTAAACATGTTGGGTAAGTTATTTATGTTTTTTCTTAACGTTTTGTATAGGGATTCGATATATTTATTTTTAAGTAAGCGCACTGTTATTCTGCTAAACTCTCCACGCAACGCCACTGCTGGGGCATAAATAAATTCACCTATTATACATTATTAATGTATAATAGGTGAATTTATTTCCTCAATATTTTAAAATTTACAATAAATTCAGTGAAACTAAATGTAATAACAGAATTAGTAGACTTAAAACTACTTAGTACCTATGTATAAATTTATAATGAAATCGAGTAGTGAAGTAGTAAAAAATTGTGTGAAAATGTTTCTATGAAAGCAAACATTTGCACTTTTTTTTATTATTTCAGTATTTATTCTACTTACAAATTTATATACAGGTTCTAGTGAATATCAGCTTTGAGTCTACTAATCCTGTTACTATATTTAATTTCACAAATTTTAAAATATTGATTCAATAAATTTATTCGTTTTTACGTATGTTTACATTATTCCCCCTAATTTATTCGATGGCAGAAGACCTTTACTTATTTATGGTGTTGATATTCGTGATACCTATTCGATATTTAGAGCATTATTATATCTACGTCCCTATGTTAGGTCATAAAAACTAGTAAAGCAAATTTGTATATACCAAGAAACCTACAGCCACAGCTTTTCCAACATTTGAGTTGCCTGTGTAAGTTATTTTTGTATGCTGTATGCAAGGATAGTAAACTATATAAAGATACACTTCTAATTTTGGGATAATTTACTTATAAAGTAAAACAAGACCACAACTATAGCATTCCATCTTTGATTCAATAATTGTCTTATAAAACCGACTGAGCAATGACATAATCATTTTAAAAGGTGGAATAAATATTTTGAAATTCATCATGGAGAGTCCTTTCGCAAAAAGTTTAGCTAACAAAATCTTTGAAGTGCCGAACAATAGTTCATGTTAATATTGGTCGGGTTCTGGACAACTTACGTTTATAAAAGTGTTCCACGTGAAAACTCAATTAGATTGTTTTTCTAACTGTCTATTTTCTAATATATTATTAAATTAATAAACGTGGCATTCCTTTTTATTCTAAATTTAATTAAGCATATTTCTAATTTGGTTATATTTCTTGATAATTGTGCCTATGACGATAATGGTTGCCTATGATTTTTTCTATGAAATATGGGTTTATATACTGATTTATTCTATTTATTTCACAGTAACTGTGTAAATAAGTATATTAGATATTCTATATTTCAATTACTTTAATAAATTGTGAATAAATATGTAATTTTATAATAAATTATTAAAAGGACACTCTGGAAACCGACACGGTTACCTTTTCATGGTTGATAAATTAGTAATTACTAGGGATGAGCGAATATATTGATCACAGTGATTATCCACAGTGAATTCTTAATCAGCTTTGACCATTTAGTTTAGCGCGCCAATCACAGTGATTACAGTTTTACATTATTCGCTTCGTGTTTCACCATTCACCGTTTAGGATGTCACCATTAGCATCCACCGTTTAGAATCGCTAATTTGTGTATACAAAGGCAAACAATACTGGGTTAATTTATTAATTATTTTAATATTAAGTGTAATATAATGATATCTATCGTAAATGTGACTACTATTAAATAAAGAACTTCAAATTGAGGATAGTCATACTTACGTAATACCGATATATCGAAAATCTTAAATGAAATAAATTGCAATCATTCCTAATTTTAATAATAATTATTTTAAAAATCAATGAAAATAGTACTTTATACATCTATGCTTTTCTATTTTTTAGAAGGTAGTTTAAATATATAAAAAATATGTAAGTAATTATATAAAATTAAATTTTTATGAAAAGAATAAAACGAATTAAAAAGTATGACTCGTATTACAAAATTATCTATTCAAGAATTCCTATCCTTTCAATATCTGTGAATAGGGCAATATCTTCATAAAAACAAGGTTGATTATTTTCACTGAACTACGACAAACAGTTCTAAGAGCAAATAGCTTATGAATGAATTATTTTAAATGAGAATCACCATTCACCGTTCACTGTATAGAAATATACTATATTTTTACAAAGCAAACGGTGAACGGTGAAACGCTCACTTATTGTTAACGGGGATTACAATCACTGTTAAGAATCACTGCTTTTGAAATCACCGTTTTCACTGTGAATGTAATATCACCGTTAAGATCATCACTAGTAATTACTAGTTAATTGACACGAATAGAGGTAAGATTTGCTAATAGTAGTAATAGGTGCTTTCTTTCCGAATAGCCAACCCCCACTTAAGTCATTAAAAAGAAAATTGCAATCCCGTCCTCTGCGTGACGAAATATGAAAGCTTAGATGAAAGTACTAATAAATAAATTTAAGAGAATCAATTAATTCTGATTAATTTGAGGCAAGATTCCGGCTAGATTAGTGTGTTGAAACGACTGGATATACTCCGAAACCCGCCAACATATCCAGGCCTGTATCCAGGGACACGCAGTAATGTTAAATTGGTTTCTCGCTTTCTTCTCTTTTTTACCGCTTATTAGGCATCTCGACGCTTTCATATCCGTATTTTTCAATTCGGTAATTTATGAGTACCTAAGTACTGTATTACAAGATATGAACAGTTCTGCAACTTTCTTGTAAATTTATGTATTTCAATTTTAAGTAGTAGCAATCTAATAAAACTGTGCGGTATATGTTTACATTCAATGAGTGTGGGAACCGAACGTGTAAATTTTGCAGTCGTAATAAGAAAAAACTGCATGACGAAAGTTCCTGTTTGTACTTACCATATTACTGTTTCATAATTTATATCTCCTTAATCTCCTGGGCAGCGATAGTTACAAATAAGGATGCCCATTACAGAGCACACGCATGTCGCCGTGGATGGGGATTCGGTTGCACGCGCACTGACTATATTTTATATGTTCAGTTAGGAGCATCGAATTCCAGACACAAATAATTGGCTACTCTAAATATGCCTTTCATATAGAGATTTATTGACATTAGACATTTATTAATGTTTCATTGACATTTAAAAGTATGCCCAGAGTTTTTCTTAATGAAGCGCGAAAATCAAGAACAATAGCAAAACTTGAGGAAGGATGGTCTTTAAGAGCTGCTGCCGCGCACCTTAATGTGAGTAAGTCTACAGAATACATAAAAAACGCTGGGAGCATTACCACACTGTTCAAACAGCTCCAGGTTCTGGTGGTCGACATGTTACTACTGTAGACGAAGACCTCGCTTTAATTGACCACATGAGAGGACATCCTTTTCAGACAGCGAAATCTCTAACACAATTTCCTGGATCTAAGTGGAGTGCTCGGAAAGAATAAAGGAGCATGGATTAAGATGTAGAATTGCGACCAAGAAACCATTTTTGAGTGGCATAAATAAAAAGGCACGTTTAGAGTTCGCTAATTTGTATTTAAATTGTGACGAAGATTTTTGGAGTACTGCTTTCCGCGATGAAAAGGTTTTTAGCTCTAGTTATAATGGGAAATTACGTGTTTACAAACCTCCAAATTCTCAGTACCAAGAAAGATATATTCAGCAAGATCGATAGAGCGGCAGATTCTCCGTTAACGTGTGGGCATGGATAACTTTTGAAAGATTAGGGATTTGCCATCAAATTGAAGAACGATTAATGGGACTTGTAAACAGAAATTGATTGGAAAATGTAATGCTGCCTGGAAAGTTTTCCAGATGGTAACTTTACATTTCAACATGATAGTTGCCCATGTCATACCGCAATAACCGTTAGGGAATGGTTGGTTACCAAAAATATTCAAGTTTTGACGGTGGCCTGCGAAGAATCCACGCTTGAACCCAATTGGGAACGTTTGGGGATATATTGTCAAAAAGCTATATAGAAATAATTTTAGATCGATGAAGAGAAACGAGCTTTGGCAAACTGTTCATGGTGCCTGGCAAGATGCTACTGAAAATTATGACACAAGAAGCTTAATTCAAAGAAGGAGGAGACGACTACAATTGGTATTAGATCATAATGGTGGTCCAATAAAATACTGATACAATTGTATACTTATTTAAACATTCAATTTCTTCATTATCTTGACATACAATTTTTATTGAATTGTTTATGACTTACGCACGCATGACATTGATACATAACGTAAAGCTACAAACTGACAGTAAAATACCCGTTTACAATAGTAAATATGAATTTTGAAAAAAACTGCTATACTAGTTATAAATATGCTTTCTACACTTTACGAAGCTATTTTATTCGAATTTTTCATAGAAAAAAAAATTCGCCCTTAATTCACGCCTTTAATAGCTTAGTGGTAGAGCAATGTTCCGGCAAGCCCGAGGTCGTGGGTTCGAATCCTACTTAAAGGCGAATTTTTTCTATGACAAATTCGAACAAAATAGTGTCGTACGATGTAGAAAGCATATTTACATTGATATTACTTCGCAAAAATGCAATAAATTTGTACAACTGCCATACTACGAGCAAGATATGTAAACCAAGGGATCCTCACAAAGGTTTCGAATTCACGCCTTGAATAGCTTAGTGGTAGAGCAATGGTCCGGCAAGCCAGAGGTCGTGGATTCGAATCCTACTTAAAGGCGAATCTTTTTTCTATGAAAAAAATTAAAAATAGCGAATAAAATAGCGTCGTAAAGTGTAGAAAGCATATTTACATTTATATTACTTCGCGAAAATGCAATAAATTTGTACAACTGCCGTACTACGGGCAAGATATATATCATCTGTTTCCTTGAAGTAACTCAAGGCATTCCACAAATGTTTCGAATTCACGCCTTTCATAGCTTAGTGATAGAGCAATGGTCGGGCAAGCCAGAGGTAGTGGGTTCGAATCCTACTTAAGGGCGAATTTTTTTTTCTATGAAACATTCGAATAAAATAGCGTCGTAAAGTGTAAAAAGCATATTTACATTTACATTACTTCGCGAAAATGCAATAAATTTGTGCTATACTAGTTGTCTGGAATTCCATGCTCGCGACTGTACATATTGTCATGGATTTTCCTTGGACAAGTAAGGAAAAAGATTGAATTATTAGTGAACTCTGTACTAGGGACAATTTATAAAAAAATTAGCTATTTCACTTGTATATTTATTTATTTCAGATGGGGATCGATATATCTAATATTTTATAAATAAGATATTTAATGTATGAAATTGTGATTAGCCCTCGTATATTTAGGTGGACCAAAGAAATTGAATTTGCCGCTTTTTCGGATATTATATTTGATAAAATGTATTGTCTGTATATTTTGATTTGATAGATGGTAGGGATAGCCAGGCGGATATGAAGAATTTTTCATTTTTGATTTAGAGGTATCTTGACTGTTAAAGTGTTCAGTTTAAAGAATAAAATAATCAATTTTGTTCTTTGTGTTATATAAAATCGGTCTGTATTTTGTTTTGCATTTAATGTAAGGTGCAAGTAATCGTAATTCGATTTTTGCGAAGTTTTTCATATTTATTTGAAATCTTGTGGAAAAAGATGCCTCTCGTGTATTTTAAAATCACACAAAAACTTAATGTAAGTTGATAAAAATTATTTTATTTATTTATTAGATATTAGGATTATTTTCAGTGCTATAAATTTTGTATTTATTGTAATAATAATGTGTTTGAAAGTAGTATATGGATATTAGCGAAAGCTTGTCATGTTTTTTTTTAAGGGAAGTTGTTTTTCTTAATATTATACTTCGAGAACATTTTTTTTTGAATTTAAGGTTGGAGGAATTGTAGTGGGGATTGACCTTGTCATGTTATTTGATGCATGAAAATATTTCAACTAGCGTGAGTTTTGAAAACTAATTTGTTTTTGATATTTGTTTGAAGGGGTCACAGTAGAGGTTAAACTTGACAGATTTCACTAATATTTATTAGTTTTATATTTGATCGTGTTTCACAAGAGGTTTTTCTCTGTGTGCGAGTCAATGTTCACAAAGAGTGTTTCCTCATTGCTACTGTTTAATGACGCTTTAGCACCCTATACACTTTGTAGAGGGATTTTTTTCTTTTTTATTTTTTAAATATATATATTAGTGTAAAGGAAAAATGTGTGTATAAATTATCTGACACCTTGTGTTTTAATTTTTAATATACCGGTATCCGAGAGGATCGACCCAGAGACGTAAGCTCAAGGATTCTACTAGACTGAATAGCCGGCGATATAAGCTGTAGTGGGAATTAAAATTAAATAAAGCAATTTCAAAGTAAAATCCACTGCACAATTGGCAGCCCAACGTGTCGGCGATTTGAAGATAAGCAAATAATTTGGAAATAAAATGATATAATTCAAATATGGAAAATATAATGGAAAATTTAATTCAAATAATGGGTAACGCTGGTTACATACATGAAGAGGGAGACGACGAGGTAGACAGTCAACAGATGATGGATATGATGCATGCCATAATGAATATGATGCAACAAAATCATAAGGAGATGGAAATGAGGATGAATAGGATAGAACAACAACAAATGGGAATGATACAACGACAAGTAGATATGGAGAGTAAAATAGAAGAGATAATAAAAAAAAGGGTATCAAGAAACAGTAACAATCAAATAAACAAAGAAAACACAATAAGTAAAATTAAAATAATACACGTCGAGGAAAAACAAGCAATAACAGAACAGGAATCAATAATAATGGAACAAGAAGAAAAGGAATCGATAATAATGCAACAAGAAGAAAACGAATCAACAATTACAAAAGAAAGTTTAAAGGACGTGCCTGGGGAGAAATCTATGCCACAGGACGAAGGAAATGATATGGATATAGAAATAGGAAGAAGAAATAATCAAATCAGGGTAAGCGAAGAAATTATATTAAATAAAATTAAGTTTGAAACTAATGAGAAAACAGAATTCAATATAATAAAAACAAATGCTAAATTAGAATGTAGGATGAAAGAAAGTATTCACGATAAAATGAGCAATAAATTAATTAAACAAGCAATTGGCGTTAATAATATTAACGATAGACGAAATAAAATTAAAAAGAAATTGATTTCTAGAAATATCATTTATAAATATAATTTGAATAATTATCTTGAAAGTAAACGCAAAAATTCCCGTAATGCTAATTTTAAAATCAACTGTTTTTTAAATAACATAAATCAGACCCATGTCAATAATAAAAAGTTAGAATATGATACTCTGAAAATTAGGAAGTATAGGGGTACTAAATTTAAATTAAATAGACCCACATTTTATAGTAAGGTAAAAGTAAAAATGAAACTACAAATGATTTACTGTCGGATATTTTTGAATAGGCCCAACTTAATAATAAATTTTGTTGTAAACTATTTAGAGGAATATGCGAGATATAAGGATTTTTGCTTTTGAAATAACTAATTGGAATGTGTTGTAACAAAAGGATATATAAATAAAAATTTGGAAAAGTAAATAGGATTTGATAAATGATACTGAAATGGATTTAACGTAATAGATAATTAGGATTAGATTATTAGTATAAGAAGAGGATGTAGAAGAAAAATAAAAAAGTGTTTACTGAATTTCGTCGGGATAAAAAGTATATGATATTGAATATGAAAAAAATTTTCGTCGGTAATATATGAAATAAATATATGAAATATGATATTGAAAATGAAAATGTATTTATAGAAAAAATTTTCGTCGGTATATTTAAATAGAATTTTCGTCGATATATAAAAAAATTATTATGATAATAGAGAGATATATATATATATTGTTGAAATAAAATTATGGTATTTATGAATATATAGAAAAAGAATTATTGGCATGTGAAAAAAGGTTAATGAATAAAAATATTTGAATAGGATGGTTTACGATGTGCTGATTTAACTGACCTGGTAATAAATTGGATTAAGCAAATGGATATATATACAGAATGAGTTATAAAATAAAATTTATTGTTGACATAATTAATAAAAATTTATCTGCGTATAAAAAAATTATTGATAAAGGGAATTGCGTTGAAAAAAAATTAAAACTATATAAATATAGGAAGAAATTGGGCTCATGATATTATTGTTGATTATTATTATTATTATTATTATTGCTTGGAAATTAATGGTGTTATGAATTTGTTTATTATGATGATGATTTGATATATGAGATTTTGATGCTATGTTTTTCTTTTATTTATGAAAATTCGTTGGGAACATTCATGTCCATGTGATCGAGAGAGTGCTCGAGGATTCGACGGGGATGACTGCTGCTTCGGCGTGTTCCTTCGTCTGTGATGTTTGTAACGAAATCCATTCGAAAATGTCAAGCAAAATGACATTAACTATATAAAATGTCAAGCAATATGACATTAAGATGAATTATGTCAAGTAAAACGACATAAAAGATAAAATGTTTTAAGTCAAATAAGACATTTATATATTCAAAATTATATACAGAATGTATATGGAGAAGTTGAAAATGTTTACCACACTACAGCATCAGAACGACGTGGATCCTGTTCAACACTAATACAACAAGTGAGTGCCGAGAACCAAGACAGGGTGCGGTACTGTCTCGAGTGCTGTGCTGAAGATTATCCTTGAAAAAAGCTCAGTGATGTTCTGACTTTGTTCTCGGATAATTTCGGGGAATTATGTCATGGATTTTCCTTGGACAAGTAAGGAAAAAGATTGAATTATTAGTGAACTCTGTACTAGGGACAATTTATAAAAAAATTAGCTATTTCACTTGTATATTTATTTATTTCAGATGGGGATCGATATATCTAATATTTTATAAATAAGATATTTAATGTATGAAATTGTGATTAGCCCTCGTATATTTAGGTGGACCAAAGAAATTGAATTTGCCGCTTTTTCGGATATTATATTTGATAAAATGTATTGTCTGTATATTTTGATTTGATAGATGGTAGGGATAGCCAGGCGGATATGAAGAATTTTTCATTTTTGATTTAGAGGTATCTTGACTGTTAAAGTGTTCAGTTTAAAGAATAAAATAATCAATTTTGTTCTTTGTGTTATATAAAATCGGTCTGTATTTTGTTTTGCATTTAATGTAAGGTGCAAGTAATCGTAATTCGATTTTTGCGAAGTTTTTCATATTTATTTGAAATCTTGTGGAAAAAGATGCCTCTCGTGTATTTTAAAATCACACAAAAACTTAATGTAAGTTGATAAAAATTATTTTATTTATTTATTAGATATTAGGATTATTTTCAGTGCTATAAATTTTGTATTTATTGTAATAATAATGTGTTTGAAAGTAGTATATGGATATTAGCGAAAGCTTGTCATGTTTTTTTTTAAGGGAAGTTGTTTTTCTTAATATTATACTTCGAGAACATTTTTTTTTGAATTTAAGGTTGGAGGAATTGTAGTGGGGATTGACCTTGTCATGTTATTTGATGCATGAAAATATTTCAACTAGCGTGAGTTTTGAAAACTAATTTGTTTTTGATATTTGTTTGAAGGGGTCACAGTAGAGGTTAAACTTGACAGATTTCACTAATATTTATTAGTTTTATATTTGATCGTGTTTCACAAGAGGTTTTTCTCTGTGTGCGAGTCAATGTTCACAAAGAGTGTTTCCTCATTGCTACTGTTTAATGACGCTTTAGCACCCTATACACTTTGTAGAGGGATTTTTTTCTTTTTTATTTTTTAAATATATATATTAGTGTAAAGGAAAAATGTGTGTATAAATTATCTGACACCTTGTGTTTTAATTTTTAATATACCGGTATCCGAGAGGATCGACCCAGAGACGTAAGCTCAAGGATTCTACTAGACTGAATAGCCGGCGATATAAGCTGTAGTGGGAATTAAAATTAAATAAAGCAATTTCAAAGTAAAATCCACTGCAATATGTTCTGGATGTGTCCAGTCTTAAGGTGGCTACGATATAGTATAGTTATTTCGGGTAAAGTAAAAAATAATAAATCAATAATGTCGAAAGCTATAAAAATACCGTTCTACCACGAAGTTCCGTATTTAGTTTACGCTGGTACTACAATTAAATACAAAGTTTGTGAAATACCGCTCTCATGGGTAGGGGCCGAATTGGTTCCCGCGAATTTTTTGTCAAATATTAAATATTCTTCATTTAAAACAACTTTTTATTTCAATAAATTATAATTTTTTATTAAAATTTTTCTTTTATACCTATTAATACCCCATTTCAAAATATTTCAAATGTCATTTCAAAGGTCGAATTCGTTCTCCCAATAGGGTCGAATTGGCTTCCGTGCATTAAATGAGACTTCTTGGAATTAGTCCTAATAAATACTCTCACTTACATCATCTGTAGAATAGCTCATATTTGCAACTGTAGCTCATATTTGCAATAAGGGAAAAATGTAACAATACAAAAAGTTCAATAAAAATGCTCGTTTATTACCCAAGTATCTGTTTATTAATCATACTATTTACATGTTGCACATAGGTTAAAGAATTAAAAAAAAATTAAACAAGTTTTAATGAGTATTAATTTTAGATTGATACGCCATTGCCTTAACAGTAGTAACAGTAAGTTTCAAATGAAACAGACATGCAATATATACGTCTGTAACTGTACACATGGGAAATACACCTCGTATTTTCCAGCATTTACTTCTGCTTAAGACACGTGTATTGTCCATGTGTACAGTTACAGACGTGTATATTGCATGTCTGTTTCATTTGTAACAAATGCGTAATACGTGCTTATCGTATTGATATACTTAAACCTTTTTTTGTATAAACTAAGTTTGTCGATCTGATTTAAACGTAAAGCCTCTATTTTGTTATTTACAAATTCCTGTCTTTTTAGTATCTTTTTATCGTAAATTTTGACTACAGCAGATACACTTCTTTGTTTTATATAGGAATCAATCTTAAAAATTAAGAAGGATTCTTAAAAAAATGTGTATATTTGGATGAGGGCTACAAAAACTAGCATTAAACTTAGAATGAAATGCTTCGCATGCATTGGTTGTCCGCAGTGTGTTCTGCCCACATATAAGGAGCAAAAAGAGAATCTTCAAGAATGTAGTTGTCTACTAAATAGTCAAGAAATTTGATCACAGCTGCATCTTCCTGTGGAATTGCAGCTAGGTCCATCGCAGAACAGTCTCCAAATTCGTTTGGATTCAAAAACGGAAAGCCAAAAAAAACGTATGTCAAAAATTTTGCGGTTTCCGTTTCCTCTTTATTATATTCTCCAGCAAGTCCAAGCTTCTGAATTTGTCTATACCTACAATTATCATTGATCAATATCTTATAAATGACATAATTTTCTCTTTTTGACTTACCATGCCTGGCCTAAATGAAACCGACATCCTCGTAACTTAGCGCAGGGAATAGAAATTTCAAAATCCACAGTAATAGTAGTTGATCTTAAGTTAATTTTGAGCGGTATATAGTGTCCATTTATTACTCCATGAACACTAAACAATTGCAAAAAGTATTTTGTGCAATATTCAAAAGTTCCGCCCATATACAGTACTCATGAACTTCTTTCACATTTCTAGTCAGTTTTGAAATATGAGATTTAGCTTGATACATATTTTTTCTAATTCGATGTAAGTCAGTAGTAGTTAAGGTTTCAACATCGTTATTTCTTAATTCGGAGTGAATAATTTTTGAGGGATTCTCACAAATATCGTCCACTGCCCTTCGTTTTAATTTACTACTTACAGTTTGCCTGTTGAGTAAATTTTCAGAGAGTTTATCGTGATTATGATTTGCAAACACATCAATCAACATAGTTCCGTCGCCGTCACCTTCGGTTTTCACAAATGCTTTACATGACCGAACACTACACGCCCATCTTTTAACACCACCGGCCAGCATCTTCTCATAGCCAAACTTAAAGCCATCTATTTCACGAATTTTGTATTTTATCGTAGTACCAGCGTAAACTAAATACGGAAATAATATACTTATTAATTTCTGTACCTCGTGGTAGAATGGTCTTTTTATAGCTTTCGATTTTATAGATTTATTATTTTTTACTTTACACGAAATAACTATGCTATATCCCAGCCGCTTTGAGACTGGATACATAGGAAACATATTGCTATGGATTTTTCCCTAAATTGTATTTGAAATTTATTTAAAAATAAATGTACATTGTTTTTGGATATCTGTGTATATCCGTTAATATTTAGATAATATATGTGTAAGCAAAAACTAGTTTTATGAAGGTCTTTATGTGAAAGCGAACGTAGTGACGATATTGAGGGAGAGACGAAGTTATACCTTTAGACAAGAACGTTCTTTTTCTTTAATATATATATATATATATATAGGTATATATATTTTTAATTAAATTCTGGTTGAATTTATTGAATTAATTAGTTGTTGGTTTTTGATTTTCAATTCCCGTATATTCGACGAGATTGTATTCTTGTAATTTTGATAGTATTTGTTTAAAAAACGTTTTTCTTGTCAACGTGTCTCCTATATAATTTTTTATGTAAGTAAAGATATATATTTATAAGACGTCTTATTAATTCAAAGAGTTTTTTAAGATTGTATATTAATTGTATTAATATTATTAGTTAAGAGTCTTAATTAGTTGAGATAAATGATAAAGAATATTTTTAAAATTTCTACGTAAAAAAAAAATATATTTGTAAAATTTTATTCGTTTGGAATTCAAGGGAAATTTTTTGTTACATGTGAGCGCGCATAGTAGTTTTTTTATCGTGTTTTCAAGTTTGATTATACTATGTTGTTCTCTGGGGAGAAATTAAAAATAAACTTTGTTATTTTAATTAAGTTGATCGGAAGTCATTAGAGGAAGTTTTAATTCACTTAGCGGTCATATTCAGTGAATTGTTTTACCTCAGAAGTTGTATATTGTTTAAATACACAATCTTTATAGTTTATAAAGATAGATTTTTTTCTTTTTTTGATTTTTTTTTTGTATTAAATATTCATTAAATTTTATATTGTGCTCGCTTAATTTAATAAACCTTTTACTGCACATTTATTATTAAAAGAAGTAAATTATTAAAAAGATAACTATCATATTTGTCAAGTACGTTTGATTGGCGCCTAGTAATATTCCAGTTCCACGTTTCCGATTGGAACCCTGAGAAGAAAGAAGTCTCATTGTTGGATATCAACTGGCTGAGTATCCTAGTTGGGTAGATTAGTTGTGGATGGTGGTGCAGTAAATATATAAACCACAATTCATAGCATATTTTTGGCGAGGCCAAACCTGGGGCGAACAGAAATAGCATATATTTTTGGCAAGGCCAAAGTTGGTGTGGAACAGTAGCAGTATTGGTTGAAAGCAAAAAACAGAGCACAAAGATGGAAGCAAGGGCAATATTAGGTCAAATAAATCAAGAAAAAAACCATACATGAAGAGGGGCACGACAGGGTAAACAGGGATAAGAGTATAATGGACATATTAATAGGAATGCAGGAAAGACAGAAAAGAATGGAAGAAAAGATGGATGTAATGATGGGAAAAATAATGGCGTTAAATAACACGGGTCAACACAAAATTTGACCTTGACTTTAAAGCATAAAATTTCGATATTTTAGGTCGTAATTAGACGAAAAAAAATATATGACATGAAAAAGTTTGCTTTTATATTTAGGAGACCGATTGAACGATATTTTTCAAAATCTGTGGTTTTAATTTTTAATTGAAAATGAAACCATTCTAATAAATATGTTTATTATTTTTATTAAGTTTTACTATCAAAATAACTTACAAAAAAGTGGAAAATAATTTAAAAGTGCACGCTTTTACTTTTTCTTTTATGTTCACAACTACTTTCTCTCAATAAACCCCAAATACAGTTTCCCATCATGTTTTCATTGTGATCAATACAATGAAAACTTGGAAGAAGCAGATAAAAGAGAATTTGCAGGACAACAAATGAAGCATATGGAAAAACAATTAATAAAGAAAATAGAAGAAGTAAGAAAAGAGAAGAATGAAATAAATGTACCCACTTATATTCCTGTACCTGTACAAAATGAAGTGTTACCTAAATTTTATGGGATGTCAAACACAAACCCTATGTGTTTCTTAAAGAAAATAAAAGCCAGTTTGGAAGATCTGCCAGGGGACGAAAGAAAGTTGCAAAAGATTGGAAACTGTCTGAAGGATGATGCTATGGTTAGGTGGGAGATGGTGTCAGATGAGGTGACAACAATGGATGAATTTGAAGCCAGGTTCACAAATCAATTCTGGGGACGAAACAAGCAGACTAGGGTAAGACAAGAATTATTATTTGGTAAATATAGAGTAGGAAATAATGAAACAAGAGAAACCTATGTTGTGAAAAGGTACTCTGTATTAAAATATTTAACCCCTAAGATAAGTGAATTAGGTTTGGTTTCACAATTAAGTAGACATTTTGATTTAAACGACCATACTCAAATAGATAGAATGGCTTCCCCAAATAGAGTAGGAAATAATTCAGATAGAGATAATGTAAAAGATAGAATTATAGATCAAAAGAAATGCACAGGTACGAGGTATAAAGATACAAGGCCTAATTTTAATTTAGAATCTGTAAAAATAGATGTAAAGAATAAATCAGAACTTGCTAGTAGTATGGATTTTTGTTAGGGCCAACCAAAAAGACAGAAAGTTTTGCATTGTTATATGATAAGTCAGATTGCGCGATAAATACTAGTTTGCCACACATTAAAGTTAATATAGGAAAAATGGAATGTTATTGTTTAATTGATTCTGGTGGTGAAACGTCATTTTTGGATGAAAAAGTTGTTGAATGGTTAATTAAGAATGAGGAAGGGAAATATGTACCCACAAAAAAAATTACAATTGTTTCAGCTACGAAAAAGATAATAGCTATAGTTAATAAAATTTATGTAATTGAATTTGAAATAGAAAATCATAAATTTATCGGAGAATTTATTGTAGTAAAAAGTTTAGGAAGAAATGGGATATTGGGAATAGATTTGTAAGATAAAATTAATGCAATAATAGATATTAATAAAAAGAAAATAATAGTTAATAATAAGAATGTGCAATGGATCCAGGAGGCTGGAGAGGAAGAGAAAATAATTAATAATATGCAGAAATTAAACTGTATGGATAAAATAAATAATATGGAAGAAAATGAAGTAGCAGGAGTATTGGAAGAAAAGGAGTTAATGGTGTTAGAAGAAATGGATAAAGAAAATGATGGAGAAGTGGAATTTCCCGAAGATATTAATTCGTTGAATATAGATTGTAATGAAAAATACGAAGAAGTTAAAATAATAATTAGGAAAAATATAGAATTAGTAAACAAGTTTCCCAGTATCGCCAGAAATTATCGACATTCGTTAGAAGTAGATGAGACAAAACCTTTTAAAATTAAAAATTAGCCCATTCCGAAGAATATTCAACAACAGGTAGAAGAGGAAGTGAAGAAGATGTTACAAGATGGAATAATAGAACAAGGCAAAACGAGGTATGTAAATCCGTTAGTTGTGGTTAAGAAGAAGTCAGGAGACATTAGATTATGTTTGGATGCGCGCAGACTTAATGAGCGAACAAAAGCTCAATTTGAAACTCCGATAACAATTGAAGCATTATTGTCGAAATGTGTCAATGCAAAAGTTTATAGTAAATTGGACTTGAGGAGTGCTTTTTAGTTGGTATCATTAGAAAAGGAATCCAGGAAATATTGTGGCTTTATGGTTGTTGGAAAAGTAGTATCAGTTTAGGACTGCACCCTATGTATTAAGCAGTTCTGCAGCGGCGTTAATAAGGGCTATGCAACAAATACTGGAACCTTACGAAGATTATGTTGTACATTATATAGATGATATTTTAATATATAGTAAGAATTATCAGGAACACCTGGAACATGTAAGAAAGATAATGGAAATATTGGTAAGCGAAGGATTAAAAGTAAATATTAAGTGTGAATTTTTTAAGAGTGAAATAAAGTTTCTAGGGTATAATATAAGTCCTAGATATGTCAGTGTGGATCAAAGTAAGCTGGAGATAATTAAAGAATATCCACGTCCTAAAAATGTAAGAATGTTAAGAGGGTTCTTAGGCATAATTAATTATTATAAACGTTTTATTCCATACCTGGCACAAACAAGTGCACCATTGTATGAAATCCTTAAAAAGAATGTTAAATTTAGTTGGAATGATGAGAGAAAGAAAGCTTTTGAAAGTTTAAAGAAAGAATTTTATAACCAGTTAGTTTTGATTTTGCCAGATTTTAATAAACAATTTATATTAAGAGTAGACCCAAGTGATGTCGCAATTAGTGGAGTTTTAATCCAAATTAATAATGAAGGTATAGAAGAACCGATATGTTTTATATCTCGAATCTTAAAAAGCTACGAAGTTAAATATACTATTAGTGAGAAAGAAATGTTAGCTGTAGTACACGCGGTTCAAAAGCTTAGATTTTATTTATTGGGCAAGAACTTCATAGTAGAAACAGATCATGCTGCGTTGACATCACTTTTGAGTACAAGGTTTAAAAATAATAGAGTGTATCGTTGGTCTTTGTTATTGTCAGAGTATAATTTTGAAATTAGGCATATAAAGGCAGTACTAAATGTTACTGCCGATGCCTTATCGAGAATGTATAACAATAAAAGTAATTTTAATTATGTTGAACTAAATGAATATAATAGAGAACATGCTGAGGGTGCTTTTGAGTATGAGGTGATCCTTCAGGTCCAACGGGATGAAAGTTTTAATAATTTTAAAAGAGGTATTAAGGAATTAAGATAATTAATAAAAGTTTTATTGTGCGAGAAGATTTAATTAATGGAAAAATATTGGCAATTAAAGTTATGTAATGGTTATTGATGTTTATGCTTGACAAGCATTATTACAAATTATTATTTTTTCTCTTGTATACGGAATCCATGTAAGTGACAAATGTCCAGGAGGTTGAGAATGATATCAACTATTCGCCGACTACTGTTTACTCTGGAGTGTTCTTCGTCTGCGATGTATGGGACAAGGCCTATTAATATGTCAAAACACAAAATGACATAAATAGCAGAAATAGTTTTGAAATTGGTGATTCCGTTGTTATAAGAAGAGTTAATGATGTATCACATTGGTGGTCTGCAGCTGTTCGCTTCACAGGTGCACATCGAGGAAGATTGCCCAGAATGAAACTGTGCATCGCCTGAGTGCGGGGAACAGTAGTGACAGTGCGAGAAACTGTTAATTTTCTGCGAGTACGGATAACTATATGATGAATAAGATTTTGACATGTCAAGGCTTATCCATTATATAGTTTTGGGGAATTGCTATGGATTTTTCCCTAAATTATATTTGAAATTTATTTAAAAATAAATGTACATTGTTTTTGGATATCTGTGAATATCCGTTATAATTAGATAATATATGTGTAAGCAAAAACTAGTTTTTTGAAGGTCTTTATGTGAAAGCGAACGTAGTGGCGATATTGAGGGAGAGACGAAGTTATACCTTTAGACAAGAACGTTCTTCTTCTTTAAAATATATATATATATATATATATATATATATATATATATTTAATTAAATTCGGGTTGAATTTATTGAGTTAATTAGTTGTTGGTGTTTGATTTTCAATTCCGTATATTCCTGTATTCCTATATTCCTGTATATTCGACGAGATTGTATTCGCGTAATTTTGATAGTATTTGTTTAAACAACGTTTTTCTTGTCAGCGTGTCTCCTATATAATTTTTTATATAAGTAAAGACATATATTTATAAGACGTCTTATTAATTCAAAGAGTTTCTTAAGATTGTATATCAATTGTATTAATATTATTAGTTAAGAGTCTTAATTAGTTGAGATAAATGATAAAGAATATTTTTAAAATTTCTACGTAAAAAAAATATATTTGTAAAATTTTATTCCTTTGGAATTCAAGGGAAATTTTTTGTTACATGTGAGCGCGCATGTAGTAGTTTTTTTTATCGTGTTTTCAAGTTTGATTATACTATGTTGTTCTCTGGGGAGAAATTAAAAATAAACTTTGTTATTTTAATTAAGTTGATCGGAAGTCATTAGAGGAAGTTTTAATTCACTTAGCGGTCATATTCAGTGAATTGTTTTACCTCAGAAGTTGTATATTGTTTAAATACACAATCTTTATAGTTTATAAAGATAGATTTTTTTCTTTTTTTGATTTTTTTTTGTATTAAATATTCATTAAATTTTATATTGTGCTCGCTTAATTTAATAAACCTTTTACTGTGCATTTATTATTAAAAGAAGTAAATTATTAAAAAGATAACTATCATATTTGTCAAGTACGTTTGATTGGCGCCTACTAATATTCCAGTTCCACGTTTCCGATTGGAACCCTGAGAAGAAAGAAGTCTCATTGTTGGATATCAACTGGCTGAGTATCCTAGTTGGGTAGATTAGTTGTGGATGGTGGTGCAGTAAATAATATATAAACCACAATTCATAGAAATATGTACATATAAAATGCGCGTACAACTGAATCCCCATCCACTGCGACACTGCGTTTGCTCTCCAATGGGCATCCATAGTTTTAAATGGTTAGTCTTTCCAGTCCAAAATCAATCAAAAAATAAATAATGAAATCGTAAGTGATGATTTGATCTAAAATTGTTACAAAAAATAAGTCGCTATTTACTTACATCATTTTATTGAAAGAAAATAAAAATATTATCGCAGGTACGATGCACGGTGTGCGCTGGAATTTTTTAAACTGTTTTATTTGAATTCTATAAAATTTTAGTTTATTTGTGCAATACTACAAACTAAATACGTAATCTAGTTAATTACGAAGAGCATTCAAATTTAAAATATAAATTCAAATTTTGAGAAATGTTAGAAACAAACGAGAAAACTGTATACACCAACGTGTATGAGACACAAGTGTGAATGAGAACGTTAATTACAGAATATATTGCTGACAAAACTGATATACCTATTCAAGATGATCGTATTATTACAGCTTGAAGTATTACTTCACCATTGAATACAATTGGAGTACAAGTATACCCACGTTGGATTCCGAACACTGTTAGGGGATCAGCACAAGACTGAACGGGATATTACTAATTTATTATTGACACAATATGAAGAAGATGGTGATGACTTTTTAGATTCTATTGTAACTACTGATGAAACCTAATTACATAATTTTACCCTTGAAACCAAAAGAGCATCGATGCCCTTCGCCAAAGAAAAAGTCAATTTTTTCAATAGGTAAAATATGGCTACATTTTTTTGGTATATGAAAAATTCTTATTACATAGATTTTCTGGCAGAACGAATGATAAACAGAGTACTATTCAAACTTGCTGGAAGGTCCAGGGAAAGCTGACGTATGGAACAAGCATAAAAGGCCAGAAATCTGTCGGTTCCTGGCAGGATAGCATTTGTCTTCATGTCGCTGCTCATACGATTTTAACTATTTAAAAATATAAGTGGACTGTTATTTCTCATTCGTCTCTTAATCCAGACATTGCCCCCTTAAATTTCCACGTGTCTTTTAAAAGAATTTTTTAGGAGAAAACTTCATTATAATCAAGTAGTCGAAGCTATTAGAGAATGCAAGTACCAGTTTTTTTCTCGGGAAATACGCAAGCTTCGTGAATGATGACGATAGTGTATTCAAGGACGTATATTAAAAAATGATCTCATGCAATTTTAGTATTGTTTGTTAATTTCTCTATAATTATTGAATTATAATTTATATTTAAACGTTCTTGGTAAAATTACATTATTATATATTTTACAAACTAAGGAATATTCATTTTAACTTTCAGATCAGATAAATATACATCATAATAAAATCTAACGATAGGATTTACACATTCCTGAATTTCTTTTAAAACAGGAACTTTTTCAGTGTTAATTTCAGGTATTTTTGATAAAAGGCACAAAACAATTATGTAAGTGTTTTCGTCATAATTGTTGCGAGAGAATCCCTCGATAAACTGGATTATTTGTTCTTGTTCTTCCTTAGCAATTTTTTCTAAAAATTGTGTTAAATGGTTAGAAAATGAAGGAATGATACTTGCACTGTATTTTTTTATATAACTATCTAACAAATCATTTACTTTAATTCCAGTCTGACAAGCGTCAAAATCGCTTTTAAAATATACATCAGTGAAAAGAAGCATAGCATAATCCATACAAATAATATTTGTTTGAATGATTGAAGTCCAGGTCATGATAAATTTTTCTACCAAATTATGGCATCGTTTCAATTCTAAAGTAATATTTAGAAAGCGCCGAAGAAAGCTAGTTATTACCAACCTTATTTTTGAATCATTACTTGAATTTATGTGTTTGTCTCCTACAAAATTTTTCAACACTCTAAAATTCTCTTCAAATAATTGTTGCTGGTATTTTTCTTGCACATCGAAAACACATTTCCAATGAAAATTGGAAGTATTTTCAAGACATGCAGTTTCTGTGATAACATGCTTTAAAAATTCCGTGTTCATATTAACAGTAACTTGTGATGGAATCGAATCTAATAATTCTATTCTTTTCTTCTTAATTTCCTTATCGATATTATTCGAAAAATTTTCGAATACAATTTCAATATAATCTGATAAATATTCGTGTGGTATATTTTCATACTTTAATAAAAACTTGTAAACATCTCTGTCTTGTTTATCAATCAATTTAAGATTTTTTTTGGTTAAAGTCCAAAGAGATTCACATGGATTTTCGATAAAATGTTTGACAGTTTTCATGAAAATAATATTTTTTAAAGATGCGTTTGTTTCTATCTCGCAAAATTCTTCTAGAACTTTGATATATTCTTCATGTAATAATAAATCTTTAGCCAAAATGAGAACTTGCTTTCTAATGGCTACCGTTTCATTAGAAAATTGCATTAAATGACGTTTAATATGTAATTCCGGGGTATGGTAGGCCACACTTTGTAATGGAGTTAAAGCGTATTTAAAATTGTAGCGAGTACAAAACTTTGGAATCAGTGGAAAAATATACAGAGGATCTCCAAGTTTGTGAAGATTTTTTATTAGCGTTCTGTATAGTAATCTATTTTGGAATTTTTTTAAATTCGTCTGCACATCGGGACTTACTAGTAAAGGTAATACAAATTCGGAAAGCGCATCTGGTGTTAAAATAGAAATAATTTTAAAAGAAATATTTATCTTATCTTTATCTCCACTGTGTAGATTATTTAAAGCACGTATTTTTATTTTTTGTGACGTATCTTTATCTAACAGTTTTTCTGCTTCTTTCAGAAATACCTCCATTCTAAAGCCGTTCAAACGTTCCATCACTTTATCGATGTTTTCTGCAATTTTTTCTGGACGATTTTTAAGGTACCACACTAGAATTTGGTAGTCCATTATTGTATTAGGCTGATAATTCCAAAACAAATTATGCCAAAACTCTGTATTAAAATTCTTTAGACCGAAGGTGATAATTTTTTGGCAAGTATAACAATTTTTCGATCGTACTTGATCAAAGAGGTAGTGGTAATTATCAAATGATATTTGAGGATTAGTAAAACGACTATTGTAATTGATCAGACACATTAAAAAATTAATACAAATAGACGGATAATCTTCGTGTTCTTTATACATAGGAATACATTCACCTAAATTTTCAATAATTTTCCTTTCGTATTTCTTATAGTCAGAAAAGCCAAATCCAGTAGGCATTTGTTTTATAAATTCTTTACCATGTTCTTGAGTGTATGTGTTACTTTCAATCAAATAACATATATATTTAATATAAAAATTATCGTGATAGAAAGTAGCTTTTGAAACTGCTATAATTTTTGCCATATCAGTTATGTACTTCCAGTATTTCTCGTTAAGATTTATTACATCAGGCCAACCAATAATATGATTGAAAAAAGTCGAAATTACATTTATATCATTTTGATATCTATTTAGAATAAATTCTAGCACATCTAAAAGAGCTTCTTTATCCCTATTAACGGCACAGGTTTTATACATCCAAATAACTAGTTGCGCCCGGGTATTCGCATCAGAACTATGTTGAAGTCTTTTTTTTATAATTGGAATTGATTTATAGGTTTGATAATAGTATACCAATTGTTCGTCCTTTTTCACCTAAAAGAAGCAGGATTAATAACATATAATAGAATTAATCTTATACAAACCAAGATGTCTAAAATATTTTCCCTTTCCTTAACGGGTATAATTTCGATGAAATCTTTGCAATACTCTGGATAATCTAATAAGTTCTTCTCGTATTTTTCTTTGAAAATTGTCGTTATTACTGAATATAATTCACGTTTTGGCAAAAAATTAATAAAGCTGTTGATATACCTATCCTGATATGTGTTAAGAAATTGGTCATGATCGTTTGAAAAAACATTTAAGAGGATGTTCTTAAAATTACCATCTTTTCTTGCAGTTTTATAAAGTTGATGTAAATAAAAATCACTTGCGTACTTTATAAAGTACACAAGTGATACATTATTATTAGCTCGAAATATATTTGTTGTCATGCGTTTACCAAATCTTAAACGAAATTTATATTTTTCACTCAATTTCCAGTACAACTTGGCGTCCGCTTTGGCGACAAACATTAAAGTTTGCTTATAAGCATTGAGAAAATTAAAATTGGCGTATTTCTTTTGCAGTATGTCGAAATAATATTCTATGAATTCTTTGTCTTTTTTAAATATACTTATTAGATGTCTGTTACTCAGTTTTGAATGAAACTTTGGAATTTTAGTTTTTATTAGCTCTATGCTGCATCCTGGCAAAAGTATTACTGCTATTTTTATTCCATATTTTTTCTCTAAGGCTGAAAAGTATTCATTCAGTAATGGTTCATTTTTTATGTTTTTACATATGCCATTCACTAATTTAAATTTTAATGAATATGAAACATATGGAAGAATATCATGGACGAAAGTATTAACATTAATATTCGAAAAAAAATCTGTAAATATTCTCCAATTTTTTAATAGTTTCCTCACTAACAAAGGACTGTTAGTTTTCAAGCCGTTTTGTAATAAATTGTATTGTTTAAATTGTATAATTATTTCGATTTTGAATAATTCTTCTGTCGGGTTCGTTGGTGAAATAGATGATATAAAATCAGTTAATTTATTCTTATCGGCTACACCAGATTCCAGTGATTTTAAAAATAAATTAAATTTTCTTCGTTTTTCTTGAATTGTTGTGCCATCAATGGAATGAAACTGTTGTGTTAATGCATCCATTTTGCTCTTTGAATCTGAAAAATAAAAAAGCATAATCACTTCGAAATAAAATATTTAATACATAATGGCAATAGTACCTAATATTATAACGCTTTGACGGCAGAATTAAAACACTAACAAACGACAATTCTCCACCCTCTGGCCCGAAAATACCGGAAATTACTTTAAAAACCAATAATATTTGAGAAGTAATTCAGAATCTTCACAAAAATAATTTTATGTGTTTTAAATATTCTTCTTCAGCCGAAATAAATATAACGACTTACATGTTCAAGAAGTGTATTAAACGAGTTTTTTTATGTCGTTTTATGTCGCAGTGGTGTTGACATTGCTCGTCATTGATGATCTTTAATTTTGCAAAACAGTTCAATTTCATTTTAATTTAATGTAACTTTGGGAATAAGCATCAATCGCAAGAAGATGAATCGCGTGAATAGGGACATATTGAAGTTAAAAAAAAATTGACCATTCGTCAAAAAATTAGTGATAATCTCTAATTTTGAGATAAGTCCGTTTTCGTTCAACAATTACTAACTACCTGGTTTGTGATATTCAGGGAGAACAAGACAAATGCGGCTTACCAAACTTTTGAATACACCAAGATAATACTTTGCAGTAGACTTTGTACCAATTGGAATGAAATATTTACGGATAATCCTCTTGGAATCGAGAAAGGCAATGAGCATTGTTTTGATATTTGGGCTTCTCCAAACGAGAATGTTTTTAGCTGGTGATAGTTGTTAAACACTTTGATACTTGATTGATCGTATTGAAAACACCACGCCTCATCGCCACAATAGTTTTTTTTATAGTTTTCGTCTTTTCGAATTTTTATAGTGAATGTCTTCGAGTGTATGGTACAATCTTTGGTCATCTGTCAATCAATGCGAAACAAACTTTGAATCTAGATTCCGAGGACTAAGCTCCTCGATTAAAATGCCATTAATTATTGCCTTGGGTGTCCCAAATTTTATTTCTTTAAATGTTCTAAAGATTATTTCGAAATTATTATAAAATCACGCACTTTTTCGACATTTTCTACAGTTAACGTTCAATTGATCGGCTTCAGTGTATCATGATTCACATCTTCTCTGCCTTTTCTGAATCGTCGATGCCATTCAAAGACTTGTGTTTGTGTAAATATTTATCTCTATAAGCGATTTTATTAAGCATTTTGAGTATTATAAACAGTAACACTTTTACTGTTTTAGCACTTAATGTTCATTCTTTGTTTTTTGTTCGTTTTTTAAACGAGGCATACAAACTATTGTCATTTAAATGCGTCGTATCTCGGTTCTAATAATCGAAATGTAATATTTTTACAGATTATTTAGAAAGATTGACACTTCACAGACCAATCAACCGATCAACTGATGGCGTTACTAATAATTTCGCAGTAAGTTGAAATATTACTTATACGAGTATTTGAAAAAAGTGTTAAACAAAAAATAGATAGATGAGTTTGATTAGAAGATGTATATTTACTGTAGACTTTCATATTCACTAACGTAACACTTATTTATGAATATTAGTAGGTTCCATACCATTTACCGAATACTCTTGTACTTTACATACTGAACTAGTTATAAATTTGTTTATTAATGAATAAAAAGTGCAGGAAAAACTATTGTTAACACTTTCGCATGTTGTAAAATGAAGTTTAGAGTTGTAGATTCATAACGATACAGTAATAAACTGAATGGCATAGTTGCAGTAGCAATTGCAGCATTTGGTCAATGACTTCCAAATCATTTCTAAAATAATGTAAAGGGTAATAACCAAAATTCGTTAGAGTTAATTATGGCAACGTGACGTCACCAGCGTTCCAAATATGTCGCGTCTCATGCTATTACATTGTGATTTGCAGGTTTTTGATGATCGTTTATATGAAATTTTCACTTGTTACGTCATTATTTATTATATTTGGTCTTCCATTGTTATTTATATTATTTATTATGTTACACTCCGTATATACCGATCGGTCCAGCTCGGAACGGGCCATAGTCAGCAATGAATGGCAACAGCGAATCCCCTCTACGCGCAGAAGCTTCAATTGCAGCACATTGCAGTTAAGAATTTAGTAAGACTTAAACCGCGCAAGGATATAGTCGTTTGCATATTCGTTCTGTATACGTAATTTGCCCATTTGTTTCAGACATAATAAGGTCCAATTTATTATTATTGTATTCTTAGCTGCTACGGAAAAGTAATTTTAAGTAATAAAAAAACAATAACGATTTCTAAAAGATAAAAGTAAAAAAATCAATAATTCTGCAAAATAAATTTAAATTTTAAGAAAGTCACTCAATATAGGATTCGAAAATACCGCCCTCTCTTCCCAAACAATAGCCGAGCCTATTGTAAAACTCCCGCCTCACTCCCTCGAGATTTCTAGGGGTTATTGTCTCGAAAATTCTAAACAGTTTAACTTGCAACTGTTGCAAGTTCGGTATTGTTAGAAGACCGTAAAGATTTTCTTTGACATAACCCCACAGAAAAAAGTCACAGGGATTGAGGTCGGGTGATCGAGGTGGCCATATTATCGTACCCCTCCCGGAAATAACACGATTAGGAAAAGTGTTTTCTAAAAACCCTTTTACTAATCTGCTGTTATGCGCGGGACAACCGCAAATCTAAATATTTTACTGCATTCAAATTTCCGTCGAGAACAAATGGCCCTATAATATTATCACCCAATTACGAGCTAGATGTTTATTTTCTCGAGACCAATATCGCACGACTGAGGGATTATGCTTGCCATGACGTGGAAAAGAAGACTCATCGGTAAACAGAATATTTTTTATAAAATATTCGTCTCTGTTAGCCTTTTCCATCACGGACTCACAAAACTCCATTCTTGCAAAATTGTCCTCGGGAAAAATCTCCTGGCACTTTCGAACTTTGTAACTTTTATATTTGTTGCGTTTTAGAATCCGCTTTACTGTACTTCCACTAACACCGATTTCGTCTGCAGTTTGCCGTGTACACTTAAGGTCGCCCATTTCAACTAACGAACAAACCCTCACGTCTCTCTCCTCCCGATCGGCAGGTATTAGAGGGATATGAGGCTGTTCGTCAATTTGTTGGCATTTGCGGCAATTTCCGACTAAACAGCCACATATCCTAAACGCATTTACGATCCTTTCAATCGTCGAATGCGAAGGAATAGGCCGATTTACGTACTCTACAGCAAATAAATCAGCGGTTGTTCGACAGGAATTGCCGGCAAGATACCACGAAACTATTTGTATCTTCTCTGCGGTTGTATACACTGACATGATAACTACCTTTACGTATGCACAGCTAAATACGAATGACGGGCAATCTGTTGCGCTAGACCATCGGACTTATGTTGCGCACGCAGAGTGGCATCGTACACACGTTGCCACATCGCATTACGTTTCATACGTATACTGTTGCCTATGGCCCGTAGCGGGCTGGACCTATCGGTATAAAGGATGTTTTAATTCTATTTTTAAGTTATTTTTCTCTCAAATATATACATATTTTGAATTTAAAATATTAAATAACTTCTAACCATTTTCTGTATATTTGTTTTTGCAAAAAGAAAGTCTTTCTTGTTATTGTAGTAGCCAATCGACCCATCGAAATCTACCTGTACTGAAAGGACAACAAAGTATTTCGACGTTCGTTTCGAATTCCTATCTTATTAGACATATTGCCATGGATTTTTCCCCGAAGAAAGAAATTAAAAGAAACTATAAAAGACAATATATTTATGTACATTTTATTACAGAGAGATAATTATGAAGATTTAACATTTTATATAAAAATTAATTATAATGTGTATTTTTGTCCACGATTGTAGATCGTTCGTGATGATCGGAGGTTTGCAGTTCCCGCTATTTTGGAAGTGATAGTATTTGCATATTGTAGCTGTTTTTGATTTATTTTATGTTAGGTGGGGCTGTCATGCTGTTTCTGGGATACTTATGCTTTTAGAGATTTATAGTTCTTCACTGGGAGAAATATGGGTATTTTTACATAATAACTGCCGGATAATTTACAGAAGATATTATGTATTTCTTGAATTACATAATTCATAGTGGAATAAGTCGTTACCCATTAAAAGTTCAGATCATTTAACTGTAATCGAGTGTTACATTGTAAACCGAAAATATTACATCTGAATAATACATAACCTTTAACGTGAAACAAATTCATTTACATAATTGGTTATGTAATCCGCGCGCACCTAGTTGACGCACGTGAATAACTTTCGCTAGTGATGTAAATATTCGGATTAATCTGATATTCGAGTATTCGGAATCGGATGATTTATATATTCGGCATATTCATCCGATTTCGAAATCTTACCACTTCCACATATATACCATTACAGTGATGTAAATATTCGGATTAATCTGATATTCGAGTGTACGGAATCGGATGGTTTATAATCTTTATATACTCGGCATATTCAACCGATTTCGAAAAAATTTTATTTCTTAATACTTGTTTTTAAATTTAATTTTTTCTTATATGAGTATAGTTATTTCTGTGGTGCAATTACTTTTTTTTTTAATTTTTGATTGTAAACAGACTACGTTATTCCCTAATGAAACCCATTATCAGTGATAAGTATTGTTTTCTTTTATTTAAAGAATATTTAATATTGTCATTATTACTCATTATATTTATTTATTACGTATGTTTTATTATATATTTGTTATTCTTTTAGTAAGTTTATAAATTTTGTTTTATGTACTTAGTCTGGAGAAATAGTCTAGAAAAGTCTAGAAATAAAGATTAAGTTAAGTTTTATAACTATTATTTATTAATTTATTCCAAATTTTATTTATTAAGGTACATATATTGATATATGGACGATAAATATATTAAAAACTATTAATAGATATGCAGAATACAAAACAACGTTCGATGCCGTCTAGATTAATCCGTTGCATTGAAATATTGACCGAAGTTGGAACACAATATCGTTGCCGAGTATGAATTCGGATTAATTTTAAATACTCGGAATCATCCGAGTAGTTGGATATTCGGCATCACCGAGTATTTTCATTCGGATTATTCCATCACTAAGTCTTTCGCCATTTTAGCCTAACTTTATCTTTGGTCAGTGTGTTGTGATTTGTGACATCTTTTTAGATCTTGGTAAGTAGTTTTTTTAGATATTTAGCATGCGATGAGGTGAGTTATATGTAATTATTACTGCATTACAATTAAAAACTATAATAATCACCAATACGTTCACCGTCGTTGGAAAAATGTTCGATTTAAATGTGATATCGATAATTGTAGAATGGCATTAAAAACCTACAATGGTTTTAAGACACACATGTACAGATATCATGCTAAAATAAGAATACCAAGTAGGTACCGTTGATCAACGAAATCGGGATATTTGTTGTACAATTACCGTTTGTAATTTTAAAACTAATACTAAAAGAGACATGTTTCAACATGCATACATGCACATAAAACTCTGAAATGTCCATTGTATTATGAATGTAAATATATGAAATATATGAATGTGCATATCTTGTCTTGTGTGTATAATTTTATTTACAGAAACCATGAAATCTTTGTATACCGTTTGGTCTCAGAAAAGGGACAAGAAGGCATTAGTCGTTATTGATGATAGTGTCGACAACCCTTATATAAATTTAATACTGCAAGGTAAAAATATACAAATTATATATAATTTTATTGATCTTATAACTTCTGTAAACTTTTAAAATTACTTATATAATATGTTTTTTCGTAGCCGTGAAGTTCCTTTATTGTACTAAAACTTTTTAATAAATATTTTGATTATGTTGAAAATTTGTTTGAGGTTTCGGTAATTTTACATTTTTACCTTCATCAGAATGCAATTATAAGTTCGTTAGTGTTAAATTATTTATTGCCAAATACTTTCAAAATGAAAATATTTTTTATAGACAAAGACATTTTAAAATTGCGAGTATATTTTAATTAATATTTTCAAACGGTATACATATATTATACCACGTCAAAAATTGAAATAAACATTTTTTAATTCAGCTTTTGACGAGATTTACAATATATTGCTCATAACAAAATAATTTTGAAAGTATTATAATATTCAGATAAAAATAATTTATCGCTACGGAAATTATAAATATATTCTGATGAAGGTAGAAAATGTAAAATTACCGAAAGCTCAAGAAATAAATGTTGAAATAAATCTAAATACATATTTACCATCCAGCCGCCAAGACGATTTATTTATTTAGTACATTAAAGTTTAAAATAATTTATAGATCATTTTTTGTTGTTTAGAAACATTCACCAGATTAAGAAGTGTTCTGCAATCATAATACAAATGCTTCTACAAAATGTTTATTTTTTGTTTTAGCTTCCGTTAAATTAGAAATCGACGGCAGTAACATCGTATTAGAAAAAAATAGTACACCAATTGACGAAGATGTGTTGCCCTACGTTAAAACAGAAGTTTTAATACTATTAGAAAAGGATCAAGTTTGGAGGCCACCACATGGAGGAAGTGCATCATCAACGATAACGGTTGCCTCAACAAGTTCTAATCTTACAAGTACAACTACAGACGAAATAAATTGCAATGAGGAATACCATTGGCATAATTTTGAAGTACCTTTCTCAAACTTAACAAAAAAGCAGCTAGATCAATTTGAGAATCATATAAAAGATAGAAATGCAGTTACACAACTAATACAGTTAACAGTAAATGCAATGCGTAATATTAAGACATTTATTCCAACAAAAGCATTTAAAATAGTCGCGAAGAAAATAATAGATATGTATCCTGATATATTTCAAGACGTAGATGATGACTATGTTGTTCTTGGAGATGGCACACATTCTGTTTATTGCAAATTACAAGATCGTAACAACTATTTAAATCGTCCACATAAAAGATCTATTCCACTAATTATGTCCCCAACTACATCGAAGAAAATGTTTCTCAGTCAAAGGGCTGGCTGTCCTAACAGGAGCGCGCCTGTGGAGGAAGTAAGTACCTCTATATTGGAGATGGCTAAAAAATTTCAACAAATCGATGACATTCATTTTTATGAAATATGTGAGAAATCGTATTCAGCAATACGAAATTACCTGAATGTTGAAGTTTTACCTACTATCAGCATAATCCAGGAGGAATGGCCAATATTGTTCTCAAAAAAATCAATTTACTGGCATTTTGGAAAACTAACAAATTCAGACATTCAATTGCTAGATAATATTCCGACGAAATCCGGAAAGATATTGCAGTTCACTGCACTCAAAGGAGCATCCGTAGTAAATAAGGATAACGAAAATCCAGAGGAACTTCCCCTCATTGTCATGCTGGCTTTGGCTAAGTATTTCAAAGAAAATATTGAAATGCTTTTTATTCAGCGCGAGGTAAGACACGCTTGACTATTACCACATTGCTTGCTAAACTTAGTTGCATTTTCTTTTCAGGACGATTTGCAACTGGTCTTGGACGAATTGCCTCCAACACCTTGTGTGGTCAAACTTGGTAAATAAATATGTATTTTATTGAATATGTAGATGCATCAGTAAATATCTATATATAAACATTGCACCTAATATTATATTTTTTTGATTAACGACAAATATTTGGTGAAATGTTCAAAGTTTAGCCTTCTCCTAAAATTTTTCATTCAATGCATTAAGCAATAAGAGTAATATTAACTGAACACGATATTTTCTTTTAACATAGATATTTAGAAGAAAGGCTTTCTAATTACTATAACATTTTCGTTTATGTGTGTTAAACCTCCTAAATTCTGACTAAATTTCGTGAAACTTGGTGTAGATATAAGTTAACTATTGCCTAGAAAGAGTAACACATTGCATTGCATTTTCATAATAAAACAATACTGTAATTTAAGGCTACCAAATCTCATTCTAGTCAAAACTGCAGAAAAGAATTTTATTTCAGGCTCAGTAGGTGGCAGGTACTACTGCTACATAGAAAAGACAAACATAGATGAAGAGGGGTATTGTACATTTTTAGAAGGCCTAAAAGTGGCATTTTGCCTATATTTTATTTTCAATTTGAAATATCCGCCACAATTAGAGGTAACATTGGAATTCTTTCAAAGATTCTTTTGTAAAATCCACCCAGATGCAGGATCAAATAACAAAAAAGATGTCAGCGTCAAAAAGAAAAATTTTTAACTTTTTAAATAAGTTTAAAGACTTTAATGTACAATAATTTAATTTTATAACTATTATATTTATTTGAATTTAATGAGTTTCATGTTATATAAGTATACACTAGCGAACGAAAGTCCTTGGACAGTAGTGTTTACCCAGAAAAAGACGAAAACACGGTATCTTTCAATGTACTATATTTCACGATGACATTCCGAAAGTACCAGATCTACCATGAAAGATACCATGTCTTCGCCACTTCATAATGAAATTTAGTCAAAGCACTACTGTCCAAGGACTTTCGTTCACTAGTGTGCCTTTACTGTCTAGGATAACTATTTATTTACTAGTGTCATAAAATAATTTGTTTTTATTTCTTAAGATATAATGTTGAATATTTAAAATTTTTGCTTATTTGCGTATGTTTATGTATTACTATAGTTTTACAATTATATATATTTTTTATTGTTAATAAATTCATTTATTTCTGTTACTAGCTGTTTAACTTTTGCTTTGATTGGCATGCACCCCTGACAACTGCAGTTACAACATGAATGGTAAGCATGGATACAGACTCTATAGTATAACTCTATAGGGTCGTGATACTATTTTACAAAGGTTAAAACTTTGCATGGAATAATATCAATATTGATTTTCTAAGAAGCCTGGTAAAATGAAGTATAACAAGTATTAGCAACGACAGTACTGCGAGAAATTACGCTGTAAAATTACATAATTTAACGTTGGCAATTTGTTGCCATACCAAATTATGTAATAATACAGTCTCGTAATGTTACAAACCCTAATATATTATGTACCATTCCAGATTTTATTATGTAATAAAGGCGAGTTTAATTATGTAATATTACAGTTATATATTAGGTGTTTTTCCTGTGTATTTTTAAATAAAGTTTTCTGTACATTTACCATGGTAAATTTACAGAAAATTTTATTTAAAAATACACAGGAAAAACACCTAATATATAACTGTAATATTACATAATTAAACTCGCCCTTTATTACATAATAAAATATGGAAAGATACACAATATATTATGCTCTGTAACGTTACCAATTTACTGTGTAAACTGTATTATTACATAATTTATTATGGCAACAAATTGCCAACGTTAAATTATGTAATTTTACAGAGTAATTTCTCGCAGTGTTGAGCTGATAGGTCGTGTTTTTTTATTACTATTGAATAGAACTTAAGTTTATTCAATATAAATTTTGGATAATTACGGTGTGTGTTTTTATTAGTGATTTGATGTGTTAAATTAATTCTCGAGTGATTACGAGTCTTTAAACTTGTAATTTTTTTTTAATTTATAAGACCTATCTGAAAAAAAATCTCTCAATTTAGTGAATTTGGCTACATTAATTAATGTATGTATATTTCTCTTAGTATAATTTAAGTATATAGAAGAGCTCAGTAATTCAGTAATTTTAGATTTGTAAAACTGTTGTAATCACATGAATATTAAGAAAGTTATCAGATTGGGTTTTTTTTGAGTGATTTTTGCACGCATTTTTTTTTGTAGTGTTTTTCCTTTTTCTACCCATTGCGAGCGATTCTTTACCTTTTCATTGAAGAAGTCATATCGTTACTTTATTAGCTTTTTGATTCGGTGTATGTGTAAATAACCGAGAAGGGTCCACACATTTTTAATAAAAAAACAAAAAAAGTCGTGCTTATTTCTTTCAAATCTTCAAATGTAACCAATATAACTCTGTGTCAACAAATGGTTAGGCACTCACTTTTATGTCCAGGGATTTTGGGTTCGAAATTGAAGTCTGCTCTAGAGTAGTTACCTGTGGTTTTCCTCTTCTCATTTCGCAAATGCTGAATTATGATTATTAATATTATTATTATTATCTCCAATAAATGCTTTCATTTCCAAATCACGTTGTATATAAATTTCATCCTTATATATTTTCCAATTTTAATATCGAAATTAATTGTTATAAAAGGCTCAATATGAGATAGCAGTCTTTTAGTAATGGATTGAAAAATTGAATTATAAATTTTAATGAAATAATAACTATGAATAAGACATTTTAGGTAAATATTTACAATTACTAGTAACAGAAGGAGTTTTAAATGTCAATTAATTAGGTTGTGCGATAAAAAAATAAAAGTCATTGTTAAGCATTAATAAGTTATTAATCTTATTAATAATAACATGGTCAAGGTTACATTGTTTATTTCTTGTAAGATTCTAGACATATGAATTTTTGATAATAACTATTAAATTAAAATTGGAAGGATTCTACTATTATTTTCTTGATTTTTTATTTGCGAATATATAAAAGTTGCATCATTTAAAGATATACATATATGTACAGTGTGTCGAAAAAGTAATGTCTCCCTCTTGTCACATGAATAGGGCGGGTTCGTAAATTATGACTTTCATATATGTATGCATTACTAACATGAAGAAGTCTTTGTGTAATACAAGAAAAAGTATTAAAAAGAAACTATTTAACCTTAGAAACTAGCATTGAATTGACGAGGGGGGACAGACACGACTTTTTCGATAAAGTGTACATATGTTTCGTAACTGTTTACCTTGCGTTACGGTAGTGATCTTATTGAAATGTTCATGACTCATAAATCGTTTATACATGTTCTATTTTTAAACTTTTATTGTATTAATATTATTCATTTATTTAATGATAGTCCAGTTTATTGAATTTTTTAAATTATTTTTATACTTTAGTAAATAGCGGCGATAGGAATACATATTTTTAAATAAATAAATGTTTTTTTATGAATACTTCACAGTAGCGATAAGAGAGATTATAATTATTATATATATATATAGAGGATTTTCTTTATTTGGCGATTTAAGGTCTATTTTAATTAAATATTTATTTATTTAAACAAATTCCACTCTTACATGTTTCGGCAAATTATTGCCTTTGAAGGTAGTCCATTTTATTTACCGGTATGTTACGATGTCGTCTACCTTTAAGAGAAACTTAACAATTTCCACAAAAAATTTTTAATTGTTAAATTCACAATTGAAGAAGAAATTAATAACAGTATCAATTTTCTTGATATTTCACTAACTTATGGTAGACAGAGTACTATTTATACAAATTAGTACAACAAACCTACAGCTTTTTTTCGATATATGAATTATCACTCAAATGCACCTCAGTATACAATAAAATTATTATAAATAATCTGACTGATAAAGCAATAAAACTATCACATGCTCAGTACAGAAAAGATAACATCAAGAAATTAAAAACGATCTTAACAAATAATAACTATACACCACAACTTATAGAACAAACAATTAAAAAAAGAATGCGCAAAATATATAACACTGTAGACACCAATAATAATTTGAACATGAAACAACATATACAACGGTTCCATATGTTACACAACTATCAGAAAAAAATTAAATATACTATAAAAAAATATGATATAGCTACAACATATAAACTTAACAATACAAATAAACATATATTCTCAAACCTAAAATCTAAAATAGAAAAAAATCGAGAAACACATGTCATTTATAAAATTCCATGTCGCGACTGCGATAGTTACTACATAGGTTAGACTAAACAATATTTATACAAAAGGATACAAGCACACAAATACTCCAAAACAGACAAAACAGCTTTATTTACACACAAACTGCAGCACGATCACCATTTTGATTTTGAAAACATACAGATAATCGATAGAGAACAACACACGATGAAACAGGAGTGAATATGTATATAAAGATCTAGACTTAAATGTATAAATTTAATAGTGTAAGTTTTACGAATTATTCGAAAACCATGACAATATCACATATAGAAATATGACGGTAATATACTGTCATTTTTTATAATTTTGTAATTGTATATTTACCTACATTTTTAAGAAACTCTTTGAATAAAGGCAATAAATTGCCGAAACATGTAAGAGTGGAATTAGTTTATATATTATAATGGTTACGCTTAGGAACCATCTCCAAGAGTAACTAAAGAACAAGTTAAATGCACATACAAAAAAGTAGGATCGAGAAATGCACAACATGAGAATTTTTGTTTAGGAATAGTATTAATATTTTATTTATTAATTTTACCTTTCTATTATTCCTATTTGATATTGATATTTAATTAAGAAAAACAAGAACACGTTCGTAATCTTTTGTAATTATTTATTTATTTATGTAGAAAAATGTCACACACTGTATAGTAAAATTCTAATTTGAAATTAGTCAAAATGATGTGTTATGATATATGTAAACATGCATCAACATGAATACTTATTTACGAGTAACATATTGCTATGGTTTTTTCCCCAAATAAATATTAAAAATTTATTTATTTATCTATGTACTATTATTTTGGACTCCTATGTATATTTCATGTCATGCGCCTTGTGGTGTAATGCCTCTACGCTTGATGTGGACGATTTTTATATATCTTTAGACACAGTTTGATAGTTGACAAGAACGTACATTATTTTTAAAAAGATTTATAATTATAAATTTTGAAGCAACTTCGGGTTTGATTTTGAGTTTAATTAGTCGATGCTGTTGTAATTTCATTTACCGTATTTTCTACGAGTTTTATTCTCGTTATTTTTGATTTATTAACGTTTTCTTGTCCTTGTGTCTCCTTAAAAACCGTAAGTTTTTTTTTTAATTTATGATATCATAAAATTATTTTATTTTAAAAGATTTGAATATTGTATTTTGAATTGTATTTATATTGTTATTTTGAGTTTTAGTCTTAATTAATTGAGATAGATGACAAAGAGGATTTTTAACATTTCTAAGTAAAAAACAATAACTGTAAAATTTTGCATTTGCATCAAGGGCATTTTTTCTTGGACAAAGTGTGTGCGCATGTTTTTGAGATTTTTGATCGAGCTGTCAAGTTTGTGTTTATTTTTATATTGTTCTCAGGGGAGAAATTAAAAATATTCTTTGTGATTTAGTTTATTTAAGTTGTTCGGTAGTCAATGAGGATGTTTTTTAATGCACGTAGCTGTCATTTTCCGTGCGTTATTTTTACCTTTTAAAATATTGTTTAATGATGCAATATTAATCTTGATACTCTATAAAGATTGATTTTTTTTTCTTTTTTTTGATTTTGTATTAAATTTTCATTTTAAATTTATATTGTGATTATTATTGAATTAACCTTTCACTTCGAGTTTTATAAGTAACTTGAAGATATAATTATAACATTTGTCAATACATTTTGACTGGCGCCTAGTAATATTCCAGTTCCACGTTTCCGATTGGAACCCTGAGAAGAAAGCAGTCCCATTTTTGAAATGAAATATATGGAAAAACAATTAAGAAAGGAAATAGAAGAAGTAAGAAAAGAAAAAAATAAAGTAAATGTACCCACATATATTCCTGTTCCTGTACAAAGTGAAGTGCTACCTAAATTTTATGGGATGTCAAACACAAATCCCATGTGTTTCTTAAAGAAAATCAAAGACAGTTTGGAAGATGTGCCAGGGGATGAGAAAAAGTAGAAAAAGATCGGAAACTGTCTGAAGGATGACGCTATGGTATGGTGGGAGATGGTGTCAAACGAGGTAACCACGATGGATGAATTTGAAGCCAGGTTCACAAATAAATTCTGGGGACGAAATAAGCAGACTAGGGTAAGACAAGAATTATTATTTGGTAGATATAATGTCGGAAATAATGAAACGAGAGAAACTTATGTTATGAAAAGGTACTGAGTATTAAAATATTTAACCGCTAGAATAAGTGAAGTAGATATGGTTTCACAATTAAGTAGACACTTTGATTCTCAAGTCAGTCAGGCAGTAGCAATACACAATATCAATGATATGCAACAGTTTATCGAATTATTAAAGAGGTTAGATGATGCGGAGCGTGGTAATAGATATTACAATAATTATTTAGATAGAAATATTAAAATAAATGAATATTCAAGAGTTAATTTAAATAATACCCCTCCGAGTTCAGAAAGATCTATGGTAAATAATAATACTCAAAGTAATAGAAATAGAATGGCTTCCCCAAATAGAATAAGAAATAATTCAAATACAGATGATGTAAAAGAAAATAGAATAGATCCAAAGAAATACACAGGTACAAGGTATAAAGATACAAGGCCTAATTTTAATTTAGAAGTCAAAGTAGATGAAAAAAATAAATCAGAACTTGCTTGTAGTAAGGATTTTCGTTAGGGCCAACCCAAAAAGAAAGAAAGTTTTGCATTATAATATGATAAGTCGGATTGCGCGATAAATACGAGTTTGATTGATTCTGGTAGTGAAACGTCATTTTTTGATGAAAAGGTTGTTGATTGGTTAGTTAAGAATAAGGAAGGGAAATATGTACCCACAAGTAAAATTACAATTGTATCAGCTACGAAAAAGATTATAGCTGTAGTTAATAAAATTTATGTTGTCGAATTTAAAATAGAAAATAATAAATTTATCGGAGAATTTATAGTAGTAAAAGGTTTTGGTAGAGATGGAATACTGGGAATAGATTTGTTAGATAAAATTAATACAGTAATAGATATTAATAAGAAGAAAATAATAATTAATAATAAAAATGTGAAATGGATCCAGGAGGCTGGAGAGGATGAGAAAATTATAAATAATATGGAGAAAGTGAATTGTATGGAGAAAATAAATAATATGGAAGATAATGAAGTAGTTGGAGTATTGGAAGAAAAGGAATTAATGGTGTTAGAAGAAATGGAGAAAGAAAATGAGGGAGAAGTGGAATTTCCCGAAGATATTGATTTGTTGAAAATAGATTGTAATAATGAATATGAAGAAGAAGTTAAATTAATAATAAAGAATAATATAGAATTAGTAAACAAGTTTCCCAGTATATCCAGAAATTATCGACATTCGTTAGAAGTAGATGAGACAAAACCTTTTAAAATAAAAAACTATCCAACTCCTAAGAATATTCAACAACAGGTAGAAGAGGAAGTGAAGAAGATGTTACAAGATGGAATATTTGAACGTGGTAAAACGAGGTATGTAAATCCGTTAGTTGTGGTGAAGAAGAAATCAGGAGATATTAGATTATGTTTGGATGCGCGCAGACTTAATGAGCGAACGAAAGCTCAATTTGAAACTCGACGATAACAATAGAAGCATTATTGTCGAAATGTGGCAATGCAAAAGTTTATAGTAAATTGGATTTGAGGAGTGCTTTTTGGTTGGTGCCGTTAGAAAAAGAATCCAGGAAATATTGTGGCTTTATGGTTAATGGAAGGGTATATCAATTTAGGACTGTACCATATGGTTTAAGCAGTTCTGCAGCGGCGTTAATAAGGGCTATGCAACAAATACTGGAACCTTATAAAGATCATGTTGTACATTATATAGATGATATTTTAATTTATAGTAAGGATTATCAGGAACACTTGGAACATGTAAGAATTAATTAATAGGAAAATATTAGCAAGTTAAGTTATATTATGGTTATTGATGTTTATGCAAAAATAGCATTTTTACAAATTATTTTTTGTTCTCTTTTATACGAAATCCATGTGAGTGACAAATGTCCAGGAGGTTGTAGATATCAACTATTCGCCGACTACTGTTTACTCTGGAGTGTTCTTCGTCTGCGATGTATGGGACAAGGCGTATTTACAAATATTAATTAATATGTCAAAACACAATATGACATAAGCAGAATCAAATTTGAAGTTAGCGTTATAAGAAGATATAAGTTACATGGGTGCTCTGCAGCTGTTCGCTTCACAGGTGCACGTCGAGGAGGATGATCCAGTATGAAATTGTGCATCGACTGAGTGCGGGGATCGGTAGTGACAGTGTGCGTAACTGTTTATTGTTCATCGAGTGCGGAAAACTATATGATGACAAAGATTTTGACATGTACAGGCTTTTCCATCAGATAGTTTTGGAGAAATGCTATGGTTTTTTCCCCAACTAAATATTAAAAATTAATTTATTTATCTATGTACTATTATTTTGGACTCCTATGTATATTTCATGTCATGCGCCTTGTGGTGTAATGCCTCTACACTTGATGTGGACGATTTTGATATATCTTTAGACACAGTTTGATAGTTGACAAGAACGTACATTATTTTTAAAAAGATTTATAATTATAAATTTTAAAGAAACTTCGGGTTTGATTTTGAGTTTAATTAGTTGTTGGTGTTGTAATTTCATTTACCGTATTTTCTACGAGTTTCATTCTCGTTATTTTTGATTTATTAACGTTTTCTTGTCCATGTGTCTCCTTAAAAACCGTAAGTTTTTTTTTGAATTTATGATATCATAAAATTATTTTATTTTAAAAGATTTGAATATTGTATTTTGAATTGTATTTATATTGTTATTTTAAGTTTTAGTCTTAATTAATTGAGATAGATGACAAAGAGGATTTTTAACATTTCTAAGTAAAAAACAGTAACTGTAAAATTTTGCACGTTTGGATTTCAAGAGCATTCTCTCTTGGACATGTGTGTGCGCATGTTTTTGAGATTTTTGATCGAGCTGTCAAGTTTGTGTTTATTTTTATATTGTTCTCTGGGGAGAAATTAAAAATATTCTTTGTGATTTAGTTTATTTAAGTTGTTCGGTAGTCAATGAGGATGTTTTTTAATGCACGTAGCTGTCTTTTTCCGTGCGTTATTTTTACCTTTTAAAATATTGTTTAATGATGCAATAATAAAGATTGATTTTTTTTTCTTTTTTTTGATTTTGTATTAAATTTTCATTTTAAATTTATATTGTGATTATTATTGAATTAACCTTTCACTTCGAGTTTTATAAGTAACTTAAAGATATAATTATAACATTTGTCAATACATTTTGACTGGCGCCTAGTAATATTCCAGTTCCACGTTTCCGATTGGAACCCTGAGAAGAAAGCAGTCCCATTTTTGGAATTAAACGTGTGTACACACGCACACGCAGTATAGAAATGTAAGGCGTATCTATTTCTGGGTAAGGTGTATTGACAATTAGTAATAACTATGGAACGTCGACGTCTGCACATCCCGGATGGATACGGCTTTCACACATTTTTTCATTTTCCCGGACAACCTGGACGACTGGCGCCGTGACACGTTGCAGCTACATTCTAAGACAAAGGTGATTTTGTCATGTGTAGAAATTGATGCATCGAATTAGAGCGGCAATGGCGTGTAATGTGAGAATTCAATAATTATGAATTCTCATTAGCACTACGTTTATCATCATCTGTATATATACACGCAGTATAGAAATGAAAGTCGTATCTATTTCTTGGTAAGGTGTATTGACAATTAGTAATAACTATGAAACGTCGACGTCTGCACATCCCGGATGAATACGGCTTTCACACATTTTTTCATATATATATGTATATATATATATAATATATATATATACATATATATATATATATATATATATTATATATATATATACATATTATATATATAAGTGTTTAGATAATTTCTTAGCCGTTTATTAAATATAACAATTGATAAATTATTGGAGTTTTTCGGCTTTTTTTTATATGAAATATTTACAAATATCAAATTAGAGTGTATGTAATTGCAGAGTAAGTGGGGATGTAAACATTGCTGTCTACAAATTACAAAGCAAATCATACGAATTTTTTTTTTTTTATATTTGAAAAATATGGTCTACGTTGGGACTCGAACCCAAGTCTACAGCTTGCCGGGCTGTCGCTTTTACCACTAAGCCACAATAGACCCAGGTTCAAGCTATTTAGAAATGCATTATAAAGTAACAGTGTTAATAAACCAGATGTCAGTTGAATGTAGATGTCAAGTTGAAAGCAGAAGTCTGACATCTGCTCTCAAAATACTGACATCTGCTTTCAATAACTCACATCTACTTTCAAAATAGACATCTGCTTTCTAATCTGACGTTTGCTTTCATAACTGACACCTGCTTTCAAATCAGACATCTGCTTTCATTAACTGACATTTGCTTTCACTAACTAACATCTGCTATCAAAACTGACATGAGCTTTCAAAACTGACTTCTGCTTTCAACTTGACATCTACATTCAATAACTGACATCTGATTCATTAACACTGTTACTTTATAATGCATTTCTAAATAGCTTGAACCTGGGTCTATTGTGGCTTAGTGGTAAAAGCGACAGCCCGGCAAGCTGTAGACTTGGGTTCGAGTCCCAACGTAGACCATATTTTTCAAATATATAAAAAAAAAATTTCGTATGATTTGCTTTGTAATTTGTAGACAGCAATGTTTACATCTCCACTTACTCTGCAATTACATACACTCTAATTTGATATTTATAAATATTTCATATAAAAAAAAGCCGAAAAACTCCAATAATTTATCAATTGTTATATGTATATATATATATATATATATATATATATATATATATATTTAAAATATTTAAATATTTAAAACAATCCTACATGTACATATTTCAGCTAATGATGCCTTTCTCAAGGAATACAAAATATAAATGACAGTATATAAATGTCATACATTTGTAGTTGCTATGGATAAAATAGTTCAAAGATACATTCCAATTTAATAATAATAAATAAAGACGGCAGACTATGTGCCCGAACAGTAGCGTGATGTGGAGGGATCGAGTAGAGGCGTACGACGATCAATTCAGTTGCCGTTGAGACGTTGTAAGCGATACATTGTTAACACAATCGTGTTGAAAATGTCGGGAGTGCATAGAAACAATGCATCGACTCGGTTGCATGCTAACGTAGTAAAGAAATTTTTACATCGGTTTCCCGATTTAATATATGACGGTACCGTAGTGAAATGTTTAGTTTGTGAAACAACTTTATTAACTTGGAAAGCAAGTCAGTTCCAAAGACATATAAGTAGTGACAAACATAAATCGAATAATAGTGGACGCAGATCATATAATAAATTTGTGTGTGATTTAACAATGATGTTAATTGCGACCAATATACCAATGCAGAAAGTGGAACACCCAATGTTTCGTCAGTTTTGGAAGAAATACAATCCTACGTGGAAATTACCAGCAAGAAGTACGCTACGGAATTACGTACCGTCAGTGCGTGAGAGAATTGTAAATTGTACGAAAAATACGGTAAAAAAAAATTCCTGTGGTTAACAATAGACGAAACTACAGATATTAAAAAACAGTCCAACCTAGCCATTCTCGTACGGACGCTGACTCCGCAAGGACCTTCTCCTCCTTATTTACTAACCTGTAAACGAATGCAGGGGTGTACTGCCAGAGCGATATATGATGTATTAATAGAAACACTACACAAAATTGAGATTTTACCGAAGCAAGTGTTAATGTTAGTTACCGATGCTGCCAAGGATATGTGTTCCACGGCAAACTTACTCAAAACGATTCAACCAAACCTGCTGCATGTCACATGTTTGGTTCACGCTTTACACCTTGTAACAAACACTATACGTACAACTTATCCTGATGTGGATCAACTGATAGGACAAACGAAAGCGGTTTTTCTTAAATCTCCGAAACGGATTCGGCTATTTCATTCGCTGTGTCCTGATATACCCGAGCCGCCGCAACCAATTCTTATACGATGGGGTACTTGGTTAGAAGCAGCATTTTATTATTATGAACATTTTGAAAAAATTAAATCAGTGATTTTACAACTAGATGCCAAAGAAGCAGCTGCAATACGGCTCAGCCAGGTTCAATTTAACAACCCTCAAGTTGCAGCAAATTTAAAAATTATTTACGACAGTTACGTTCCAATACTGGACGCAATAAAAAATTTACAGAACACTGCGCTGTCCTTATCGGACTCATTAGCAATTATTGACCACGTAAAACTAGTGCTGCATATCCTTGAAGATGAAAAAAGTGATTGTGTCCGTGAAAAATTTAACAGTGTATTAGATAAAAATGTAGATTTTACAAAATTAGGGCAACTTTTTACCAATACTGAAGATCCGTTGTACAGATACAAAGAGCGCTTTAACTATGCAAATATAACATCTTTCAACGTCGAACAATCCTTCTCTGTATATAAACATATATATATATATATATATATATATATATATATATATATATATATATGTCGCTACGTACGAACCTTTCCGAGACTAATACAGAAACATATATTATGGTGCAGTTTTTTCATCGCGCACATCCGCATTTTTTTGCAACAATGTAAACATGTTGGGTAAGTTATTTATGTTTTTTCTTAACGTTTTGTATAGGGATTCGATATATTTATTTTTAAGTAAGCGCACTGTTATACTGCTAAACTCTCCACGCAACGCCACTGCTGGGGCACATAGTCTGCCGTCTTTAATAATAAATCATGCCTTGGTATTTTAAAATGGATAAACAAAAACAGGGAAACTGTAGGTTTTCGTGGTTTTCCTTCTCGTTTAAGGCGAATGCCGACAGCTTTGCATCTTAAGTCGCTCCACGGGCGCATACATAATAATAACTCATGTCTTGTGTTTTCCTGTTTTTGTTGTTTATCCATTTTAAAATACCAAGGCATGATTTATTATTATTAAATTGGAATGTATCTTTGAATTATTTCATCCATAGCAACTACAAATGTATGCCATTTATATACTGTCATTTATATTTTGTATTCCTTGAGAAACGCATCATTAGGATTGTTTTAAATATATAGTTTTTGAAGTAAAACTAGATCTTAAATTGCCTACAAATTGAATTTACCATAACATACTAAGGTCACGAAATAATTATCTATATATATATATATATATATATATATATATATATATATATATATATATATATATATATATGGTAAACTTAATAAGTCGGCGATTAAAGGTCTGGTTTATTACTTCAAAGTACATATATTTAAAACAACCCTACATACCTTTATATATATATAATTTATATATATAATACATACTTTTCAAATGAACACTTGTTATATATATATATATTGATACGAGGTTATAAGTGATTATTCATACTTATAACTTTATAATTAGTATATGAATAGTGTATTAATATAAAAGTTATAATTACCTTGTTTCCTCTTATGTATCAGCATATGTAAAATTAAACTTCTCAGGGATCTCAGTGAATGTTTAAAATATTTTTTTGAGCATGTAATTAATGAGTGAATTCAAATGCCACTGATAATAACTCTATTTAATGATTTTAAAAGTAAATATTCAATTTTTGAAAAAAATAAATAAAACAATATATAACGGTGATAGATAGTGGGCACCATTTTATTATATTCTAAAATATTTTAATTCAATGGTTCTACAATTTATGTCTATACGGTTCCTAATCGTAAATCACACATGCGTCTATATATTTATATCTATAGAACATTTAAAATATGTGCAATTTAAAATTTGACTAGAGAACTTATAAAATAAATTACGGTAAGTAATGATTAATATATATATATATAAATATTTAATGTATTTTACGTAAGAAATATTGAAATAATTTGTCTTTTTGTATGTAGGTATGGAGATTGACTTTGGTTTACAATTTAAAATGCCTGGTGTATGGAAATAGACTGGTAAGGATGCTACTTTGTGTCTGGAAGTTCTAGGAGCTTTTTTCGGCTATCGGAACACATTTTACTCCGGAGATTGGAAGTTTTTATAGCGGGATGAAGGTCAGTTGGACAATACGTGGTTTCTAACCTCTATAGTGGATGTTTGCGTTAGGAAAATTATTCAGCACGTTATCGAAGTTCCAAATTTTATCGTGGATAACTTTTGTAAGGTATTTATTTAGTTTTATACTCAAATTTTAAAAATAATTTCGGAGCTCAATTTCTACACACGTCTATGTATATTTTTTCGAAGACTCATGCCAATAGACCTTGTTTCCTTGTATTCTATTCCATAGCTGGGTTATTTCAACAATTAAATTTGTAAATTGGCATTAATTTACAAATTTAACAAATTGATTATTATTATTTCGAAATCTCTTTAAATTAGTTTTACGATTTTACATGGATAATACATGGTAATTGAAACATTGGTTGGTTATGAATCATGCGCCTATCAATACATATTTTTGTGCTATATAATTTTGAAAAGTACTGTCAAACCATAATTATTTTCTAGTTATTTTCCCTTTTTTGAATCTTAAATTATCAAGTTACGCGATTATTATTAATTGATTTTATTTAATAAATAGTAATAACGAATTTTTATAGAATTTTTGGACATTTTTGGAAATTATAACTTGATATTTTAAAACATTTCGAATTTATCATAACATGAGTCATACAGCTGCCAACCTTGATCCTTTAAATTGCACTATTAACTACTTATTTAACATTTATTGATTCCTTTTTTCTTGTTTTTGTTATTTCCTTTAGATAAGAATAGTAGTACTACCGCAATATATATATATATATATATATATATATATATATATATATATATAATATTTTCATGACCTTGGTATGATAAGGTAAACTTAATAAGTCGGCGATTAAAGGTCTGGTTCATTACTTCAAAGTATATATATTTAAAACAACCCTACATGTTTTGGCAATGATGCCTTTGTCAAGGGAATAAAAAATATAAATTATATTTTTTATTCCCTTGACAAAGGCATCATTGCCGAAACATGTAGGGTTGTTTTAAATATATATACTTTGAAGTAATGAACCAGACCTTTAATCGCCGACTTATTAAGTTTACCTTATATATATATGATAAACGTAATCTTCACACATTTTTTCATATATATATATATATATATATATATATATATATATATGGTAAACCTAATCAGTAGGCGATTAAAGGTCTGTATATTACTTCAAAATATATGTATTTAAAAAACTCTACATGTTTCGGCTGTATACGCCTTTTTCAAGAGAATACAAAATATGAATGACATGAATCTGTCATTCATATTTTGTATTCTCTTGAAAAAGGCGTATACAGCCGAAACATGTAGAGTTTTTTAAATACATATATTTTGAAGTAATATACAGACCTTTAATCGCCTACTGATTAGGTTTACCATATCATACCAAGGTCACGAAGTTATTATATATATATATATATATATATATATATATATATATATATATACACATAACGGGTGTTCATTTGAAAAGTCAATCTAGTAGCATGTGATTTACTGAGAACATTTTGAAGTATGTCGTAAATTAAAATTTACTACTTAACCTACGAAGTCGTATATTTTGACAGTTTCATACATACAAATAAAAAACAAATGTGATTGACTTTTCAAATGAACACCCGTTATATATATATGTAGGGTTAGATGCGAGAAAAGAGGGAGTGCCGAGCGGAAATGGAAAAAGGGAGTAGTAGTAGTGAAAACGATATGAAGAAAGGGTGTGTGTGTGTGTTAGTAAGTTAAGACGAAATTGAAGACGAAACATTCTTGTGGTACCTTAGTTAAATATAACACCTATCTTGTAACTGTTGAAATAATATCCTACACAATATGGGGGCTCAACCGGGATTATCAGCCATAAATAGTGATTGCATAAGGTGTTAAGCGTGTGGCAGGTGAAACATTGTATTTTGTGAAAAGAGAATTAAGTGTATTACTAGACAAATGGTTTATTAACGCAAGACAAACTAAATAAGTTAAATATTCGATAAACCGGTAAGTTACAATCTATAACAATCATTTTAATAACCTAGTAAAGCGGTAGATTCATACGCGATTGGGACAATAACTTTAACGCTAAGGTGACATATGAACTATTTTCGAGTGCGTCGAGAACATATTTCGCCCGCCTTTTTTGATCAAAATAGACAGCATTTAAGGTATAGTGAAATAAGTATCATTTTTGCTTGCTCGGTAAGAACGCTTTGAAGACGATAACCGTTTATGTTTAGATTTGAAAGAATTCCTTTTATTTACTTTAAAAAAAAAAGTAAAAGTACAAGTGTAAATAATAGTCAAAACTATAAAAATGAATTTGGGACAAATTCCATACGTTTCCGATAGTATTAACACGGCTCCGATGCCAGTTATAAAAACATTTTACAAACTTATTTTTGAATACGAGGGTGATAGACATGTCGGAAAAAAGTGCGTGCATTTTCGGGCTTCGCTTTCGACAACGGGAGTGATGAATATAAAGACAAACTGCAATTTATTAAAGACAATTTTACCGTTAGTGAATTAACTTTAATTTTTTGTATTATACGTGTAGATTATAATACTACAGCGGACAAATTAGCCAAGGCGATTTGTGTAAGTTTAATGGATTTAAATACTTTAAAATGCACAATAGAAAGTGGCAGACAAGATGACGAAACAGAAGAAGAAGATGAAGAAGGAAATGGTGATGAAGAAAACAAGAACAAAGAGAACAACCGCCAGGAAGAAAATAGCGTATGCTCATCTGGTATTGCATCGAATTTGGACAGAACCGTATCAGCAAATGTAGGTATGGGTTTCGCTTTAAATTTTCGAGACATAGAAGATTCTATTCGTACGTTTGATGGCAGCACATATCCGGTAGAGAAATGGATATCAGACATTGAAGATTTATCAACATTATTTAAAAGGGGTGAGTTGCACACATCTATTTTCGCAAAAAAGTCTCTAAAAGGCTTGGCCAGACTTTTCATTCAAGGCGAGTCTAAAATAACGACATGGAAAGCATTGAAAGAAGCTTTGTTGACAGAATTTTCATCAAAATTAAATAGTGCTCAACTCCATCAACTATTGTCTCAACGAAAAATGTTAAGGAATGAGAGTGTACAAGAATATTTTCTAGTAATGAAGGAATTAGCAAGTCGTGGTTCCATGGAAACAGGCTCTTTGTTGCAGTATATTATCGAAGAAATTCAAGATGATAACACAAATAAAATGGTTTTACACGCTGCCTTAGACATTGCCGATTTTAAAAGAAGGCTGAAAATCTACAATGACATTAGGAGTAAAACAACAAGAGGGCCAACAACTAGTGTTCCTTCAAGGATGGAAACGAGATCGAGAAATGAACCGAAATAGGGAAAGCCTTTGCGATGTTTCAATTGTGGAATAATAGGCCATAAGTCTGTTGATTGTAAATCAAAGAATCTTGGAACAAAATGTTTTAAGTGTAACAATTTTGGTCATCGAAGTTTTGAGTGTAAGGGGAGAGATGATGGAAGATCAAATCAAAGTACATCTACAGCGAACGTCCATATAATTGAGAATTCAGACAGTAGATTATTCAAGACAGTGACAGGGAAGACATGTTAGAAGCTATGGGATCACCTGTATTGTACAAATTAAGTATAACATTGCATGGATTTGGTATGTCAAGTATAGAAACCATAGGTTTTTTCCAGTGTATGGTTAACATAGATGAGGGTAGTTCTTTTTGTACTTTTCATGTGGTTGGCAATGGTGTTATGCCATAGGGAGGCGTGTTAGGAAATGAACTACTAACTCAGGCTGATTTGGTAATTAATCAAGATGGCATCAAGATGATTAAAAAGCATGAAAATGTATTGTTTGCAAATATGGAAATCCAGGAAGAAGAATTAGACATCGGATTGGAAATAAGCGACGAATTGAAGGATGAAATAAAAGGTATGGTTTATTCTTATGAGCCCAAGAAGGCCAAAAGTGCGAATGTCGAAATGAAGATTATCACCAAGAACCGAAGAACCAATTGCACATAGACCGAGACGATTGCCATTTATGGAAAGATCAATTATGGATCAACAAGTCGAGGAATGGTTGAATAATGGAATAATAGAACCAAGTACATCTGATTACTCAAGTCAAGTGGTTGTGGCTCGTAAAAAGAACGGATCGCCCAGAGTATGCATCGACTTCCGTAAAATAAACAGAATGGTGGTGAAGGATCGTTATCCATTGCCATTAATTGAGGACCAATTAGGCAAACTGCAAGATGCCCAAATTTTTAGCACTATCAATTTGAAGAATGGATTTTTTCATGTAAATGTAGAAGAACAGAGTAGAAAATATACATCATTTGTTACACACAATAATCAGTATCAATTTCGTAAGATGCCTTTTGGTATGTGTAACGCTCCAGCAGTTTTTCAACGATATATTAATCTTATTTTTCGAGATTTATCTAACAAAAATATCGCTTTGCCGTACATAGGTGATTTGATTATTCCTGCCTCTAACGAATTCGAAGCTATTCGTAGATTGAAACTAGTTTTTCAGACAGCTGAGGAATTTGGTCTGGAAATAAACGTCAAGAAATGTCAGTTTTTGAAGAGACGAGTTGAATTCCTTGGTCATGTGATAGAAGGGGGAAAATATTTCCGTCATCTGAGAAAACTCAAGCCGTTACACGTTTTCCTGAACCAAAAACAGTCAAGCAAGTGCAGAGTTACTTAGGGTTAACGGGATACTTAAGAAAATTTATACCATATTACTCCATCATAACCAAACCTCTAAGTGATATGTTGAAGAAGGGGGCTCAGTTTCGTTTCAATGAAAATGAGTGTGCCGCTTTTCAAGAACTCAAAAGAATGCTAACTAACAAACCAGTTCTGGATATATACAAGCAAGGAGCAGAATTAGAATTACATGCGGATGCATGTCAGGAAGGATATGGAGCAACTTTATTTCAAAAATCGATCAAAGACAATCGCTTCCATCCGATTTACTATATGAGCAAGAAAACTTCAGATGCAGAGAAACGGTACAGTAGCTACGAATTGGAAGTCCTAGCAGTGATTGAAGCGCTGAAGAAATTTCGTGTTTATTTATTGGGTACTCATTTTAAAGTTGTTACGGATTGCTCAGCCTTTCAAAAGACCATAAACAAGAAAGACCTAACCACCAGGGTAGCTCGATGGATTATGTTATTGGAAGAATATGACTATAACATTGAACATCGTCCATCTACAAGAATGAAACACGCGGACTCACTCAGTAGGAACCCAGTAATGACTGTCAGTGCTGATGGTATCATCAAACGAATTCGAGACGCACAAGAAACAGATGTGTTGCTGAAACCAATAAAAGAGATTTTAAAAGAAAAGCCTTACGAAGACTATGCTCTTAGAAATGACATTTTGTATAAAGTCGTTGACGGTCGTGAACTTTTAGTGGTGCCTAAGTTAATGCAAATGGAAATGATACAAGAAGCCCATGGTAAAGGGCACTTAAGTGCAAAGAAGATAGAGCAAATAATGAAAGAAGATTACTTTATCTCTAAATCAAAAACGAAGATAGAAAAGTGTATTGCGAATTGTGTTCCTTGCCTACTAGTAAACCGAAAGAGAGGGAAGCAAGAAGGATATTTGCACCCGCTTCACAAAGGGGACGTACCTTTGAACACATACCATATTGATCATCTTGGACCGTTGGAATCGACGAACAAAAATTATAAGTACATCCTTGTAGTGGTGGACGCCTTCACTAAATTCATTTGGTTATATCCAACAAAGACGACAACAGCACGTGAAGTAATCAATAAGTTGAAACAGCAAAAGGAAATATTCGGAAACCCGGCGTGCATGATTTACGATAGAGGTACAGCTTTCACAGCGGAGGAATTCAATACTTATTGCAATGATGAAGATATAAAGTATTTCACCGTAACAACAGGATTGCCACGAGCAAATGGCCAAGTAGAAAGAGTGAATGCAACGATTATACCTATTCTTTCGAAACTATCTGTAGACGATCCAACCAAGTGGTATCGTCACGTAGGGAAGGTTCAAGAGGTACTAAATTCTAGTTACCACAGAAGTATAGGAACAACACCTTTCGAGCTAATGACTGGTACTAAAATGAGAGGAGGAAATAGCAACACTAAAGAATTGATAGAAGAAGAAATAGTCAAAAAATACGACGAAGAACGAGATGGATTACAAAATACAGCGAAAGAACAGATTGTAAAAATTCAAGAAGAAAACAGAAAATACTACAATCTGAGGAGAAGGCAACATACCAAATATAAGGTGAACGACACAGTTGCGATAAAACGAAGTCAATTTGGACCAGGTCTTAAATTAAAACCAAAGTATTTAGGACCTTACAGAGTGGGTAAAGTTAAAATGAATGATACTTACGAGGTAACGAAGAGTGGTTTTCACGACGGTCCCATCCACACGACCACTTTCGCTGAATATATGAAGCCCTGGATAAATGAAGATGTGTCGTCCGGGTCGGACGAAATGCAGGACGGCCGAGATGTAGGGTTAGATGCGAGAAGAGAGGGAGTGCCGAGCGGAAATGGAAAAAGGTAGTAGTAGTAGTGAAGACGATATGAAGAAAGGGTGTGTGTGTATTAGTAAGTTAAGACGAAATTGAAGACGAAACTGAAGACGAAATTGAAGACGAAACTGAAGACGAAACATTCTTATGGTACCTTAGTTAAATATAACACCTATCTTGTACCTGTTGAAATAAAATCCTACATATATATACATATAACGTTCAAATAAAACGTTGATACTGCTACTAGCAGCTACACTGGATCTCATCTTCTCCACTATTTGTTGATGGTATTCTTTGTCTAGTTGCAAATAAGACTTCTTTCTCACCAAATCTTCTCAACTCACTTTCCATCGTAATTTAAAACGTTTTTAACAGTTTTAACAAGATAAATTTGTGTGCGACGCTTTCTGACACTTATCGGATATTATTAATTGTTGTTACAGTAACGCATGAATGGTTTTATTGACAAATTATTTAATTTGCGTAAAACTGGTTTGAAGGATTTAATTCATTAAATAGTCATTCGATTACGATTCGTAATCAATGTTATGCAAATCATTTTTGCGGTGGTGTCACTCATGTTAACGGCGCTTTCGAATTCGACTCGTGCAAGCACTCGTCAAATTCATATCCAATGCTGTTGACATTCGTAGCATCACCGCAAAAATAATCGGCTCAACATTGACTACTCATCGTATTATAACTGATTATTCTTTTATAAAATTTATCATTAAACTATGGCTTAGGTATTTAATGAGCAGCAAAGGAGGTATATGGTTGAGATTTACTTAAAAAATGGCAGAAAAATAATTTGTGAATGGATTTATTCTCTAAGAGATGCCTACGAAGATTTTTTAAACGAATTTGTAAATGACGCTGTCTCATATGACCATTTCTGTGTTTCCATTTGTCGTTTTGTGAATTTATTCAGAGAAACTGGAAGTGTGAATCGTAAAATGGGAAGTGGTAGACCAATGGTCAGAAAGGAAATTACTGTAGAAGCGGTAAGGCAAGTCTCGAAGAACGTCGACAAACTTTTGTACGACATTTACAGCAAGAATTAAATCTTTCTTATGGTACCTGTCGACGTATCCTTAAAAATGATCTACATATGCATCCTTACCATATACAAGTAACACGTGAGATACATCTTGTTGATAGGCCACGAAGACAAGAATTTTGTTAACGATTTAATTCAATAACAATGATGAATTGTCGAAAGTTATGTTTACGGACGAATCGTGGTTCCACCTCTCTGGGTATGTCAACTCTCAAAATATGAGAATGTGGAGGATTATTGGACCTATATTTTTTGAAGGTATGTTAATAGTTGTTTACGAACCAAGTGCGTGAAATCATATTTCGCGAATGAGTGACCAGTATAAAGCACGAGCCGCAGGCGAGCGCTTTATGGACACGAATTCGCGAAATGTTTCACGCACGAAGTTTGTACAATATTTTTTGTACGAGAACTATAAACAATAATAATATTTATATAAAATATAAATATAATTTCAAAATTTTATATTTATGTCTTTTTAACAATATTACTAGTATCTGTCAGGATGGCCGAGCGGTCTAAGCCGCCAGACTCAAGGTTTACCTTGCCCGTTATGCGGGTTCTCGAGCGTTCTGGTCCTCTCTGAGGGCGTGGGTTCGAATCCCACTTCTGACAATTTTTTTTTTAGTTTTCTATAAATTTAAAAAATAATATTTGTTGCTGTTCTGACATTGAATTACATACCTTCCAAATATAACAATTTCTATTTCATTTCCTTTTATTTTCATAGAAAAACAACGAACTGGGTAGCATATTATTAAGGTTATGGATTTATGATTTTAAAATGTCACTTAATTAATCAAGTTCCAGGAAGTACCAACTTTACTTTTACGCACTCGTGTTTAAAGTGACTTTTTACGCACGCAAATCGAATCGTGAAATGACAGGTTTTGATAAGCGAGTACAAAAAAATAGTTTTTAATAATATTTGATTCAATTTCAAAAACACTATGTTGGTACAAGAATGTCATTTTTTTAAATTTTTTAGGAATAATAAATGCTGAACGGTACCAGTTAGAGATTTTAGCTCCATTTATTAATATGTTACACGGTGATGAGCTACAGGAAGGATATTTTCAGTAAGATTGAGTTCGTGCACATACTACCAATTGCTTTCATGCAGGAATTTTTTGGATATGGCATCATTAGTTGGAATATAGGTACTATTTGGCCACCACAATCTCGTGACTTAATACCATATGATTTTTTTTATGGCCACATTTAAAGAATTCGATTTTTGAAACACCCGCTGTTGATCTTGATGATTTAAAACAAAGGATCACTAGCAAGCTTGAAGAAATCAATAATACACCAGAAATTCTTCAAAACGTTCTTAGTTCGCTTAAATAAAGAATTACTCTCTGCAGAGATGTAGGTAGTGGCCATATAACACAACCTATTTAATATCATTTTTATTTTGTCATTCAATATTTTTTTGTTAAACATAATAATGAATCATATTCAGCTTCAAAAATATTTATTATTTAATTTGTTATGAGAAATATTATATCTGCTGATATGTATTATAATTAAATTGAAAAATTATTTTGTTATGAGAAATCTACTCATATAATTAAATTGAAAAATATATTTTAAAATAGATTATTTAATTTGGACTGTCATTAGTTGAATTAAACAAAGTGACAGGTAGTTCTAAGTCGAATCAAATTAAGACACAAGTGATTTTATTCATGGCATACTCTGACAAACTTTTTTTTGGTTCACACACTGTGTAAGACATAATGGCATATAATCTGTATATACTCACCATTGGCTCCAATTTATATTGAATATATAAATCTACGCTTCACATTCGGAATTGGAGCTTAACATACTTTAGTTTAAGGAAAAAGTAAAACGAGTAAACTTTAAATTTACAAATTTTATATTTATATATTGAAATAATATATATATATATATATATATATATATATATATATAATGCACATTACATAAATGTGTAAATAGATTTAACTGATTTTACAAAACGTACTTATGTACTAACTCCGTGACGTGACGCGTCATATATACTTTTTGCTTATTTATCCGTCAAATAATTATCAAAATGATATTTTACGACTGGCGAATCAAAGTCTTCAATTGCTTTTATTATTGGAATATACTCCGCATGTACGTTATCAATTTTAGGTAAGGTTTTTGGTAACAAGTATATTACCGCGATGTAAATGTTTTCATCCTTCCTTTCTTGGAAAACGCCGTTTACGAATTTAAATAATTCTTTGTTTTCTTCGAGGGATGTTAGTTGTAGGAATTTACAAACTTGAGTACAAAAATAATCTATAATACCGCTGTTGTATTTATTGATGTATTCGTATAATAATCCGTTAATTTGAACGCCAGTTTGGTAGGCATCAAATTCACTTATAAAATACAATTCCGTAAATCGTATTAACATATATTCCTTGGTAAAATTTTCGGTTTGGAATATTGAAGTCCAGGCAGTTATAATCTTTTGAACAAAATCTAAACCTTCTTTTAATTGTATGGCTAAGTTGACAAAGTCGAATAAAAACCTCGAGACTTTGGACCTAACCCGCGCATTTTGTTTCAAGTCGGTAGTGTTTTCTTGAACACAATGTTTTAATTTTGCGAGATTTTCTTCTAATAATACTAAGCGAATATTTTCGTTTCCATGAAAAACACATTTCCAGTTGAAATTCGTGTTTTGTTTCGTGCAAGCAGTATCTCTGATTAATTGTTTCATAAATTTTTCATCTAATTTTCCTATAATTACTGTTGGAATTGTATTTATGAGTTGAAATTTCTTTTCTTTGATTTTTGTGTCGGAATTACTCGAAATTGATTGATAAATAATTTCCAAATACTTCGGTAGATATTGCAAAGGAATTTTTTGAAATTTTAACAAAAAGTCATATGTTTCCCTATCATTAGTATCCATGGACTTTAAGTTACTGTTCAACAAGAACCAGATACGTTCTGAAGGACTCTCAACAAAACATTCAACAGTCTTCCTTAAGAGAATATTTCTCATTGATAAATTCGTTTCTTTTTGACTCCATTCTTTTAATAGCTCATAAAAATCATCTTTTGTAAATACATCTTTGCTTAGCAACAATAAATGCTTTTTAACTGAAACTGGGGTGTTAGAAAGCTTGTTTAAGTAATCTTTAACTTGTACTTCTGGCATATTATAAGTAAGTGCGTACAAGGGCTGCAAACCAAATTTTAAATAATCGCCATTACAGAATTTTAATATCAATGGACCTGATTTTGAGGAAACTTGTATGTTAGACAAACCTTTTGCGATTTCTTTCTGTAAATTTACTTTCTCGGGTACAGTTTCCTTTAAATCAATTTTTCCATCGGATGTTGGAAGTAATGGTACTATCATTTCCAAAAAGTCGGCCGGAGCTAAAATAGAGAGAGCACGGAATGAAAAGATGGCTTTCGAGTAATTTTCGATTCCTAGGTTATCTAAAGCATCACTTTTTATTTGTTCCGTAACGTCTGTATCGCAAAGCTTTTTAAATTTCCTTAAGAATATGTCAATGTTATACATATCAATAAGAGTGGATAATTTCTGCACGTTTTGTCGTAATAAGTCAGGTCGATGCTTGGCGTACCACAAAACTAATTGACTGTCAACATTCAAATTTAGTTTCCAAAATCTTTCGTGCAATCTGTCATCATTGCGTTTAAGTCCAGCTTTAATAGCTTGTAAAAAAATCCTATCATTTTCATCCAATTCGTCAAAAAATCTTATGTAATCAAGAATATCTTTGCATCTTAATTCATAATTAAGAAAACTTAAGAATTTATCGCAAAGTCTTTTATAGTTATCATGGTTTTTATAAGAATCGATACACTTCGCTATTTCATCACAAACCTCTTTATGATGATTTTGATTAGAAATACGAATGAATGAATATTTACGACTCTCAGCTACATCTTGTACGCATTTTTGGATAACATCGTCAATCGGTTTATTATATTTCAATAAGCGAGATATGTATAATTCAAAAAATCTTACTGTACTCCAATATTGGGAAGGTGACAGTTGAAGTATGTTATTTATGCTGGAAATGCATTGCCAATGTTCGTCGCTTAAGTCTATTATATTATGATATTGTAATACATCTTGGAAAAAATTCGACAACAAAGATTTATCATTTCTATATCTGCTTAAAACGTAACGTAATACATCCAAAAGGGCAGCGTCATCTCTGTTTACTGCACAGGTTTTACTTAAAAGACGGCCATATTCGCTCCTAGTCTTCGAGTCTGAGCTGTGTTGAAGCTGTTTCTTAAATCTTGGTAGTGAAATTGATGTTCCATATAGGTAATATAGCGCTTCATTATTTTGAACCTAAAAACAATTTTTAGAGAACAAAATCAATTTAAGTTATTATAACCTACATTAAAGTATGTTATTTTCATTATAGAAAATAGTAACCTATATCATCTAGTGATATAATAACAGAAATGTTCACGAAGATAGATAAATCGTTGCCTACTTGTTTTATGAAGTAATTTTAAAGTTTATTCTCTAATATGGAGGCGGATGAAAATAACAATCACAAGAAACGCAATATGCGAATGCTTTAAAATATACGTACTTATAAATTCTGAGTTACATTACACTTTTTTTGTCTAGAAGCTCTGACAAGTTGTCAATCTAAATGTACTTATCGAAACTTTGATAATGTTAGAAGAAACACATTAAAATTTCTAAACTACAAAACTAGGTCCGGTCCTATTTTTCATACAAGTTTTTCATACTACATGCCATTCCAAGATTGGACAAGATGGCGCTGCAATCTGAGTGTAATTTACACAGGAATTTCAAACAAGTGGAGCATATGGTTCTTGTCGTATGATAATGCTATATACTTACTAACCTATGTAAAAGATTATTTTTTGACTTTCATGTTTGCTTATTAACATACTTATACTTATTATTAAGAAAGCTTAGACACTCTTTAATAATTTTATTCAAACAAGAAGTGGCAAATATATACCAATGCAAGGTACTAGACATATATAAAATATTTTATTTAATATCTTATAATTTGTTATTTATTGTTTGAAAGCGGTGCATCTACAATAAATTTGTGTGTAAATACAAGTGAGAATGTATTAAAATTTCCTCAGGAGAAATATTTACATCTTACTTTGATTTTACTAGAGAACAAAACTATTGCGTAGATCTAAAACTAATAAATTTAAAGGATTGATGGTGACGGCAAATTATAATTATCATATTTGTGTATCGCTTAACATTAGCGCTTTTAACAAATATAGCATTTTACAAATATTTTAATAGTATCTCTAATGACAGAGTAATAAAGAAATTCATGTAACTGCACATCATTTCACATAATTTGGATAAAAATTTTTATACATCTAAAAAAGTTATTTATTTAATAATTGTGATTTTCATTTTACAAAAAAAGTAAGTACATATTAAAAAGGGTAAAACAGCAGTTTAGCGCCGATAGATAGGCAACACCTAAGAATTTTTCCAGTTTCGGTATTTGGTTAAATGTGTGTCCGTTTCTTTATCCCAAGTTATTACTGATTCATACTTACTTTTTTTGCTTATGTATGGGATAAATTGCTGCTATCGTACAACTACAATGAATTTCTTTGCTTTTAGCAGAAATGTGGTTTGATTAAGGTTTCAGAGTTATATTTTTCTCAATGTAATTACTTTAATGCCAAATATACTTTATGTAGGTATATGTGTGTTTAATGTACTCGTATTTTAAATAAATGATATAAATTAAAGCTTTTTTAATAAGAAAAAAATATGTAGAACAAGAATAAATAAAAACAGAAAGTTTTGATGGGAAACTCCGTGTTCAGTAAAAACAATCCTTTTCGTAAATATTTGAACACAATGAGTGTAAAACCGTCTTTTATTAGCATAATGTATATTAAATCTTTTACCTACACTTACATAATTACGTAGCCATTTCCTACTTAGAAATTTTATCAATATTCTGCTAGTATCACAATATCTGGTAGTTAAATAACACCCAGGACGCCTAACAATTTCTGAGGACTTGAAACAACTTTTTAACAATTTATATAGTAAACATTATTATATAATTAGGTATATTTGATTTACACTTTATTCACAATTTTCACTATATTTACTAAACTATACAATTTATAAGTATAATTATATCTAACACGTCACACACACACACACACACACACACGCACGCACGCACGCACGCACGCACGCACGCACGCACACACACACACACACACACACAAACACGCACGCACACACAAACACACAAGCACACACGCACGCACGCACACGCACACACACGTAACACCACAGTTCATTATATTGCATTGTTCACGAATATACAAGGTGTGTATAAATTGGCGGACCCACTACACGTGGCGACATTCTTGGTCAAATTTTTAGTTAAAAGTCCAAATCCTAAAACGATGTATCAGGCTTCCTTTGTCTTCAGAATGAATTTGACAGTAGTAATGTATTTGACTAGAACAACATTAGGCTGCCTACTTATTGTTTTACAACGTTGTCAGATGTGTTTTTCGTCAAAATAAGTTAATAAACAAATATTAAAAACAAACTTTAAAATCAAAAAGAAAACTTTAACGAAAGGATAATAACAACAATTCTTCTTTCTTCTAAATTGTAGCTCTTTCTGTCAACAAATATCGAGTAATAATGCTTATTTCAAGACTGAAAGTCCGAACTTTAGGAACCTCGTGCAAAGATATGGAGCATGGTACAACATTTTCGTATTAGGATTTTGGACTCCGAATTTAACGAAGAACATCGCCGCGTGTAGTGGGTCCGCCAATTTATACACACCCTGTATATATATAAAACAATTCATCTTCAAGATCAGAACCTGAATCTATTGAAAATTCTGAGGATGACCCAGTATTTACAGTAAAAGTCAAATTTTCTAACACATTTTGAACAATACGAAGTATGGCAATTAAGTTTCGGGAATTTGTCAATAAAACACAAGCAAATTAAGTTACAAGCAAAATTTTATTATCGACCTTCACGATAGTCTCCCTCTAACTCAACACAACGATTCCAACGTTGCTCCCACGATTGGAAGCATCCTTGGCAATCCTCCGAAGTTAACCCGTTCAGCACCGCGGTTACAGCTTCCTTGACCTCTTGTACGCTACCATGAATGAGGAATGGGCTGGTACGTTGTCGTGGTGCAAAATCCAGCCGTTCGCGGCGAGTTCGGGCCGCACACGGAAAATGCGTGCCAGGACGCCAACGTAGAACTGTCCAGTCACTGACTGGCCGGCACGAACATATTCACGATAAACATTGTCTTCAGTCGCGACTTGGACATCCTCGCTTTCGTGGGCCGCTCCCCACCCTTTACCTCCCACCGCTGACTTTGTTTACGGGTCTCGAGGTTATACTAAACCATCCAGGTCTCATCCCAGTGACTACACGACTCATTCAATCTCTGCCGTCGCTCTGAATGCGGGACAACAAATCCTCGCAGATCGATTTTCGCATGTGTTTCTGTTGATGGGTGGAAAGTTTTGGCACCATCCAAATTCCAAATTCCCGTGTAACATTTTGCGAACCGTTTCTTACGAATGCTTACGTGCCGGTTAGACGTGACCAGTACAGGCACACGATCGACATTCGCGTCGGTACGAGAGGTGATGGGGGCTTCTTCACGTGGATCGTAATCTACAAATTCACGCCCCTCCTTGAACCGCTTCGCCCATTCATACACGCACATTTTCGATATGCACTCGTCTCCGTACACCGCCTTCAATTTTTGAATGATTTCCGAGGGCTTTTTACCAGATTTCACTAAAAATTGGATCACAACACGTGAGTCATTCATTTTCACGACGCCACTAAAAAAGTTTCTTTCGAAAAACACACATAAAACACCAACCAAACTTGCTATCGACTTCAAACTTCGACTGGAACTAAAGGAAGGTCTCCTCTTTCAAGACATATGTTTACGAATGATGCAGTTTTACCTGTTCCCGAGCTATAATTAATTCACGGAACTTAATTGCCATATTATCTTATTATCTAAATCTCTTATTATCTAACTATTATTATTTTATCTCTTATATTATCTCTTATTATCTAAATATACATCTTGTTTTCTTCTGTTATAACGCGATGAATGCTACTATTTTTCCATGCGTCAGCATCAACCATGTTTAATCCTTCTAATAATCACTTACTTCGTCCAATTTAAATTTCTTATTATTGGCCGCAACATGATGTTTAACTTGAGCCTATACAAGTTCAATGGGGATAAGATTACAGTGATATGGAGGTAAACGTAAAACTGTACGACTATTTTCTGTAGCTATTTTATCGGCCACGTATAAAACTGGATGACAGGATGCGTAATTCTTTACAAGATCAAACAATTCAACCTTTAGCATAGTGTTATCAGCTAAAATTCCTTTTGTTAAAGGCCATTCAATAAGTGCCTCCTTCTTCCATGATGAAGTAGGTGACTTTTTTGTTTTAGTAGAATTATAGGACGCATTATCCATTACCACAACACAATTGGGCTCAGAAGAAGGTAATATATTTTGCATCCATGCGATGAACACTTCACTATTCATATCTTTATTGTAATCTCCAGTTTTTTTGGATTCAAATAATAACAAATCCGTATTCACAAAACCAGTTTCTCTACCAATGTGAAGCACAATTAGTAGCTTTCCTTTGCAAGATGCATCTTTTAAACCAGTAGAAAGACCTACAACAAATGCTTACATTGGATTAAGTACCGTTGTATCTTTCCATATTTTTGCTTTTGTGTAACCTGCATTCACCCATATTTCATCTAAATAATAGATTTTTCTCCCTTCTGCACGAAACTTTCTTATACTTCAAATAACGACGTCTCCATAAGATAATATCATATCGTTCAATTAATATGTTGTTTCGTGTGTGTTGTTTCCAGTTGAGTCCTAGCTACTTAAGGATTTTCCAAGGCGATGTTCGTTTTAAAGGAGATAAACTGACATCCCCTTTAATAGCTTCACATATTTTTGAGAAAGTTGGTAACTCATTTTTAAAGAAAAATGAATGCACGTGCCTTCTAATCGTACTTTTTGATATTTCGTCAAATTTATTGTAACTTGGCAACTTTGTTTTCTCAAAGAAGAATGTCAAACTCCAGACAATTTCCTTGACAATGTCAAACACAGTTTGACGAACAGCAGCTGTTTTGGACGTTGTTCTTGAAGTACAAATTATAGGTCAACAAATTAATGAATGTGATAAAATATCTTTAGAAGATGAGTTTTTCATTTTATAATCTGTGTAAAGAACTATTTTGAAGAATATTAATAATAAATAGCACAATAAACAACTAATAGAACACGAAATTGACTAGCACTGGCAGAAATACTGATCAGTACTAACAGCAAAAAGAAAAATTGACAGAACAAAATAAACTTGATTTTGCCTGCATAAAAACGGCCTCTATTTTAGCCAATTACAAGCTTTTATTTTAAGCCCTATCTTTTCTAACAGTCCAATCTTATTTGGAATGGCACATAGACTTGCGCATTAAACACCATTTCGTTTATAACAACTGAGCTTCTTATATTTAGACGAATCATATAGCCGTAATATTTTGAATAAACGTTTTGGTTTATATTGTCTGGTTTTCAACTTCATTTTTCTAATATATCTGTATCAATAAGAGCCAATAAATAGCTAAAACTCGTCTAAACATTAAACATATAATAATAAACGAACATAAATTTGTATTTTATGTTGGTGACGCATTCAAAGTTTGGTGCCTTCTATTCGGCGTAGCATAAATTAAAATTTGTATGAAATCTAGTACCAGAATTTGTTCAAGTTTCTAGTACAAAATAAAGTGTAATGTAACTCAACCTCAACACTGGACAAGATGAATTAGTTTATTTTAATCTTCCTTCAGATGCGAAGGTACTAATGAATAATAAGCGCGAACACCTTGAATTTTTGCCACATTTTGGCGTAAGTATTTAGAAAAGGTTGAATTGTTCATGATAAAATCATTATGAAAGTATAGTTAAGCAATGTATATTTGTAATTAGTAGAGTCGGCAAAGAGGGGCAAGTTTCAGTGCAGTGCGGAGAACAACGTGGAGGGGCCTAGGGGCCGTATCAAGGCGAGCGTTCAGTAACATTTACGTACTTGCATCATTTATGTTCGTGACTTTCATGAGAACATAGGCGACGCAGACGCATGAATGTTTACACATAAAATAATGATAAAAAATATATTATATAACGTGCTGAAACACTTACTGTTTTAAAAAGCTTCCATGAAAGCACAAACTGGCTGGCATCTATTAAACATTTGAATAATTAAATATGTTTCCACACTTATTTCAGTCAAATGAGTACGGGGCGTGCGGAATAAATATTTTTCAATGATGAAAACGACCGTTCCACATCGAGTATTATATTTGCAAATTTAAAGTAATCCTTGTGACAACTTAATGGATCTTTCGACGCACCTTAACAAATTTGTCTTAGTATGAGAAAATCTGAATCCTTGTCAATAACACTTTCAAGTTTTCGTATTACACACTCATTTTTTCGCCTTCCGCCGCACATAGGTGTGAGTGAATATCATTCACAATTTGAACAAAATTCACAAACGACATCGAATCATTTTGTAATTTTTCAATTTCCCCCGCTGGTCCATAGTAGTTCTTGCGAATAGTTTCTAAATCACTTTTTACCTGACTCTTGAAACATTTTCTGACTTTTCTTGATAGCTTCGGCGTGTCTCGGATCGAATTGTAAAACTACCTTCTTTACATCATCAAAATGTTCGGAGTAGTAAAGCGCAGCCTCTAACCATGTTCCTTAACGCGTAGTAATCGGCTGTGGTGGTTCAGGCATTTTGGGATACAGTTCGTGAATTTTTTTTGTACGTTTTGGGGACTTTAGAAACACTGCCTTCGTATGAGCTATTAAAGAATTTACTCGTGGATAACATTTAGGTATCAATTGCCCACAAGATTTAAAGTATGGATTTTACATGTTACATGTAACAGATTGCCACTCTCTTCTTTAAGAGATCGGCCTAAGGAAAGCATGTTAGCGGCATCGTCACTCACAAACATTAAAAGTTGGTTTGTTAAAACTTGAAATTTGTTCAATGCGCTCAACACCACTTTTAAAATTTCATCGCTAGTACATTTTGCAACTCTTTAGGAAGCAAGTAAGATAGAGGATAACGGTTCAAATTCTTCCATTGTACGTACCATCACATTCACCACAGAATTTTTTGCCTATCGGTTGTTTCATCCACATATAACCACAATGTTTATCTTTTAATTCTGCTTTAATTCTTCTTTCAACATAGTCACGAGCAGATGGCATAACGTTTCTTATCGATGTCCAACTATCAGAATACTTGCTCCAGAAGGAGACAAATGCTTTTTTGTCTAGCAAAGTGAACGGTAGCTTACATATAATAAAACAAACACCTATATCCAATGTTAATTGTTCACTGTATCGTTTGCCACGAATTGCAGAACAGTGTTTTATACTTTTTAGGTGGCGTTCACACTTCCACCTGCTGGTACACGTCAAATAGTCGTCGCACCTTACACATTTAGTTCTATCGCCTTCGTATTTTAAATCCGGCATACTCGCTAATACGTTTTCTAGTTTCTTCGAAATACGCCGTTTCAGAAACGTACCTAAATGCGACATCTTCTAAGTATGTGTGTACTGACATGCACTCACAACGACCAGTGGAATAATACTGAACAAGTGTGCTTTGATACAGACGCTTCAGTTTCCATGTCGCGCGCTTCTCCTCTCTACGTTGCTCTCGGCACTGCACTGGAAATTTCTCCTCTTTGCCGAGTCTAGTAATTAGAATTAAAAAAGACAGTTCGCAAATGTTTCAGATTGGCTTGTTGATACCGTACTGAGATAACATCCACAGATATTAAATAAAAAGACGTTGGAAGTTGTAACATATCAATGGATTACCGATATGATTTGTTATGTTTCAAAGCTAAATGTGTGTTGAATGGGCATAATAAGATAGTATATTGTGTATTATGGTATAATGATTTATTAAGATGATTGCCAAAGTATTTGCTTTCTAGATCACTTAATGTTTGAAAGTGGTTTTAATGATTTTGAATTTGTGAAACGAAATTCTCGGAAGGAAAATGAGTTTACTTAATCCATTCCAAGTTTCTAGGTGTTAAGGTAGATTTTTGGGAATTAATTTTCTTTTTCTAAGGGATGCAGTGTTGGCCCTGTATGAAACACCAGAATTTTTTGTCGAAATTTTTTATCGAAGGTGAAAAATCTCTATTTCAAAGATTATTTACGCGAAAGCCCTAATTATTGTTGGCAACATTAAAGTAAAGAGGGATAAGAAAAGAGGTCTTAAATGTTTAGAACACTTCTTAATGTAGGTTGAAGAAAAATTTTTCGTTGGAAATCATCTGTTCGTGATAGGAGTAAATCATGACAGATTTGAAATTTGGAGCTAGATGAACAGTTTAAAGAAGAAACAGTTTGAAGAAGAATTACATTTATTGTTTTAAAAATTAAAAAATAATTCGTTTTTTTACAAACATACTTTAATAATAGGCATATGAATAATACATAAAAGGATTACCTTGTGATCTAAAATAGATTCTCTTTCCTTAATAGGTGTAATCTTCAGTAAATCTTCTGTAAAATAACTTGGATACTCCAACAAATTTTGCTTGTATTTCTCCGAAAAAAACAAACTAATTAAATGATATTGTTTTGAAATTGATCCTTTTTGAATAAATCTTAGTATATCACATGTAAGAAACTGATTTTCGAATTCATAATGAGTTTCTGGACCAAGACTTAACAGAAATGAATTAAGTATTCCTTCCTTCTGTGTTGTTTTGTATAATTTTAATTTATGAAATATTTCAAGGGCTACATGCGCATCCTCTGTTATATTTTTATGTGACTTAATCATATTTGGTGTCATATATTTACCAAATTTAATTCTTAAATTATACTTGTCATATAGTTTCCAATATATATGAGGATCGAGTTTGGCAATGTACTTTAATGTACTCGAGTAATCATACGTGAAATTTATATTTTCATATTTCTTCTTCAACGCATCGAAATAAAATTCCACAAACTGCTTATCTTTCTTGAAAACTCCTTTTAAATGTGATTGCGATAGTTTCAAATGATGTTCTTGTATTTTAGATTTGATTAAATTCACGGAACATCCTGGCAAAATCGACGTAGCTATTTTTAATCCATATCTTTTTTCTAAAGCATCAAAATATTCATCTAACAGTTGTTCATTATTTACATTTTTGCGTATACCTTTTAGAATTTTGAGTTTTAAAGAATATGATAGACGAGGTAAAATGTTATTCACTAGATCTGTGGCGGTAATATTTAAAAATAATTCTCTAAACAATTGCCAATTTCTTAGTAACTTTCTTACAAATACTACATTGCAGTTTTTTAATTCATCCAGTAAAAGTTCTTTATTCTTTGATTCTATCATAATTTTAATTCTAAATATTTCTTCTACAGGAGTTTTCGGTGAAATTGATTTTAGAAAGTTGTTCATATCTTCTTCATTAGTCATGTTTGATTTTAGCAATTTGTGGAATTTATTAAAATTTCTATTTTTATCTTTAATAGTATCGCCATTTATAGAGTGAAATAATAGCGTAAATTCAGCCATGATTCACCGATTTTCTTTCAATTCTTACTAAAAAGAATGATTTAATATTAAATCAGAATATAGTATTATACGGGGTTCGTCAAAGCTGTTAACCTGATTTCCTGTGACGATTTCTGCTAAAATGTTTAATTTATTACGTTAGTTTTTGAGGGATGATAAAAATCACGATTTTTTTGGAAAAATCAAAAACCGTAGATTTTTTTATAAAAAAATCATGTTTTTTTCATTATTTTAAATACTGTTACTTTATAAAAGCGTGATATTCTACTTTCATACAAAAGTACTGATACAATATTGCCAAGAATCTTAAATTGTAAAAAGCTGACGTTTTGTGTTTTTTTTTGCTGCAAGTTAGCAATCCTACGGCGAACGTGTTACAACTTAGAAGTATATAACTTACAACTCGCGCTAGTCGTATTTATCACAGTTACACAGTAAACTTGGGCATCGCGCTAATTGTAGAAAGTGCGGTAGAAATATGTAAGGGTTGATAGAGAGACTTAAAACCCATTGGGAAACTTGTAAAAATAAAAATTACTCAAATAATAGTGACGATGAAAGTCAAAATATAGATGAATCTCAACCGTCAAAACAAGGAAAAGAGAATAAAGAACAAGAAACTCTAACTATACGGCATATAAAAAAGGAAAAATTTAAGAAAAGTGGAAGTTTGAGTGGCAGTAGTAGTTTTGATTTAGGTGCCGGTTGCAGTAGCAATAGCGACGTTCCAAACTCATTTGTTGTTGGAACAAGTTAGCACAAGAATAAATAATTAGACAAGCAGATAGCTAGGGATACTTTTGCAACAAATTGTAGCTTCAGGTCAATTGAACATAAAAAAGTTCGAACAGCAATTGAAATGTTAAGGCTAGGATATGTTCCACCTTCTAGGTTTCAGTTCTCATCGGTTGTTTTAGATGAAATATTTGAAGAGGTGAAATAAAAATATTGTTAATATCTATCAGGCAAGTCAGTTTGTATACCTCTTGATGGATGATCAAATATTCATAATAAAGCAATAATTTGTGTCGTTTTGATTGCAGAGGATATAAATAGTTTCTTAATACAAAGGTATTTTTAATAATATACAATATTATTAAAAATCTGGTGTGAAGAACACAAATGCAGGTTCACTATTAATATTTTCTGTGAACGTGTCCGAATATATCCTATCCCCAGAGACGTAGATACATATTTCACCTTTCTACAGGCTCATCGGTACGCCCCTGCTGGAGAAAGGATATCCCAGACACATTCACAGAAAAGAACCACATCGCCCTATCACCGTAATTATCCAGACCGAGCGCAGAAGTAAATTCGGCGCTGCCTGTTGTCAGACAGCCGAAGTACCTCGCATACCGTCCACATAATTAATGTGAAGAAACGACGCCCTTCCAAAGGTTGGCACAGCCAATCTCTCTAGAAAACTGCATTTTGTTTGTGCCTTCACTCATACTACGGCTTAACCGGGATAGGATATATTCGGACACGTTCACAGAAAATATTAATAGTGAACCTGCATTTGTGTTCTTCACACCAGATTTTTAATAATATTTTATATTATTAAAAATACCTTTGTATTATACAAAACTGGTGGGGTTTACCTACTCATGTATGTTTCAATTATTCTGATAAATAGTTTCTTGTTCGAAAATATAGATTCATCAGGGCATTCACATACATCTGCCTATCTTAATCGCTATAGATGTAATAAATACGTGTGACACTCAGTATAATTGCAAAGTAACAACCGTTGTTACAGACAACGCGGCTAATATGAGTAGCATTAGAGAAAAACTATGAGAGCTCCTGAATCTGAAATATCGCATTATAACTTATGGATATTCTGCCCATATGCTGAATTTGCTTTCCAAGGGTTTAGAAATTAAACAAATAAAAGAACATCTACTTCAAGTTGTAAAATATTTGAGCAATGCGCATTTGCCTAATGCTTGGTACAAACAACAAGGATGCATTAAATTAATACTACCTCACGAAGTGATGGAATACACTTTCTGACTTCTGACTGAAGATGACATTGATGCAGTGATTTTTAAAAAAAGTTTCGAATATTCAAATCAGAAGAAACGCCAAAGACTTTTTAAAATTATTGAAACCAATATCTGTAACACTTGACAGAATTCAGAAGAAACGTTCCTATTTATCTTATATGGTTGAAGAATGGAAAAAGTTAGACGCAGTCTTTACAAGTTCTGAAGAAACTGCAAAAAATCATAAAACAAAAGTTTATCAAAAGATATGAACAAGCCATAACACCTTTACACTTTTTAGATATCTGCTGGATCCTACTAGAAATAAAAATGAATACCCGTTGTCATATCAAATAAAAAAATCAGCTTTAGAAATAGTTTCCAAATATGTATTACTGGATTATTACCATTAGTCATTAACTTGGAAGCTAAATCAGATCCGTTCCACGAAACAACGTTTTCGCAAGAAATATTTCAAAATGTGATTGCAGTACAATGGTGGATATCTCAGAAAAATGTTCCGGAAATTGATCAAGCGTTGGATATTATTGTTTCGATTTTGTGTGCAAACGCTTCTTTTTCATCATATGTGCTTGTCCATTCAGAATTAAGAAATAGACTGTGTAATGAAAAAGCATCTAAATTAGTGTTTCTTTTTAAACCTTATAATACAGCATAAGATTAAAAATAGTATTTTTTATACTTCCGTTAAATTAGTTAATCTTCTGAAGGATACTTTAAATTTTAGTTTGCAAAACAACATATTTTTTTATTAATATGAAACACATAGTTTTCCTATGTTTATTTATTTTTTCTTTGTATTGACAATATTTTATGTATTGTGTTACAAAATGAAACTTTTTATTTTCTCTGCTTAAAACATACGAGACATAAGAGACTATTACAAGAAAAGAAATGATTATTTTTTTAAATAAAATTCACCTTGATTTAAATTATCATTTTAATTCTGGTTTTATTCAAATGATTTAAAGCATTTCAACCCTGGCTTTTTGTTGTAATTTTAATTTTGCTATTTCAAATTTGTGTGATGATTAGGCATTGTTAGCAAAAATAAAGACTAGTTAGTGACCTGTACGAGGTTTGTGTATAAAATAACGAGATAGATGCTACTACAGACGAACTATGCATGCGCTAATGTCATACGATCGGCAGCTGTGTAGCGTGAATCATTCTCTTTTAATTACCGCCCCTCACGTGTCTATAGACATAATAGTCTGGCGGTGACCTTCGTTGGTATATGATGTATCTTTTTGTTTTGCTTGAAAAATTATAAGTGTTTTAATAGAGCAATGAACTGTCGTGAAATTTCATATGAAACTTGGAAAAAACCGCTACTGAGAGTTAACTTTTATTAAAAGAAGCATATGGTAATGAATGCATAGAAGCATATGGTAATGAATGTTTATCACGTATTTGAGTGTTTAAGCGCTTCCGAGATCTATGAGAAGACGTCGAAGATGACGTACGCCCTGGACACCCTTTTGAATCAAATATAGATGAAAATATTGAAAAAAAAACGCTACTATGATTCGATCGAATTTAACACAAGAATTTTCACATGCAAAGAATGTGTGCGAAAACGGTGCCGAAAATTCTCACAATCAACAAAAAGAAGCTCGTATGAATATTTGCACTTTAAGTGCCATTGAAAATGACCCAAACTTCTTGAAAAGAGTGATAACTAGAGACAGGCCACTTAGGTCGGCTAGCATTGGCGTCACTGCGTGGGGTTTACCGAAATAAAACTGCGCGTTATTTTGAAAATAAATATGGTAGAATTATTAAAAATGCAGAAAAAATATATACTAAACAACTTGCCCAATATGCTTCGAAGCTTAGAAAAAATCTAAATGTGCGCAGCATAGCGTGCGTTTCTACAGTAGTCTACTTGAGCTTTGTCCTATGCGGTGTATATCTGTTTATACGCAAAAAAAAGACAGTTCCACAGCTAGCGACGTAATATTCGCGTAGCTAAAAAGTGGTCTTTAAATTTCTACAACGGACCTTTCCCAAAGCTGTTGTTAAACATCCACTACTGGAACGTAATTCTCGTAAATAATTTTTAAATCTGCTGCAACTTGAATAATTTGAAATTGCATTTGACTGAGCCTTATTGCAGCTGCCTCTTTAGGGTTTAGTTGTAAAATCACCAACTTTATCTTATGAAAATGTTTAAAATAATAAAATGCTGCCTCTAGCTATATACTCCATCGTGTAAGAATTGACTGCGGCGGTTCCGGGATGCCAGGACATTGTGAATGAAAGAGCCGAATACGTTCGCAGATTTAAGAAAAGCCGCTTTCGTCTGTCCTATTAGTTGATTTACATCGAGATAACATGTTCGTATACTGTCTGTTACAAAATGTAAAGCATGAAGCAAACATATAAGGTGTAGTAAGTTTGGGTGAATTTATTTGAATAATTGTCCCATACGATGCATTACTGCGGCAGCAACGGTAACCATCATTAATACTTGCTTTGGCAAAATTTCAAAGTCGTGTAGTGTTCTAACTAATACATTATGACGTGCTTCAGCAGTACATTCTTGCAGTCTTTTACAGACTAATAAATAATGGTGTGACGATCCTTGCGAGGTTATTGTCGGTACAAGGATCAATACAATGGAAATTTTTTCTATATCTCTAGTTACATCTATAGTGAACCACAGTATTTCATTTCTTACTACGGCTTCTACATAATTATCCATTTTTTCGTGCACAGTCGGTAAATACCGGTAGCGGCCTCGGACTTGGTATTTTCCAAGTAGGATTGTATTTGTTTAAAAACTGACGAAACATTCTTTGTCCGATTTTTTCAACCAGTATATTACATGCACTTAACATCGTACTTAAATCACACAGAAATTCATTATACGGTCTCTCTCCTTTTTTTTAGATATGTGTGTTACACTATTCACATGTTTCACACATAAACATGGATTCCACCATAATAAACTTTTCTCATAAGCTAAGCACCTCACTACTTTACCATTATATATTAAATCTGGGAATTGCCATAATAATCTGCTTACCCTATTAGTAAACAGGCAAGTTGATGCATTTCTATGAATTTTCGACATTTTCAATGCTTTGCGCTCGAATTACACATACGCGTATTCGTAAACACATCTACGCATTATGATAGCTGTTCACGAACTAAAGTGGGAAATGCGAAACGCACAACTTGAACCGACAACAGCTCTGAATCAGTCAAGCCCATTACTCTTCTACGCCAGTGTAAGCCGACCGAGAATGTCTTGTCTCTAGTGATAACATGTGATAAATCTTGGTTTCTCATCTATGATCCAGAAACAAAGCGTCAGTCAAGCATTAGAAGAGCTCAATTTCACTGAGAGTTAAAAAAGCGTGAGTGAGCAAATCCAAATTCAAAGCTATAATAAATGTTTTTTTCAATATCCATGGGATTGTCTATCTTAACTGGGTTCCTGAAGGTCAAACTATTAATTAGCATTACTGCCTTGATGTTTTTGCTCAAGTGTGTGAGAAAATCAGATAGAAAAGGAATTTGTATTGTTTTCCGTATAAGCTACATCAATTCCATCAACTGCTCCCGAATGATCACAAGGCTCGTTTCAGATTTGTACAAGAATTACTTGAATGCATTGATCGACATGATCAATTTATTTCAAGTTTGATAATGAAGTATAGTCTACAGAAAACTTTCAAGTTCTTAATAAACGCTTATTGGCTTCTCATCATATTACAGTATGCTGTGGGAAATCAGTTAATAGAATTATTACACCATTTTTACTACAGGACGAAAACGGCTAGAATTCCTGGAGTAAGATACTGTCAAATAATTGAAACCATCCTAAGGATGGCTTACGAGTCATTCAGCTGGGGAGATAATAAGCCTTTTAATGAAAGTGTTTCCCGGTAGATTAATTTAGCAAATATATATCTTCTTGAGTGGCCACTTAACTAATTGCATTTACCTGAGGAAGCCTGAATTGATTTAGGATGTCAATGATGAAATTAAAAGAGAAATAAACAACAATGATGCGGCAGTTTTAAATACGGTAATGTAAAGAGTAATAATACGAGGGCGCCGATGTTTAGTTAAATAAATAACAGATTGTAAGAATCTCTAAAGTATGTTCTTCATTTTCCAATATTATTTTCTTTGTCACAGATATTTTAAATACCAATTTAAAATCAGGTTACTAGATTTGACTGACCCTGTATATTCTTGAAATAAAAAGATGGTGATATGGCAAATGATTAAATGACTTGGAACAGTTTTAACTTTTTCCCTTTCAAACCTTATGGAAACATACAGAATGAAAACATTGCAAATATACATTTTATGTAAAGTAGGCTAAACATTTCAAATACATAATACTAAAGTTTACTACTCGCTAATCGTGTCGACTTATTTACTGATTATGCGTTCAAATAATGTAATAGCAAGGCTTATGAATTTTGTCAGTGAAGTCGGGCTAAAATCCCCACGCAACAGTCGAAAGTAATTTCCAACATAAGTTTTCGGTAAACGTGTGGTGTGGTATGGTTGATGGTTATTTAATTGGGCCTTTTATTTTGGAGAATCGCCTCACAGAAGGGAACTACTTAATTTTCTTACAATGTACTGCAACATTTGGACGAAAGGTTTTCAGAGGATTGGATTGGTCGCTATTAGTTGGCCTTCAACATCTCCACATCTCATAACAATAGATTATTGTTTATGGGGTTGGTAGAAAGATGAAGTGTACAAAGTAAAAGTGGACACTTGGGATGCACTAATTCAACGTATTAGAAACGCTGCAGCCGATCTTAAAGAAAGGCATGACTCAATCAGGAGTCCCTCGTAGACGAAGCAGAAAAAGTTGAGTTGAATGGTGGTATTTTTGAACATTTATTATAAAAACGCTATGGTTACCAAAGCATTAATGTATGAAATTTTGTTTATTTTTAATTATGCTATTACTTGAAAGCAAATAAAAATCGGATAACATTTGAGTTTTTTTACATTATTTTCACGTGTACAACATATCCTGGAGTTTTGGTCCGTTCTTTCCAACTCACTGCGTATATGAAAAAATTTCATAATAATTATGAAGACCACTTTTCGGGGTAAAATCATATTTATTTTTCTACATAGTCTCCTAGTAACTCTATACATTTAATTCTATACAATTAATTTAGTCCAACGTTTTTCAAGACCTTTTATTTCTTCAGAAAAATAAGAACTATCAAAACCTTCTAAATGTTCATTACAGCTTCAATGATTTCATTATTCGATGAGGACTTCTTTCCAGTCAACAATTTCTTGAGGTTCGAAAATAAAAAGAAGTCCAAAGGAGCCAAATTTGCCGAGTGTGGTGCATGTTCACTTAATTAGAATCGTAATTCGTGGAGTTTCGCCATCGCAATTGCCGACTTGTGGGATTGGGCATTTCTTGGTGAAACAAGACTTTTTTCTTTGCCAAATGAGGCCTTTTGACTTTGATTTCATCGTTCAATCTGTCTAATAACGACGCATAATACGCGCCTGTTATTGTCCTCCTGTGTTGCAAGTAGTCCATAAAAATTATTTCTCGGGAATCCCAAAGGCAATAGCCATCACCTTTCCAGAAGATGACGACATCGTCTTGGCCTTCTTTGGAGTTGGTTTGGGGCGTACTGTCCACTGCTTTGATTGTATTTTAGTCTTTGGCGTGCAATGGTATAGCCATGTTTCATCACGGTTACAAAATGTCTCAAAAAATCGGCAGGATTACGCTTGAACATGTCTAGACATTGCTGAAAATGGTCATACGAGCTTGCTTTTGATCACGCGGCACCCAACTTGCACAGAGCTTTTTCATATCCAAATCTTGATGTAAAATATAATGTGCGCGGTCATATGATATGCTTACTGCCTCTGCTATCTCTCAACTTTAATCGGCGATCATTCTTCATCGGTAGATGTTTTTGATCTCCCAGAACGCGATGCGTTTTCTGTGCTTGTTTTGCCACCTTTAAATTTACCAATCCAGTTTGCAACGGTTACATTCGACGGCGAAGACTCTCCGTGAACTTCATTTAATTCCGTTTTTATTTCTTTAGCATTTAAGCCTTTCAACAAAAAATGTTTAATAACTGCACGGAATTTGATTTTATTCATGATTAAGAAAATGCGCGCGCTGTTTACTTTGCTTGGCTATAACGGCTTTACTTTATGCACTATCTGTCTAAAAATTTAATACCAATAATAGATCGGACATTCAAAACACATGACCGGTACGCGGGCACATCGCCATCTTCTAGTTCATTCTAGAAAGTTTTCGATCTTCCCTCGTATTCAAATAATATTATTATTAAATTACTGTTAAGAAAATGAAAATCCAGTAAATATGGACATCCAGTAATAAAATGAGAATTAATGCTCAAATTTTACGGTTAATATTTGTTAGGCGTATACCTATATGTAGAATGTAGACTTATTCTATGTGATTATAAGCAAAAGTATGGAAAATGGTTTAATTGACGTAGCTAAAGAATCAGTACGATTGTAACTTTTACAGTGAACAATATGCACAATTAATATGGGTTTCAAAATTTAGGTTTTTATCTTTTGTTCGTTTCGTTAGTGGTAAAATATTTATTTTGTTGTATTATACGAAGTTTTGTTTGCATTCAACCAAATAAATTTTAATGCGATAGAACACAAAAAGGATTAATGCCTCAAATTCCACTGGACTCAAAACAAAATTTCCAATATCAATTTAAATTGGAAAATATTTTTGACACACAAAACTTAAAAAGCGCCAGATTTTGATCTGATTTATCTGATGAGATTCTAAAACATATATCGAAAAAGAATTCCTTGGGCTGAAATATCTCATTATTGCATCATTTCGGTAAAATGCATGGACCAAATATTTAAAAAATAGTAGAAATAGGGATGTGCAGAAACCAGGGAAACTACCATATGAAAGAAAAAGGATGAATACAGGTCAATCTCCTTAAAGATTTGGATTATACAGCTATAAAACTGCCAAAAATAAATGATAGTACTGTGAACTGAACAAAGACGTGGAGAATGAAGCTGAGCAAAAGTAAATCGAACTTTATCAGCAAGAAACAAGTACTAAACACCATTAATAATTAACAATTAAAATATCCCTTATGCGATCACTGCTAAGTATTTGTGAATTTCACTTGATGTTCTACTTAAATAAAATGATCATGTTAGCAAGAAAAGATAGGAATTAAACCTCAAATATAAAAAATATATAGGGTGTAATTCGCAATTGTCAATATAAAATAGGGTGCTAATATACAAACAGATTCTCGGACGTATTTGGTTGTATGGTATTTCGCTCTGGGAATTTACTAAACAGATATACCGCGATATCATAAAGTTTCTGGGTCCAAGATGGCATTGAAATAGAAAATATATGTCTGAACTTTATCCATATTAATAATATGGATAAAGTTAAAGGTTAAGTTACCAGTATGATAATATGATATTATCATACTGGTAACTTAACCTTAATTTTTGAAAATTATTTTGATAGTGTCATCGTGACATCAATAAATATGTCATTTGATTTAATAAAGATACAATAAAACAACAAGCTCAGCTTGTATTCAAAATTTTATTAATAAAAAAAGGCAAAATTAAAGCAAATGTTGAAATTGTTGTCCGTTATTTTCAATTCCCAATGTGACACGCCTTTTCATGCTGTTAATGGCATTTTGCAGCATTGCGGGCGTTATTAATGCACATTCGTCAATAATTCTTTGTTGCATATCTTGCAAATTAGCAACAGGAGTTTTAAGTATTCTATTCTTTAGGTGAGGAAACACAAAAAAGTCCATAATTGTCAAACAAAGTGATCGTGGTGGAAACTCAACTTCCGTATGTAAACTTATGATCCGATCGTCAAAAATCACGAAGAAAAGCAATATTTTCTCGTGTTGTGTGTGCCGTTGCACCATCTTGTTGAAAGTATCCATATTGCAATTCATCATCATGCAATTATTCAATAAATTCATTCAGAATGTTTCTATACCTCTCAGCATTAATTGTGAAATTAAAAAAAATAGGGCCAACAACTCTGCGGCGAGAAACTGCTAGCCAAACACCAAGTTTCGCATTATGGAGAAACGATTCAATAAAAATATGAGGATTTTCACTACTCCACATTCGAGTATTTTGGGAATTGACATACCCCGAAAGATGAAACCATGCTTCATCAGAGAAAAATGACAAATTTAGCAGGTCATCATCTTCTATTAAGTTATTTGCAAACCACTGGCAGTACGCACGACGTCTAGGGTAGTCTACCGGCAAAATAGCCTGATGTGATTGCATCTTATACGGATGCATGTGTAAGTTTTTCTTTACAATTTTCTGACATGTTCCATAAGAAAGTCCAATCTCTTGAGAAAGGCGTTTCAAAGGTTTTGTGGGTTCATTTACCATACGTTGACGAACATCATTTATAACTTGTTCCGAACGAACAGTTGGTCTACCAGTACGTGATTTATGACCCACAGAACCAGTCTCACGAAACACACCAACACAATTGGAAAGGCAATTATAAAAATCTTTGGGAATTACAGCTAACTCTGGAAAGTGCTCTCTAAAATCATCCAAACATGCACGTTGACTGTACACCCAAATTCCATCAATTCGCACTCCACTCCGAAAATAGGCTTCAATCATGTACGCTTTTTGCACTATATTGTAAACCATATTTGAATTTACTCGAATGTGCTATGTTTCAAACTCGACGTTCAAACTTGCTTTCAGCAATTCTAACACATTTCATTCTAACACGTTTCATTATGAAACCCAAAACAGTATCGAAATGAGCTTCATTTTGATATGCTTTTTTTCATTTTTCAATGTTGGCATTGTTCGAACACCGAAATAAATATCTTATTGCTGTCATTTGTTTTAAGAATTTAAATACATTTGACAGAAATTATATACTATTAGGTGCATGGAATTTTAGGATAACCAAGGTCGAATTTTATGTATAGTGACAGTGTATTTCTCATATTTTATTATATTAAACTGACTGCCTTTGACAGTTGGCAAAATCAGTTGCTTAAAATCAAGGCACTTATACGTTAAATGTAATTTTAATAAGTAGATTTGCATAAAAGAATGTAAATAGAAACAAAATAGAAACAAACAACTTTTAAGTACTAAATAAAATGAAAGAAACTAAACAGGAATATAAAAGAAATTAAAGAGTTATTTTAATATTTTGTAATTCCACCATTATTCTCAATCACCGATTCTAGGCGACGCGGCATTGAAAGTATAAATGGGCTAATAAAATGTGGATCTTCTTTGATAGCATTCCAAGAAAGTTGAATTTCTTACCAAAGTTCATCAGAATTATTTGGCAAGAAACGTCTTGTGTATAATCGTTTCGTTATGTAGCCCCAAATATTTTCGATGGGGTTCAGATCTGGACTATTTGCAGGCCATGGCATTAGTTCATCGTTTTGTTGTTGTAGCCATGTGGTCACGTTATGTGTGGTATAGGCAGGACAATGGTCTTGATGCAAAATAAAGTTTCCAGGATATATTTCTGTTACTGAAGATAACATGGTGTTTTCCAGTATATTTAAATAATTTTCTGCGTTAAATCTACCAATTATTCTGTGGTAGATGCCCATACTTCGGAAACTAATCCACGCCCATACATTAACAGAAAAACGACCAGATCTATTTGCATTGATGTAAATATCTTTCGTCAAATTTGGAATTGGGAGGACGATAAACCCTTTGTGGTCCATTGAAGGCAGTTGAAATGGATTTGGGTATTCTGCGATTTGCAGTAGTAGCTCGACCCAGGAAAGTTTGTTATATTTATGGCTCTACGTGCCGTACAAAACGGGTTTTACTGCAAATGATTTACTAAAACTTCATCCTGTGCACGAGTTGAAACTTTTGTCCTGGTCTTCTGCTCAAATTTCCTTGTTCTTTCCGTTGTCTCTTAATATAAGAAACAGTATTTTTATTGACCGCATAATTCTGGGCAGTTTGCTCAATTGTTAACCCATCTTGTAGAGAAGCGACAATTTGAGGCTTTACAACTAAGTTGATTTCGACCACGATCATTAAAATATTAAATAATTTCAAATAATTTTTTCGGAAAGTTTAGAAATTTATAAAAAGTAAAAACTGTTTAAATTACCTTAAGTAGTGTACACTATCTAGTTTTAACGATACAATGATCATTAGGTCAATAAAAACACATTATAACAATATTTTTCTTAAACATTAATCTTCTTGTAACCTATTCAAGACGATGTGGATAGTATATTTAAGAAAACAACAGCGGTAAGTCGTTGAGAAAATTAAAAATGATCAATTGATTAATTTTAATAAATAAAATTTCATTTTTGATTTACACAGCAAATAAAGTTAATAGCTGCTTGAGAATTGTTGACAATTATGAAATTTTATAATTGACAGATAAAAATTTAGTTTTAAACAGCTAAAAAAAGGAGACATTGGTTATCCTAAAATTCCATGTATCTAACTGTACATACACATAGACAAGAAAATTTCTACACAAACAACGTATACAGTTTCTATGTCACAAATGTTTATATCTATAAATAAAATATCAAGTAATGTTAACGAAAATTAATAAAAAATATTTCGTGGATAGTAATATTTAAATCTGAAAATGTCAAGTATCAATATGACTAACGGCATACTTTATGTCAAAATAAAACTCTGAGCTTTTAAATTAAATAATTTAAATTTATTAATGTAAAAAGATTAAAATAGAAAAAATAGTATAACAAACTCGTTCCATAAGGCCTTTTGTCGCACACGTTCTTTAGAAAAGTCGCAGAGGCTCGTTTTCTAAACATGAACTCGTGCCACAAAATGGTGCCTAACAAAACTTGTGTATTTTAATATACTACTACTAAAGCTTGGAAAATAATGTGGTATGAAACGTGGTTTTGACTTGAGGATTCTTGATAATCGGAGTAATAGAACAAGATGGAATAGGAAGTCATTCGACTTAGTGATTAGTGAGTGAATCAACAATAGCAGAATATTAGGTTTGTTCCAATTCGCTAAGAAAACCGAACAGTGACGGTCCGGTACATGCGCACTGCAGAAAAAGTGTTCTAGCTTCATTTTTGACCGTACATTGAACGATACCAAATGTGTTTCAACTAAATTTTGACCGTACAGAAATCAGTCACGGGACAGTCAAAACAATTCACAGACTGAAGCATTTAGCATCTGTACTGATATGCGCATTACATACCTCATCCTATGAAATTACAGTTAGCAATGGCAATATCACACAATATCATTATCATAGGACAGAAGAAAGTCTATTACAATTATTACTGCTGGTAATACTACAAATTTGATTGATAACCAGAAAGCGGACTGAAGCGATAGAATGACCAATTGCCCCGATAAAACGTTGTGGCGGTCTCACGTATAGTATGCATATTATAACAGCCCCACTATTTGCTTGTTCGATTGCATTCTTCGAGCTGGTGTTGTTATTTCCGTCGTTATTGTGTCTATTCATTCATAAATTCTATTTTGCAGTGGCGTGTAAGACGGAATATACATTTATATATTAGTTCGTTGGACTTCGTTCTAATAATCGCTTAAAAAATTATATCCGCTAATTTCCAAAGTGTATTCTCGTGTTTACATGCTGTTATACATGCATATACATATATGTATTTATTGTTCATGAGATAGTATATTTTCTATTCTCTTCTCTAAGGGATTGTTTCTGGTTTCGTTTCATTCAGTGATATTTGGTTACAACTTAGTATTGTAAAAAATTTATTTTATATTGTATATTTATCCTATAATTCTTTAGAAATATTAAATTTAATTTACTACCTTATTTTTGGAGTAGTTTTCGTTTTCTCTTTTTAGTCCATTTCTTTTTGTTCTTAGTATTTCTCTTTATTTTGATTAACTAGAAGCAGCAGTTTTCTATTCGCAACACTTGGATGAATTAAAAAACTTTGTTTTTCGTCAAGATGATACGGAAAGCATTTTTAAAAATAAACACCTGATAAAAATTGAAAATTTACAAAACTGGCTAAACTTTATGAAAGCTAATTTCCAGTGTCTTACAGACTTACGATTACTTACATGAAAAATCAAGATATTAACCTAAAAAAGGTTATAATTAACGTATAAACCGTTATAGATCGAATGAAAAGTACGCCTTCTGAATTTGGAAACAAGCTGAGGCAAAATGTTGATGCCATATTTATCAGAAATCTAGTTTGAATATATTAAATAATTCTGCACAGAGCCGATTGAAAAATCTATACATTCGAAGTATGGTGCACCTTTGCAACATTTCAATCACGCACCCATCACCAGTTGTGATGTGGAATGGACATTTTCTATTTTTAAAGACGTTTTAACATCTAAAAGAACTAATTTAACACAGGAACACCTTGAAAAATACATAGTTTTGAGTTTTGTTATTTGTAAATGATTTTTATTCAAAATTCGATACGATACTGGTCACTTTCGTTTCAGCAGTAGTTTCTGCCGGTTACCAAACCGTTTATTACATTCGCTCTGTTGTGCATTGACATATTAACAGCCACTTATGCAGCTTCCCACACGTATCAAATTGTTCGAAACTCACGGATCGCTTACAGAAACAAACCTATTGCGAATATAAGGCAGACTATGCATCATCAATCGCTCGAGTCCGCTCTCTGTTGATAATTAAACGATTAGAAATACGTTCCAACTTCTTTATAATTACCACCGATCCAAAAGCGGTGCAAAATTAACGCTTGCGCACAAAATGAACACCAAACGTAACAAAACCGGTAGTTATTGTGTAACAATAAAAAGAGTGCGCGTGAGAGCGAGAGAAGGACTTTGTAGAACTTAAATTTAAAAAAATGCGGATAGCTTGTGCCAATGTATACATAAAATTAATTTACATATGCAATAATAAACAATTTTTTTAATATATAATTTTATAATTTTCAAAATATCCACAAGTAGTCGAGAAACTCAAAGTGCAAAATAACTTGAATTTATGTTTGTGTATAGTTTAATGAAACGACTTTTTATTTACAAAATATTGCATAATAGAAGTTTTTTAGAAGAAAAAAGACAAATATTTTAATTTTCTAGTTGAAGTTTTTTGAAGATTATAATTTTATGGAAACTAAATACATATGCATTGAATCTTGGTGCAAATACAATTTTCGCAATTTAATAATTTGAAACAGAACATTTTATACTCGATTGTTTAAATATCGCATTTCTCTTCATATGGAGGTTGTTTTTTTTGTTGTGAGTACCAGTTTGTAGTTAAAAATGATTTAAGCCTAACATTATCACAATTCCAGTTTCCCAACATACACATGTGTAAGCAGTGGTAAATAATCGTATAAAAAGCTAAATGTATTTAATGGTTTCATTACATATACTTCTAATCGCTTTTTTTAGAAATTACAATCAACGAAAATATGTAATAATATTATGCAATTTTAATTTAATAAATCTAAAATATTTTATTTTATTAAGGGTACTTACAGTAGTAAAGAGTTCTTTTCACACAGTCAAACACATTTGAATATGTATGTTTAATTGTAACGTTTTACGCGTATTAACCAAGATTATTTATAGGAAATTGATCCTGATGACACATACATAAACGTAAGCTTGTATAAGGTATACTCAGGGTCTAATCGTCTACATTCATATTACATCAAGTTGATAATTCTGGGAAATATACATAGGTATGTGGAACGAAACTCTACAAACAAAACGAAAATTAATTTCATTTCTTGTAGTGTGCTCCACCTAACGAAAGCAAGCACAACTGCGACATTCAACTTTTAATACACTGTATTCATCCTTTTAGACGATAACTACTGACGGAATTTTTATCCACGAAAAATATTAAAATGTGTCCAATACTGGAACTAACTGAACCTCTACAACTGTAAATAAAACATCGACTGTTTGTAACGTTCAGATACAGATAGAGATAGTACATCTAAATAAATTGATACTCTACAATACTACAATTACGCGAATTTCGCTGACAAGTAACCGAAAACTCAACTCAACATTTCAAACTTATCGTTTTATTTGTGCCATTTGTTAACATCGAAGGAAATCGAAATTAAAATATTTAAACTTTTTTTTTCTTTATATTATTAGAGAAACTTTTCTTTTATGTAAATTTCTGATCATTTTAAAAAGACGAATGAATTTTATAAATACAGATATACATTTAAATAATTGTTGTTATTTGCATCTAAATAAAGCAGGAGAATGGAAAATAGATATTTATGCAACAAGTGAGTAAAGTGATCTATTTTTTACGAGTACGAAAATTTGACCAATTTCTACAAGTGGAAACAATTACTTTACACATGAGTTTCATACAATTTTGTTTCTTTAAATAAATTCGATAAAACCTTTATTAATTTTTATTTTGTAATAGCAATATTAAAAGTATAGTTATGGGCATTATTAATTTGAAGTGAAGAAGAAGCTACATTAATATCGGTAAGTAATGTAAGTATGCAGTTGAAGCTTTCTTCGCTGTCAATCTCCATGACTAATAATAAGTAACATTCCTTTTAACTAGACAAAAAAAAAATAGGTTTTTGTCATCGGAAATGAATGTCAGTTCAATTTATTACAGGAACTGATTGACATGAGGACGAAGCGTTCAGAGCACACTTTACGTGAACAGTTTTATAATTGCGTTAAAAAATGAAACGTTACAGTACTTTTTTTAATGTAAAAAAACATGAACCGCTATGGCATTTTTTTAAAAGTTTTCGATAGATCCATGAATCATACATTTTATGAATGCAAATTAATGAAAAAAAACTAATGATTTTATAACGGACATAGAAAAATATATTTCATGTTTATAAACTGACCGGCAAAAAAAACCGCCCGCCTTAAATTTTTAGCACAATGAACGCTCCAATCATTTTATCAGTTTCTATTGAAATTGAATCCAAGAACTAACATTGTATGTGCAACATATGCAAATTTTCTTTAAGTAATAAGGCAGGTAAGGCAGTAATAAGTAAATTTAAATTTTAGAAAATAATAACAGTTTAAACGAAATTTTCTCTTAACTTCTGAAAATAAAATTGGTGTTGTTAATTCTAATCCAGAACCTCATCAATAGCGTGTATGTCCTCCACGACTATCAATTACATCGCGTAATCGTCGCGGCATTGAATTAATTAAATTTCTTATGTATTCTTGTGGAATTGCTTCAAATTCTTCTTGAAGCGCAAATCTCAGCTCTTGCAAAGTATGTGGTACGACTGCGCGTCGGCCAATACGCCTCTGTAGTTGATCCCAAAGATGCTCAATAGGATTGAGATCTGGGCTACATGCAGGCCAGTTGAATGTGCGAATGCCGACCTCGTTTAAATACTCGGTTACGATTCGTGCAATATGAGGCCTTGCGTTATCATGCATTAAAATGAAGCCAATAAAATGGGAAAATGGAATTACAGCCTCTTCAAGAACTTCTTCCACATATCTATGCGCATTTAAAGCACCATTTTCTATGAATATAAGGTCGGTACGTGATTCTGTAGAAATACCAGCCCAAACCATAACAACCTCCCCGGAAAGGCACCCGTTCCGAACAGTTTGCATAGCGTTCGTTCTGTCTTCTCCACACTCTTTCTCTGCCATCTGGAGATCGTAAACAGAAGCGCGACTCATCTGTGAACAGAACTTCACTCCATTGTTGAACATTCCAATTCGCATGCAAAAGCGCGAACTGAAGGCGCGCTCTTCGATGCCTGAGTAACAACTGCGTTCCAGTTGCCGGTCTCCGTGAATTCAGGCCACTCTCTCTAAGTCTTCGTCTTACCGTTCTTTCACTTATATCAACTCCTCTTACAGCTAGCAAACGATGTTGAAGTTGAACCGCAGTTGACCTACTGTCCCTTAGCGTGTTGAGGACAATAAAGCGATCATCAACTCTAGTTGTTGCTCTTCTTCTTCCGGAACCTACTCGTCTAACAAATGTGCCAGTCTCTAAAAATCTGTTCCAGGCATCCCGAACGGTAGTGCGTGGTATTCCCAAATGTTGGGACACATAACGTTGACTACGTCCATCTTCAATTAATGCAACAATTTGAGAAACGTCTACCACCGTTAACGGCATTGCTAATGTTACAAAACTTGTGTATTAACTGTCAAATTTGACATTGATTTTAGATGGTAACGAACTAAGCCTACTTGCAATTTTTCATTTTAAGGATATGTCCTAAAAATGTTGTGAATTATTAAAATCAGTTAATATTGTCTAGTTGGGAATTTCATCACCAAAAAATTAAATCCATCGCGTTTTATAATGAAATAAATAATATGAAGCATTTATTAATGAAATATAATCGGATAAACTAAGCAAGTGTAAACAGAAAACATATTAGACGGGTGGGCGGTTTTTTTTGCCGGTCATTTATATTATTTAAATATAAAAAATATTTTAAGAAATATATGTTTATACCTATATTATGTATTAAATGCTTTCATTTATTTATATTTATGTATTAACGAAGTATGTACACTTCATAAAGTATGTACATCTTTTCATTTCGTACTGCCCAAGTGTGAACCGCAAATTGTGCTTTATCTCCTTCGAACACATATGAATACGCCCTACACACGTTTATCATTTTAAGTTAAGACGTACGGCTTTGAAATATTATATTAAATAAAAACGTAAGTTTTCCAGGAGATAGTCTTATGATATTCGGCTTGCTGTCAAATTATTTCAATACTGTTGTTTATTGACTTTGTTTCTGGTATCCCGATTTCTTGGTTAAGCATTCTTCGAATTTGGATATTTAGTTTGTCATCAAAAATTACAAAATCTGTTCTTTTGAGAACAATACTGATAATAAATAGTAACATCAATAAGTGGCAATAAGTACGAAATTGTTTGATTATCACTTTGACATATCTATCCTACTTTACTCATTATTATTATTTTGACATGTAGGTTTTGTATGTGTTTTCTTTGGTTATATTGCAAATAACATACTAAAATCTTGACAATATTGCGAAACATGATGTTTATATTTTATGATATCAAACGGTTGTTTCCGCGATTGAATACTGAGTTCATTTGACTCTGCAGTACTGATTTGAATCACATGCTTTGAATTTGGCCTTGAACTGAAAAGATATACTTTATGAAGTGTACACTGCTCGACATACGGTGTGTTTCACTTGTTACGCATACAAATGCACTTTCCTGCATACGACCTATATTAGTGCAAGTTTTCTCTATTACTTCTCTTAAAACCCTCGTAGCTTCAACTTGTAAGTAAATTTCTACTAATGTTTTTTTATTTTTGCTTTAAACTCCATATCTCGAACAGTTTAGACCCTTCAACTACTATATTGTCAACCCATTACATTCATTCAATCCATCCTGAAAGCCTATGTTTTAAAGCATGCGGCCATCTTTTATATATCCTTTTCCGAAATGCTCACAAGATTTTCATTGAAAACTCGCTTAAAGTCATACCGAATTTCAAACTGATTATGTAGGAATTTTTGCTATGAATTGTAGATCATCTAAACGCATTTTCTGTTGTTAATATTGCCTTTTAAATTTAATGCTAATCTAATTATAATTTCACCGCTTATTGCGCCATCTCCTTTACGATGTTCGCCTTCTGCGACAGGAATCTCACTTGCCGACTCCTATTTGAAATTTTCGTCTCTGGTCATTCAATTGTTTTACGTTTTAGTTTTATTTGTCACATTATGCGATTTGAAATCATTCTCGAGATTTCGAAAACTAAATTCCCTTTCTTCTTGAACTTCCAAAATTACGATGACGTGTATCCGGCATCTTCATCAAAAACGTTACGGCCGCCATTAAGACTTAATCACCCTTAAGCGCTGTGTCGTGATTGTGGCACGATTGATTAGAAACCTGATCTTTGCGGTAAAGGTATGGAAATCTTCTTAATATTATTACTATATCCCATTTTGAACTTACAGGATTCTTTAGAACGTTAATATTTACGTGGATTTCTCTGATTTACGGAGTATTTAGTGGATTTCTTTTGTGAGGCGATAGGCGTTCCTCCGGAAATTTTAACCTGAGTATTTTGGGACATAACTTTGGCTGTTCGAATTATTCCGACGCAGTACCGGAGTTCCCGTAAGCCGTCCGCATCCTGAGAATTAGGGGCACTTAAATTTTGCGAGTCCCTTTTGGAATAATAGGAAGGACGCGGTTCATCCATATTGTTTTTCCCAATATGGCGTCGCTGTGAGGACTGCTGGAAAGAATTAAAGTATTGAGTTGCAATTGTGAGCGGTAATAATATTTGGAGGGGACGATTACAGTTTGTGAAACCCAGCTAAAGTAGGTGTTGTTTTAATTACTTGCTGTTCTAATTTTATAAGTTCAAACTAGTAACGTTTAACGATTAGTATTTCCTAAACTTAAAATCTGAATCAAGCCGTTACTCTCTTTATAAGACACTCATTTGGTGTGATAGTTTATCCTGTTACACAGATCATTTAGGGGGGTTCTTTTCCTAATTTCAAATTTGTTTAATTGTGACTTTCGAGTCTGTTTAAAGAATAAACCCGTTTATGATCACAAATAACCCCGGTTTCTGGAACAGGAACCTATTATTTGATCCAGAAGATCGACAGCTTCACTGTTTGACACCTGCTTAAATTTAGAGTCGTAATCAAGGCCCAAATCCTTCAGATCGGACCTTTGATTGTTTGTTTCGATACTTTTAATCTTAGATTTATTGGTAATCTTACTTTTCATGTTTGATATAAATACTGTACAGAATTCAAAATTGCGTATACGGAATTGGTATTCTAGATTTATACTTATGTTAATTAATTTCTTCAAACATTTAAATATATCTGAATTTTTCACACCTGTAATACGTGGGGTACTCCAAAAGTTTCTTTCCGGGTGATTTTATTTTCATGTTCAGTATTAAATCTTACTTTTATTATATTTGTAAACAAGGCTTAACCTTTGTTTTGATTTAAGGTAACCTACCGTTTCTTTGAGATTCTGCTATTCTAGAATCTTACGCGATAACGTCATTGAGACTTCCTTTATCTCGATTGTTGAATCAAATTAACATCAACCTGGGGGATAATTTTGGGTTAACCCCTCTCGCCTCTCGATAAACTTATACGGGGGGGAAGAAATATAGTCTACGGACTTTTACAATTTTCCCAACTTTCATTTTGCTTTCATATTGTATTTTGATCAGGGCTTCACCTTTATTTTAAAAGATATGTGTCAGGAGTAAACGACCGAGTCTAGCAACTATCTTGTAAGTGTTGGCATCGCCGTTTTGTTATATTGTTATTTCTACCGATTAGTGTATTCAATAAATTTGTTGTATTGTTGATTGTGTTTCGATCTTTTCCCTTCCCACTAGCTTTTGAGTTTAACAAAGTTTCTTGCTTTACAACGAGTGATAGGGGGCTGACCCTCTGGTGTAAGTTGGAGCTACCAGGTCCCGCCTGCTCCCGTTATAGCGTTATCTCTGCAGGTGGATAATAACGGTGGCGTCCATATTCCATCTCGCGGCCTTGAATCCGCGACGCTCTCCGAAACAAGAGAGTTAGCCGGCAGAGACCTTCCTGGAGACATAACATCAACAGGTAGGTTCAGACCAGAGAGGATCAGCGAGCGATCTCTCCTTATCACTCGCCACTCTATTAATTTTACGCCGCGTTGGTGGCACACTTTTCATGTGGACACCTAAATAACTTTTTTATTTTGAAAGCAATCAATATAAAATTTTTATCAGGTGTGTAGGCCACGACAATGCACCTTTTCGTATGAATAGAGTTTTTGTAAAGTAAATATCTAGCCAACTATAATTAAAATAAAAAGTAGTGTTTCTAGTAATGTCATACTAGCGATTAAGATAAAGCAAAAAAGTATTAGGAAAGGTTTTTGCAAATGATGAAGAACCTCTAATACCAAATTTCGCTAAAAATTTTTCATTTTTAATTTTTTCTACATTTTTATGCTATCTGTAGAAAATAGTTTGTTATTGCAATAATAAGAGTACCATGAAACAAAAAAATAATTTGTCAGTTCAAACGTCAATTCTCAACAGTCTACTTCAGTTGTAACTATTGATAGACATTTAACTATTGCTCAAAAAGTAGAAATTATTCCAATTGTTGGTGATAATGTACGTTCTACACGAGAGGCTGCTAAAGAGTTTAACGCGAGACATCCACGTCCACCCATCCGTCATCGAACTGTTGCATACATGAATAACATTTTCAACACTACTGGAAATGTTGCTAAACCACGTCAACGAGAATTGAACAATCGAGGACACCATTTCGATGCAGTAATAGTTGCAGCGTATCGTAATAATCCTCACACGAGTTTAAGAGATATGGCTGGTAGAACGTACATTATTACTAGAGACCGGACACATCGGGCTGCAATGACGTCATTACAACAGACGATATAAATAATCTACAACATCTGTAAGTACATCACGCAGTTATTGAATAGCCCTATTCATTCGGTTAACCGCACACAAAAAATAGATGTGCAGTTAACCGAATGAATAGTGCTATTCTACAACTGCGTGATGTACTTACAAATGTTGTAGACTATTTATATCGTCCGTTGTAATGACGTCAATTTCAGCCCGATGTGTCCGGTCTCTAATTATCGCCAAAATTCGAATAATTTCTATTTGAGCAATACTTAAATGTCTATCGGCTATTGCTCAGCAAAGTTCAATAGCTACAACTGAAGTAAACTGTTTAGTGAATTGACGTTTGAACTGATAAATTATTTTCTTGCTTCATGACACTCTTACTATTGCAATAAGAAACTATTATCTACAGATAGCATAAAAATGTAGAAGAATTTAAAAATGAAAACATTTCAGCGAAATTTGGTATTAGGGGTTCTTGAGTGATTTGTAAAAACTTTTCCTAATACTTTTTTGCTCTATCTTAATCGATAGCATGACTTTACTTGAAACAGTACTTTTTATTAATATATAATTAGAGTTGGCTAGATATTGACTTTATAAAAACTCTATTCACACAAAAAGGTGCATTGTCATGGCCTACACAACTGATAAAAATTTTGTATTAATTGCTTTTAAAATAAAAAAGTTATTTAGGTGTCCCCATGAAAAGTGAAACACACTGTATAAAACCTGTACACTAACATATTATTAATGTAACTCAGGCTTAATTTGATATCTATTTAAATGTATTGACTTAAATTATAGGTATTAGCAATGTATGTATATCCTATGAAGTATATAAGTATTATAAGTGATAGTATGAATATATTTGTCCCATTTACCTACATATCTAAAAAACCCGATTCTATGCTCATAAGAGTTGTACGGGTTTTACATGTCGCGCTTGTTTTAATCTCTAATATTTAAGACAGCTCACACTATTCCAACGATAATTCTAAACAAATATTGTTAATATACAAAAAGGTTTTGTTTAAGTATGACAATACGTTAAGCACGTACAAAGCGTCTGTACAATATGAAACAAACATGTAAATAATTTACATATCTGTAACTATGCACATGGACAATACACCTCGTATTTTCAGCATTTACTTCTGCTTAATACATATGTTTCTGCCATCTAGGCGTCCTCAGTTAAGCTAAAATACGAGGTGTATTGTCCATGTGCATAGTTACAGATATGTAAATTATTTACATGTTTGTTTCATATTGTACAAACGCTTTATACGTGCTTAACGTATTGTCATACTTAAACAAAACCTTTTTGTATATTTACCGCCATCTGGCTGGTTGTTAACGGACTACATCTACATACGTATTTTATCGTTTCCCGTAGCAGCTTAGCTGTTCGAACGATAGGTAGCCCTCCAGACAAAGTCTCTTTCGCCCGTAAGATGTCAATTATTAAATAGTTGTCTTCTTATAGGACGGAACTTGCTTGATCTATGCGGGCTATTTCAGTAAATTTAAATACAGATACAAACCAGTTGTTTATAACAGGTTTGTATTAATTTGTATACATTGCTTCACTAGCTTAACTGAGGACGCCTAGATGGCAGAAACATATGTATTAAGCAGAAGTAAATGCTGAAAATACGAGGTGTATTGTCCATGTGCATAGTTACAGATATGTAAATTATTTACATGTTTGTTTCATATTGTACAAACGCTTTATACGTGCTTAACGTATTGTCATACTTAAACAAAACCTTTTTGTATATTTACCGCCATTTGGCTGGTTGTTAATGGACTACATCTACATACGTATTTTATCGTTTCCCGTAGCAGCTTAGCTGTTCGAACGATAGGTAGCCCTCCAGACAAAGTCTCTTTCGCCCGTAAGATGTCAATTATTAAATAGTTGTCTTCTTATAGGACGGAACTTGCTTGATCTATGCGGGCTATTTCAGTAAATTTAAATACAGATACAAACCAGTTGTTTATAACAGGTTTGTATTAATTTGTATACATTGCTTCACTAGCTTAACTGAGGACGCCTAGATGGCAGAAACATATGTATTAAGCAGAAGTAAATGCTGAAAATACGAGGTGTATTGTCCATGTGCATAGTTACAGATATGTAAATTATTTACATGTTTGTTTCATATTGTAAATATTGTTAAATATAAATATAATATACCGTAGTTGACAAATTTTAATTTCTGTTTGCGAATATAGTGTATGCTTGTTATATCCAACGATGCCAAACAAACAGTGCCAAACAGTGGAGGGAGAAACAGAGTGGTGGACACACATACACATTTAACATACCCTATTCCCTAACAAACACTTACCGGCTGTACAACACTTAGTTCTCTACGTGGTCGATTTCAACATGCATGTTTTTACAACTCAAGAAAAGACACAAATCATAAAATGGTATTATAGACACCTCAAGGTATCTGTACATACCCGATATCCACAAAAATTAAATGTATGGGCTGGTATTTTAAATAATTCAATTGACGTTTCTTTTTATAGGGACTGCATAATATAAATGAAATGCGAGAAAAAATATTGAGAGGATTCTTAACATTAACACCTGATATGCTTATGATGTTATTATAGGAGAAGAGTTGATTTATTTTCTTTTCATTACAGTTACATTTATATTTTTTTTACATAATTTAGAATTAATATTTCATTACATTTTATTTATACGCGGAAAATATAAGCTTTGTTGTATATCCTCATAAAAGTAATACACCACGAAATAAATATTTTTCTGTAAATATTCGTGGCGAATTTTATACGTATTTTTAAGATGCGTTCTACATTCTTCTGAAGCAATAGGCTATAATCTGACTGAACCTTATCGTACTTATGCATACATTCATTGGCAACCTCGCTATATTTCTTTCTTTACATTTCTCAGTCGCTCTCTTTTCTTCTTCTACTTTCGTACCAGAAATTTGTCGATTACGGTATGTATGTTACATACTTCACCTTAAAATAAAAATTATATTCTTAAGTATTATACACCACCTGCTTCTTATATTTTCTGATATAATTAATTAATATATACATAGTTACAAAATCTAAATTAACCTATAAAATGTCAAACACAAATCCGAATTTAAAGTTACTATAGGTATATAGTTATTCATTATTAGAACAGTATTACTTGAAATTTACTTAATTTTAAAACACGAAATTTATAAAAACTCTTATAATTCATGTAAAACAAACCCATACAGAACGAACACAAGGATGGTAAACTAATGGAATACATGTCCATAATGTATAATAGGTGAATTTATATCCTCGATATTTTAAAATTTACAATAAATTCAGTGAAACTAAATATAATAACAGAATTAGTAGACTTAAAAGTAGTACCTGTGTATAAATTTATAATGAAAATGAGTAGTGAAGTAGTAAAAATTTATGGCTTCCATGAAAACGTTTCTATGAAAACAATCATTTGCACATTTTTTAAATTATTTTACTATTTATTCTCTTTAAAAATGTATATACAGGTTCTAGTGGATATCAGTGTTGTCTACTAATACGGTTATTATAACAACAAACCAACAAACAACATACTGGAAATGGAACCAAATAGAAAATAAATTTGGGCGCAGGTATGCCAATTTCAAATTTTAATAATCAGCGCCTCTGGTGATATCGACGGTATTTCTTTATTACCTGTACTCGTTTATAAACTGAATAACTTGGAAATATTTATGTCTTCCAAATTCTAAATTTATAGATTTTATAGGTTTATACTAGTGGTGGGCAAACACCGGCCCACATGTGGCCCGCAATTCCGGGTATTCCATATAAAAATCTCAAAACTTTTAAATTCAAAGGAAAACCATTGTGTTTAATTTGTCTAAAGAGTATTTCCGCAGTAAAGGAGCGACATTGGGACAGTGAGCACAAATCTCAAATTGAGTGTCATAAAGGGGAATCACGAAAAAACAAAATCTTTAGTTTGAAATCGTCGTTTAAAAGTGAACAGAACCCGTTTAAGGTTGTGGCAGAGAATCACTGATTAAAACTGTACCTATTAAATGTAAATATTTACATACAAATTAATGACGTGGCCGCACTGATCCTCACGTAAAATTTGTGGCCCTCTTATAGCAAAAGGTTGCCGGTTTATACGAATGTAGAGGAGGCAAAAGCCATATTTTGTGTTATGGTTTTGGCGCTGAAATTTTATTTCAAAAATTTATAGCACATATGTGAATATTGTTTATAGAAACAAAGCAACTGTTATGGAACGTCTGAAAGTAAATACAATTAATTAGTGATGTCTGATGTTAGATTTTTTATAGGAATACCAGTCTCGTAACTAAAATATCGGAAGAGATTAATTATAATAGACAGTGGCTAGAATTAATAAACACTTTAAATGCAATAAGCATTTACGAAAATTACACCGGTAGGTCCGAGGCTGCGCCAATAATCTCGACCCAAAAAGTGCCTAATGATTGGAAAAACAACATCACAATACCGATCTACAAAAAGGGAAATAATAACGATCCGAAAAATTACAGAATGATATCTCTCCTACCTAGCATAAGCAAGCTCTTTACAAAAATCATTGCAACAAAGATAATGAAGAGAATAGCAATAAACGAAGAACAACAAGGCTTCAGACAAAATAGATCGACAATTGACGCAATCTTCATCCTTAGACAAATGATCGAAAAATCCCTAGAATACAACAAGCCGCTGTTTCTCTGCTTTGTGGATCTCAAAAAAGCGTTTGATAGAGTACAAATAGCCGACATCATAGATATACTCCAGCAAAACAAGACACCTGTGTCGTACATTAACATAATAAAAGACCTCAGTAAAGGTAATACAACCAAGATCAAAATTCCAAAGGGACTCACAGAACAAGTACCAGTACTGACGGGCATACGCCAGGAGGATAGCCTGAGCCCAGTACTATTCAACCTTATCATGGATCAAATAATCAACGGCGTAAAAGAAATGGATGGAGGCTATAGAATGGGACAGGAATCGATGCGGATACTGTGCTACGCTGACGACGCAATCTTGATGGCGAATAACGAGGACGATCTTCAGCGACTGCTACATCGGTTCCAAACAAAAGCAAAGAACCTTAACATGCAGATATCAGTGGAGAAGACAGAATCAATGGTCATAGCAAAAGAACCCACTAGATATAAACTGGCTGTAGATGACAAACCCATCCGACAATGTATGCGATGCACGTACCTAGGAGTCGAGATAACAAGCTCCAAAAACCTACAACAGGAAGTCAGAACACAAATGAATAAAGCCTCAAGAATTTCTGGCTACCTAAGGGACCTCATATGGAGGAATAAATACATGTCCACCGAAAGTAAAGTCCGCATATATAAAACAGCCGTAAGACCGGTGATTACATACGCAGTGGAAACCCGAGTGGACACAACAAAAACGAAGAGCATGATGAGAGCAACGGAGATGAGGACCTTAAGGAATATCAGAGGAGTAAGCTTGAGAGATCATGTAAGAAGCAGGGATATACGAACAGACCTTAAAATTCAAGACGTGGTGCAATTTACGAGAAATAGACGAAGATACTGGCGAGACCACGTCGACCGAATCACGGGGGATCTATGGGCAAAATGGGCAAAATGGGCAAAGAACGAAAAACCGAACTCAAGGAGACCTCCAGGCCGACCTCCCAAGAGATGGTGCGAGAGCTGGACATCTGCTTCCCAAGAGGCTGAACAAAATTGAAATAGTAGAAGAAACAAGACTAAGTCTTAAGGAAAGAGAAAGAAGAAGAAGAAGACACCGGTAGGTGTGTACCAGATAGTCAGCTGATTTGCGGTAAATGGATCGGGTTAACAAATTTGCGAACGGTGGCAAAGTCGAATGAAAGTTTCTAACCTACAAATAAAAACGCTTTTATTAGAACTGCGAACTAATTTGGATTTTGAGTGCCAAACGCGATTAAAATGTAGAAAGAAACAGTACTTGCTATAATGGACAGAGCTACTAGCTAGTGAAGATAATGGGATAACTGGTTTTCTTACAACATATCAGAAGCGTTTAGATTAAAAATTATTATGAAACTCCTTTCTTCTTCCATATTTTCTGTCTGTATCACGATGGCCGAATAGAGGTGTAAAAGGTTATGTTTATCTACAGAATATATGAACCGACGATCAACTTCGATCCAAAAAATTGAAACCGGTATGCACCGCTTACACCGGTGTAATTTTCGAACAGTTCAGTTTTTAACCGATAATGATTTTCGAACGAAAATGTGGAGTACGGTATATACCGGTGCAATTTTCGTAAATGCCTAATAAGATAAGAAAGAAAACTAAGAAGAGTAGTAAAGAGCATATACTGCTGGACTGCTGGATATGTATAATCGTACAAAATGTGACATGATTTACACAAAAAATAATCTCAAAATTTGAAATATATAATTTCAAGGAACGAAGTACTAGTAAGATTGTACATATAACGTAGTTACCTTCTTGTACATACACTTTATCACTGAATAGCGCCTAAGCCATGCGAATCTGAAGAATACGTATATATAACTGAAACTCAAAAAAGAAATTTATTTGTAATTCATCAAAAATTTCCAAATGTTTAGGACCAAAATGTAGTTAAAGTCGGCCCATGTTTTTGTTTATCCTATATTTACGTAAGTACAGTTAATAATTTAAGTTCATAGAACTGCACAAAAAATCGAAGGAATTCCTAGGCTTAAACTTATTTTGAATGTTATGAATAATGAACATTGTTTGTTTAGGAAACTATTTACAGAATATAGACAGTCGAACATGTAGTCCGCTACGTGGGTAAACTCGGCACTTGAATGTCATCACGCGACGAGCGCTCAGTTAGCGCTCCTCTCTCTCTTCGCCATACCGCTGGCACCCCCTTCTCTCTGCAGCGCGTATATTGTGTGTGCGTGTATATCGGTAAATGCTATAACCTGTGTGTATGCTACCCCCTCTCTCCGCTATCATGTGTTCATCGGTGTGCGCTATAGTCGCTTTACTTATGTACATTGAGCGACATATAAAACCCATATAACTCTTATGAGCATAAAATCAGTTCTTTATTTGCGTAAACGGGACAAATATATTCATACTGTCACTTTTAGACTTCATAGGTTATACATACTTACATTTCTAATACCTGTAAAACTTAAGTCAAATTTGAAAAGTCAAGTAAGACATGTCAAATTTGAAAAGCAGGGCATATATTGATAATACGTTAATGTATAGGTTCGTCCTTTCAAGCATAACAACGTATTTCCAACTGAATACATTACTACTTTTTATTGTCTTTAAATATGAGTGATAGTGGCAGTAACAGTGATAGTGACAATTTAAATATTTCTTTGTTTACTTTATATTCCCTTCTTTAAATAACAATCGATTTCGATGTTTCACATCTGTCAGGCGTCCCATGACGGCTAATTTTTTTTTTGTGGATATCAATAATATTTATGTCAACAACCTTTGGAAATATAGTTAAATAGAAGAAACTTTCGTGTATACGAGGGATAAGCTGAATTTTATTGAGAATAAGAAAATCTAGCAGACTGTGAAAAACAATCGTACAGTCTTTATTAAGAGCAACTCTTTGTCATTTGACGTTTTGTTGTTGAAGTTACATTCGTTATAACTCAGCTAGTTATTTTTTAAAAGTAAAAGAGAATGGAATTATGCTTCACCATAATACATCGTCTCATACGGCAGTTTTAACTCTTCAGTTTTTGTCTGGAGAAAGTATTAAAGGTAATAGAATATCCGCCGTACTTACCTGATTTAGGAATGTGTAACTTTTGGCTATTTTTTGGGCTTAAACGCAATTTGCGAGGTTGAAGGTTTTCGTCTGAAGAAGAGATTGATACCGCAGTTCACGCTTATTTTGAAGGTATTCCGAAAGTAGATTTGGTTGAGAGATTTTAAACAGTGGAAAGAAAGAATGGTCAAGTGCATCAGTGTATCATTACTTTGAGCATATTAAAAAAAACCTAGAAAATATTAACCGTTTTTGTTTTTTATTCTCAATAATTTCAGTTTGTCCCTCGTATCGTGGGAATTTTCGTATTTGTGAATAATGCAAATAATGAGTAATGCAAAAGACCATCTTTGGTGAATTCGTCGGAAAAGAGAATTACTAACGCAAGATCTGGCTGATGAACTTCTCTGTCTTGAAACCACTCACAGAAGGTAGATAACTCGGCGAGGAAAATCTAATTCCGTTAAGTTAGATATTGTGATGTGAGTCATCGGTCGCTCGCGTGAGACGGTGATGTCATCCACCGAAAACACCATTAGACGTCGAGAAGCGAAGCGAAGAATCCGGATTATTCGAGACTTTTCCTCTTGAGTGTATATATAGGGCTTAAACGCAAGAAACAGATTAGACAACCGGCAACGAGTATTGTGATATAAATAAATACTGATATATAAATATTGTGAAATAAACACTGCTATTACTTCTTATGTGTTTTTTAGTGTATCTTTATTATTAATATAGTGTTTTGTAATTGCCATTAGTTTTATATAAAAGAACCCAGACAGACAAATATTTTACAATATGATAAGGATGAAGTAAATTAGTTTTAAAAATTTGATGCACCGTAGTTTGAGATACATTTACTTCCCATGCTAGGGTGTCGTACTTAGCCGGGATTCGCTTCCACGATATTTAAAACATCCTCTTCTACTTGTTGTAATCTGCGTGATCTTTGAAACCTTCGAAACGTGGAATTACTGATCTTGTAACCCGAAGTCGATAGCCGGCCATCACAATTGTCTTAATCGAAGGAAGACGCCGAATTTGGGAAACGTTAAATGTTTGCCGCAACTATTTAGTCTAATTCCGCCACAAATTAAAATCATCTCAGTATATTCGACATTCGTGTAGAATACTATTGCGAATGCACTAACCACAGCGAAGACTATGTCCATACTAAATTTAAATCTCGGCGTTGTTTGTAGCGGCGATTTCTGTATCGCTGTACGTATTTTAACTGAAACGGGGCCGGACTCAAATAAAGAAAAATCATTTTCTTGTCACTACGTGAACATTGGAGCGCGATTTTTTGTATGAAGGCAGTACTCAGATATACCTTTTACACCGTTTTTTATTTGGCGCTATACACAACTAGCATTGTATATTTATATTCAATATTCGAATTTTTATTATAAGGGGCGAATATTGAGCTGTGCGACAGGAGCGTAATATCTATATCGAGAACTCCGTAAACGGTCTCAATCATCAGTAATAATATGATCGCTGACTTGGATGAACGTATGGAGTCTTGTAAGTTGTATGTAATAATGTCGCAATTACATAGTTCGAGAAAACGACCATTCTCAGGCGCAGTGAATAAGTTTATTACATATTATACCGAAAGTCTTTTATACAAAGACCCGGATTTTACCACAAATTTGTGAAAGTGTATCTACAGATCCTTTAATAAGTTTCAAAAATTATTTTAATTATGCAACTATTACGTCAGTAGATGTAGAACGGTCCTTTTCTAACATTGAACAGATCATATCCACTTTGTGACTTCACGGAAGACACTTAAAACAATAAGTGTTTAACCGCGTTTCATAAATTACTACGTACTTAGTAGTTATCTTATTTTATGTATGCAAGCGCCAAATAAGAGGGCGAGCGGTGGGGATGCGCTGTAGTCGTTTTTGAAAACGCTCACGTCCACTTACCCACTTACTTGCAACTTTATTTAAAACCAAATATGTACAAAGTTTCCCACTATTTCTAATGCTGCGTGGACTTACTCCCACCGCTCGCCATCTTATTTGGCGCTTACTATAACTACTATGAAGCGTACCGCCTCTGGTTGTTATACTTTAAAAATGATCCATACACCGTTTGGGCATTTATAATAATTTATTTAAATTAATTGCTAATTCTAAGTCATCATAGGCTATTTCAAAATTCAATATTATCATTTAATATAATTTATTTACTTTAATTGCTAATTATCGAACATCGTAGGCTATTTCAAACTCTAATATCTTCATGTAACGTTTGTATGTTAAAATATCTTGGATGTCTCTATAATCGTGTCACTGGAGTCGTTTATTTAATGTGTTTATTTTTAATCCGGAGCATTGGATCTACTCATGCGCAAGTTAGACATCTTGAAATTTTATGCGAGTCATCGTTCGTACATTTGAATTTATATTTCATTATTGTTCCAATTTTAGGTAAACAGGACATCGTTATATTTTTTATTAGAATATTGTAAACATATTAGGATCGTTTAACCATTTTTCAATTAATTTAAGTCTATACATTTTTGGTTTGTTTGGCGAGCCATTTAGGCAGGACTCTCCTAAACTATTTGCTCTAGATCGCTGTAACGTTTGGTATAATTTTAATCGTTGCTGAAACTCTTTATTAATCCGAATTAATTAATGAATTTTTGGTTGTGGCTTCCTCATTTGCTTTTTAATCATGTCATGATATCCGAGTAATTATCAATATTTTATTTCAATATCCCGTATGGGGGTAGTGCCTTTTTTGTTAACAATGACGTATTTGTCTACTCTGCTTAAATTAAAGGACACTCATTCTTGGCGTTCTCTTCTTATTAGTCCCGCTTTGAAGTAAGTCGACGAGTGTAAAACTAGGAAGTCAATTAGAGTTGATACAGTGTCAGCTATTCTGCTGCAGGCAGGATTCGACAAATTGGTTCGCTTCATATAAGTTCACTAGTAGTAGTGCAATTTTAGTCGAGGGTATTGTTCCCCGGATTTGAAAGTTTTACGCCCACATGTTTGCTTCAGGTGAGTTCTGAGATAAGGGGACGGCTGTTATTATATCACGACATTGTTCTCCATTTTGTTATATTACTCTGGAATCTTCCACTTATTCTTTTTCTCATTTATTTAGGGCTGTTAGTATCTGCTAATAACGGCAATACAGGCGGAATTGCGTTAGACTGGTTATGCTGTGAGTTCCGTAGGTGTAATCTACTAATTAGACGAGAGATTGATTCATCCGCAGTCAGCTAATCACCCGGACACAGGAAATCAGCGTAATCGGATCTAAGCGTTATCTTTCACTGAAGGTAGTGTATAGAGAGTAACGTTTTTTTGGGACAGAGTCCCGGAAAACAATATTAATTGGGATTTTGAAGGAACGCATGGCGTTCTAAAACATGGTGTTCTACTCACCATTTTTTTTTTCTCTTGCCTCATTGTAAAATTTAACTAAGTCCATTTTCATACATTAATCGTATAATCAGTTTTCTAGTTCAAACTTTAGTAGTATTTTTTTTAATAGTATCAATCTCGTATATCAGATTGTTTAAAGTAAAGAAATTTGAGTAAATTAAATTAGTACTTTTTTTTTAATCAGCAATGCAATTTTAATATCTAAATTTTGTTTAAATAAATATCTTTTCCATTTATTTGGTAATCATTCACACTATAGAATAACATTCTAGTTAATTTTTTTATATACATATCTTAAACACATTTTTTTTTTGCATATACAGGCTGAACCTGTTTTGATTACTATCTGAGTGGAGTATCCAATTATATGAATACATTGACAGTTAATTATTTATTGAACTATTAATTTCTATTTGTGTGTACCACCTAAGCACGTATTACATATACTGTGTGTATCGAACCTGTGTAAGGTTGATTAAAGCTTTAATGAATTACTGATGCAATACCATATAGTTTTAGGTACGATAATTGATTTTGATCAATGGTATTCCAACTGTGGAATAGTATTTTTTGTTCCATACATATATTTCAACCTTAAGCACTCAGTGTACAATTTTAGTAAGAGGTGCTTATTATAAGTCAATTTTTGTTTTATTTTAGTAATTGTCAATTGAATATATACAGGGTGAATCTGGGATTCATTCATATAGTATGTTACTTGTACCTGTTAATGAGGTTTCTTAATCAATAAATGAATCAAGTTGTTATTGTTATGAACTCTGGGTTTCTTTTTATTGACAACTTATTGAGTATTACTAAATTTATCCACTTACTACGGCAGAGTCTGTGTTCTCTGTTGGCTAAAGGAAAATATGGTGGCCCCCTTTTTTTATGTAAGAACCTCCCCTCAACTCGCCTCTATAACTGAGTTAGCCCTCTAGCCATAAGATCTCCGGGCCAACCATAAAGTTGAAAGTAAGTTGGGTAGATTTAGGATAAGGCAATATTCGTCGGCGCAAGTCTAGTGCTCGTGGGGGCGCATAGCATGTTGCATGTTTCAATTTCGCCTCTTTAATAAAAAGTGCACATTATTTATTTTTTATTATTATTTAATCATAGTTATTGGTACTACTTCATACTTCTTATTGCTATTGTTGAAATATTTCTTCTTATGTAAGACAAACTTAGAAATAAAAACATTGTATAAATTGTTTTGCATCCCTCGTCAAAAAGTTTTAAAAACTATTTTATTTAATTTTGAATTAAGGTTTCGTTTAAAATAATAATATTATGAATTTGGTTCCAAGTTGTTTATTTTACATTAAGTATGAACAGTTATAACTAGGGACTAGACACGAGAGGCCCATGACTCATCGCCCACGAGCGTACTATTGAAGATTTGTATTTTTAAAGAGTTTTTAATTTTATTTATATAATTGGAAAACAAATGGGTGGTGATCTATAAAATACATTTTTATTTGTTCATTTTGTAGTTCAAGTTGAGTAAAAGAGTATTAACATTAACTAACAATACTTTCTCAAGGTTCTCTTCTGTAAAATTTATTCTCTTTGAATGAAATATATCCTTGTAGATAGAAAACGTTTCTACATCGCAACTGGTTATAGGTGCATACTGGAAATATTCTTTGATTTCAGCGTATTTAGCAGTTAGGTTTAGAGGCATTGTCATTCCGCAATGTTATTAAATCTTGATTTCTATTAAGAACTGCGTCTAACTTTTGCCGAAGGCCACATCCGAAGTCACTTGGAGTATTTTTCAAATTATTAATAGCCACATCCAATGTTAATCCATTTGAGATTTTGATTTTCAAAATAAGTGATTAGTTTTGGCAAATTTCCAAAGTGTTCCTGAGTAAATACAACTGATTTTTTAAATTTGGAATTGATATTAGTTCCATGCACTTAGAAATACTTCGAGAATCGTCATTTAAACATGTAACGAAATTTTGTAAACTATCGAAATTCACTGTATAAAAACTAGTAGCTTCCAACCATGTTCCCCATCTAGTTATTACTGAAAAGGGAGGCAGTGACAAAGATGGAAGTTTTTCCCTGTAAAGAGCTACTCTCAATGGTGCTTTTCTGAAAACTTTTTTGAAAGCGGATATAAGTCTATCAACTTCCGGAAAGGTGTCTGATATATTCACAGATTCTGTGGAGAGCATGTGCTACACAAGTAATATGCTGCATATTAGGATATGTTTCCTTTAATAGTTTGCCTGTTTTTAACATATATGCAGCACTGTCACTGAGAAATAAAAATATTTTTTCTTTGTACCTGTCGTCCGAATGAAGCATTTGGTGCATATTCTCGTAAATGGCTTTAGTTACTGTTTCCGCATCAACTGTATTTATAACTTTTGTTGCTATTACATATGCGTTATATGGAATAGTTAAATGTAGTACACCAGCTACAACATTTATCACTCAGCGTCCTAATATATCGACAGTTTCGTCGGCACTTATTTATAGGTACTGATTTGAAAGATGGCTTCTAATGCGTTCTACTGCTTTCGTGTAGCACTTAGAACCATAATATTAGCGTAAGGTGAATTCATCAGGACATTTCGAGCAGTATATTTTTGAGAAATGTTTTGAAGGTGTGATTGTTAAGTTTCTTTAATGGATTATTTGCCGCCATTAATGTTTCACAGAGATCTCCGTTAAAATTATCAGATTCCATCTGGTCTAATTTCTGTGTATGTGCTTGCGATGCTGAGTGACGTTTTACGTGTGATTTCTTGGAATTTTTTAACGATATTTTACAGACTTTGCAATAAATCTCGGAATCAATGGCAATAGACATACAATCAGTTTGACCCTTAATCTAACTCACTATTGTTTCACAATGCCATTCTCAACGTTGTCCCATAACATATACGAAAGAGTAACTTTAACAATGTTCTAGATCTAAATAAATGAAAATTAAAAATGTTTGCGTAAGTTATTGAAACTTAACGAAATTCACTGGACACTTATGTCAAAATAATTTGGAGAAGTAGATTCGATGAAACGACATTAAACAGGATCTATTACAAAAATTACGAAGTATGTAATTACAGTTAAAACAATAAAAAAAAGAAACTAATAAATAAAATAAATTATAAGAACTCGTCACTCTATCTACGCCCATGAAGAAAGGAATTTAAGTGTAATATTGAAGTAATGGCGTCACAATTCAACGACAAAAAATAGATGTGAGGTTAACGGAATGAATAGTGCTATTCAATAGCTGCGTGTTGTACTTAGCGATGTTATAGGCTATTTATATGGTCCATCGTAATTTCGGATCGATGTGTCCGGTCTCTAGTTATAACATTAATACATGACTTATTATATGTTTCATTGTTAAGAGTTAATTGAATAATTTTGAATATTTACATTCTATTATATTTTATATAATACAATCTTAATTCTACGAACTCTTATCTGTCTATGTGGTTTAATGTCTGATCTCGGCGATTTGTACATATAAGTATTTAAAATGTTCAGGGACGGCTCTGTAAATAATAGTTTCACACAATGTGAAAAGGTAAATGCTTTTTGGTTTAATCATTTTCGAAATATAACTTTATTATGTTTTTGTTTCTGAGTTTGTTTAATTTTTTTTTATTATTAATACGAAATGTTTAGAAAGTTATTACATAAATATGTCAATACGAACTATAAGAGATTATATATCGGGTTCCTTTTTATTATTAAACATACATTTTTGCTCTGTGTAACTGTAAAAATAAAATTGTGAATGTATTAGCGGCATAGCAGACAACCAGTTATGCACCAGTGAAGGATTTACCTATAGTTTGCCATGAAGAGAAAAAAAAATTATGTCAAATATTTCTGAATTTTTATACATATATGAATCTTAAATACATTTTATTTAAAAGTAGATAATTTATTGTAAATCATGAATAAGTATAACAAAGATGAAAAGATAGCAATGATAATATGGTACCAGAAGAAAAATAGTTTAAGGATGGTCAGAAACATGTTTTCCGTTAATTATCCTGACAGGCTTATAAACAATTTTAAATATTTTTAACAAATTCAAAGAAGATAGTTGTTTTCTAAATTCCCACAAAAAAATAATAAAACCAAACAAGTTTTAACAGAACACATGAACCTGAATAACACATAACACATGATTTATGTAGAAGAACGGTCTGCGGCATCGCTTTTAGATGTTGACAGGCATTTAGGAGTGTCTTATAGTTCGGTGTACAAAACCCTAAAAGAATGCAAATATAAGCCATACAAGATATCAAATCATCAAGAGCTTTTCGAGGAAGATAAAATAAAACGAACTGATTTTTGCGAAATAATGTTCAACATGTTAAATGAAAAGGAAGAAATGTTAAATAAACTAATTTTTATTTACTGATGAAGCTACATTTATAGTAAATGGTGAAGTCAACTCTCAGAACATCCGGTTGGTATCCTACATTTTATCCATTGAAAAATACTAAATTTCCTTTCCATTAATCCACTAGGTATTGGTTCCTCCAAATGCATACTTCCTTAAAATTAAAATTTATAATAACGTGCTAATACGTAACTTGGACGAACTGAAAGACAGTATACGTACTGCATATGATGGAACACACCCAGAATTTATTCGGAATGAACTGCAAGATCGCCTTGCTTATTGCCTTGAAAGACAAGGAGGACACTTCGAAAACTTGCTATGAAATTAGACTTCACCTGTGTTATGTTGTTTTGTTTGTCTTAATTAATCGTTAGAAAATAATTTCTTTATTCAAAACGTGAGATTTTGTGCTTTCTTTTCTAAAAACATAACCTAATTCTACGTGGCTTTATTGCCTATTGTTGCCAGTATGTACAAGTATTATTGCCGAACCAGATCTTCTATACTTTCGCGATAAAGTTTCATGTATGCTGGAAAGTTTAATTTTTCAATACAAAAAAAAAATAATCCTTTGAACTAAAAGTAGCGGATTTACAGAATAATTATTTTATTTGCATTAAAATAGATATGTAGTAGCATATGGTTCTTGCTCGTCGAAACATAAATGTATGTCTGTTTGCCTGCTATGCCGCTAATGCATTGACAATTTTCTTTTTACAATTACACATAGGGAAAATGTATGTGTAGTAGTAAAAAAAGAAGCCGGTATATTATATTATACTTCATTATGATGGGTATTCCAGTTAGGGCCTCTTTTTTTGTGCGTAACACTCAAGAACCTGCGCCCATTCCAAAACGGATGTTTACGTTTGTAAGGCAACAGCCTTAAAGCGTCATATAAATCCTACAAATTTACGGAACACTTTTACCAAAAAGTGCAGTTTTTATCTGTTCATTTGAAAATAAGTAATATTAATTCTTTTGAGTTTAATGGAATTAAAGGTGATTTTAGGTATTTATGATATTATTATATGTTTTTCGTTTTTAAACACTATTTAGTGCAATTCCAGAAGCGTCTTTATTATAATAGGTTATCCATTTCGTGGTTTCAAAACCGTAGGGCTGTCATTTGACAGCTGTCAAATATTTATGTCAGTTGAAGCGTCAAATTTTTAGTTGAATGTTTGCAATTTACGAAAGTGCGTCAAATAATAACAGAAAACGAGCTAAAATTATTAAAACTTATTACAAAGTGGGGTTCAAACGTAGCCACGTTTCGCGCAATTAGAAACGATTTTGCCCATCATAACCGTCTTACTGTGTAGGCATTGGAAAGATAGTGAAAAAGAACTGAAGAAACGGGGACCGTGTTAGATACTCAGAGACATTTGAATCATCGTAACGTACGGTCTGCTGAAAATATCACCGTAGTGAGTGAAAGTGTGGTCGGAAGAGACGAATTTGTCGATTCCACGGCGTTCTCAGCAATTCGACCTGTCTTACGGCTCATTATGGCGAATTTTGCATTTGAATTTACACGTATATCCGTATAAAGTCCAGCTCACGCAACAATTAAAGCCAGCCGACCATCAACAACGTAGGTGATACGTTAAATAGGTCCTTGAGCAACAGGCCATAAATGATGGTTTTTTGAACAAAATTCTCTTAAGCGATGAAGTACATTTTTCACTGGGTACGTGGGTACGTAAATAATCAAAATTGTCGCATTTGGGGCTCTGAAAATTCTCAAATAATTGAAGAGAGGCCGTGATATCCCAAAAAGTGACTCTGTGGTGCGCATTAAGGTCTGAAGGCGTTATAGGGCCGTATTTTTTCGAAGATGATGAGGGAAGAGCGGCTACTGTCAATTCGGAGCGGTATGGTCTTATAATAACAGACATTTTTGGACTGCGATTGAAAATATGGACTTGGACGATATGTGGTTCTAGCAAGACGGTGCAACAAGCCATACAACAGGACCGATGTTGGCTCTATTGCGCGAGAAGCTTCCTGGTCATCTAATTTCACGTTTTGGCAACGTCAATTGGCCACCAAGATCATGCGATTCGACGCCGTTAGACTTTTTTGTCCTCTAACTTTAGAGCATTTGAAAGAGAAGATTCCTCAACTGATGGCCAAGATACCGGCCGAAATGTACCGAAAAGTGGTCTAAAATTACGTTAAAAGGATGGAGTGTTGCCACAAATCCCGAGGCGGAGATTTGAATGATATTGTATTTCACACACATAGGCGAGCTCCAAACTCTATGTTAAAAAAAAATCATCAAGAATTAAATTTTGTATGTTTTTCGCGTTTTTTTTGAAACCTAAAAATGGATAATCCTGTATGTACAGCTTTTACGGAATGCCCAAATCACGCTATGGCTGCCACTGTTCATGTGCAATCGAGTACATATGGGCAAACTAATTTCTATTGAATCCATACATGCGCGTTTCATATCCGCAATTAGATATTATCATTAGGGCTGGGCGAAGAATCGATACATCGTCCAATACCCGATACCATAACTGGTATCGGGTACCCGATACCTCATACAACGAAGGAATCGATTCTAAGGTATCGATTCCAAAGCATCGATTCCAAGGTATCGATTCCAAGGTATCGATTCCAAGGTATCGATTCCAAGGTATCGATTCCAAAGCATCGATACCTATCGATACTTTGCCGATTCCAGTACTCGCTAAGTATCGATGTATCGGGTAGCGAGGTATCGATTCCAAAGCATCGATACCTATTCCGATTCCAGTACTCGCAAAGTATCGATGTATCGGGTAGCGAGGTATCGATTCCAAAGCATCGATACCTATCGATACTTTAGCGATTCCAGTACTCGCTAAGTATCGATGCATCGGGTACTGCGATGTTTCGGGTAGCCATGTATCGGGTAGCTTACTTTTGTGCATTTTTTTAAATGAGTATGCGTACATCATAGGTATATAAGTTGTTGTTTTACGCAAAATGACAATTTAGAATTTTCTTATTTTTCATGCAAGGATTAAAAAAGAACTACATACATAAGTCTGCAGCTAGTATAATTATAATTTTACCTTTCGGAGGCCAATATTTCAACGTCAGTAACTTCACTATCACCGTCTCTTTTGTCTTTCTTTTCAATAATATTAAAATATGTAAAAGGTGAACACATTTTATATGCTTTAGCATATTTGTAGTATTACCAGTATACTTATATTCTTTTTTACATACATTACAACTCACGCCCTGGTCGTAAATTTTATCAAAGTACATAATTCCAAACTACACTATTTTTTTTCGACATTTTGGTACGTACGTATCCACTTATTACAAGTTATAAGAACAAAGTGATGAAGCTTAAAATTATATGAAATATAAGTGCTTATATTAAACTTTAGACGACGGATAAAGGTAGGAATTATAATAAATCAAAACTAGGGAACAGCAAAAATTTGTTGACACTTAATTTCTATAAAGCAGTGTTGAGAGAAATATAGGTGCTATTCATATTCATATAAATATAAAACACATTCCTGTTCTATAGAATGCACAATACACAATACACGACTGTGAATTGGAACTAAAATAAACAAAATATAATACAAATATGTAGTATTAATTAATATAATAAGGTAAAAAAAGTTGGGTCAAGAATTCTTATCAAGCTATTGTAGGTATAAAACGTGCTTGGTTTGTTTCTATTTTGAAATGAATATTTTAGGCATTTTGTATAATTTTCCAATAGCACGCATATTTGCCTATATTATTTTATCTTTCTGCGTTTTTTAAATGTATATAAAAATAACTTTTTAAGTAAAGAATTTTTAAGTATGTATGCATAAAATATATTTAAAAGACGTTGGTTATTATGCGTAGCAAATTCCATATTATGACATAACTTTAATTATTACAAACAAAAAAAACAAAATATCACAATATTGCAAATTTCATACCGTAGTTATGATAGAATCGGTAAATTAATTTTATATCTCTTGAAACCGATATCAAACAATCGACACCTAGAAAACGGGTTATGAATACTGATTCCTAGGTATCGAATCAAGGTATCGATTCCAAGGTATCGATTCAAGGTATCGATTCCAAGGTATCGATTCCAAGGTATCGATTCCAAGGTATCGATTCCAAGGTATCGATTCCAAAGCATCGATACTTTACCGATTCCAGTACTCGCTAAGTATCGATGTATCGGGTAGCGATGCATCGGGTAGCGAGGTATCGATTCCAAAGCATCGATACTTATCTATACTTTACCGATTCCAGTACTCGCTAAGTATCGATGTATCGGGTAGCCATGTATCGGGTAGCTTACCTTGGTGCATTTTCTTAAATGTACATGAAGGATGCAATAACTTTTTAAGTATGTATGCATTATATATTTTAAAAGAATGTTATTATTATGCACATCAAATATCCTTATTATGACATATCTATAATTATTAAAAAACAAAATATCACAATATTGCAAATTTCATACCGTAGTTATGGTAGAATCGATAAATTAATTTTATATCTCTTGAAACCGATATCAAATAATCGACACCTAGAAAACGGGTTATGAATATTGAGTTCTAGGTATCGAATTAAGGTATCGATTCCAAAGTATCGATTCCAAGGTATCGATTCCAAGGTATCGATTCTAAGTATCGATTCCGAGGTATCGATTCCAATGTATCGATTCCAAGGTATCGATTCCAAGGTATCGATTCCAAGGTATCGATACCTATCGATACTTTACCGATTCCAGTACTCAGAATCGATACCGTGCACAGACCCGATACATCGCTAAGTATCGATACCTCGATTGGTATCGGTACCCGATACCGAAAACGCCGGTATCGCCCAGCCCTAATTATCATACTTCAGTTTAGGGAAAAATTAAAACACACAATTATTAAACTGATACATATTTTATATTTTTACATATATTTGAATAATACATATATACTACATAAATAATAGATTTAAGGTGACCGTACAACATATGATTTTTTAAAAATTTTAGTCACAAATACTTTTCGCTTCTTCATCAGTCAAATAATTATCAAAATGATATTTGATGATTGAGGAATCACAGTCTTTAATTGCCTTTATTATTGGAACATATTCTGCATGTGCATTCTCAATTTTTTTTGGTAATAAGTACATTACCGCGATGTAAATGTTTTCATCCCTTCTTTCTTGGAAAACGCCGTTTATGAATTTAAATAATTCTTTGTTTTCTTTTAGAGATGTTAGTTGTAAGAATCTATAAACTTGGGTACAAAAAGAATCAATAATACTGTTACTGTATTTACTGATGTACTCGTATAGCAGTTCGTTAATTTTAAGGCCAGTTTGGTAGGCATCAAATCCGTTTACAAAATGCAATTCTGTAAATCGTATTAGTAAGTATTCTTTAGCAAAATCTTGGGGTTGAAATATTGAAGTCCACACAGTTATAATTTTTTGTACAAAATTTGAACCTTCTTTTAATTGCACAGCTAGATCGACGAACTGGGATAAAAATCTTGAGATTTTGGACCTAACTTGAGCGTTTTGTTTCAAGTCGGGACTGTTTTCTTGAACAAACCTTTTTAATTTTGCGAGGTTTTCTTCCAATAATACTGAACGAATGTCTTCGTTTCCGTGAAAAACACATTTCCAGTTGAAATTCGTGTTTTCTTCAGTACATGCTATATCTTTTATTATTTGTTTTAGAAATTTCTCATCTAACTTTTCTATAATTCCCGTTGGAATCGCATTTACGAGTTGAATTTTTTTTTCGTTGATTTTTGCGTCGGAATTATTTGAAATTGCTTGATAAATCATTTCTAAATACTTCGGTAGATATGCCAAAGGCATTTTTTGAAATTTTAACAAAAAGTCGTATGTTTCTCTATCATCAGTATCCATGGATTTTAAATTACTATTCAACAAGAACCAGATCCGTTCTGAAGGACTCGCAACAAAATATTCGATTGTCTTTTTTAAAAGGATATTTCTCATTGATAAATTCGTTTCTTTTTGACTCCAGTCCTTTAATAGCTCATAAAAATCATCTTTCGTAAATACATCTTTGCTCAGCAACAATAAATGTTTTTTAACTGAAACTGCGGTGTTAGAAATCGTGTTTAAGTAGTCTTTAACTTGTACTTCTGGCATATTATAAGTAACTGTGTACAAGGGCTGCAAACCAAATTTTAAATAATCGCCGTTACAGAATTTTAATATCAATGGAAATGACTTTGAAGAAACCTGCATGTTAGACAAACCTTTCGCGATTTCATTCTGTAAATTTACTTTCTCGACTAGAGTTTCCTTTAAATCAAGTTTTCCATCAGATGCTGGAAGTAATGGTACTATCATTTCCAAAAATTCGTTAGGAGCTAAAACAGAAATAGCACGCAATGAAAAGATAGCTTTCGAGTAATTTTCGATTCGTATGTTATCTAAAGCATCACTTTTTATTTGTTCCACAACATCTGTATCACAAAGCTTTTTAAATTCCCTTAAGAATATTTCAACTTTATACATATTAATAAGAGTGGATAATTTTTGTATATTTTGTCGTAGTAAGTCTGGCCGATGTTTAGCATACCACAGAACGAATCGATTATCAACGTTTCTATTAAATTTCCAAAATCTTTCGTGTAATCTGTCATCATTGAGTTTAAGTCCAATTCTAAAAGCTCTTAAATAAAACCACTCATCTTCATGTACTTGGTCAAAAAATTGTATGTAATCAAGAATATCTTTTAATCTTAGATCAGACAGAACAAACAATAAAAATGTGCTGCAAAGATTTTTAAAGTTATCGTGGTTTTTATAGGAATCGATACACTTCGCTATTTTATCACAATACCATTTCTGATGATTTTTATTTGAAATAGAAATAAATGAAGGTCTACGGTACTCAACTACTTCTTGTACTTGTTTTTTAATAACTTCATCAATTGGTTTATTATGTTTAAGTAAGCGACACATGTATAACTCAAAAAATCTTGTCGAAGCTAAATATTGGATTGTTGACAGTTGAAGTAAATTATTGATGTTGGAAATACATTGCCAATGTTCATCACTTAAATTTATTATATTAGGATATTCTAATATACCTTGAAAAAAAGGCGTCAACAAAGATTTATCATTTCTATATCTGGTTAAAACGTAACGTAACACATCCAAAAGGGCAACTTCATCTGTGTTTACCGTACAGGTTTTACTTAAAAGACTACCGTATTCGGCCCTACTCTTTGAGTGCGAACTGTGTTGGAGTTGTTTCTTAAATCTAGGTAATGAAACTGAAGTACCATATAAGTAATATAACGCTTCATTAGTTTGAACCTTAAAAAAACAAAATTATCACAAGCCACCATTAAAGTACACTGTCTTTATTTCATTATAACATGAAAATAGAAAATTAATATGTACTTATTAACAAAAGAAAAATAGTAGAAGAAATAATATGAATCAACTGCAAGGGTAGGTCATTAGTTCATTATATTATCGTCAACAAAATACTGGACAAGCAAAATTACTTCATTTTAATATCCTTGAGATGCGGAAGTAGGTACTATTGAGTAACAATAGCGAAGACCTCGCATTTTCGGACGCATACGAGTTGCGCCAAAGTACCTGAATTAATCCTAGAAATAAAATTTTAGGGATTATCCGACCCTCTTAAATCCGTATACGAGTTGCGCCAGATTCACCTCGAGGATGATAAATGCTCAGGTGAAGTAAAGTAGACATAACAAACTTTTAAACTTTAATACAATTTATTTATGTTTATGTTATTATTACACTTTGAAATTAAAAGTAAGAACTAAAATAATTACAAGTAATTACAATTAAAACAAACTCAAATATATATATATTGCAGTGGTTTTTTCCCTGCAGAAGCAAGAAGAAAAAAGAAAAATTATATTGAACATTATTTGAATAACATTGATGTAAAAATGTATTTTATTTTATTATGAATGTTTTATTTCAGACTGATAACGATAAAAATTTAAATTGTAAATGATAAATTTTGTAATGTTTGATTTTCATCCATGACTGTAGATTGTCCAGGCCTAGTTTGATGTTCAAAGTCGGCGCCAACCTGGAAGTCATATCTAGTACAGAGAGATATATATTTTCTCTATCTTGATTTGTTATGTTAGGTGGGGATGTCCTGGCGTTTCCTGGAACTAGATTTTAGAGATTCACTAGTGCCTTCTGAGATAGGTTGTATTGATTTAATATTAAGCAAGACTTAATTTTGTTTAATATATATATATATATTTTGGATAATTCGTTTTGTTTGTTTGGTGATTCGTTTGTATTTTAAAAATTCATTTGTCGTGGTTTTACAAGTCTTGTATACTTGTAATAGATTTAATTTAAAACACCTATCTGAAGAAAAAAATCTCTCGTGTTGGGTTTTCGATACATTAATTAATGTAGGTATTATTTAAATATTATAATCTAAATATTGAAAAGAGCTCTATAAACTAATAATTTGTAATTTTGTGAAATTTTTTATAATCAGAAAAATATCTAGAAAATTTGTCTGTTTTTGTGGAGTTTAGTTTTTATTCATATAAATATTTTAATACGATTAGAAGGTGGGGAAACTTGTGTGCTTTGTCATGTTAAGTGTACGCATGACTGTAAGATTTTGATTTTGCGCGTAAGATAGACAAATTTCTATCTTGACGTTTGAATTTAGGGTTAATGGTTTTGTTGACATCTGATAAATTTTGTTGTTATTTTTATTTCATATCTTTGTTCGAGAGTCACAGGGGGTTTTTCTCCTTGTGCGTGTCATTTATCACAAGGACTATTTCCTCCTAGCTACTGTTAATTTTGCATTAGCTCCCTTTGCACTCGGTAAAGGGATTTCTTTTTCTTTTTTTGGATTTTTTTTTAATAAATGTAAATTAGGAGAGTGCGAATTTTATGTAATGCATGTTTTTCTTTACACGTATCTTGCTTGTTCGAGAGTAAGACCTGAGATAAGAAGATTCCAGCTTGAAGTTTGAGCGACTGAGTAACCGGACATTCGTTGTGAACTGCACCATTAAGCTAAGGCACAGTTCATAGCAATATGTATATTACACCCACATCAATATTATATTATAGAGCTAGGCAAAAATTTATGTGAAACGCATTTGATAAAATCTATTTTACTAATTGTCTTATACACATATAGTTCATCGATTTTAAGTTTTATATATGCTTGCTTGCCTTTTAGGTCAGTTCTAATTTTCTTCGCAAACTTATTTGCTGTATTAATTTTAACATATATTTCTAACTGTAAATTTACAAGCATTTCTACAAAATTTATAATGTTCGGATGTGAATTATAAAAAAAATTGCCAAATTTGGAATGAAATGACTCACAATTATTCGTAGTTTTAGTCATTAAACACAGGCAGAAGCCCACACACTGGGAGAAAATGCAGCATTTTCATCAATATAATTATTTAGTACATAATCGCAAAATTCTATCACCTTATCATCGTCAGGTGCAGATTCAAATATCTCCGTAAAACATTCACCTACATCATCTGGTTTTAATAATGACAAACCAAAAAATTGTTTTAAAAAAAATGCTAATTTCAGAGTTTTCTGTGGTATATTGATTTTTCAAGCCAAGTGATAGAATTTTTCTAAACCAAGCCTGACTTAAATGAAACCGACATCCAGTAATTTTTGTATTTGGGCACAATGTGTTGACGGCTTTATGAATTGCAGATTCAAAATCAATAACAATTTCATTAGGATTAAAACTGATATTATAAGTTATACATTTTTCTTTGATAAATTTTAAAGTGTTTAGGTACGTTTCACTGGCTTTATTTGGTAATAAGCAAAATACTAAAGGCACATAGTGTCCCTTTTTATAACCGTGAATTGTAAATAGTTGAAAAAAAAATTTTGTGCAAAATTCAAATGTACCGTCCATGTAGACTGAATCCGTCGAACATAGGAAATTCAAATTTGTAAAACAAGAAAATATTATAATTTGTGTTGCACTATCAGCTACTAACAAAAAGTTTTCTTCTTTACTTGTTTTTGGTGTCAAATTCTTCACTAAGTCAAAAACCTCGCCCCTATTTTTCGGTAATGGAGTAAAATACTTCGACGCGCATAATACATATTTATCCGAGTTCGGTTCAAATCTTCTGTTGTTAGCATTGAAAAATTATCTTCTTTTAAACGTTTTATTTCACTATGAATCAACTTGGCAGGTTTTTCGTACATGTCACCTTGTGCTTTCCTTTTGACTGAATTATTAAGTATTTGCCTTGCAATTGTGTTGTCACTTGGATGGTTGTGATTCAAATATTTGTTTATTATGATATAATTTCCACTTTTTGTATAAACCTTTGCCGCACAAGATTTATTTGTACACCTCCACCGAACACCATTTAAATTTTCAGAAGTTTTTCTGAATTTGTAGTTATTTATTACTAATAATAATTTTCCTTTCTCACTAAACATAGTATACACTTCCATAATTGTCTAACTAACTAACTTGACGATAAATGAATATCATCCATAAATATGTAGGTAATATTTAAGGAAAATATTAACTACCCCTACTCAATGACCAACTTTCACATTTACCACCCTCGAGGTGTATCTTTGGCGCAACTCGTATACGGATTTAAGAGGGATTACCAATTCCTAGAATCTGTGGCGCAACTCGTATACACCGGCATTTTCGACAGATTACGGTGTTCAAATTTAGAAAAGATTCAATCGTTCGGATTACCGTAAAAATCATTAAGAAAGTGGATTCAAGCTATGATTATAAAAATTACAGTTAAATAGGCAGTTCTCAAAATTTGAGCATATATCAGATTAATCAAAATCGCTTACTTCAGGTAATGCTTTAGATGCGCTTAGTACTAACGTACCGAGAAGACATTCACAGATATTAAATTAAAATATTGCTGGAAGTTGTGACATATCAAAGGCCATATAATTTGTTACGTTTCAAAGTTAAGTGTATGGATATTTCACATATTTAGTTAACAAAGTAAGATAGTAGATCGTGTATCAGAGTGTAATGATTTATTAAGACGAACAGTAATGATTTCAAATTATTCCATTTTTAGATCGCTGAAAGTTTTGAAGTGTATTAAATGATTTTTTATTTATAAAATCAAATTCTTGGAAGGAAAATGAGTTTATTTAAAATATATTCAAATTTCTAGTGGTTGACTTTGTTTGAAAGACCAGAATGTTTTGCTAAAAGTTATTATCTAAGCCCAAAAATATATATTTTAGTGATGGATTATTTCCGCGGAAGCGTGAAAAAATGTTAAGCTGAGAAAAAAAGATAAGTAATACATAAAAGAGTTACCTTCTGATCTAAAATATATTCTCTTTCCTTAATAGGTGTAAGCTTCAGTAATTCTTCTGTAAAATAACTTGGATACTCCAACAGATTTTGCTTGTATTTTTCAGAAAAAAATAAACTAATTAAATGATACTGTTGAGAAATCGGACCTTTTTGAATAAACCCTAGTATATCATACGTAAGAAACTGGTCTTTGAATTCATAATGAGTTTCTGGACCAAGATTGAACAGAAATGAATTCAATATTCCTTCTTTCTGTGCTGTTTTATACATTTTCAATTTATGAAATATTTCAAGGGCTACAAGCGCATCCTCTGTTATATTTTTATGTGACTTAATCATACTTGGTGTCATATATTTACCAAATGTAATTCTTAAATTATACTTGTCGTATAGTTTCCAATATATATGAGGATCGTGTTTGGCAATGTACTTTAAGGTACTTAAGTAATCATTTGCGAAATCTATATTTTCATATTTCTTCTTCAACGCATCGAAGTAAAATTCTACAAACGGCTTATCTTTCTTGAAAACTCCTTTTAAATGTGATTGTGATAGTTTCAAATGATGCTCCTGCACTTTAGATTTTATTAAATTGACCGAACAACCTGGTAAAATTGACGTTGCTATTTTTAACCCGTATCTTTTTTCCAAAGCACTAAAATATTCGTCCAACAGCTCTTCGTTATTTACATTCTTGCATATACCATTCAGAATTTTGAGTTTTAAGGAATATGATAGACGAGGTAGAACGTTATTAACAAGATCTGTGGCGGTAATGTTTAGAAATAATTCTCTAAACAATTGCCATTTTCTTAATAACTTCTTTACAAATACTACATTGCAATTTTTTAACTCATCCAATAAAAGTTCTTTATTCTTTGATTCTATCATAAGTTTAATTCTAAAGAATTCTTCTACAGGAATTTTTGGTGTAATTGATTTGATAAAGTTATTCAAATCCCCTTCGTTAGTGATATTTGATTTTACCAATTTGAGAAATTTATTAAAATTTCTATTCTTTTCTTGAATAGTATCGCCATGTATGGAGTGAAATAATAATGTAAATTCAGACATTATTCGCTGATTTCCTTTCAATTCTAACTAAAAAAAAAAAAAATCATTTAATATTACTAATATGAATCCCTGAAATAAGAAGACAACAATATTGTAAACGATTACATGATTTAGAAATAGTTTTAACTTTTCCTTGTTCGACATCTTATGCAAACTCACAGAAAACATTGCAAATGTGTATGTTTCTTGTAAAGTAGATTAAATGTTTCAAACAATACTAAAGTTTACGACTCACTAATTGTGTCGACTCATTTGGTGGTGATACACGATATATTTTCTGAAAACACAATAAATCTTTGTTGATCCAGCCGAGAGCGTTACGGCTTTAGAAAAATATGACTTTTTAAAATGTCTGTCTATATATATATATTGAAAAGCGATCCTGAAAAAGACCCTGCTGTAGAATACACGGATTTTCGTCAACCCAATGATGATCCATCTAGCGAAAAATTATTTCTTACTTTTCTACGTCTATTTAAAGTCTTTTTTCTGGAACTTAGTACATATACGCTAATATATAAAATCGTACTAAATGATATTCTAAATATAAATTTTTAAGAACTGCAATAACTTGTTATCGAGGCGTTTACATAACGATTGTAATATTGTCATTCACCTATTTCAAGGAAAGTTGTTTAAATAGTTAGCTAATGTTTTCCACCGATACTGATTTTTTATGACTATTATAAATTTTGTTACAATAACGTTTAGAATGAAGGATGAATTGTATTTTAAAGGGCAAATAATTTGAAAAAAAGTTTTTGTTGAGATGGGACAAGAATGATCTTAAAATACATAAAAGAACGAAATGCTTTAATACGATAGATCTATTCGAAGAAACAGGAAAGGAATTTGATTATTTTTGATCTAATTTTAGGATTCATACATTTTGAACCTATATGATTATAATAATTAGTTTTTGAAAATTTTAGGTAAAGTAGTAATTCTTTTGTTTATTTAATGTAACGGGTGTTCAGAAACATTCGAAGTCAAGTGGGCTCTGAACAAAAAATCGTATATCTTTACTTAAGTATCTGATTTGTAATAATTATTAAATGTCAACTGATGTCTGTCAAAAATTGTCAGAATCTAATATCGAAGATACTAATTTATATTTTTTAATTTTGAAAATGGTATTTACTAACGTACACAAAGCATTCATGGTTGAAGCATATTTTCTAAATGGTCAAAAGATCGATGGCCAGTGGTAGTATTCAATTCAAGCTTGTTTGGAAGAATTTCGAGATGAATTTCCCAACCTTGCTTTTGATTATAATACTTTTCAGTGTACACTAATCAGAATTGTTCCAGTTTTTCGACAAACTGGTAGTGTGGGACGCCAAGAGGGTGGTTGGCGACCAAAAGTCCGGACAGAAGAAGTGATTGGGAATGTTAGAGAAATAATGACTGATGCCCTTAAAACTTCAGTAAGAACACTTGCTCAACAAACCGGGTTGTCAGTTGGTTCTTGCCATGAAGTTTTAAAAGAAGATTTACAGTTATTCCCATATCGTATAACTTGTTTGCAAGAAATCCTCGATATTGAATATCCGGACGAGTAGTATTTTGCGAATGGTTTACAAATAATTTTAATGATGATGTCCTAGACAAAACTTTCTTTTCAGACGAAGCATGGTTTCATGTTAGTGGATATGTTAACTCGCAAAACATGAGAATGTGGAGTGATACAAAGCCAAATAATTTTTATGTTGAAGCTCCTTTACATCCTCAGAAAGTTGGTGTTTGGTGCGCTATAAGTAGAAGAAGGATTATTGGTCCTATTATTTTTTAATGGTACCTTGACTGCAGAAAGAGATCGACTATTGCCTTTCTTTAATCAACTTCGCGATGATGAACTAGCTTTGGGATACTTTCAACAAGATGGTGCTAGAGCTCACACAGCGGGGGAAACAATGAATATGTTACAAGAACTGTTTGGAAATCGTTTAAATAGTTTGAACAGCGATCATGAATTTCCTCCAAGATCTTGTGATCTTACACCGTGTGATTACTATTTAAGGCCTTTTTAAAAAAATTCAATTTATCAAGTACCAGTGCAAGATTATATAGATCTCCAAGACATAATTATAAATAAAATTAGTGAAATTAGAAATAGTTCCATACTGCAAAATGTATTTAGTAGCATTCGGAGGAGGTGCGTAAAATGCTTGGAAGAAGGTGGTGGACATTTTCAACATCTTTTATAATTATGGTTGGTAATTTATACAACTACAATTTGATATTTATTATAAGGTTGTAATCTAAGGACTCTACAAACAATTTATTTGTTTCAAATTTATTTTAAGCCATTTCTTACAATAATTTGTTGAATGTTAATATATTAAACTAGTACGATAACTAGATACTATTGTCACTATAAGATGAATAAAACCTTTACTTGTAAAGTTATTTCCTCTTAATTCTGCATTGTCTTTTTACATGTTACTACAGATTAGATGAGCTTTATTACACAAGAATGAACAGCATATTAATTGGATTATGTAATTTTTTCCAGTTATCGCATGAAGAGGTGCTATTGTTCAGCAAGAATTCTCTAAAATATCAAAATACTTAATTTGAAATTAATTACTGTTACCTTCTAAAATCATTATTTGGCTAGTTTATATTAATTAATGTGGCATATTAAAGTAATATATTTCGACATAAGCTGACATTTGGGTGTATGATAACCTATAAAATTGTATTAAGTAAATGTATCAATCTATATCAGACATGACTTCATATTTTCAACTTTTGACTTTGACTTCGAATGTTTCTAAACACCCGTTAGAAAATAATATAGATTCCTGTGATGCAAAAAAAAATGGCTACTCTTGTATTCTTTTATTAAATATTATTATATAATGGCGGATTCTTCTGAACCTGCAGACCCGCGCCGTAATTGTGTGCACGTGTGCAAGGCACACAGGCGGCCAAATCAAAGAGCTGAGAAAATTATTCGACATTACTAGAGACACTGGTCATTAATCAATAAGTTAAGATAATACTAACGTGTAATTTAAAAAACACGCTGACCTATCAAGAGAAAGAATTCAAGTGGGTGACCGGTTATGTTTACTTTAAACAAATATAGGTACCATCGATAACACACCTCTTCTAATCGTTATATTTTTTGCGTGTGTAGAGAATTTAAAGGGCGTCAAGCATTAAACTGGTTAGTGTTTAGAGAGTTATTTGTATTACGGGGCTTTTTATCACTTATCAAGGACTGGAAAATTTATGGTTGCGATAAGAAAATATAACATTGTTTTTTTTGGCGTTCGGGATCGTTGCCCATATTGCCACGTTAATAAATGTTTACAGAATCTATAATGAGATAAAATTCACAGAAATCGGGAAGGGAAACGTAGGAATAAACATGTTTCACGTCTGGGGCCTATCAGACGACTTTAGACACAATAAAAAACGGCCATCGGAAAATAGGTTTCCCCACAAAGGCAAACGAGGATAGGTTTTGATTTTAGATCCTAATCCTAGATTTAAAAATGTAATCCATCAATGGATCGTAAACATGCTTAGTATTATACATTAGGACACACGTAATACTAGTAGGCATGACCACTCCCGCATTAACAAGTCTGCCAATAAATTCACCTCGAAAGTTATTGTGCTTAGGGCATTCGAAGATTAAATGGTTCATATCGGCTATATTGGTGCCACATGTACAAGCAGCTGATTCGATAATTTTAAGTTTGTGTAAATGTGCTGGAAATTGTCCATGGTTAAATTTTAATCGAGCGACGGTAGTGCGATATATCCTTGATGTTCCTTATGCCATTCTCGGATAGTTACATTTCGGTGTATTTTTGCGTAGTGTGTCATTCTATTCGTATACGAATGCTTCCAATATGCTTGCCAGTCATCTTTTAGTATTTTGGTTTTTAGATGAGAAATAAGATCACTAGATGGTACTTTTTCCGTCAGTATGTTATTACTATTTATAGCCTCCTTTGCTAAGCGATCCACAGCCTCATTAGGCTCTATACCTGAATGTCCTTTGATCCAATAGAAACGGATTTTTACATGTTTTTTCTCCAGATATCTCAAGCGTTCGATGATGTTCAATATTATGGGGTTATTTTTTTTGGATGAGTTCTCTTGTGTTATCTATTCCAGTACGCTTTTGGAGTCTGACATAATCGTTGCATTCCCAATATATATAACACTGTTTAGGTTACCCTAATATATTTTGTCAAGTGTTTAGAATTTTAAGATGCATCAGCGAGCATGTGTGTCAGGCTCTAAACTTGTTAGTGTTGAAAATATTATATTACAGTCTGTTTTACTAGCGCATCAATTACTAAAATATTTGACTGTGATATGAAAACATAGCAGGGTAAAGTTTCGTATTTTTATGTACAATATTTCGTTTTGTATACAATATACAGGGTGGGGAAAAAGTACTGCATATCGCTTGTAACTTTTGAATGAGCAATTTAATTATAAAATTTCTTATGCAAAATATGGTTCGTATAATATTTGGCATCAACTGATAGCATTAGTTTTTTTTTGAGTTCACTGTTTTAATGCAAGGTCAACAAACTTTTTTTTCTTAAATAGCGTCATGTATTTTTTTACATATTTAAAAGACATTTCTCTCGTGAATATAATGGTATGCAATTTATAGGGGGTTGTATAAGAAAATTTTCAAGAAATGGTCAAAAACCTTTATGATCCTTCCCTTATAGAAGAAAATTGAAAATATACTATCTCAAGAACAATAAGTACATATATGTATATGCATGTATAACAGCATGTAAACACGAGAATACACTTTGAAATTTAGCGGATATATTTTTTAAACGATTATTTCAAGAAGTCTAACGAAATAATATATAAATGAATACTCCGTCTTACACGTCACTGTTGAATTTAATTTATGAAGGAATACACACAATGTGCTATTCATAACGACGGAAATAAAAACACCTGCTCGAGGAATGCAATTGAACAAACAAATAGTGGCTCTGTTATATATAACATGCATACAATACCTGAGACCGCTACAACGTTTTATCGGAACAATTGATCATTCAATCGCTTCAGTCCGCTCTCTGGTAATATGTATTTGCTCTATTTATAGATTAAGTGCGACCTGTGTGACCCACCTGTAAAATATTTGAAATGCCAAATTTACTGTTGGGCGCCTCATTGTAGTCACAATAACATTAGTTATACACGTAATTTCTTTAGATTTCCCAAAAATATTAAAGCATAAAGAAAACTTAACTTTGTTAAGTTAAATATATTAATTAAATTTGTTTTCAACATTAGATATACCTAAACTTATTACAGATATTATAGATTAAAAACTATTAAAAAGACTATAAGCAAAGCTATTTATTAATATAATTGTTACGTTATGTTATAGGAGAGATGAACAACCGGAGGCTAGGGTATGCAGTTGCCATTACAGTGATGGTAATAAAACAAATAATATCTTTTACCAATCTTCAGTATCCATTAATTAAGAAGGTATTTCAAGTTTACCTAGACATTAATAAATAAAGTGTAGCAGCATAGCAATACACGTAGAAATTTAAAAAAAAACATTTTATGTTTTATTTTGCTTGTACAAGTTATTAAATTTGAGGAACCTAACATTTATTCAACATGCCAAAAACATTTCTTTTAATTATGTTACTGTATATATCTGCTTTTATATAAGTTAAATAGCAGTAAAAACTAATATACAGAGTCTTTCGACAGATTGATTCAACAATGCAGAACGGATGAAGATCAGCTTGTCAACGTGTCCACTATTATATGCATTTTCACCACGTTCGAACCTTGTGTCGACTTTATAGGTTATATTTATATCTAAATTAAGTTATATTTATACTTAAATTGGCCAAATTTTCTAAAGGCAAATTAAGTACATTCTCATTAAATAAGTACTACACACTAATGTGACTGAAAGTAAGTAAAACTACATTTTTAAGTTTATTATTTTAACTGTTAAGTTGGCCAATAAAAAAAGAAGAAGGGTTGGTACTACAATAAAAAAAAACAGTCGTAAGCGTAAGTTAGTATTATGAGTTTTGTGTTACCTATAACGGGTGTTCAGAAACATTCGAAGTCAAGTGGGATCTGAACAAAAAATCGTCTGAAATGTCAACTGTTGTCTGTCAAAAATTGTCAGAATCTAATATCGAAGATACTAATTTGATAACCTATAAAATTGTATTAAGTAAATGTATCAATCTATCTCAGACATGACTTCATATTTTCAAGGACTACTTTGACTTCGAATGTTTCTGAACACAAGCATTTTTAAATAAATACCAATTACTACTTCACATATAAGAAATGGAGTTTTAATTTATTATTACTACAGCTTCATTTAAATGCATTTAACCATAGGTTATGGGCCCAGTTTACGTGTGGTAAATAATAAAAAAAAAATAACGAAAAGCGTGGCCGGCCAAGTTGATGGGAAAAACAGTAGAAGTCATAGAGTCACACGTTATTAAACTAAATGGACAAAATTGGCCAACATGGATGTTTCAAATCATAGTTATTTTAAAGTCAAAAAGGCTTATAGAAGTAGTAAAGGGTGAAACGGTTAAACCGGAAGGACAGGGACAAAACGCACAGGACTGGGAAGAAAAGGATCTAAAAGCTCAGGAAATAATAGTAACACGAGTCGAGGAAGGAATTTTAACCCATTTATTATCGTGTGAAAGTAGTGCAAAAATGTGGGAAAAGTTGTTGACAGTCTACGAACCAAGGCCACAAGTAAATATTCACTTAATACAGCAGAAATTCTTTAATATAACATTTGAAGAGCCAATGTCAAATTTCTTTGCAAAGATAGAAGAAATTACAAGCCAGCAAAAGACAATGGATGAAACCCTATCTGAAAAAATAATAATCAAAGATTCTAATGACATTGCCAGAGAAATACAAGCATTTTATTTCTGCTTGGGAGTCTGTACCTTCAAAAGAGCAACACTTAAAAGAATTAGAGTCGCGGCTGTTGGCCGAAGAAGAAAGAAATAAGAAGACGGAAGAAAGAAATGAATCAACTGCTTTAATTGTAGGAAATAGAAGAGATACTTACAGAAGAGATTCAACAGTTCGAGGTGTAAGTAGTAGTGCAAATAATAGAACAAGTGTAAAGTGTTATGAATGTGGCAAAGAAGGACATTTCAAGAAAGATTGTAGATCAAGAAAACTCTGCCATTTTTGTCAAAAACCAGGACATTTAATTAGAGACTGTAGGTTTAGAATACAAAAAGAAAAATGCAGTGGTAGTAACAAAAATGCATCAAATGCATTTATTACAAATGATTTAAAGGATATGAATATATGGGCAAAGGATACTGGTGCGAGTGAACATATGTGTAACAATATAAAGCTATTCAAAGAATTAAGTAAGGTAACCTTAGAAAGATATGTCACTATAGGAGATGGTAACAACATAAAAGTTGAGGGCATAGGCAAGGTAGAAGTATTAGTTAGAAATAGATCAAAATTAATACCTTCTGTATTGTATAATGTATTGTATGTTCCAGATTTAAAAGTTAATTTGTTTTCAGTTGCTCAAGCAATAGATAACGGTAATATAACAATAACAGATAATAATGAATGTAGATTTTTAAGAAACAATGAGGTAACAGCTACTGCAACTAGAAATAATAATTTATATATTATGAATTTTGAGCTTGACGAGAGTGTAGCCTTAGCAAGTTTAACAATGTGGCATGAAAGGCTCGCTCACCAAAACCATCAGTATGTAAAAGTAATACTAGATAAAAATAATATCAAGTATGATTGGGAAATAGAACAGTGTATTGCATGTGTAAAAGGGAAACAGCATAAATTACCATTTAGCCGAAGTGAAAGTAAATCTGATATGCCTGGACAGTTATTACATATAGATTTATGTGGGCCTATGGAGCAAGAATCCTTAGGCAGTTCAAGATATTTCTTACTAATTAAAGATTATTATAGTAGCTTTAGATTTGTCTATTTTTTAAAGTATAAGTCAGAAACTAAACAAGTAATAGAAAATTTTATATCAGCTTCTGAAAATGAAATAGGGCATATTATTAAAACAGTTAGGTCAGATAATGGTAAGGAATTTATAAATAAAGAAATAGATAATTTGTTCAAACGAAGGGGAATTATCCATCAGACAACAGTAAGTTATACCCCCGAGCAAAATGGGAGAGCAGAAAGGGAAATGCGAACCATTGTGGAATCAGCAAGAACCATGTTACAAGCAAAATCATTAGAAAAGAAACTATGAGCGGAAGCAGTGAACACAGCTGTATATACACTAAATAGAACTGGAACAAGTAAACAGAAAGGTAAAACACCATTTGAGTTATTGTGTGTGTTATATGACAAGATGTTTGACATTAACATTCTTAAAATATTTGGAACCATCGTCTATGTGCACGTCCCCAAAGAAAGAAGGCTGAAGTGGGATTCGAAGAGTAAGCAAGGAATATTTGTGCGGATATGGAGTAAATTGTAAAGGATATAGAATATGGTTTCCACACACAAATCAGGTTGATACATTCATAGATGTGGTTTTTATCCAAAATGAAAGGAACCAGTCGCAAAAGTTGAAAGAAAATGAATCAGTACTAAATGAGAAACAAGACTACGTGTTATCAGAAGAAAAGAAAAACGAAACGGACACGAGGCAGGAACACTTGGAAGAGCAAGAAACAGACAAAATTGAGAGGGTGGAAGAAGTGTGCACAAATACCATTGAAAAGGATTCAGATATAAATGAAGTGGAGATTGAACAGGATAGAAATGCAGAAGAACCAGAAATAAGAAATCGTCGAAACATAAGAAAACCAAAATGGCATGAAGATTATGAAATATGATTCATAGCAGTGAATGAGGAACAATTAACATTTGCAGACGCAATGGAAGATGAAAACTCTGAAAAATGGCAAGAAGCTATTGCAAGTGAATTGGACGCGTTACAAAGAAATAACACTTGGACAGAAGTGGATTTACCAAGGAATAAGAATGTAATTGAGGCCAAGGTATTTAAAGTCAAGAAAGATGAGAACAGGGAACCACAATTTAAAGCTAGATTGGTAGCCAGAGGTATCCAACAGAAAGATCATTTTGATCATTCAGAATTATATGCTACAGTGGCTAAACTATCCACGTTACGAATATTATTGGCAATTGCAAATAAGCATGGATTATCGATACACCAGATGGACGTCAAAAGTGCTTTTCTATATGGTGATATAGATGAAGAAGTTTACTTAAAGAAGCCGGAAGGATTTAACAAAAATGGTAAAGTACTTAAATTAAACAAGTCTTTGTATGGTCTAAAGAAGTCACCCAAAAACTGGAATTACAGATTTAACGTGCTGATGACACAAGAAGGGTTTACCAGGAGCAAAACTGATTATTGCCTTTATTACAAAGAAAAGAAACCAAAATTTTATATTTTACTATACGTTGACGATCTTATTATAGTAAATGAAAATGAACAAAAGGTTAATGAGTTGAAGAAAATACTTTATAAAAATTTCGAAATGAAAGATTTAGGCACAGTATCAAAGTATTTGGGTATAAATATAAGACGAAACAATGACACTATAGAATTAGACCAAAAGGATTATTTAGAAGAAGTTTTGAAAAGATATAATATGTCAAAGTGTAAAGCAGTTACAACACCTATAGAACAAGGCTCAAAAATCTCTCAGGAACCATCAGAAAATAAAGAACTAATTACTAGATGTAGAAAGCTGATAGGGAGCCTAATGTATGCAATGTTGGGAAAACGTCCGGACATATGCTTTGCACTGAGTTTTCTAAGTCGTTATCAAGCAAATGCAAATGAGGATCTTTGGAAGGCGTTGAAGAGAGTTCTACGTTATATAAAGGGAACAATAAACGCTAAGCTGATTTATAAATCGGACAAGAACACACTTCTATCAGGATTCGCAGATGCGGATTGGGCAGGCGATCAAAGTGATCGGAAATCAACATTAGGATATATTATGCAAGTATATGGATGCACAGTATCGTGGTGCGCAAGCAAACAACAATGTGTTTCATTATCATCTACAGAAGCAGAATATGTGGCTTTGGAAAAGGGCGTAACTGAGGGTTGTTGGATTAGGAATTTATTAAATGAGATAGGTATAAACTGTGAACGAATATTAATGTATGAAGATAATCAATCGGCTATATATATTGCGAAGAATCCAGAGCATCATAAGCGCTTAAAACATATAGATTTAAGATATCATTTTGTAAGGGATAAAGAAACCATGAATATTGTAACTTTGAATTATATAGCTTCTGAAGAACAAATAGCAGATTTATGTACAAAAGGATTGGGTAAAATATTACACCAGAAATTTTGTAAAGAGATTGGTTTAAGTTAATTAACACTTGTTTTTTTATTGAGGGGGAGTGTTAAGTTGGCAAAAATAAAAAAAGAAGAAGGGTTGGTACTACAATAAAAAAAAAACAGTCGTAAGCGTAAGTTAGTATTAAGAGTTTTGTGTTATAGAAGCATTTTTAAATAAATACCAATTACTACTTCACATATAAGAAAGGATTTTATTTTATTATTACCACAGCTTCATTTAAATACATTTAACCACATTAACAACCAAATACTTTCAAATGATTCGACATGTAAACAATTTTTCATGATGGCCAACATCTTATGTTAACATCTCTTATAAAACTAGTATAAATGACGCCAAAATTATAATTTTTATTTATTTAAACTATACATCCTTATACCGTAAGGTGTCGGATTTTATTACTACATTTCAAGTTACTATTGCATTTATTCTTTCCTTCCACAAGTTTCTGTTCTGTGCCAAGTTCCTTGTTTCACACCATTGTATACCACGTTCTGCGGCTGCCTGTCGTACTTGTTCTTCCCATTGTATTCTAGGTCTTCCTATTCTGTTCTTGCCCTGTACTCTGGCTTCATACACCTGTTTTGATGGTCTATTTTCGTGCATCCGGTGCAAGTGTCCTAACCAACCCAGCTGTCTTTCTTCAATAACTCTCTTAATCGGTTTCAGGTTCCTTCTTTGTAGTATTACCTCATTTCTAATTCTGTCTTTCCTTGTAATTCCTTCAATTTTTCTCAGGAATCTCATTTCTGCTGCTGTTATTCTGCTTTTGTTTCTATCTGAAATTGTCCAAGACTCACAACTGTATACTAGTAAAGGTCTTACTACTTTTTTATATATCTCTGTTTTTATTTCCTTTGATACTTCCTTTTTTCCAAAAAATGTATCTTTAAGCATGTTAAAAATTATTCCTATCTTTCCTATTCTCTCTGCTATTGCTTTATCTATCCTTCCATTTTCTTCTATTACTGTGCCTAAATAGTTGAAACTTTTAACTTGTTCTAGTTGTCTTCCCCCTAAGCATATTTTGTGTATCTTTTCCTTTCCTGCCATTATCATCGTTTTTGTTTTGCTTATGTTAATTTTCATATTTATTTTTTGAATTCTGATTGGTATATATTTAGATTCTGTTGTAGATTCTTTTCTGAATCTGCTACTACAATCATGTCGTCTGCGAACAATAATTCGCGTAGGGCACTTTGGTGCATTCTCCAGCTACCCACTATCAGTTTCTCACATCTCTGTTTACAATTTTTTATAACATCGTCCATTAATATCGTGAATAGAAGAGGGCTAAGAACACAACCCTGTTTTAATCCAATTTTTGTTTCAAATTCTGTTGATTCTTCGTTATGTGTTCTAACTTTATTTTTATTACCTTTATACAGGGCCTTTATTGTATCGATAATATATCCTTCTATCCCCCTGTTTTCTAGAGCTTTCCAGATGTCTTCTCTTTTAATTCTATCGAACGCCGTTTGTAGGTCGATAAAGCAGATATGTATTTCTTTTCCTTTCTTCAGAAATTTCTCTCCTAATTGTCTAACTATGAATATTAAATCTTGTGCACTTCTACCTCTTCTAAATCCATGCTGTTGTTCTTCTAGTGTTGGTTCTATTATATCCCTTAGTCTCTTTTCTAGTATCCTTGTTAGTACTTTTCCAGGTATACTAGTTAATGCAATTCCCCGATAGTTTGCGCATATTCTCATGTCTCCTTTCTTATAAAGTGGTAGTATTATTGCCATGTTCCAATCTTTCGGTATTTCCTGTTTTGTTAATATATCGTTCAGCAGATTACAAAATTCAGTTGTTGCTTTATCTCCCATATATTTGATCATATCTGCTGTTATTTTATCCTCCCCAGGTGCCTTTCCCGATTTCAGTTTATTAATGGCTTCTATTACTTCTTCTTTTATAATTGGCTGAATACTTGTTTCTGTACTATATTCTACTTGTTTGTTTTTTACTTTCTCTTGCGCTTCGCTATTTGTTTCTGTTAGTTCTTTGAAGTGCTCCCTCCATCTTCTCATTATTAGTTTTTCCTCTGTTATTATGTTTCCATCCTTGTCCTTTATATTTTTCAATTTTATTTGTTTCTTTTGTCGTAGGTTCTTCAACATGCTATAGAACATTTTCTGATTTTCTGCGTAATTTTCCCTCATCCTGTGACCAAATTCTTCCCATGACTGCCTCTTTGCAAGCTTAACCATTTTATTTACCTCAGTCCTTAACTGCTTGTATATATTATGATCCTCTTCTGATCTTGTTTGTATGTACATCTTCCACATTCTTTTCTTGTCCTTTACTTTTTGCTGAATATCTGGTGTCCACCATTTGCTTTTCTTTGTGCTTATATTTGCAGTTCTTATTACTCCGCATCCAGCTTTTGCCGCCTGTAGAATAATTCCTTTAAATTGGGTCCATTTATCATCTTATATTCTTTGGGGTATTGATCCTATTAGCTATTTCTTTATTTAAATATTCTTGATATCTTTCTTGTACGTTATTATCTTTTAGCTTATAACACTTTATTTTGTCTTTTGTTACCTTCTTCCTCTTTTCTTCCTTAGCGTCTAGTGTAATTATCGTGAGTTCTAGTTTCACTAGGTAATGGTCACTGCTTATTTCTGCATGTCTTTTCACTCGTACATCTTTTACCTTTTTCCAATTATCTCTGTTTATGATGAAGTAATCAATAATAGATTTCTCTTTTCTCGAGTACACCTCTCTGGTGAACTTATGTATATCTTTATGCATGAATTTTGTGTTTGTAATAACAATCATTTGCGACACACAACTCTTATCAGTCTATTCCCATTATCATTTACAGTTTGTTCCCCGTTCTTTCCCATATATCTTTCTATTCCTGTGTTATCCTTTCCTACTCTTCCGTTCATATCTCCCATTATCATTATGTTGCTTCCCCCTCTATCTATTTCTGCCTGTAAAGCTTCGTAAAATTCATCCTTCTGCTCTTTCTTTGCATTATCGTTCGGTGCATAGGCCACTATTATAGACCATATGTTCCTTTCATCTATTTTTACTTTAATCGCCAGTAATCTCTCTCTTATAAATCTTTCTTCTATAATTGATTTTACCTTGCTTGATTTGACAATGAAACCTACTCCTCCCATTCCTCTGCTCCTCACATCTATTCTAGACCAATACATTTGGTAGCCTTCCCTCAACTCTTTTATTCCTTGGCCTTTCTTTTTCGTTTCGGTTATCCCTAGATAGTCTATGTTTTGTATTTTCATTTCTTCGACTATTTCATCCTCCTTTCCAATTACGCTTCTTACGTTCCACGTACCCCACATAATAGTATGCCTCCTCTTCCTTTCGTGTTCCTTATTTGTTGAATAACTTTGACTTCTTATTGTACTGTCACTTCCTTTTATCGTATTTGTACGTTTTTTCTTCTCCTCCTCGTATGTGTCTTTGTATTTTATTTTCTTTCCATGTATTACTTTCTGGCTCCATGTGTCTTCTTTTGGCTTGTAAGTTGCACTTTTCCTTTGTTGATTTCTATTCTTCTTATCATTTTCTTTACCATCGTCTTGTTCCTTTGTCCTTGTCATAGTCGTCATCGTTATAATATTTGCGGTGTCTATAGCTAGTTTTTTGTCCCCTGTTTGTTTGTATCCTCCTGCAGAGCGTCTTTATCTCTATTCCATTTCCACTCTCTTCCATCAATTATTAATTTCTGGTAACCAAATTTAATGTTTCTGGCCCCTTGTTCTCTTGCGTTGTGTGCTTTCTGTCTTATCTTTTTCTCGATTTCCCTTTCTTTTTTTGTTAAATCGTTGTTCATATATACGTGATTGTCTATATTTTTGAGTTTGGCCTTGTTTTGCATGAGTTTTGTTTTTTCTTGTGCGCTTTCCATTTCAAATAAACATATTGACCGGCCCAATTTATACGCCGCCTTTATCTTTACATCAATTTGTAAGTTTTCTTTTATAAAGGTTTCCACTCTCTCTTGTACTTTGGTTGGACTGTTTTCGTTCACCTCCATGCCTGATACAACTACGTTATTTCTTTTCTTCTCCTTTTCCAAGTGTTCCGTTCTATTTTCTAATATTCGGATTTCTGCTCTTATCTTTTCATTTTCTTTCTTTATCTGGTTGTTTTCCTGTTTCATTTGTTGGTTTTCCTCCTTCATTTCATGGTTCTCCGTCCGCACTTCTTGCAGTAATTTTTTATATTCTCCTTGATCTTCCCTGATTTGTTTTACTTCTATGGTTAAATTCATTAACATTTGCATAATCTTGTCAAACTTTTCATCGTTTCCATCTATCATCCTTTCAGAATTTTTGGCTATTTTCTTAGCTTCTTTCATAGTTCCTCCATTTTCATCTTCTTGTCCCCCTCGTTTTCTTTTTCCCTCATCCGTAGAGTAATCATCGTTCTCTGAGTATCTCTTATGTATGTGTTTAATCTGTGTTCTATGGGTTTTATTACTCTTACCAAAATCCTGAGCATTTCCTCTACTGTATGCTCCTTTCCTTCCCTCGTCTGTATTTGCCTCGTCACTGCTCATCTTTTCCTTCTTATCGCCTCTATTTATTTTTGTTGACGCCCGACTTCTCTTCAGGGTACCGTACTTTATTATTTCTGTTTATCTATCACTCTGATTTATCTCACAGCACCGTACTTTTTTCTTAGTTGTTATTGTTGAAATGTTTTCCGTACGTATCTAATGCCCGAGTCGACCTCTCGGAGGCAGTAAACACATGTTTTTATCCTGAATATAATTGTCTTACCTTCTACTTTCCTCTTATATTTCTGTATCACTTCTTCTACTTTTTTCCTTCTTCACACTTGTCTCCTTTCCGCGTATTATTAACTCGGTATCCCCCGATTTTGGGCTAGAATTCCGGAGCTGAAATATACACGTCTTCTCACACACAAATTTAACCTCTCTCCATTATTAAGAGTTTTGTGTTATAGAAGCATTTTTAAATAAATACCAATTACTACTTCACATATAAGAAAGGATTTTATTTTATTATTACCACAGCTTCATTTAAATACATTTAACCATATTAACAACCAATTACTTTCAAATGATTCGACATGTAAACAATTTTTCATGATGGCCAACATCTTATGTTAACATCTCTTATAAAACTAGTATAAATGACGCCAAAATTATAATTTTTAATTAATATTATTCATCGAAATAATCCTATAATTACTATTATATACATATAATATATCCCAGATTAATAAAATGATAAATTCAGTAATATATAAGACTATTATTTTCGTTGTTATGAGACTGGCAATACAGACGTCACTGTTTTTGGTTGATGACGAAAGTGGATTGCTTCATGCGTTTTCCTATAATAAATTTTGCTTTCAGTTGGTTAACACTAGCTTTATATTATGTTACAAAATAATGGAAGAGACGGAATTGCAAAATTTTAAATTTCTGTTTTAGTGCGCCGAATTCAATCGTCCATTTTGAAAATTTGTAAAGAACTTGTCTTTCGGGTTCGTTTAAATAAATCAAACGGATATTAAAATACACACAAAAATCCATTACTAAGTTATGACTCCTTTTTTACATTATTAAACTTCATCTTTAATAATAGTTATTTTACTTTTAATAATAAATCATACACTCAGATATCCGGTTTACCCATGGGTTCACCGCTCAGCCCGATCCTTGCTAACTTAGTAATGGATTTTTGTTTAGATAACATACTTAAAGTACTACTATTTGAATTTGCATCCATACATAAATATGTGGATGACTTAATTTACGTACTACCTGCTCTAGCAATAGATGACATTTTGGAAATATTTAACTAATTCCACCCTAATATTCAATTTACTATCGAACGCGAAAATGAGGGAGGTGTGCCTTTCCTAGACACGAAGGTAATCAGAATCAACAATCACTTAATGATTGACTGGTATAGAAAACCCACTAATTCAGATAGAATGTTAAATTACCACTCTAATCACTCGAATAGCCAGAAAATAAATCTCATCTTAGGCATGAAACATAGGGTTTCTAGGATAAGCCACCCTTCCTTGAAACAACGAAATCTCAACATATTAGGTAGGATTTTCTCAAATAACGGTTATCCACGCAGCTTGATTAACAAACTAATTTTCACCACACCTTCTTCCTACAATCAAATTCCGAACAATACCATTGCTCAACAAGGGCATTCAAATATTACAGACTTCCCTACATTGTTGGTGTACCAGAACGACTCTCTCGTGTGCTCTCCACAGAAGAAATTAGATTAGGTTTTTACAATTACAACCCAGTACAAAACTTTTTTAGTAAAACTAAAGAGTTGACGCCCTTGCCCTTCCGATCCAACGTTGTGTATTGCATTCCTTGCAATGGATGCAGTCAGGTGTATGTAGGTCATACCCCCACTTGGCTAAAAACTAGACTCGCCACGCACAAGAGTGACATTCGGACTGGTAAGAGCAGATGCGCCTTGTCTTCACATATGATTAACAATGATCACACACCTAATTTTAATAATGTTAAAGTCCTTCAGGCTGTAAACAACTTAAAGTGTAGAGAGTTTTTGGAAATGGTAGAGATCAATAATAACGCTAATTCGATGAATTTCAGATCTGATACGAACAACCTAAGTGCAATATATGCTTACTTGCTAACCATCTCAATGAACATAAATTCTAAACAACAAACCACACAAAATAGTAACTTATCTATTACCGTTTAACACATTGGTCCTTCTCAATCTTTTGTGTCATTTATTAATTGAATAACATTGTTTTTTCTTTTCTAAATGTAAAATTGTTGTAAGACGACACGACATTTTAAAGAATAGCCACCTTGACTTTCGCACACGAGTGTATAAAATTTGTGACCTTGATTATGAATAGTGACTATTCCAACTCGATGTTACACACCTGGAATTCAAAAAAAAACTTTACCGGATCTTTTACACTATCATCCTCTAACATTATATGTATTAACTTTGTGACAATAACATGTGCTTGTGTGAGTACTGCTTTTGTTCGTCAAAAATTAATAAATTTACTTCATTTCGAGACTGGATTCATTATTTTGTCTTTTCTTATTCTTTTTTTTTATAGAATTTATCAATCCGCTCTCGTATATAGACACAATATTTATCAAGTTGTTTTTCAACGTTTCTACGTAGTCTGATGTTTAAGGAACAACAATAATGTTCTTATTGCTGATTTTTCATTAAGTAACTTCCTGAGATTATATATATTTAAAGATTCAATTTATGAAAGAAACAAGTTAAATGTATTACAACAATTGCTCAACCCAACCAAACCAACTCATCACAAGTGAGGTTTATTGCCAATAATTAGAGGCACTTCATCAAGTTTTAAGAGAAAGGAAGATTGCATTGATCAATCGAAAGGTAGTAATTCTCAACAAGGAAATTCCCAACATACAACACGAAGCACTGCATAAAATCTAGACTAGTTGTGATGAGAAGTTTTTCCTCACCATGCGTGCTCTCCCCACATGGTCTCTTCAGATTAGCATTTGTTTCGTTCCTTATAGAACTTTCTTACTAGAGAAAGATTTAATAATGAAGAATGCCCTCCCTAACTTTTTTAACCATAGAGTTTTATAGTAACGGAATTAAAACGCTGTCAACAGAAATATATATTAAATTTTGTTCACTTCTTAAATAAGTAGATGTAAAAGTATATCACAAAAACGATATTAATTGTAACTAAACCTAGTGCAGAGAGAATAAACGTACAATGTCTGATGTGCGACGTTACTTCAGGCGGTGAACTAAGAGATGAAGTCACTGGCTGTGCACGCCATAGAACTCCCGATCTCTTTAGAAGGCGAAGAATCCAGAAAACCCGATGACTGTGTGAATATCCAAGGGGAATAATGATTCATTCAAGCAGTAATCGTCGTGAACTTACTATCGTAGACATAAATGTGTATATAAATGAATATAAATACTGTATTTATCGTTAGTTATTATTTAGTGTAATTTTTATCAATATAGTTATTTTAATTACCGTGTGTTTTATTAATCGAACCAAATAGAAGATTTATCATGTTACGTTATTTAATCCATCAGTTGTGTATATTTTAATATTTCTTCAAGTTTTTAATGACAATAAAATAACTCTAAATGTTGTATTGTGAACTAATAATTGAAATATAAAAATATATTATAGACTCAGTAATCAAATCTGAACGTAATCTTGTTCATGTGTAAATTACGTAATATGTTTTTTCGATTTTAATATCTAATAGATTGATTCGTTCTACTTTAAAGATCTGATATCTTTAAAGTAGAACGAATCAATCTATTAATTTCCATTCCACATTTTATCTGATATAAAATGTGGAATGAAATTAATATTTTATTTTTAATCCCAATATCGTATTTGAGAACTAAATTGAATGTACCAAAATATAATATTTTGTGTCGTTATCTACGACTCTTAATTTATTGAAAATTTTAATAGTTTTGGAAGATATTTGACTATTTGAATGTATCGAAACATAACCACTTTCTCTTTTAAGAGAAAACAACATAACCAATTTATATTACATATACGCATCTAAGATCTATGTATATATGTATGTATTAAATACAATTTATAATAGGTAAGCTTGCACAAGGGTTTAATATTTCCTAAACTATGTTTTACCAAAATGTGTTCATCACACAGACATAAAGATCCTCCATGGAAGCGTTGTTAGGAATGAATCCGTGAATTCAATTTTCCGTGAGTTTTCATATAATTGACTGAATGCTTGATGAAACTTCATTTTAAAGTGATAAAATAAACCAGAGTAGTTTCAAAGTTTTTTATTGTTCATTACAATACTGTTTCGCCAAACTTTGGCTTCATAAGCTCATGATAAACTGTTATCTGGATAAAATAAAACAAATTTTAATGAATTTCACTTTTTACTTTACACAGTAACGATCGTTTTGCTCCAAACTGAGTTTCGTCAGACATAGAACTAACTTATTGATATATCTTTACATAAATGTACCGTAACAAACACATGTTTTGTTCTGAATAGTTGAAGGAATGGGTGGTTTTTATTACTTAATGTCTATGAACAAAAACTTTCACAAAAATATTGAACTACAGTTTATACAATACTATTCATAAAGTCTGAATGTGATAAAACTAAGGGTTTACATTATGTTAAAGGGAGGTAGAGCAGTGCTATGGAAAAATAAAATATGTGACTGTCTGAATATCAAATAAATAAATTAAGTAATGGTGAATTATTAATTTCTAATTGATCATTGAGGATCTTATCAGTTTTCTTTAATTTATTAATTTCAAATGAGTCTAATAAATTAAGCTTTTTGCCCTGATTTTCTATGTGTAGTATTTTAAATTCTTTGTGGTTTGTTAAATTAATATGAGACGCGTATGAAGAATCACTTTTGTTATTTCTAAATGAAGAAGAATGTTCTTTGATGATAAACTGAACAATTTTACATATATTTCTTTTACAGAAGTGTATGGGTATATTCTAAGTGGGGGTGTATTACATATTTTGTATAAGTAGTAGAGGGGAATTATTGAATTCTGTTTGTTCATTTATAGTTAATTTACTATATCTATTTATTTATATATTTTCTAACAGATGCAGAATTCTCTATTAAATTTATGACTTGAATCTAAACAATGGTTTGCGAAAGTTGAGTCCGTCTTTTTATCTTTGTATCTTCTTTCGTGCTCCTTTGTTCTCTGGTACGTCCTGTCTGACCAATATAGACCTTATTGCACTTGCACGTCAACATATAAACCCCTGAGTTTTCTTTTCTGTTTTGTCTTTATCATTTCTAATATATTTCTGGACTGAATTATTTGTTTCAAAGGATATAAATTCATTATTTGCTTTTTTAAATTAGTTTACCTATTTTTACAGATGTTGGTCCAATGTATGTGTTTGAATTATATTTGTTTTCCGTCTTGTTCGATTTTCTTAGGTAAATTAAAGATTGAGTTTGAATTCTTAGTTTACGTTGCAGAATGTTATTAACTAAATTTATTTAGTATCCATTATTGACAGCTATGGTGTATATTATATTGAGTTCTATATCAAAGTTGTTCTTATTTAAAGGTACATTTATTAGTTTGTGTATCATGGATTCGTATTCTGATAATTTGTGTGAAATGGAGGCAACCCTGACCTCGAGGAGCTAGTGTGTATTGTTGCGTCTGTGTGTGTTGGTTTGTGGTATATTGCAAATTCGTGTTTCCCTGTTACATTTGGAGTTGTTAGATCTAGAAAATTAATCGACTTATCTTTTTACATTTTAGATGTAAATTTTATATTAGGGTGAATAGTGTTAATGTGGGTTTGAAAAGCTTTTACAGGGAAACACAAATTCAAATCCTAAATTTAATAGAGAATTCAAGATTCTGCATGTACAAGACAAAGGTAAAAAACTTAATCTGTTAGAAAATATAGAAATAAATACATCATGGACAAAATTATCGAATATTTTATATTTTCAATTTTTTTGGAATATATAAATTTTAATGATAGAAAAACATTGTACAGGAAAAAATAGTTTATTTTTTACTGTTTACTTAACGAATATTAATTTTTAGTTGGCAGAATATCATTAAATAAATTAATGATAAATTTAATGAAAATACTAGTCTTTTGATTGAAATAAGGGCATAAGTATTCTCACTTCGAACTCTAATTACTGCTTGTATCCTTCTCAACATGCTACCAATTAGAGTTTGAATATATTCTTGAGGAATTGCGTTCCATTCATATTGTATTGCAAATCGAAGTCCGTCAATTGTATTTGGAACAGGATTTCTTTGTCGTAAGAGGCATTTTAGCTGATCTCACACGTGTTCAATGGAATTCAAGTCTAGGCTATACGGTGGCTAATCTAATCTTTGAATCTGAGCTGCATCAAGGTAATTAGTCACTATGTCACTATGTCAGCTGCGTTATCATGTTGTATCCAATGTAGCCCACATATGGCAAAACATAATCTTGGAGGATGTTTTCAATATTCCAGTCATTAGTTATACTTCCATTGGCTTCCACAAGTTCGGTGCGTCCATCCCAACGTATGCCTCCCCAAAGCGAACTCTTCTATAGACATGATTTCGCTCATCTGGCTTCCATAATTGGATTCTAGTCCCATCAGTTAATAGAATATTTTTCCATTTCTCAATATTCCACTGAGCATGTGTTCTGACAAATTGTAATTGACATTTTGGAGAAGACGTGGAACTTTGGCAGGCCGTCTTGGCTTTAAACTTACTTCTTTCAGTCTTTGTCTAACCATTTTCAAACTAACATTAACATGTCTTACATTTAGTAACTAATTTTTGAGATATGTGGATGTCAATGTGCGATTTCGCATAGAATTTAGTGTCAAAAAATTATCATAAATTGCTGCTGTGCACCTTGTGCGTCCTTGGCCGGGTCTTCGTACGAAATTTCTCGTCTCTTGATAACTTTTTAAAATATTGGATACTGTAGATTGTCCTTTCCTGAGAAGTCGTGCGATATTTGTTTGTCTATATCCTGCCTTTACCACAAATAAGTTAATTCACGTTAATTCTTAAATTATGTGAGGAATTTTTAAATGACGCAACGCGCGATAGAAAATATACGCCATTAAAATGAATTAAGCGTCAAAATATTTTAAAGCAATTGGATATATTAGGTGAATATATTCAATAACATCAGCACATATATAATTTTACGGCGCTAATTTAAAATTATATTTGAGTAATAGAGATAACAAAAATATTTTATAATTTTGTCCATGAGTATAGATACAGGAAATTAGGTTTAACTCTAAATGAACAAACAGAATTCAGTAACTCCCCTCTACCACTTATACAAACTCTGTAACACACTCCCACTTAGAATATACACCCATACACTTCCGTAAAAGAAATACATGTAAAATTGTTCAGTTTATCACCTGATACAGCCAAAGTTTAGCTTTAACAGTATTGTAGTGAACAATAAGAAACTTTGAAACTACTCTGATTTATTTTATTACTTTTTCATATAAATTGGGTTGAATTTTTGCAATTATACGTACAATGTTCTCTTTACAAGCCCTGTAGTGTTGCTAGTTTGTTGATCTTAACATAACGTCACACAAAGAAGATAGAGATGTTAAATCGCTTGGACGAGTAGGATAATTGTCTAGTCCATCTCTAGAAATAATCGATTCACCAAGCTTCATATTTTAATAGTGTTTATAAACACTATTAAAACGATAGCAGAGAATAATGGATATTATCCCAAAATCATTGATAATATGATCCGAATTGGTGGAGACTGTGGCTTAAATCTGAAACAGACGGAAACAAGAAACATCCCTAATCACAATATAATTTATATTGTGTTTACGTATTTTTCTTGTTTTTTTCTGTTTTATCGATAATGCTAAAACACATAGAAATAAATATTATCAAAAATTTTTATACCCAGAATTAGAAGAAATAGGTAAAACTATACTATTGTGATGAGTCATCCCACGATATCACACGTCGTGCACAGTTTAAAAATATATCGAAGTGGAAAGATCGAGAACAACACGAGAGAAGTACGGGAATAGTACTAGAATATGCAACGGCCGATGTATAAGTCGTCGAGGAAGTGGTTAGGATTCATTCAACGAGTAATCGCGGCCTAGTTAAATAGTGTGAAATAAATATACATAAATGTGAATACACATAAGTGTTATTATGGTTATAGTTTTTAAGATTGTTATTTAATGTATTCAGTTTTTATTGCTAATATAGTGTGTGTTTAAATTACCGTTAGTTTTATTTAAGAACCCCACAGAAAGAAGGAGAACATTTTACAGTCAGAACAGACAAACATTACACTATATAGTATTCGATTACATATATTTTCCCATCTCAGATAAATTAAATAAAATATTAAGAAAATTAGACATTAAAATAATATTAGTTAATAAATTAAAATTAGGTAGGTACAATGTTAAACAACCATAAAGATAAAATAGATAAATTAGATAAATCTGGCGTATATACCATTAAATGTAAATATCGTGATAGTGAAAAGATATGTGAATTTTTAAAGATGATATATTAAAGGAACATCTAAGATGTGTGCTCTACGGGCATTTATCGTCCTATTTGATAACACTTTACCTTTAATCGAAAAATTGTATCTAACCTACGTAACGATCGACAACTGAACGAAACTTATAGCGAGATGGACAATAACAGAACTATTTTTTGTTTGTTATTGGCGTTCAACTTTGAGGTATCGTCTTTTATAACATAGTCCATCGCACAGTGGCCTAACAAATAATGTTTAAAATAACAAAGACATTATGTTATTTTTCTCGCTTGTGAAAGAGAATTCTGGGAAAATATTTTGGGTATATATTCTATATAATTACAGCTTTCCATTTTTCATACGTTGTCTTTTTATTTAAAGGACATCTTGTATATATATATAAAAAATTAATTTAAATTCGGGTAAGCGGTCTGTCAATTAAAAAACTCCTTTATTAAATAACCCTATATTTCGCAACAGAATTTATTGATTCTTCTGGGGAAAAAAATGTAGAGTTGAAAAATAATAAAATTGACGTACAAAAAATAAAAATGATTAGATTTAAAAAATACCAAGTTTTTTAATTGACAGACCGCTTACCCGAATTTAAATTAATTTTTTATAATATATCACGGTCGATAATTTCGTTTCAATTATTTATATATATATATATATAGAGAGAGAGACTATTAAGTATTATCGACCGTACTGCATAAGTAAAAATTAATTAACGGGTGAGCGGTCTGTCAAGTAAAAAAAAACTCCTTTATTTCACTCTATATTTCATAACGGATTTGTTACTTCATCAGGAGTGTCTACATGTTTAATAAAACCATAATATATTAAACAATATGACAATAACAAAATACTTACAATTAAGCACACAACGACACTAAACATGTTAAAATTAATCAAATTTAAAACATTAAATTAAGATGGTGTTGGTTTGTCGTCAACCTTTTAAAAACAAATATACATAAATGTTAAAATATAAAACTAACCTATATAAAACACACACCAAAAAAATTAATGTCATAAAAAAAATCGAAACCAGCAACAACTACAAATCAAATGATACAAGGACTGGTTAATAAAACTTGGCAGGTCAATTAACCGCCAACATCGAGTATATTGCAATAGATTATACTTAGTCCATTAGTATCCGACACTAATAGCGTAAATTATAGGTCGGATACTAATGGACTAAGTATAATCTATTGCAATATACTCGGTGTTGGCGGTTAATTGACCTGCCAAGTTTTATTAACCAGTCCTTGTATCATTTGATTTGTAGTTGTTGTTGGTTTCGATTTTTTTATGACATCATTTTTTTGGTGTGTGTTTTATATAGGTTAGTTTTATATTTTAACATTTATGTATATTTGTTTTTAAAAGGTTGACGATAAACCAACATCATCTTAATTTAATGTTTTAAATTTGATTAATTTTAACATGTTTAGTGTCGTTGTGTGCTGAATTTTAACTCTCAATTGTAAGTATTTTGTTATTGTCATATTGTTTAATATATTGTGGTTTTATTAAACATGTAGACACTCCTGATGAAGTAACAAATCCGTTATGAAATATAGAGTGAAATAAAGGAGTTTTTTTTTTACTTGACAGACCGCTCACCCGTTAATTAATTTTTACTTATATATACATATATATATATATATATATATATATATATATATATATATATATACAGCAGACCGATTTTCATGTGGCCGGTGGGAGAATTTGTACGTGCGTCAAGTAAGGATCAGTGTTAGATAGAGACAGTATTCGGAAAAATGAAAGGCAAACTCTTTGTGCGAGTCGTGCATTGGGACGTAGTAAGGGATAAATTCAGAAAATCACATTGTTGAACATGTTTATAATGGTTTGTATTTCACTAAATTAAGGCAAATAGAAGTAAAATAAAACGCATAGTTTCATGTAACATGTTTAATTAAAATATCTTACCTTACCTACTAGCTAATAGCGTACTAACATCACATTAAGGGGATGACTGAATAAGATTGTTAGCTACACTTAACGGTAGAAAGGTTTAGGATTAAGTAAAACTAATTTGGATAATTAACTGAATTATTGGCAAATAATGTTTATGCTAATCTCTTTCTCATTATAATCACATTGTAAACTTTCTATATGTACAAAAGAACAGTATATTCTTCAACTAGCGTAGGCGAGTGTTGTAATAACATTATTTAATAGTCGTGGAGGAATAGTACCTATGAATTTCGTGCGTATCTCGAGGGCGGTACTTCTAACCGGCCACATGAAAATCGGCCTGCTGTAAGTGTTTAGATAATTTCTTAGCCGTTTATTAAATATATCAATTAAAATTACATTAATTTAGTTTGAATTATTAATTTTAATGTTATAATTATATTAAACATGCAAGACATATTTAATTTATTTAGTTTTTTGAGTGAGGAATATTGAATATTCATGAACATATTACATTTTAAATCTTGATGAGTATCTTTAATTATCTACAACTGAAAATTAACAAACCAATAAATTATCTATATGTAGGAGTAGGAGTATTTTGAAGGTACCGATTTTCTTTAATACTATACTAACTGATACATTATCATGTGAGATAAAGTTTAATAAATGATTCGCAATTTCGACTGAATTTACACTTGATAGAGGATAAGCTTGTGCGTACTTTGATAAATTGTCAATAATTGTTAAAATTTTTTGCTACTTTATTTGAAATAAATTATTATGAATAATTTAGAATGTTTTTTTCGGCATGTCCATAATACTGAATTTAATTTTAGGAGGATTTCCATTATATTTTGTAACTTGACATGTTTCACAATTATTAATTACAATGATGTATTTACCGTTTCTTTCATTCTAGGCCAATAATAAGTATTTTTAATACGTTCCTTTGCTACATTAATATCTCTATGATTTGTTTTACTTTCGTGATACATGCGAATTATTTCTTTTCTCATTTTTATATCATTGAATTTTACATACTGGATTTTCTGATTCATTTGTATGTAGGTAGGGTATTATTATCTATCACTTCGTTTTCATCTACGTTTACTAATATTGATCCACATCACCATTGTTATTTTCATTATTTTAATTAAGTTTATCGTTAAATTCATTCATATAATTAAATAATTTCTTTTCATTTCTATTGTTAACACAATGCATCTGTGTTTGTATTACTAGTACCTTTTTTATATACAATTTGGTGATCAAATTCTTCTAATTTTAACCATCATCTCATTAATTTTGAAGTCGGTTCTTTTAATGAAAATAGCCATTGTAGCAGTTTGTGATCCGATACAATTGTAAATTTTAAAGATGAAAATATTTTGTTGTCAATTGATAAAAGTTCTTTTTCGATAGTAATTCGACTGTAATTAATTTCTGATTCGTTGAAAGTTCTTGAGGCATACGCCATTGGAAGATTTTTACCTACTGAACTTAGAAAACGCTACCTAAAGTAAAGTTACAAGTATCTGCAGTTAGATCAAAAGTTTTTTTTTTTAATTTGGATATTTTAAAATTGGTTCGTTTGTGAGAATGTTCTTGCATGTATTAAAAAAATTTACAAACTCAGGCGTATGTTTAATGTATGCGCCTTCCTCCTACATTTGATCATAAGCTTGGTGATTTTTTGTAAAATCGTTTATAAATCTCCTATAATAACTTAGTAATCCTAAAAATGATTTAATCTCATTAATTTTATCGGCGTTTTGTTTAACTCCCTTCGGCGTAACACCTAAATAACTTCTTTTTTCAAAAATTCTGAGCTGTCTAACTGTATTGAATGAATGAAGTTGGAAAAATAATTATATCATCTAAGCGAACTAAGAATATTATTAGTTCTTTGAAATTAAATTTATCTGTTTTTGTAACTATTTTTTTTATGTACGAATGGATATTTGTATATTCTAATATAAATAAGGTTATAAGGTTTCATCTTTGGTTCTAGTTTTATGTTTAATTTGACTCGTAAATGTTAATTTTATAAAAAATATTACAAAGTTTAAGTATTTCGCGACACTCTTATTTATTCATAAGTTATTTTCATCGAATCTAACTACCCTTACGGGTTTAAAGAAATTGATGGTTATTTGTTGATCCGATTTATTTAATATTTCAACATTAGCAAAATTGTTGTTAGCTGTGGTGACTATTTTATAAATCTCATAGTTTTGAGTTGTCATACTGTTAATTAAAGTGTTGTCATTTTAGATCCAAATATTTAGCTTATTTGGTGGCAAATATCCTACTGGCTGTGCCGATTATGTTTTGCACCCTTCGCCACCGATTTTTTAAAATTATTTAATTTAATTTTGAATTAAGGTTTTATTTAAAACAATCATAATGTGAATTTGGTTTTAAGTTGTTTATTTTAAATTAAGTAAACAGTGATAACATTAATACACGAACATATCGTATGTTCGCTGTTAAGCGTTAATTAATTAATTGTGTATAATTACATTCTTACATTATATTCTATTTTATGTAATACAATCTTAACTCTACGAATTCTTATCTGTCTAGGTGGTGTGATGTCTGATCTCGGCGTTTCATATATGCATTTAAAATGTACAGGGGCGGCTCTGTAACTAACAGTTTCACACATAGCGAAAAGATAAATGCTTTTTGGGTGAAGTATTTTACCCATATAACTCTACTATGTTTTTGTATTTAAGGTTATAGGTTTAATATTTCTTTTTTCATACTAATACGAAATGTTTAGAAACCTATTACATAAATCGGTCAATACGAACTGCAAAATATAATATACAGTCTGACCTTGAATGAAAAATAAAACGTATGAAAAGTGGAAAGATGTAATTATATAGAATATGAGTCTAAAGAATTGTGAGACAATTACAAGGTGGACCCCAAAATTAAAAGCCCGCTGAAAATTATATTGTGCCGCCAATGAATACAGAATATCTATAAATATTACCTCTATTTATCGTTTGTTACATACGTAATAGCTTCCAATGTTATGATAACATTGTTGTATGGTAAGAGTTCAATAACCTCAATATATTTACGTACGAAAATGTCACCTGTTAAAAATTTATACTTTTATTTTGTATGGAAATAAATTATTAAAATTTAAGATGTGTGCTCTATAGGGCAACGTCCGCAACCTTCGTAATTTAATCACAATCTACCTGTTTTCTTTGCTTGTAACACGTAAATGTAAATCATATCGAATGTACACATGTAAAAATGTAACGATCAAAACTGACTGAATCGGTGCAAACATTATTTCGCTACTTAACTACACTATAAATAAACCTTACCCAATAGGATTACTTCGTATTGGCACCTTTGATCTTATGAAATAAACGAGTAATACGTGCACGTATCTGCACATGCTTTCTTTCTCTCTTAAACATGTTCTACAGTAAACATAGAGGAAATCAGACTGTTTCACTTTTTGAATAAGCCGTCTATCTATCTCAATTGACACCTGCATAATAATAAAGGAAAGAAATACATGTGCAGATACTGCGCCAGTTACCATTTTATTTCGATAATTTTCAAGAGTGATACTATTTGTTGGATTTATACTGTGACTTTACGTTGCCACTATACTTTATGTTATAGTTGTAATATGAAATGCAGTGGCGGGTTACATATTTTATAGATATCTTTCTAATTTTTTTCTTGCGTCTGCGAAGGAATTTGCGGAAAATATTTTGTATTCTATTCCTTTCCATTTTTTATATGTTGTGTTTTTGATTCAAAGACCCGGTATATCATATATTTAGAGGCTCCTTCCAATTAGGGCTTCTCTTTCTGTACGGAACACTGAAGGACCTATGGTAATATTATATCTCTCTCTTTGCTATTAGTTCTCTCATTTATATGATGTTGTAGTTAGAAAATTACAAAATGATAGTGCCACGCCCACTTCAAAACGGAGGTTTACGTTTGTGAGGCAACCGATAAAGCGTCATATAAATCCACAAATTTACGGAACACTTTTACCAAACATCCTGTATAGATACTATCACAATTTGAACATTACAATTACTAATATCCGATTTTTTATATATGTTTGATAATTTAGTGGTAAATTAATAATAAAAAACTAATTTTCTTTCGTCAATTTATTTAAAAAAATATTAAATTAATTCTTTTGAATTTAATGGAATTAAAGACGATTTTAGGTATGATTAGTATTGATTACTTGGTAGTTTTTAGACAGTATTTAACGGTGTAGCTAAATTGGGTTCCGGCATGTAAAATTACAAAGTGTACATTTGATTTCTAAAATACATAACAGTAAAGTTAAAAACCGTCAAAAGTTTATCCTGAAAATGATTGAAGCAAACAGAGAACAGGAAATAAACCGTTTACATTATTAAATGTATCTCCCTTCACTGTGGCATTAAAAATTATAGTAAATTGTAAATTTTTAGATTCAATTTTAGTATTTTTGTAATTTACTTTGCATTTCATTAACTGTATATTCTCTCACTGTTTGTGTTTACCCCAGGTTAGCCGATACCGAATTTACACATGCACTATCACGCAAAGAAAAATTACGGGACCGAATTCACATGATATTTTTGAACGTCCATTTGCTCGGGACCAAATTTACATGTATTATTCTATGTATTTAATGCAAATCCAGAAGCGTGTTTGTTATTTATACAGCTTTGTTTACGAACGCCCAAAACACGTTATCGTTGCCCTCCTGTGCAATCGAATATGATAAAGTATTGCTTTGCAGTTCGTACTGCTCAAAGAACAAACCGCAAATTGTATTTTATCTCTGTCTAACACGCACCAATACGCGCGGCAATACTACACACGATATTTAATGTATTCTTAGCATTAATTTGGTTGTGGACTGCAAAGAAAAACTTTATGAACTTTTTTTATACATACTAATTTGTACTGAATCCATACATGGGCCTTTCATATCCGGAAGCGGATCTTACTTTAGTTTATGGAAAAATTAAAGCAAACAATTATTAAATTCATAGGTATATATTTTATATTTTTTCATATATTGGAATAATACATACATACATATTACATAAATAATAGACTTAAGGTGATCGTACAAAATGTGACTTTTTAAAAATATTAGTCACAAATACTTTTCGCTTATTCATCAGTCAAATAATTGTCGAAATGATATTTGACGATTGAAGAATCACAGTCTTCAATTGCTTTTATTATTGGAACATACTCTGCATGTGCATTATCAATTTTAGGTAAGGTTTTTCGTAACAAGTGCATTACCGCGATGTAAATGTTTTCATCCTTTCTTTCTTGAAAAATGCCGTTTACGAATTTAAATAATTCTTTGTTTTCTTTTAGAGATGTTAGTTGTAAGAATTTACAAACTTGGGTACAAAAAGATTCAATAATACTGCTACTGTATTTATTGATGTATTCGTACAGCAGTTCATTAACTTTAAGGCCAGTTTGGTAAGCATCAAATTCATTTACAAAATAAAATTCTGTAAATCGTATTAGTAAGTATTCTTTAGTAAAATCTTGGGGTTGAAATATTGAAGTCCACACAGTTATAATTTTTTGTACAAAATTTGAACCTTCTTTTAATTGCACAGCTAGATCGACGAACTGGGATAAAAATCTTGAGATTTTGGACCTAACTTGAGCGTTTTGTTTCAAGTCGGGACTGTTTTCTTGAACAAACCGTTTTAATTTTGCGAGGTTTTCTTCCAATAATACTGAACGAATGTCTTCGTTTCCGTGAAAAACACATTTCCAGTTGAAATTCGTGTTTTCTTCAGTGCATGCTATATCTTTTATTATTTTTTTTAGAAATTTCTCATCTAACTTTTCTATAATTCCCGTTGGAATCGCATTTACGAGTTGAATTTTTTTTTCGTTGATTTTTGCGTCGAAATTATTTGAAATTGCTTGATAAATCATTTCTAAATACTTCGGTAGATATGCCAAGGGCATTTTTTGAAATTTTAACAAAAAGTCGTATGTTTCTCTATCATCAGTATCCATGGATTTTAAATTACTATTCAACAAGAACCAGATCCGTTCTGAAGGACTCGCAACAAAATATTCGATTGTCTTCTTTAAAAGAATATTTCTCATTGATAAATTCGTTTCTTTTTGACTCCAGTCCTTTAATAGCTCATAAAAATCATCTTTCGTAAATACATCTTTGCTCAGCAACAATAAATGCTTTTTAACTGAAACTGCGGTGTTAGAAATCGTGTTTAAGTAGTCTTTAACTTGTACTTCTGGCATATTATAAGTAACTGTGTACAAGGGCTGCAAACCAAATTTTAAATAATCGCCGTTACAGAATTTTAATATCAATGGAAATGACTTTGAAGAAACCTGTATGTTAGACAAACCTTTCGCGATTTCATTCTGTAAATTTACTTTCTCGACTAGAGTTTCCTTTAAATCAAGTTTTCCATCAGATGCTGGAAGTAATGGTACTATCATTTCCAAAAATTCGTCAGGAGCTAAAATAGACATAGCACGCGTTGAAAAAACAGCTTTCGAATAATTTTCGATTTGTATATTATCTAAAGCATTATTTTTTATTTGTTCCACAACGTCTGTATCACAAAGCTTTTTAAATTCCCTTAAGAATATTTCAACTTTATCCATATTAATAAGAGTGGATAATTTCTGCACATTTTGTCGTAACAAGTCAGGTCGATGCTTGGCGTACCACAGAACGAATCGATTATCAACGATTATATTAAATTTCCAAAATCTTTCGTGTATTCTGTCATCATTACGTTTAAGTCCGATTGTTAAAGCTTTTAAATAAACCCACTCGTTTTCATCTAATTGGTCAAAAAATCGTATGAAATCAAGAATATTTTTAAATCTTAGATCATATAGAACAAACGATAAAAATCTGCTGCAAAGTGTTTTAAAGTTATCGTGATTTTTATAGGAATCGATACACTTCGCTATGTCGTCACAATACCTTTTCTGATACTTTTTATTTGAAATAGAAATAAATGCAAATCTACGATCCTCAATTACTTCTTGTACGTGTTTTTTAATAATTTCGCCAATTGGTTTATTATGTTTAAGTAAGCGATCTATGTGTAACTCTGAATATCTTGTTGAAATCCAATATTGGAGAGGTGACAGTTGAAGTATATTATTGATTTTAGAAATGCATTGCCAATGTTCATCACTTAAATTGATTATATTATGATATTCTAACACATCTTGAAAAAAAGGCGTCAACAAAGATTTATCATTTCTATATCTGGTTAGAACGTAACGTAACACATCCAAAAGGGCGACTTCATCTCTGTTTACGGTACAGGTTTTACTTAAAAGACTACCATATTCGCCCCTACTCTTTGAGTGCGAACTGTGTTGAAGTTGTTTCTTAAATCTAGGTAGTGAAATTGAAGTACCATATAAGTAATATAACTCTTCATTGTTTTGAACCTTAAAGAAAAACAAAATGATTATAGCCTACATTCAAGTATGCTCTTTTTGCTTCATTATATAAAATAGTAATCGATTCGATTTAGTGCTATACTGGTGAAAACAAAATTGCTTGACTAATTCATACAGTTAGGTAAATGGAGTACCAATTGTACTGAAGACTAGAATATGAAAACAGAAGGAATATCTCAAGAAAGGCAGTATATATATATATATATATAACAATTGATAAATTATTGGAGTTTTTCGGCTTTTATATGAAATATTTACAAATATCAAGTTAGTATGAATGAAATTATCTAAACACTTATATATATGTATATATATATATATATATATATATATATATATATATATATATATATGTATATAGTAGATTTAATTAGCTGGCGATTTAAGGTCTGGTTTTACTTCAATATGTATATATTTAAGGTAATCTTACATGCTTCGGCACATAATGCCTTTTTCAAAGAAATTTGAAATTATAAATCACAGTTTTTAGAAAAGAGTAGCTCTTTACAGGAAAAAACTTCCATCTCTGTCACTGCCTCCCTCTCCAGTAATAACTATATGGGGAACATGGTTGGAAGCTGCTAGTTTATGCAGAGGATTTCGATAGTTTACAAAATTTCGTTACATGTTTAAATGACGATGCTCGAAGTATTTCTGAGTGTAAGGAACTAATACAAATTCCAAATTTAAAAAATCAGTTGTACTTTCTTCAGGAACACTTTGGAAATTTGCCAAAATTAATCACCTAATAAAAAAAAAATCTCAAATTAAATGATAATTAACCAAATTAGATGTGGCCATTAATAATTCGAAAAATATTCCAAGGGACTTCGAATGTGGCCTTCGGTAAGAGTTATACGTAGTTTTTAATAGACATCCAGATTTAATAACATCAACATCAACATTTCGTGACTTTTGTATGTTATGGTATTCAATTTGTTGGCGATTTAAGGTCTGGTTTTACTTCAAAATGTATATATTTAAAACAATCCTACATGTTTCGGCAAATGATGTCTTTTTCAAGGAATGTAAAATATAAATGACAACATAATTTGAAACATACTTGAGTAGGTAACACCTACCAATTTTGTATAATACAAAAGTATTTTTAATAATATATAATATTATTAAAGTAGTATTAAAGTAATAGTAAAGTAGTATTAAGTAGTGAAGACACGATAATACAGTTTTTTATAGATACGGTGGTTACCGACTATAAAAAATACCCGGCTAGTTCTGCGATTATTATATAGACAGCGCTGAATATTCCTTCACGCTCTGTTTTAATAATATCTGCGAGATAGCAAGGTAGTTATGTTTTGTTGAATGTGTCTCTTCTCCAACAGGGGCGTATTGATAATCATGTAGAAATGTGAAATACGTATCTACGTCTTTGGAGAAGATACATTCAAAAATACATATGAACTTGTATTGTATTCTTCACACCCCATTTTTAATAATATTATATATTATTAAAAATATTTTTGTATTATCCAAAATTGGTAGGTGTTACCTACTCATGTATGTTTCAAATTATGTTGTTATATACGTATTCGGTTCATGCCGACAAGTAGTGAAGACACGATAATACAGTTTTTTATAGATACGGTGGTTACCGACTATAAAAAACACCAGGCTAGTTCTGGGATTATTATATAGACAGCGCTGAATATTCCTTCACGTTCTGTCTTAATAATATCTGCGAGATAGCAAGGTAGTTATATTTTATTGAATGTGTCTCTTCTCCAACAGGGGCGTATTGATAATCATGTGGAAATGTGAAATACGTATCTACGTCTTTGGAGAAGATACATTCAAAAATACATATGAACTTGTATTGTGTTCTTCACACCCCATTTTTAATAATATTATATATTATTAAAAATACTTTTGTATTATATAAATGACATTAATATACTGTCATTTATATTTTATATTCCTTGAAAAAGGCATCATTTGCCAAAACATGTAGGATTGTTTTAAATATATACATTTTGAACTAAAACCAGACCTTAAATCGCCAACAAATTGAATTTACTATATATACTATATATATATATATATATATATATATATATATATATATATATATATACACGCAGTATAGAAACGAAAGTCATGTCAATTTCTGGATAATGTATACTGATGATTAGTAATAACTATGAAATACCGATATCTGCACATTTCGAATGGATATGACTTTCACACATTTTTCATATATATATATATATATATATATATATATATATATATATATACATACATATATGTATATATATAATATAAAAGTCCTTTTTTTACAAGCATAATTTAATTACAGGCATATAAACAATACATAAAAGACTTACCTGGTGGTCTAAAATAGATTCTCTTTCTTTAACAGGTGTAATCTTCAGTAATTCTTCTGTAAAATAACTTGGATATTCCAACAGATCTAGCTTGTATTTTTCCGAAAAAAATAATCTAATTGAATGATACAGTTGAGAAGGTGGTCCTTTTTGGATAAACCCTAATATATCATACGTAAGAAACTGATCTTTGAATTCATAATGAGTTTCTGGACCAAGATTTAATAGAAACGAATTAAATATTCCTTCTTTCTGTATTGCTTTATATAATTTTAATTTATGAAATATTTCAAGGGCAACATGCGCATCCTCTGTTATATTTTTATGTAACTTAACCATATTTGGTGTCATATATTTACCAAATTTAATTCTTAAATTATATTTGTCATAAAGTTTCCAATATATATGCGGATCGACTTCGGCAATGTACTTTAAGGTACTTGAGTAATCTTTTGTGAAATCTATATTTTCATATTTCTTCTTCAACGCATCGAAGTAAAATTCTACAAACTGTTTATCTTTCTTAAAAACTCGTTTTAAATGTGATTGTGGAAGTTTCAAATGATATTCTTGCATTTTAGATTTTATTAAATTGACCGAACAACCTGGTAAAATTGACGTTGCTATTTTTAACCCGTATCTTTTTTCCAAAGCACTAAAATATTCCTCCAACAGTTCTTCATTATTTACATTCTTGCATATACCATTCAGAATTTTGAGTTTTAAAGAATATGATAGACGAGGTAGAATGTTATTAACTAGATCTTTGGCGGTAATGCTTAAAAATAGTTCTCTAAACAATTGCCAGTTTTTCAGTAACTTTTTTACAAATACTATATTGCAATTTTTTAACTCGTCTAATAAAAGTTCTTTATTCCTCGATTCTATCATAATTTTAATTCTAAGGAACTCTTCCATAGGAGTTTTTGGTGTAATTGATTTTATAAAGTTATTCATAACCTCTTCGTTAGTAATGTTTGATTTTAACAATTTGAGAAATTTATTAAAATTTCTGTTTTTAACGGTAATAGTATCGCCATTTATGGAGTGGAATAATAATGTAAATTCAGACATTATTCGCTGTTTTCCTTTCAATTGTAACTAAAAAGAATAATTTAATATTATATCACAATATAATAATATGGAACTTTGAAATAAGAAGACAAACAATATTGTAAACGATTTAATAATTTAGAAAGTTATAATTTTTTTCTTTTTCGAAATCTTATAAAAACATTATGGTTTTTGCAAGGTAGATTAAATGTTTCAAGCAAATTAAAGTTTACTACTGGCTAATTACGTCCACTCATTTGGTGATGGTACATCAAAGTAATGTATTAACACAACATATTTTCTGAAAAAAACAATAAATCTTTGACGATTCAGCCGAAAGCATTAAGGCTTTAGAAAAATGTCTACCCTAATATATACTGAAAAGCGATGTTTAAAAAGACTTTGCTGTAGAATACACGGATTTTGTTCAGCCCACTGATGACCATGATAACGTAAAATGCATTAGTGTTTGAGTAACTATTATATACAAGGTGTTACAAAAAAGTAAGTCAATCCGTTAACCATATATTCTTTCAAGTTAAATAATGGGAGTTTCATGATGTCACTTTCTAAAATAGAAAATGACATCAGGAAACTGCCATTATTTAACTTATATTTTAATACGTGTTTCTAAATACAGGGTAACAAAGTTAACTTTTTAAAAGTCGCAAAAAATCGTAGTCAAGCGAAGTCGGCCCCGTAGAATTAGAATCTGGTATCCAAATTTACCTACAGGCCTCGGGGCCGGCTCTAGGGCGGTGGGGACTTCCTCGATATGCAGGGGGACTCGTGAAATATAATATAATAATAATAATAATATGAAAAAAAAATTTGTTGGAATAGGGCAAGAATGATCTTAAGATACATAAAGGAACGAAATGCTTTAATTCGATAGAAGATCTCTTTTGAGAAAAAAAAAACAAATTTCAATATTTGATTATATTTGGCCCAATTTTAGGAATCATACATTTCGAACCTGTATGGTACTAATTAGTTTCTGAAAATTTTAGATAAAGTAATTCTTACGTTTATTTAATGGAGAAAATAATGTAAAGATTCCTGCGATGCAAAAAGCTGAAACTGTTGTATTCTTTTATTAACTATAAGATACTCGTGGATCTATTTCAAATTCAGTTGAAAAATAAAATAGAAGAACTTGGTATTACATTGGAGCAGAGCAGCTGTACAGTGCCGGTGAGACAGGATTCTATTGGAAATTGTTACCAGACAAAACATTTGTCTCGGTGGAAGAAAAAATTTCTGTTGGTGGAAAAACAGAAAATAACATTTTTGGCAGGCACTAATGCTACTGGACCTCATAAAGTAAAGCCATTGGCTATTGGTAAAGCTGCAAACCCAAGGTCATTTAAATATTTCAAATGTCCTGTGGACTATAAACATTCAAATGATTTGGATGACTTCTTGCATTTTCAAACACTGGTTTCATTATTCCTTTGTGCCTCAGCAAAGTTTTAATTTCTACTTCCTTGACCTTAAACTTACTTAAAGGTTGGAAGGTTTCTAAAGGATAAAAGTCTCCGTATAAAAGCTTTACTTCTATTAGATGACGCGCTATCGCATTGAAAGAAAGATGAATTAAAAAGTAAGGATGAGCAAATTGTAACAATGTTTCTCCCCCTTAATGTCACACCACTTATACAGCTGATAAGAAAACGACATGCATATTTTCGATACTAACTTCAGGTTAGTTCCATCTCCATAATACATATAATTATATAAGTGAAACTTCGACAGAAACCACTTTCTAGATGTTATTAACAAAGACATTAGGACGCTACGAAAATTTCCTATCTACGACATATTTAGCATTTGTTATAAATAGCCTTAACTAAAATAAATATTTTCTGAATTTGTCTTGCGATTGTTTTTAAAAACACCGACTGACGTTACTACAACTTAATTATATTTATGGAAATTTGTCCTGCATGTATAATGGGCTGTATTTGAAGAAACTAATGTTTTGGAGTGGAATTAGTGTGACACTGAATTGAATGAAACAATTGAATTCGAAAATGATGAACCCTTGAATAAAGTTGTACTAAAGAGCGTTATCAACGCTTTAAATGTATTAATTAACTGATGAACTGATGATACTGATATTACAGACCTTATAGTTATAAAGAGAATAAAAGAAAAAGTCATTATGCAAAAAATGAAAAATTCTCAGAGACAAGCAAAAATGTCTGATTTTTTGGGCAAAAGTATTTTTTTAAATTTTGCGTTCGTAATGAAACCCAAAACAGTATCGAAATGAGCTTTATTTTGAAACGCTTTTTTTCATTTTTCTATGTTGACATTGTTCGAAGACAGAACTCTTAAATATCTTATTGCTGTCATTTGATTTTAAGAATTTAAGTACAGTTCATAGAAATTATATACATAGAAAAGAAAAATGCTACACAAACAACGTATATTGGGGTGGAGTATAAGATATATTAGTTTCTATACCATTAATATTTATATTTTTAAATAAAATATCAAATAATGTTAACGAAAATTAATAAATCATATTTCGCGAATAGCAATATTTAAATATAAAAATGTCAAGTATTAATGTGACCAACTACATATTTAAAAAAAAAAAAACAAGTTGCATGTCGATGCGATAATTCACATCAAGCTTTGATACAAAATAATACAAATCTGTATAAAAACAAATTTGTATCTGTATATGCATGGACACAGAGTACGTATTTACCAGCTTTTGCTTCAACTACCAGACGCATGCGTTTCTGTGGAACCACTTTGTCAATGATAGATTTACGAAGCAAAAGACTATAGGTACACTTGCGGTCATGTAGTAAGTTTTGTTCTATCCGAAGACATCAGATAACCTCATGCCATCTGACGGACAAAAGCTGGTAAATACGTACTGTGTGTCCATGCATATACAGATACAAATTTGTTTTTATACAGATTTGTATTATTTTGTAAAGTTAAAAACCGTCAAAAGTTTATCCTGAAAATGATTGAAGCATACCGAGAACAGGAAATAAACCGTTTACATTATTAAATGTATCTCCCTTCACTCTGGCATTAAAAATTATTGTAAATTGTAAATTTCAATTTTAGTATTTTTGTCATTTACTTTGCATTTCATTAACTGTATATTCTTTCACTGTTTGTGTTTACCCCAGGGTAGCCGATACCGAATTTACAGATGCACTATCACGCAAAGAAAAATTACGGGACCGAATTCACATGATATTTTTGAACGTCCATTTGCTCGGGACCAAATTTACATGTATTATTCTATGTATTTAATGCAAACCCAGAAGCGTGTTTGTTATTTATACAGCTTTGTTTACGAACGCCCAAAACACGTTATCGTTGCCATCCTGTGCAATCGAATATGGTAAAGTATTGCTTTGCAGTTCGTACTGCTCAAAGAACAAACCGCAAATTGTATTTTATCTCTGTCTAACACGCATCAATATGCGCGGCAATACTACAGACGTTATTTAATGTATTCTTATGCATTAATTTGGTCTTGGATTGCAAAGAAAAACTTTATGAACTTTTTTTTATACATAGTAATTTGTACTGAATCCATACATGGGCCTTTCATATTCGGAAGCGGATCTTACAAGACTTTAGTTTATGGAAAAATTAAAGCAAACAATTATTAAATTCATAGGTACATATTTTATATTTTTTCATATATTGGAATAATACATACATACATATTACATAAATAATAGACTTAAGGTGATCGTACAAAATGTGACTTTTTAAAAATATTAGTCACAAATACTTTTCGCTTATTCATCAGTCAAATAATTGTCGAAATGATATTTGACGATTGAAGAATCACAGTCTTCAATTGCTTTTATTATTGGAACATACTCTGCGTGTGCATTATCAATTTTAGGTAAGGTTTTTCGTAACAAGTGCATTACCGCGATGTAAATGTTTTCATCCTTTCTTTCTTGAAAAATGCCGTTTACGAATTTAAATAATTCTTTGTTTTCTTTTAGAGATGATAGTTGTAAGAATTTACAAACTTGGGTACAAAAAGATTCAATAATACTGCTACTGTATTTATTGATGTATTCGTACAGCAGTTCATTAATTTTAAGGCCAGTTTGGTAAGCATCAAATTCATTTACAAAATAAAATTCTGTAAATCGTATTAGTAAGTATTCTTTAGTAAAATCTTGGGGTTGAAATATTGAAGTCCACACAGTTATAATTTTTTGCACAAAATTTGAACCTTCTTTTAATTGCACAGCTAGATCGACGAACTGGGATAAAAATCTTGAGATTTTGGACCTAACTTGAGCGTTTTGTTTCAAGTCGGGACTGTTTTCTTGAACAAACCGTTTTAATTTTGCGAGGTTTTCTTCCAATAATACTGAACGAATGTCTTCGTTTCCGTGAAAAACACATTTCCAGTTGAAATTCGTGTTTTCTTCAGTACATGCTATATCTTTTATTATTTGTTTTAGAAATTTCTCATCTAATTTTTCTATAATTCCAGTTGGAATCGCATTTACGAGTTGAATTTTTTTTTCGTTGATTTTTGCGTCGGAATTATTTGAAATTGCTTGATAAATAATTTCTAAATACTTCGGTAGATATGCCAAAGGCATTTTTTGAAATTTTAACAAAAAGTCGTATGTTTCTCTATCATCAGTATCCATGGATTTTAAATTACTATTCAACAAGAACCAGATCCGTTCTGAAGGACTCGCAACAAAATATTCGATTGTCTTCCTTAAAAGAATATTTCTCATTGATAAATTCGTTTCTTTTTGACTCCAGTCCTTTAATAGCTCATAAAAAGCATCTTTCGTAAATACATCTTTGCTCAGCAACAATAAATGCTTTTTAACTGAAAGTGCGGTGTTAGAAATCGTGGTTAAGTAGTCCTTAACTTGTACTTCTGGCATATTATAAGTAACTGTGTACAAGGGCTTCAAACCAAATTTTAAATAATCGCCGTTACAGAATTTTAATATCAATGGAAATGACTTTGAAGAAACCTGTATGTTAGACAAACCTTTCGCGATTTCATTCTGTAAATTTACTTTCTCTACTAGAGTTTCCTTTAAATCAAGTTTTCCATCAGATGCTGGAAGTAATGGTACTATCATTTCCAAAAATTCGTCAGGAGCTAAAATAGACATAGCACGCATAGAAAAAACAGCTTTCGAATAATTTTCGATTTGTATATTATCTAAAGCATTATTTTTGATTTGTTCCACAACGTCTGTATCACAAAGCTTTTTAAATTCCCTTAAGAATATTTCAACTTTATCCATATTAATAAGAGTGGATAATTTCTGCACATTTTGTCGTAACAAGTCAGGTCGATGCTTGGCGTACCACAGAACGAATCGATTATCAATGTTTATATTAAATTTCCAAAATCTTTCGTGTATTCTGTCATCATTACGTTGAAGTGCGATTCTTAAAGCTTTTAAATAAATCCACTGATTTTCATCTAATTGGTCAAAAAATCGTATGTAATCAAGAATATTTTTAAATCTTAGATCATATAGAACAAACGATAAGAATCTGCTGCAAAGTGTTTTAAAGTTATCGTGATTTTTATAGGAATCGATGCACTTCGCTATGTCGTCACAATACCTTTTCTGATACTTTTTATTTGAAATAGAAATAAATGAATATCTACGATCCTCAATTACTTCTTGTACGTGTTTTTTAATAATTTCGCCAATTGGTTTATTGTGTTTAAGTAAGCGATCTATGTATAACTCTGAATATCTTGTTGAAATCCAATGTTGGAGAGGTGACAGTTGAAGTATATTATTGATGTTAGAAATGCATTGCCAATGTTCATCACTTAAATTGATTATATTATGATATTCTAACACATCTTGAAAAAAAGGCGTCAACAAAGATTTATCATTTCTATATCTGGTTAGAACGTAACGTAACACATCCAAAAGGGCAACTTCATCTCTGTTTACGGTACAGGTTTTACTTAAAAGACTACCATATTCGCCCCTACTCTTTGAGTGCGAACTGTGTTGAAGTTGTTTCTTAAATCTAGGTAGTGAAATTGAAGTACCATATAAGTAATATAACTCTTCATTGTTTTGAACCTTAAATAAAAACAAAATGATCATAGCCTACATTAAAGTATGCTCTCTTTACTTCATTATATAAAATAATAATCGATTCGATTTAGTGCTATACTGATGAAAACAAAATTGCTTGACTAATTCATACAGTTAGGTAAATGGAGTACCAATTGTACTGAAGACTAGAATATGAAAACAGAAGGAATATCTCAAGAAAGGCAATATGGTTTTATTTCAATATGTATATATTTAAGACAATCTTACATGCTTCGGCACATATGCCGTTTTCAAAGAAATATTAAATTATGAATCACAGTTTTTAGAAAAGAGTAGCGCTTTACAGGGAAAAACTTCCATCTTTGTCACTGCCTCCCTCTCCAGTAATAACTAGATGGGGAATGGTTGGAAGCTGCTAGTTTTTATGCAGATGATTTCGATAGTTTACAAAATTTCGTTACATGTTTAAATGACGATGCTCGAAGTATTTCTGAATGTAAGGAACTAATACAAATTCCAAATTTAAAAAATCAGTTGTACTTTCTTCAGGAACACTTTGGAAATTTGCCAAAATTAATCACCTAATTTGAAAAACAAAATCTCAAATGAAATGATGATTAACCAAATTAGATGTGGCTATTAATAATTTGAAAAATATTCCAAGTGACTTCGAATGTGGCCGTCGGTAAGAGTTAGACGTAGGTTTTAATAGACATCCAGATTTAATAACATTGCGGCAATTGTGTCTCAAAATGTGTCGCAATGCCTCAAAATCTAACTGCAAAATACGCTGAAATAAAAGAATATTTCCAGTATGCAACTAAAACCAGTTGCGATGTAGAAAGGACATTTTCTATCTACAAGGATGTATGTCATTCAAATAGAACAAATTTTACAGAAGAAATCCTTGAGAAAGTATTGCTAGTTAATATTAATATTCCTTTACTCAACTTGAACTACAAAAAGAAAAAAAAAATGTATTTCGTATTTTATAGATCACCATTCGTTTGTTTTCCAAGTATATAAATAAAATTAAAAACTCTAAAAAAACTTTAAAAATTCAAATTTTCAATAGTACGCCCGTGGGTGATGAATCATCGGCCTCTCGTGCCCCGTCCCTAATTATAACAATATAAGGAAAAGTAATATATATATATATATATATATATATATATATATATATATATATATATATAACCTTTCTTGAGATATTCCTTCTGTTTTCGAGTATATATAACGTGTGTTCATTTGAAAAGTCAATCTAGTAGCATGTGATTTACTGAGAACATTTTGAAGTATGTCGTAAATTAAAATTTACTACTTAACCTACGAAGTCGTATATTTTGACAGTTTCATACATACAAACACATATTAAAATTTACTACTTAACCTACGAAGTCGTATATTTTGACAGTTTCATACATACAAACACATACTAATATATTTGCGTCTTATTCTATCAAAATTTCAAAGATTGACTTTTCAAATGAACACTTGTTATATATAGGCCCGAAAATCCGAATGCCTTATAATCCGGATGACCTTGTAATCCGCATAAAATCAAAATAAGCAGATTTGACATTAGGTGCCGATCATTGACCTTCTAATCCGGAACGCACGCCGGGTGTTTTCGGTTACATTGTTTTTTATGTACTGAATAACACCTGGATTCCTGGTAGACAAGTGTGGAACAAAAAGTAATTCCTTATTCAATTTTAATCGTCATGGAGGCGAAAAGCTGTAACTCTCTCTGAGAAAAAGGACATATTGCAAAAGCTGAATAATGGTGTAAATGCGAAAGCAATCGCTGAGACATATGGTGTTGGTACACTACAATTTCTGATGTGAAAAAGAATAAGGAGAAAATAATGGCTTTAGTATTTTGCTTTATTTTTAACAGAATATTCAGGGCGATGGGATTTTCTATTTACAGTTATATTTATGAATGTGTATCAACTCCAACGAAGAATGAAAAATCTGCGAAAGCCAAAATATCCAGAAATGGTGAATGAACTGGACAAATGGTTTCAGCTACAGCATGAAAGACATGTCAGTATCACAACCAACATTTTAAGAGAACAAGCGCTTTAAATATTATAATGGCAATTTCGTTGCAAGCAGAGGGTGGGTAAGAAGGTTTACAAAAAGACTTGGAATTCATCGTTTGAAGGTGGTTAGAGAGAATAATCCAATAATTCATCTGCCGCGCAACCATTTTTATAAAAATTCGCTAGAAAAATGAACGAGATGGAGCTGCTACCAAGACAAATATGCAATGCAGATGAATCTGCAATATTCTGGAAACTACCTGATCGAATATTGGGGCGCATGCCAAAGACGCAATTGCCCTAGGACGAAAAACTTCGAAATAGAGAGTAACATTTCTTGAATGTACAAATGGCGATGGTACGCATAAAGTCAAAATGATGGTAATTGGCAAAGCAAGAAATCCCAGGGCTTTTAAGAAATGTCGTAGACGTCCAGTAGAATATGCCTCAACAAAAAGCGCCTGGATGACTTCTTCCTTATTCGATAAATGGTTTCACGGATCTTGAATTGTACAAATAAGACAGTGGAGAATAATCTCAATGGAAAAGCTATACTGTTAGTCGACAATGCTCAACCCCCGCGTCGAAGACGCAACTAACCAGTGATGATGGAAGTCATAACCATGTTCTTGTCACCGAACTGTACCCCTCTTATACAACCCATGGACCAAAACACCATACGTTTAACCAAGATGCATTATCGAAAAATCGTTTTGGTCCAGATTTTATCTTCGGAGGAGAAAGACACTTCAAGGGCTCTTAAGATGATAAATTTAAAACATGCCGTGTTTTTGCTTGCCAGTGGTTGGGACAAATTTTGTGTTGGAGAAACATCTTTTGGCATTCAGCTGATAATGATTCAATAAATGTTGCTGAAAATTCAAAATATGAATGGGATTCAGATAATATTCCATTGTCGATTCTTAGAAAACAATAACAGTCGACGAATGACGTTCAACAAGAATTATATAGAGAAATTGAAAATATGTTGCAGCAAATTAGCACTGACAATAAACAACCTAACACCACTGAAATTTATGAATGGATCGACGGGAATTCAATTTTGCAATTGAATAGTGACGACAGTAGTCCCTTCGACGAAAAAGTGTCAGAGATGAAATAAGAATAAAACATGAGGAGGCAATTGGGAGTGTCAGTACCTGCATACAATAGACAGAGGAAAACGAAGTCGACTTAAATAGTCTGACCATTCTGCGAATGCTGCGGTAGCGCGCAATTTAAGCGAAGCAAAGAAGCATTCGTCACCCGAAAATATAGATTTTTTTAAATCAATTTTTACTTTGAGTGCGATTTTTTGATACTTTATTTATAAAACCTGTATTAGAAGTTTTAGTTGTTAGTTAGCTGTTTAGTTTTTATGGAAATAGAATCTAATAATTTTTTTTTGCCTATTTCTCCTTTTATTTAATAAATTCAATAATGCTCCAGTATTCCGGATGTTTCGCTAATCTGGATCGAGCCAACTTTAATTGATTCGGATTTACGGGCCTTCACTGTATATATATATATATATATATATATATATATATATACTCATATATATATATATATATATATATATATATATATATATATATACTCATATATATATATATATATATATATATATATATATATATATATAATTATTTCGTGACCTTTGTATGTTATGGTAAATTCAATTTGTTGGCGATTTAAGGTCTGGTTTTAATTCAAAATGCATATATTTAAAACAAACCTACATCTTTCGGTAAATGATGCCTTTTTCAAGGAATGTAAAATATAAATGACATTAATATACTGTCATTTATATTTTATATTCCTTGAAAAAGGCATAATTTGCCAAAACATGTAGGATTGTTTTAAATATATACATTTTGAAGTAAAACCATACCTTAAATCGCCAACAAATTGAATTTACTATATATATATATATATATATATATACACGCAGTATAGAAACGAGTCATGTCAATTTCTGGATAATGTATACTGGTTCGTAATAACTATGAAATACCGATATCTGCACATTTCGAATGGATATAACTTTCACACATTTTTCATATATATATATATATATATATATATATATATATATATATATATATATATATATATAATATAAAAGTCCTTTTTTTACGAGCATAATTTAATTACAGGCATACAAACATTACATAAAAGACTTACCTGGTGGTCTAAAATAGATTCTCTTTCTTTAACAGGTGTAATCTTCAGTAATTCTTCTGTAAAATAACTTGGATATTCCAACAGATTTAGCTTGTATTTTTCCGAAAAAAATAATCTAATTGAATGATACCGTTGAGAAGGTGGTCCTTTTTGGATAAACCCTAATATATCACACGTAAGAAACTGATCTTTGAATTCATAATGAGTTTCTGGACCAAGATTTAATAGAAACGAATGAAATATTCCTTCTTTCTGTATTGCTTTATACAATTTTAATTTATGAAATATTTCAAGGGCAACATGCGCATCCTCTGTTATATTTTTATGTGACTTAACCATATTTGGTGTCATATATTTACCAAATTTAATTCTTAAATTATACTTGTCATAAAGTTTCCAATATATATGCGGATCGATTTCGGCAATGTACTTTAAGGTACTTGAGTAATCTTTTGTGAAATCTATATTTTCATATTTCTTCTTCAACGCATCGAAGTAAAATTCTACAAACTGTTTATCTTTCTTAAAAACTCGTTTTAAATGTGATTGTGGAAGTTTCAAATGATGTTCTTGCATTTTAGATTTTATTAAATTGACCGAACAACCGGGTAAAATTGACGTTGCTATTTTTAACCCGTATCTTTTCTCCAAAGCACTAAAATATTCGTCTAACAGTTCTTCATTATTTACATTCTTGCATATACCATTCAGAATTTTGAGTTTTAAAGAATATGATAGACGAGGTAGAATGTTATTAACTAGATCTTTGGCGGTAATGCTTAAAAATAGTTCTCTAAACAACTGCCAGTTTTTCAGTAACTTTTTTACAAATACTATATTGCAATTTTTTAACTCGTCTAATACAAGTTCTTTATTCCTCGATTCTATCATAATTTTAATTCTAAGGTATTCTTCCATAGGAGTTTTTGGTGTAATTGATTTTATAAAGTTATTCATAACCTCTTCGTTAGTAATGTTTGATTTTAACAATTTGAGAAATTTATTAAAATTTCTGTTTTTAACGGTAATAGTATCGCCATTTATGGAGTGGAATAATAATGTAAATTCAGACATTATTCGCTGATTTCCTTTCAATTGTAACTAAAAACAATAATTTTATATTATATCACAATATAATAATATGGAACTTTGAAATAAGAAGACAAACAATATTGTAAACGATTTAATATTTAGAAAGTTATAATTTTTTTCTTTTTCGAAATCTTATAAAAACATTATGGTTTTTGCAAGGTAGATTAAATGTTTCAAACAAATTAAAGTTTACTACTCGCTAATTACGTCCACTCATTTGGTGATGGTACATCAAAGTAATGTATTAACACAACATATTTTCTGAAAAAAACAATAAATCTTTCATGATTCAGCCGAAAGCATTAAGGCTTTAGAAAAATGTCTACCCTAATATATACTGAAAAGCGATGTTTAAAAAGACTTTGCTGTAGAATACACGGATTTTGTTCAGCCCACTGATGACCATGATAACATAAAATGTATTAGTGTTTGAGTAACTATTATATACAAGGTGTTACAAAAAAGTAGGTCAATCCGTTAACCATATATTCTTTCAAGTTAAATAATGGGAGTTTAATGATGTCACTTTCTACTTTAATACGTTTTTCAAAATACAGGGTGACAAAGTTAACTTTTTAAAAGTCGCAAAAAATCGTAGTCAAGCGAAGTCGGCCCCGTAGAATTAGAATCTGGTATCCAAATTTACCTACAGGCCTCGGGGCCGGCTCTAGGGCGGTGGGGACTTCCTCGATATGCAGGGGGACTCGCGAAAAGACCTAGCTCCGGATCTGGTTCATTTGAAAGGGCAGTTTGGATAATAATATGAAAAAAAAAATTTGTTGGAATAGGGCAAGAATGATCTTAAGATACATAAAGGAACTAAATGCTTTAATTCGATAGAAGATCTATTTTAAGAAAAAAAAAACAAATTTCAACATTTGATTATACAGTAAAAGTCGATTACAACGACGACCAAGGGACCGACAATTTTCGTCGTTATATAAGGACGTCGTTATATGCATTTTTTTCTAATATGTAATAAGGTACAACACACAAGTATCTGAATGCATTTTATTATAAATGAATATAATTGTATTATAGCACATAGTTATAAATAACAAAAAACAATTACATACACATGAACAAATTATTTTCCAAAAAAATCAGTAATTTTTGTTTGATTACTGGATTGCAAAAAATAGTTCACTTCTAAGGCCCTTTCCAATATTATGACATTCTTAATGTAAACTTCATTCAACTTGTCATTAAATGAAATGTGGTTTCGCACTATTTTCAAAGCTTTAATGGCCTCCAATGTTGATGGTGGTTCGAATTCCATCCCAGGGTCATCTTGATCTTCATCGATCTCGTATGCTTCTTCTTCTGCTTGTAAACCTTTTAAATTCATAACTAAATCTTCATCAGTTAGCTCTCCCCATGTTGCCAAGTCTTTATCAACGTCAACAAAGTCATCAAATGTAACATTTGAATCAGTGTCCACGACGTACGCTTCTCGAATCAGTTGTGCCAAGGGAATGTTATCCTCGTCTTCAAAATGATCCTCTTCTTGAATAGCCACTGAGGGGAGAAATCCAGCATGTCGAAAACAATTAACAATTGTATTTTGTGAAACTGCATCCCATGCTGTGGATATCATCATGACGGTATCTAGAATATTAATTTGTATTTCATTGTTTTCATCTGCATTCTCTATCATTTTCATTACTAAAGCCTTCCGGAAATGCACTTTGAGGTTCCTTATTATGCCTTGATCAAGAGGCTGTAGAACAGAAGTTGTATTTGATGGGATAAAACACAAATTTATGGCCTTCAAATTCTGAACATTAGGATGAGCGCTGCAATTATCCACCAACAACAAAATTTTCTTCTTTGCCGCACATAGCTCCTTAGTCTCGGAAAAACTTCTCGAATATTTCGGACACCATCCAGGCACGTCTGTTGGATCTGTAATCGACAGGAAGTCTCTTCATGCTTTTAAAACACCTGGGATTGTTTGATTTTCCAATCACAAGCAGCTTTTTTTTAATGGTGCCGGTCATATTGGCGACCACCAATACCGTGACCCTGTTTTTTGATATTTTACACCTAGAGCATTTCTCTCCTTTAAATTTTAAGGTCTTGTTAGGAGTCATTTTGAAGAATAATCCGGTTTCATCCGCGTTAAATATCTGTTTATCCGTGTAGTTTTTACGTATCTCTACAAAAACATTTTTCAACCATTCATCTGTTGTACTTTCGGATACAGATGCAGGGTCACCAGAGACAGTGCCACCCACAATATTGTGACGGTTTCGGAATCGTTTGATCCAACTTTCTGAGCATTCAAAGTTTTCCAGTCCTAAAAGTTTGCCGAAATCATTGGCTTTGGCTTGTAAGATGGGCCCTGTTATTGGAATACCCTGGCTTCCTTTCTCTTTGAACCATCTCAAGACTGTCTTATCTATGTCATCATATTGAGAGCATCTTAACTTCTTATTCGTTTGAACATTATTTTTGAAGGCGTCTTCAAATTTTGTTCGATTTTTCCAAATCGTAGATACAGTGGAATGCGATAGACCAAAGCTTTTTGCAACCTCCACATTAGCCTCACCATTTTTTATGCGTGTAATTATTGCAAATTTGTCACTTATTGATAAGGCTTTTCTCTTTTTTGCAGGTGTCATTCTGTTTTGACACACATACATACATGTAACAAATAACGTAATTTGAACAACACCGGTCGCTTACAAATATGTATGTATATAATAATTGGTATGCATTGCTGCATCAAAACTGTCGGGAATTAGGGAAATCACAGAAACGGGACCAATCGGAACAACAACACTCGGCACGGGGCTTTTTTCTCCTACGTACGTCGTTACATCCGGCCTGACTTAGAGCTCACGAAAGACGTTACAAGCGACTTCGTCGCTAATAGCGACGACGTTATACACGACTATGGTAGACATTGTCGCATATAGAAATTCAACCAATTCTCTACAGGTCGGTCGTTATAAGCAACTTGTTGTTATAAGCGACGTCGTTATAAATGACTTTCACTGTATTTGGCCTAATTTTAGGAATCAATCATACATTTCGAACCTGTATGGTACTAATTAGTTTCTGAAAATTTTAGATAAAGTAATTCTTACGTTTATTTAATGGAGAAAATAATGTAAAGATTCCTGCGATGCAAAAAGCTGCAACTGTTGTATTCTTATATTACCTATAAGATACTCGTGGATCTATTTCAAATTCAGTTGAAAAATAAAATAGAAGAACTTGGTATTACATTGGAGCAGAGCAGCTGTACAGTGCCGGTGAGACAGGATTCTATTGGAAATTGTTACCAGACAAAACATTTGTCTCGGTGGAAGAAAAAATTTCTGTTGGTAGAAAAACAGAAAATAACATTTTTGGCAGGCACTAATGCTACTGGACCTCATAAAGTAAAGCCATTGGCTATTGGTAAAGCTGCAAACCCAAGGTCATTTAAATATTTCAAATGTCCTGTGGACTATAAACATTCAAATGATTTGGATGACTTCTTGCATTTTCAAACACTGGTTTCATTATTCCTTTGTGCCTCAGCTAAGTTTTAATTTTCTACTTCCTTGACCTTAAACTTACTTAAAAGTTGGAAGGTTTCTAAAGGATAAAAGCCTCCGTATAAAAGCTTTACTTCTATTAGATGACGCGCTATCGCATTGAAAGAAAGATGAATTAAAAAGTAAGGATGAGCAAATTGTAACAATGTTTCTCCCCCTTAATGTCACACCACTTATACAGCTGATAAGAAAACGACATGCATATTTTCGATACTAACTTCAGGTTAGTAATTAGGTGTAATTATATAAATGAAACTTCGGCAGAAACCACTTTCTAGATGTTATTAACATAGACATTAGGACGCTACGAAAATTTCCTATCTACGACATATTTAGCATTTGTTATAAATAGTCTTAACTAAAATAAATATTTTCTGAATTTGTCTTGTGATTGTTTTTAAAAACACCGACTGACGTTATTACAACTTAATTATATTTATGCAAATCTGACCTGCATGTATAATGGGCTGTATTTGAAGAAACTAATGTTTTGGAGTCGAATTAGTGTAACACTGAATTGAATGAAACAATTGAATTCGAAAATGATGAACCCTTGAATAAAGTTGTACTAAAGAGCGTTATCAACGCTTTAAATGTATTAATTAACTGATAAACTGATGATACTGATATTACAGATCTTATAGTTATAAAGAGAATAAAAGAAAAAGTCATTATGCAAAAAATGAAAAATTCTCAGAGACAAGCAAAAATGTCTGATTTTTTGGGCAAAAATATTTTTTTTTATTTTGCGTTCGTAATGAAACCCAAAACAGTATCGAAATGAGCTTTATTTCGAAACGCTTTTTTTCATTTTTCTATGTTGACATTGTTCGAAGACGGAACTCTTAAATATCTTATTGCTGTCATTCGATTTTAAGAATTTAAGTACAATTCATAGAAATTATATACATAGAAAAGAAAAATGCTACACAAACAACGTATATTGGGTGGAGTACAAAATATATTAGTTTCTATACCATTAATATTTATATTTTTAAATAAAATATCAAATAATGTTAACGAAAATTAATAAATCATATTTCGCGAATAGCAATATTTAAATATAAAAATGTCAAGTATTAATGTGACCAACTACATACTTTATACAAAATAAAACTATGCACTTTCAAATTAAATAATTTTAATTTTAATGTAAAAAAATGCAAAATAGAACAAAATTGTATAAAAAACTCTTTTCATACGTTGTTTGTCCCACTTGTTCTTTAGAAAACTAGTGCGACAAAATGGTGCGTTATGAAACTTGTTTTGATATACTATTTTGTTACTGTTTTCTTTTATTTGTTGCTCTTGTTAATTAGTGTTACTATATTTTACATGTTTATTTTGTTAGTCATCAATGTTTTTTACGTATCAAATATAACTTTGTTAACGTGATCGATAATGATCGATAATGTGAACAATCAATGTTATTTTCTCGAGTGTCTACTGTATATCATCGCCTAGGAACCGGACACGAGAGGACGAAATTACGATGGGCCATATAAATAATCTATAACATCGCTAAGTACAACACGCAGTTATTGAATAGCACTATTCAATCGGTTAATCGCACATCTGTTTTTTGTCGTTGAATTGTGACGCACTTACTTCATTATAGATAAATTCCTTTCTTCGTGAGCGTAGATAGTAGCGGGACGAGTTTTTATAATTTATTTTATTTATTAGTTTATATTTCGTAAGATAACTAAAGTACGGTGAGTTACGTTTTTTAATTGTTTCAACTGTTAATTACATAATTACATACTTCGTAATTTTTGTAATAGATCCTGTTTAATTTCGTTTTATCGAAACTACTTCTCGCAATTATTTTGACAGAAGTGTTTAGTGAATTTCGTTAAGTTTCAATAACTTACGCATACATTTTTAATTTTCTTTTATTTGGACTTTATTTGGAAGTTACTTTTTCAGGTATGATATTGAACAACGCTGAGAACGGCATCGTGAAACAATGGCGAGTCGAATTAAAAGTCAAACTGATTGTATGTCCATTGCCAGTGATTCCGAAATTTATTGCAAAGTTTGTAAAATATCGTTAAAAAATTCCAAGAAATCCCACGTAAAACATCACTTAGCATCGCAAACACATATACAGAAATTAGACCGGTTGGATTTTGAAAATTTTAACGAAGAACTAATGGCGGCAAATAGGCCATTATATAAACTTAACATAACAATCCCACCTCCAAAACATTTCTCAAAAATATATTGGTCGAAATGTTCCTAATGAATCCTCCTTATGTAAATATTATGTTTCTAAGTGCTAAACAAAAGCAGTAGAACGCATTAGAAGCCATCTTTCAAATCAGTACCTATGGATAAGTGCCGACGAAACTGTTGATATATTAGGACGCTCTGTGGTAAATGTTGTAGTGGTGTACTACATCCAACTATTCTACATAACGCATATGTAATAGCAACAAAAGTTATAAATGCAGTAGTTTTAGAAACAGTAGCTAAAACCATTACAACCATTGAATATATGTTAAAAACAGGCAGACTATTAAAGGAAATATATCCTAATATGCTGCATATGCTTGTGTAGCACATGCTCTCCACAGAATCTACGAGTATATGAGAGACACCTTTCCGGAAGTTGATAGACTTGTATCCGCTTTTAAAAAAGTTTTCGGAAAAGCATCACTAGGAATAGCTCTTTACATGAAAAAACTTCCATCTTTGTCACTGCCTCCCTCTCCAGTAAGAATTAGATGGGGAACATGGTTGGAAGCTACTAGTTTTTATGCAGAGAATTTCGACAGTTTACAAAATTTCGTTACATGTTTAAATGACGATGCTCGAAGTATTTCTGAGTGCAAGGAATTAATACAAATTGCAAATTTAAAAAATCAGTTGTACTTTCTTCAGGAACTCTTGGCAAATTTGCCAAAACTAATCACTTATTTTGAAAATCAAATTCTCAAATTGAATGATGGATTAACCACAATAGATGTGGCTATTAATAATTTGAGAAATATTCCAATTGACTTCGGATGTGGCCTTCGGCAAAAGTTTGACGCACTTTTTAATAGAAATCCAGATTTAATAACATTGCGATAATTGTGTATGGGGAGAACGCCTCAAAACTGCTAAATACACTGAAATAAAAGAATATTTCCAGTATGCACCTATCACCAGTTGCGATGTAGAAAGGACGCTTTCTATCTTCAAGGATGTATTTCATTCAAAGAGAACAAATTTTACAGAAGCGAACCTTGAGAAAGTATTGCTAGCACCTTTATTCAACTTGAACAAAAAAATAAACAAATAAAAATGTATTTCGTATTTTATAGATCACTAACGGTTTGTTTTCCAATTATATAAATAAAATTAAATACTTTTTAAAAATACAAATTTTCAATAGTACGCCCGCCCGTGGGCGATGAATCACCGGCCTCTCGTGTCCGGTTCCTAATGATCGCAGCCATTTTGTAATTATAAAAATTTTTAAAAAGCATTGAAAAATGATTATAACTTTTTCATTTTTTGATATAATTCTATATACTTACTCAAAAAAGGTATAAAAGCCCTTACCACATTCATATTTGCGTTCTAAATATGCATACTTCGACAACTAGTCGTCATCAGTAGTTAAATATGGGGCACAATAAAGGTAACACACAATAATAGTTTTAATATTATGTTATTGCATTTTTAATTAATAAATACTTTTTCTCATTCACCTAATCAAGAAAATTGACGGTGTAAAGTTATTGTGATATAATGCTGTAATACACATGTTTTTGTATTTATGGGTATTTTTTTCTTATAAAAATATTAGCTAACAGCACCTTTTTTTTATTAAGAAAAAAGACAAAATGTCTCCATTTTCTAGTTGGAATTTTTTGAAGGTTATGATTTGATTGGGAGTAAATATTTATTGTATTTTCGTGCTAGTAGTGATATAATACACATTGAAATGAAATGTTGAATACACCCATTCTCTAGATTCAATAATTCTCTACATTAGAACATTTTAAATAAGAAAATTTAAATGCCGGCATTTCTCGTCTAATACCCAGTTGTTTTTGTGTAGTTTTAGTAGTTTATAATTAAACAGGTGTTGAAACGCATTTCTATTCCCCTTCTATTTAACATACACATTTACAAACATAGAAAGAAAGTTCTATAAAAATGTTTAGTAATGGTATATAATGTTTGTATGTACACTACAAGATTTCTTATACTTTTAGCTTTCACAAGAATATATGCAACTGTACTTAAGCATCTTAAATCCACTAAAAATGTTTTATTTTATAAAAAATACTTACAATGATAAATAGGACTTTTCACACAATTAAACACATTTGATGTTTTATTGCTATTCTTTAATCAAATTGAAAATGGGTATCAACCAAGATTATTTATAGAAAATCGATCTTAATCATACCTATAATTAAACCGTGTGTAAGGTACATTACATTGTTTACATTCACACTACATTAAATGATGTAGAATGTGTCGAGAATTGTGTGGAAGGGAGAAATACTCATATCTCCAAACACGCCTAATTTTATTTCTAGTAATGTGCTCCGTCTAACAAAGCAAAACATAACTTCGACATTCAACTTCTAATATAAAATACTCAAGGAGCATGTAACATTCCATGTTAAAAATTAAATCGTTATGCTAGCGCGTCTGATGTTCATATGGTAGTACTAAATTCGTGAACAACCGGATGGCGGCATTTTTAAATTACTATATTCTTTTTTTTTTGCTCTAAATATGCTCGAAATACATGTTTCGATTTTTTTTGATCTCATCAGTGCGATATATCTATAAATATAGAAATCACTGACACGTATTTATGTGCATATAACTAAAAATTAATTATGTTAAAAAATTAATTTAAACTCTATGTAAGAAAAATAAATATTAAAATTCAACAAATATATAAAAAATGCAATATTCTAGAAATAAAACAAAATGAACTATATACTCATAACAATAAATAAACAGGAATTCTAATAAACAACAATATAAAATAAGGACAATTCTTCACATGCACAAAAGATTAGAAAACCCTAAATTTGCCAACGTACCAAGAACCTAATTTATCTTTTACAAATACTTAACTGCCTAATTTTTCTCGAATTTCAATTCAGATATCTATTATGAAATTTCCTAATAATTGAACTATTTAACAACTAAACAACTAAAGTTTGATGATTAGCTTTAACACAAGTATACCATGAAAAACTAACCCTCTGCAAAGTTACCAAAATTTTCCTGAATAGAATTTACATGGACAAAAGATTTTAACGAGACAACCATCTTATCGTAAATGGTATTAACCTATAATATCAAATTAAAAGTGGGATAAACATTATTTGATTCACTAAATTTCTTAAACATTGTAAATGTGTGATGAGGTTCTACGTTAGCAGAAAATAAAGAAGATTTAAAAACTCACAATCGGGTAAATTAAGCTTAAGGAGGAATCCACATTATATATAGATCACCTGTATTATGCTTATGCATACAGATCAACTTTAAAAAATTCTGCTGATTAAATACAAACATTATTATAGAGTATACACAATAATATACCTATGAAATATAAATTAAATTTAATTGAATTAATAGAAAATATTTCCATTTAGAAAATACGTTGAATGTTGAGAATTATGGGAAATATATGTGGAAGAGAAAAATATTAACTCTCTAAACAAAACGAAGGTTAATTTTATTTCTCGTATTGTGCTCCATCTAACAAAAGCATGTGGAACTGCGACATTCAACTTCTAATATACAGTACTCATCCTTTTCAAACGCTAACTAGAATTCGGCATTTTTGTGTAAAAAAAAACTGTCCAACACTGGAACTCTGAACGTTAATATTATTTTTCCTACAAATTTATGCAATTGAAAGTATTTGTACTGTTTTATGAAATAAAGAAACATTGTAATGGTAATAATTCATTTTTTGACATTCAAATTTCTCTCAAATTTTATATATTTTTTTTGTTTGAGTTGTATTTTTAAATATTTATGCCAAAAATTAGCAATATTTGGTATCTATAAATATGTCAGTGGCGGTTTTTGGTAAGTTGCTGCATGGATGAGACTGCTTCGAACAATTTCGGTTGCAGCTACTTACTTCTCTGTATATATGAAAGCTTAAACAAAGCAATCTGTGCAACAGCTTACATCCTACGTCATTAGGAACTGCCACTGAAATGTGAACAGCAACCTTCTAAAGTAATAATGATACACCTTGTTTGTGTACAAAGAAAATATACTATTGAACTGTAACAAGTAAACTCTATGCCTTTTTATCTGATAAATTCTGGGGGCCGATTCTGTAAGTGTCAACGTTAAAATAAAGGGTCTGCTAAATTTTAACATGTAATGGGCATGTTAAAAAGAAGCAGGGTAAATCGTATTCAATATGACAAAAATAAACCCTTCCGTTACATTTGTTTGATTTTAATGGATTGCGTTAAAAATTACAAAGTTTACCGAATTTAGGACAAAATAACGAATTTTTTAGTCTATTTGTCTATTATATGAAATATGTTACCTTCTGTTCCATGGCGCAAAAAAATTAATATTTCAAATTTGATTTATTTTGTTGATGGGTTATTAAAAAAAATAAATAAAAGACTATATTTATAGCGTTTTGTTTGACCTATATATTTCAAATTACAATCGTCGCAATTAATTTCGTATATACCTACGCTAAATTAATTGCGATGATTGAAATTTCAAATATATAGGTCAAGTGAAACGATCAATAATAACCCGTTTTAAAGAACACATATCACATATTAAATTTAATAGACCAGAAAAATCGAGCGTGAAAAACCATGTATTGGACACAAATCATAAACGTCTCAGTAAAAGGGTTAAAACTTGTCAAAAGCATCAAACAACCCCAAAGATCTCGACGCAGATGAAAGCATTCACATCGTTAAAAACAAATTTAATACATTTAACTCGGACAACGGTCCTATCCCTTACAGTTGTCTTTTTCATTCACAGGTAGAAAAAGTTGAGGCGCGAGAATAAACACATGTTGCCGTTTTCTTAAGAAGGATAAGTTGACGTAATTTTAGTTTGTGTATTTATTTCATTTTAAAGTCAGTGTATACGTGGACGTCGTGTAAAGCTGCTCGTGTTTCTATGTGTTAGCTTTACTGTACCCCATGTCCGACACTTCGATTAGTGGTTTTACATACTGATGATGGCAACTTAGTAATCGAAATACGTACTTAGGATGTGATTATTAATTGTGGTAAGGGGTTTTATACCTTTTTTGAGTTTTTACTTAACCACAGTTTCCAAAAAAGACTTTTTACCGTATAATCATAATCATGTCATTTAAGTATGATGTTAAGTGCATGTAATACACCGGTTGAAAAAATCAGACAAAGAATGTTTCATCAGTTTTGAAACAAATATAATCCTACGTGGAAACTACCAAGTCCGAGGACGCTACGTAGGTATTTACCGACGATGCGCGAAAAAATGGACTAATTCATTCGTATCTAATGTACTAATCTTAGCACTTTCGGGCTCAATAAAAGACATAAATGATTGTAGATTCGTTAGGATATGCCTTCTTCACAATTGAACCCGATGGAATGAGAAGACACTAAATTATTTAGATGTTCAAAATGATCCTGGCAAATATATATTCGAAGAAACATTAATAGAAAAAATGTTTATTTTGATAACTCGAAGCAGGAAGAATATTGGAATAATATCGATTTTCGCAATCTAGAATTTTACATTTATATTTGTGCGTACTTGGAAAAGTCATTATAAAAGTAATTTTTTATGCAAAATATTAAAATTAATTATTACTACAATTAATAATAATCAAACTTACCCAAAACCTTGTTCCTTTTTAAAAATAATTTGTAAACACTACACCATTATGACTTGCATTTTATTGCATGCTCGGTACCGTGCACTGTTGCCATGTCAAATACTTCTATAGTAACCATATTTATTCATTGATTTCTTAAGAATATGAGCGACGAAAACTTTTTGATAAAAATAACACTGAAAACTCATTCTTCATACCAAAACCCTCTTTGACGTTTGATTATAATCCTATTAGATATAGAAATTACAAAGACTTGGCAACAATACTATATTTAGTACGCCATATGAATAGCGCGCACATCTTGCCCGAAATTTCGTATTTAATAGAATACCCGGTGATAATACTCATCAGGAACCAAGCTAGCTGGACAATTTCTTTAAAGCAAGTGATAATATTGCTTCCCCCCATTATTTGGTAGAATAATAATTTAATTTAATAATAATATAAATGGTTTTTTGAAATCTCAATTTTCGCTTTGATACACGTAATTTAATATTACATGCATTAAATAAAAAAATTAAGATTTATTTAACTTTATAATATACTCCGTGTTTGTAAATGATTAATATGAGAACCATAGGCAGTCAACTATACGGTTTGGTACCTGCTAACAAATAATTCCCTAGTAGTCATTCCAAAACCCAGTAAAATATTAATTTTTTTTTTTAAGTTTCGGTAAAGATGAAATAACAAGACAAGTAATATGAAATTCGATAATTTAATTATATTCAAAATTTGTGAAAACTAAATGTTGAATGACAACATTTTTAAAAATGCTTACAATTTTATATATGACATAAAGATAGGGAAGCTTATTTTACTACCAATCAAGACTAAAATGCGATGAATTCTTTGCTTATGTCCAATGATAATTCATTTTTTTGTCAATGGAAGTGTAAACAAACAAAACTGCCGTTATTAGGCGGCTGAAGACCCACAATTACACGAAAAACCGTTTCATGATGAAAAAGTCTCTGTATGATGTGGTGTTTTATCATTCGGAATAGTAGGGCTGTATTTCTTCGAGAAAAAACAAGGAAGCTGTTACAGTCACATCGGAGCGTTACATTTTCATGTTAGAAACATTCCTATGGCATGAACTACGTAGAGTAAGACGAAGAAATATTTTTTCCAACAAGATGGTGCTACACCATAGACAGCAAGGCAAAGTATGATTGTGTTGCGGCGAATGTTTCCGAACAGATTAATTCGAAGTTTGGAAATTTACCATGGCTGTCAAGATACTCTGACTGCGCCAGATTTCTTCCTTTGGGGGTATCTTAAGCGAAAAGTCTTTGAGCGACGCCCGCGGACAATTCAAGATCTTGAAGAAGCCATTCGAGAAGAAATACGTGCGATTAATAGTCCAATGTTACAAAGAGCAATGCATCATTTCAAGAGCAGGCTTGAACAATGCATTGCAGGCAATGGGAGAAACTTGAATGACGTAATTTTTAGGAATTAAAATTGCATATAATATAGTTATCTTTATTACATTTGTTTAATTTCGCTATTTTTTGATCTTGCAGTGAATGCTTGAAAGTTGGTCGTACGTAATGAAGGACCTTGTAGTACTCTGGAATGCCACTATCAACAATTGTTGCACAAAAATCCTTCGACATTCAACGGGCGAAAAATACTAGTCGACATCGACAAAGCAGTAGAAATAAAGCTCAGCGGGTTGCAGTGAATTACGTATTTGCTGGGATATTTTATTTTATTTTAAAACTTATGACAAAGTTTGATTAGATTATTTTAAATGCAATCGGAGTAATAGAAAATTTGAAGGATTCTACATTAATACAATATTGATCAAATTATTCCAGAAATAAAATATTTTATATCCAAGCAAATGAAAGAATAATGTAACCAACCATAAGATTTTAAGGAAAGGATAGTGAATTTAACAGGAGCTTCTTTTATTAAAAATAAATATTTAATGGTAATATTCAAATTATTAATTTTAACAATTTTATAACTAAATCGCATAAATAGGGTGTACATTCTTTTATATATTTTCGATTAATTTTATTGTGTAACTAGCAAAAGATATAAAAAAACTTTACTTGTTAGGTACACTATTTTCTATTTTTGATAAAGCCTTGAGAATGTATTTTATTCAAGCTATCCAATGGTTATTAACACCATTGGTATTGAACTGTTAAAAATGCGATTTAGATTATTATTGAAACATCGTGTACTCCATTATCCAGAGATGTGTTCGAAAATAATAAATGTTTGTGCCACAGCAATGTTCCAGAACCAGATGTCGAAGAAAATATTGATCTGGAAATATTCAGAGAGAGAGATCAAATAACATTTTGAAAATATCGGAGGAAGAGTTAATCCTAATTTAGTTCAAGCTCGTCTCGTCTCGTGGAATGCAAATGCATTAATTGAAAATTATTTTAATTAATGTTTTAGATTTTTATTTTAGCTGTACATTTTGTATTTAATTTATACATAAAAGTCAAAACAATAAAAGCTAATAGTAAGATTATCAAGATTTGCGATTATACAAAAAAAAATGTAATTTCTCAAAGGATGATTGAATTGTATCTCATTTTCTACATTACATGGAAAGGGATTACAAAAAGAAAGGAATTAAATCATTATTGAATTTATTTCTTTGATATTCTCTTAAATGCTGTAGCAATTCGATCGAGAATTTCCAATATTTTAAAATAGTAGTTTTCTTTTTTGCAAGTAAGGTTATTAGATTTTCAGTGGCATCCATTTGTTGTGTGTACCTTTTCTTGGGAGTATTAATTTCTTTTTCCTGCAATGAGGATTGTTTGCAAGAGCAATTCATGGCCTCTTCTTCTTGTTCACGATAATTATGTTCTGAAATTTTATTATTGAAATTACCTTTCTCTTTAAGTTGTTAATTACATTACCTGTTTTTATATTTATTTCTTCCGTTAGTGTTTCTGAGAAATCTTTAAAAAAATCATATAAAGAAATGAGACGTCTCGAATGTTGGTTGTATCTTGCAAATTCAACAGTAGACTCGCAAGTATATGGGCCTACCATCTCTAAAATATTAAAATTAATTATTACTACAACAATTAATAATGATCAAACTTACCCAAAACTTACCCTTGTTCCTTTTCAAAAATAATTTGTAAACACTACATCATTATGACTTGCATTTTATTGCATGTTAAATAAAGGAATTAAATCATTATTGGATTTATTTCTTTGATATTCTCTTAAATGCTGTAGCAATTCGATCGAGAATTTCCAATATTTTTAAATAGTAATTTTCTTTTTTTGCACTTAAGGTTATTAGATTTTCAGTGGCATCCATTTGTTGTGTGTACGTACCTTTTCTTGGGAGTATTAATTTCTTTTTCCTACAATGAGGATTGTTTGCAAGAGCAAGTCATAGCCTCTTCTTCTTGTTCATGATAATTATGTTCTGAAATTTTATTATGGAAATTATCTCTTTCTTTAAATCGTTAATTACATTACCTGTTTTTATATTTATTTCTTCCGTTAGTGTTTCTGAGAAATCTTTAAAAAATCATATAAAGAAATGAGACGTCTAGAATGTTGGTTGTAACTTGCAAATTCAACAGTAGACTCGCAAGTATACGGGCTTACCATCTCTAAAATACTTTCCTCCGTGAAAGTAAGTTCCTCCTTGGGGGGACAGACACCACGAGTTGTGGATCTGTATTTTTCAAGATCACCAGTTTCGATTTCGCTTTCGAACGCAAATCTTGCCATGTCCAGAAATTAAAACACCTAGATATTAATAACATATTAAATAAAAAGGTTTATTTGTATATGTACTATGTAAGGCGAGATACAAATTCTATTATTAGAAACTGTTTTGTTACCTTTGTCCAACGCTTCCAGTCCATTTTGGCACCTGGCATTGTTTTTCGTCCTCTTTTCTAGTAAAATTATTATCAAAACGCCCACTTTAGAGATTGTCGTTTACATTCGTCTCCTCTACTAAGACTGGTTTTTATTCCTTTGAAATGTATGCATTTTTAATATCCATCTTTTCGGAAATTATTAAAATGATTTTCGACTTGTACAAAAGAATAAGAAAAACAAAATGGGAAATTGATATTGTCTTAAATAAAACACGTGTTTTATTGGTTTATTACATTTTTATATTTTCAGTTATTACTCGCTTCAAATGTCGTCACCTTATTGGCCGATCTGGTTAAGATATCATGAAGATTTTAACAACCTGCATGACAAAAATCTCGAACTGTTTTCGAAAATAGCAAATCGAGCGCGTGAATAAAATCATGCGACATCTGACGTGAGAAAAATGTTACGCATGATCAATGTCGAGCGATTTAGAGAATTAGGCTCCAGAGATGAAAAATGCATATTCTATATAAATTTAAGGAGACGCTCTCAACACTTAGTCAAAAATGAGACTCTGCAGCCGTCGCCAAAACCAGACTTATATCAGAGGAAAATGATTTTGTGCACACGGTGAAACTTTAAAGGAATAATTCATTTTGACCAACTACCTCATCACAAGTGTTGTCAGTAATTAGAGGCACTTCATCAAGTTTTAAGAGAAAAGAAGCTTGCACTGTTTGTAAATTTGTCAAGGAAATTCCAGAAGACATGCAACACGAATCACTGAATAAAATTTTGACTAGTTGTGATGAAAAGTTCTTCCCCACCCTGCGTGCTCCAAATGGTTGCTTCAGATTGACACTTGTTTCGTTCCTTATAGAATTTTTTTTACTAGAGAAAGATTTAATAATGAAGAATGCGCTCCGCAACTTTTTCAATAAAAATCTTTAGAGTTTTATAACAACGGAATTAAAGTGTTATCAAAACGTCTTATAGAGGTAATTGGAAATAATATTGTAAATGAATTATAGACAAAATTTTGTTCACCTCTTAAATATGTAGTTGCAAAAATATACCAATGACACGATATTTATTGTAACTAAACCAAGTGCAGACAGAGTAAACGTACATATTACGTTATTATAATTCATCGGTTGTGTATATTTTAACATTTCTTTAGGTTTTTAATGACAAAAAATTAACAATTACCTAAATGTAGTATTGTGAACTAGTAATCGAAATGTATAAATATTTTATACCTAGATCTCGTAGTAATCAAATCTGTATATAATCTTGTTTATGAGTGAGTAAGTTACATAACATGTTTTTTCGATTTTAAGATCTAAAACATTGATTCGTAGATAATGCTGTACTACTTTAAAGATTACAGATAAACTGTTATCAATGATCCTGCAAATAAATGACTTGAATACTTTATTATTAATGCTAAAATCGTACTTAAGTAATTAATTTAGTGTGTCAAAATATAATTTCTTAAGTTGTTACGATATTTACGACTCTTAATTTAATGAAAATTTTAATAATTCTGTAAGTTATTTTACTATTGAGTGGCGATTTTTTTGGAGGTTTTTGAATTTATCGAAACATAAATATTTTTAAAATAATTTGAAACATAGGTACTAGAGTAGGCAAAACCTCACCAAATTTTGTACAAAACAAAAATATTTTTAATAATATAATAATACAATAATACAAGTTCATATGTTCGTGAAAATATCTCTCCAGAGACGTAAACACATGTTTCATATTTCTGCAGAATCATCAGTACGCCCCTGCTAGACAGATACGTTCACAAAACAACTTAGCAGTTTTACTGAAGTTATTAAAGCAGAGCGTAGTAGAACATTCAGATGTGTCTACGTCTCTGAAGAAATACTTTCACAAATACGTGAATTTGTACTGTGTTCACACCCGATTTTATAAATATTTTTTATTATAATAAAAATATTTTTGTTTTATAAATATTTTCTTTTAATAAAATACAACATAACCATTTTGTATTATACAAGCTGTCCCGTATCGTTATGTTCAAATTTTAAGAGTGTAAAGTAGACTTCATTTCAAGTAACAAAAACGCAAAACTTGTATATCCATTTTTATTTGTTTCAAAGTTACAGATCTATGAATGTGATTGTCAGATCATGAAAAAAATGTAATCCTAAAGTCAATACAAACTCGTTTTATTTCAAAAAAGTTATACGATTCAATAACAGGCCTGTGATTGTTAACGTCGCATAATAAAATGTTTTCCTAAAATAAATACCTAAATACCTACCTACCTAAAATATTCTAAAATGCACTACGACACGTAGTGTATACAGTAATTTCTTGTAAATCTACAAAAAAGAGTACTCGAAATTGATTTATGATAAAGAAGGTTCTTACTTGTTTCGTAAATGCTAAACCATGAACATCATACAATAAACAAATGTTCAGATGAATGTTAACGTTGCATTTTTTAATAAAGGATTACATTACGTTTCAGTTCATACAACAGCTTATTAGTGAGTGGACACGTTTTCTTTATTCAAAATGCTTTAACGATTTTCTTCTCAAGAGTATGCGGACATGCATTTTGTTTATGGCTACTGTAACGCCAGTGTACGTCAAGCAGTTATTGAATACCGACATCGGTTTCCCGATAGGCGCATTCCTCATTACAGAACGTTTCTGGAAGTACACAGACAATTTCGGGGCTGCGTGATTACCTTTTCGACGAGAAGTAAATTTGCCAGCGGACTTAGAGGAAGAAGCAGTAGTTATTGTTACAAGGGATCCAACTCTTAGTGTACGTCGAATCGCTAGACAACTAGGAGTGCCACGAACGATAGTTTGGTGAATTTTAAAACGTGAGGCCTTATATCCATATCACTATCGCATGGGACACGGTTTGCTTGAGGCAGACCACTATGCTCGTCTAGTTTATTCTACCTGGATATTAAGACAGTCACGGCTTCATTTTAATTTCTGCCGAACAGTCCTCTGGACAGATGAATCTACGTTCACGAGAAGTAGTGTTACAAATCTGAGAAACCTGCACTGGTGCTCATCAGAAAATCCAAAAGCTATACGCCCATCTAAATTTCAACATAAATTTTCTATTAACGTTTGGGCGGCCCTAATCGATGACTTGTTGATTGGTCCTGTCGTTCTTCCTGGGAGGTTAAATGCGGACAATTACCTTCATTTCATATTGACGAACTGAGGATGTCTCACTGAACGACGAGACATGTGGTTTCACATGGATGGGGCACCACCACATTTCGGAATTGCTGTGCGAAATTGGTTTAACGTCAATTATCCAAAATGGATTGGTCGAGGTGGTCCTGTGGCATGGCCACCCAGATCACCCGATCTTAATTCTCTTGACTTTTATTTATGGGGGGTAGATGAAAAATTTAGTCTACGCGCAAGTTTCGAACACAAGAGAAGAGTTGTTGGATCGCATTCAACTGGCTGCCGAGCAAATCCGACAAAACAAGTATGAAATTCGGATAAGTACTTCTTCTGTTACGGCTTATGGGCACAAGCCTGCATTCAACAAGGAGGTGGACATTTCTAAAATATTTTTAATTGTGCTTTTTTAAATAAAATCAGTTTTTATTGACTTTAGGATTACATTTGTTTTCATGATCTGACAATCACATTCATAGATATGTAACTTTGAAACAAATAAAAATGAATATACAAAGTTTTGCGTTTTTGTTATTTGAAATGAAGTCTACTTTACACTCCTAAAATTTGAACATAACGATACGGGACAGCTTGTATAGACGCATAAGATCTATGTTTATATTTATATAAATACAATTTGTAATAGGTAAGCTTGCACAAGAATTTATTAATTGCTTAACTAAGTTTTGTCAAAATGCGTTCATCACACATAAACGTCCTACGTGGAAGCGCCGTTAGGAATGTAGCCGTGAATTCAATTTTCCATGAGTTTTCACATAAATTGGGTCGACTTTCGCAATAACAGGTACAATGTTTTCTTTACAAGCCGTTTAATGTTGCCAAAATTAATGGCTTAACATAGCGCCGCAGAAGGCTAGGGATGTTAATTCGAATGAGCGAGGAGGATAATTGACTGGTCCATTACTGGAAATAATCGATTCACCAAACGTCTCTTTCAGTAAGTGAATTGTTTGATTGGCAATATGGCAAGTTTTGCTTAATCGAAAAACAATTAAGCTAGAAGTGAACTTCTTCGCTGTAGAAGACTTTTTTTTATAAAATTCGAGATTATTTTAAAATTTCTTTAAAGACAAATTACTGAATTTGCGACGCAACAAATATTGGTTTGAGTTCTGAGTTAAATCAATCTTCTAAACATTTTGGCGAAGATCTTTTCGAGCTGCTGTTGGAAATGTCCAGACGAGAAATTGGCAAGTTTGAACCTTCCTAAACATTTTGAAGCACAACTGCAATATTCCCTTCGCTCCTTGCACTTTGTTTCACTGTTACTTTTGTTAGTTTTTAAAATTAATTTCAACACTGCAACTACAGGTCTGTTACACAATCAAACAAACTCTGGTACCTATTATTAATCCAAACATATTTACCCGTCGAAAAAAAATATATAAAAATGTAGATATACTTAATTGAATAAAACTAATACAAACAGACATTTTTTGTGTTAAAACTTTTTCTCTATCTCTTACCGTTAACGAGTTATGGGCAAGGCAGAATGGAAAATTTCCAATTTCTAAAAATCCATTTCACCCAGTCAGAGTCTTTTGCCGAAGAAAAAAATGCGTAGTATATATGTGATATACATGGCCCCAAAGTTTCAAAATTATTTAAATTTCCGGGTTCGGGATCCTCTTTGTCAGTAACAGTTCTGAAAGTCGATTTCTGATATAGCCTTCAGAGCGCGCTTTAAATTTTGTTTTATTTCTTCGATCAATTCAAAACAGTGTCTACGGATTGATCTTTTTAGCCATGGAAATAGAAAAAATTATACGGTGCTAAATCAGGTGAATACTGGCTCTGGCTGTGGAATAATGTGTGACGAATGCTTTGCTAAATAGCCTTGAACAAGTGATGAACTTGAATTGGTGGATTATCGAAATGCAAAAACCACGAGTTATCTTTCGAAAGTTAAAGGTATTTTAAACATTATTGGTTAAAGTAAGTCGAGGAAACGTCCTTAGAATTTTTTGGCACTTATGTATTAAGAAGCAGATTGTATTATTTAAAAGAATTCTATCATCACTCCAATTGCTATTTGTTTGCACGTGACCAGATAGATATTGTAAGGTACGGTATTGATTCTTCAAACAAAAATTTTACACCATGAATTATATCCTACTGTATTGAACTCTTACAAAGATGAAAATTAAAACAAATAATAAATATAAAAAACGTTTTTATTTGTTTATAAATATAGCACATTAAGTGTACATTACATAAATATTTAAGTAATCAATTTTAAGATAGAATTATGAAATTAGTCACATAAATATATAATTCCCAAATCCTTTTCAATCGTTTATCAAATTATCAGTTAGGTAATCATCAAAGTGGTATTGCACAGTCAATGAATCACTATCTTGAATTTGTTTTATTATTGGAATATATTTTGCATGGACATTATCAACTGTGGGTAAAGTTGTTGGTAAAAAGTACATTATTGCAATATAGATATTTTCGTCTCTCTTTTCATGGAAAAGACCCTCTACAAATTTATATAATTCTTCTTCTTTTTGTTTCATGGAGGTTTCGTTTAAAAAAATACAAAGTTGAGTGCAAAAAGAATCAATAATACTACAATTGTATTCATTAATGTATTTATAAAGTAATTCGTTCATTCGAAGACCAGTTTTGTAAGCATCAAATTCACTTTTAAAATATAACTCTGTAAATTGTACTAACATGTAGTCCTTACTGAAATTATCGGTGCCGAATATTAGTATCCAATTCGACATAAACTTTTCTATTACTTTTAAGTTTTGTTTTAATTGCACAGCTAGACCGACGAATTGAGATACAAAAATTGAAATTTTGGATTTAATATCAGCATTTTGTTTTAAATCAAAGCTGTTTTTTTCTACAAAATGGTTTAACTTAACAAAATTTTCTTCACACAAAGTCATTTTAATGTCTTCGCTTGCATGAAAAACGCATCTCCAATAGAAATTTGTTACTTGTTGTGTGCATGCTGTATCTTTAATTATTCGTTTAAGAAATCGTTCTTTTAACTTAGAAATAATTCCTGTGGGAATTTCTTTTATGAGCTGAAATTTCTTTTCATTGATTTTTACATCGGAATTCTTTGAGAGTGTTTCATAAACTTCTTCTAAATACTGCGGCAGGTAATCTTGAGGAATGTTTTGGAATTTTAGTAAGAAGTCATACATTACTACATCACGAGTAGCCATAGATTTTAAATTACTCTTTAACAAAAACCAGATGCGCTCTGAGGGACTTCGAATAAAACTTTCAATAGATTTTCTCAACAGAATATTCCTCATATATACATTTGTTTCCTGTCGACTACAATCCTTTAATAATTCATATAAGTCGTCGTTTGTAAATAAATCTTTACTCAGAAATAGCAGGTGTTTCTTAGTCAAAATTCCGGTGTTATTCAGCTGATTTAAATAATGTTTAACTTGTAATTCTGGCATATTATAGGCAATTTTGTATAAAGGTTCTAATGCAAATTTCAAATAATCACCAATACAAAATTTTAATATGAGCGGAAATGATTTCGAAGGAACTTGTACGTTGGACAATCCTTTTACAATTTCTTTCTGCAAGTTTACTTTCTCAGTTACTGCGTCTTCTAAATTAATTTTACCGTCAGATGCCGGAAAAAACGGTGTTATTAATTTTAAAAAATCTTCAGGAGCCAACACGGAAATAGCTTTCGAGTAGTTTTCGCTTGCTATGTTATCTAACGCATCAGCTTTAATTCCTTGTAGAATTTCAGGATCGCAAAGTTTCTTAAATTTTCTTAGAAATATTTCCATTTTATGTACATTGACTAAGGTGGATAGTTTGTGTATATTTTTCCGTAATAAATCAGGGCGATTCTTAGCATACCATAGAATTAATCGATGGTGAACGTTTCTGTTTAAATTCCAAAATTTTTTATGGATTATGTCGTTATCATATTTATTCCCAAGTTTAACTTCATCGAAATAATCATATTCGGCTTCATCTAGTTTGTCAAAAATTTTTATATAATCAAGAACATCAGTTCTTTTATATTTTTGCTCATATGTGATATAATGGAAGAAAGCATCGCACAGGACTTTATATGCCTCGTTCTTTTTAAAGGAATTTAGGCACTTCGCTATTTCGTCACAATATTTCTTTTTAAATTCCAGATTATAAAAATAAGCGTATGAATATCTACGACCGTCGATTATATCTTGTTGAATCTTTTCAATAATATGACAAATTGGTTTGTTATTTTTAATCAAGTGACATATGTAAAATTCAACAAACTTTTTTGTAAAATAATAATCATGTGATGGTGACATTTCTAGTATTCTGTTAATGTTTGCCAGACAAAGCCAATGTTCCTCACTCAAATTTATTATATTAGGCCACTGTATCACACAACTAAAAAATGTAGTTAGTACGCATTCATCATTTTTATATCTGCTTAAGATGTAATGTAGTATTTCTAAAAGGGCGTTTTCATCTTTGTTTGCTAGACATGTTTTATATAAAAGCAAACTATAGTCGGCTCTAGCTGTTTTATCTGAATTGTGTTGCAATTGTTCTTTAAATCTAGGTAATGTAATTGAAGTTCCATATAGATAATATAGTTCTTCATTGTTCTTTACCTAAAGAAAATAAATCATTTTAGTTTGCATCAATAGCAAATATGAAATAATCTGTATTCAAACATATCATGATAATAATAAAAAATAGAGAATCCATTGTAGAAGATTTGATAGAACAATATCAAGCGGGATTTAGAAAAGGAAGAGAAACAATTAACCAGATTTCACAATGAAGGAAGTGTTAACCTTATGCTATGAATACAACGTCGCAGCAAGCGCAATTTTCTTGGACTTTCAAAAAGTCTATGACTCTGTCTCTAGATAAAAACTAATGCAGATAATGATTGAATTTACAGTTTCATCAAATATAGTGAAATTAGTAAGAATGACGCTAGAAAAAACCTCAAGATCGGAGAAGGGACATCAGAAGACTTCGATATTGCGACTGGACTCAGACAAGGGGATCTCCTATCGACGATGCTGTTTAATCTGGTATTAGAAAAAATATAAGAGACAACAACCTTAATATAGAGGGACACTTGATGTATAAAAGACATCAGGTCATTTGCTATGCAGATGACATGGAAATAATACCCAGAAAAGAAGATTAATATTAAGAAATAACAAAAAGGCTGACAGAAACATTTGTATTCTTTGTAAATACTTAGTAAATTAAACGTTTCTTCTTCTAAAAACTTCATGTTTCACTCGCGCAAAAAACACGGGCTATGCTGGGTTAACACGACCAGGTACTGGACACGACTGACAATTGCTGTATACACGGCTCGAGTAACCAGTCGAGTACCACGATTTTTGATAGCGGGGGTGGTCGAGTACTTTACCACATGAGTTTGAAATAAGAAAACACACGTTGTTTTCTTATTTAAAGGACTTCCTTTATATGCTATATAAACTTGTAAAGGTATTCTATAGAGTGAATAGAGGGGAAGAAAGGGGAGAAAATTTAGTAGACGTTTAAAAGCTTATGAGTGCAAAGAGAGTTTAGATTCAGTTTATAGTGAACAAGCACTTTCCTTGGCTACAATTTACCGATGGTATAAGGAATTTGAACGCGAAAGGAATTCCAGGAAAACATTTCTGCTGTTAAAAAAATAATTGAAGAGGACAATAAAGCCACTTATGCGATAATAGAGCATCAACTCAAGATTGTATCCTCAGTTGTTAAAACAATCATACACGATCACCTGCATTTAAAAAATTGGTAAGTCGTTTTGTACTGCATCACCTTTCTGGGCTTTCAAAAAGCAGAGCATATAAGACTTTTCCATGAGACTTTAAATTTCTTTAATCATGGCGGGCACCAATTTTTTTCCAGTAACAGGTGAGGAAATTTATATTCCTTTTTTGATCTTCCTACCCGCCAAGAGAGTCGAGTATGGATTCCCGAAGATAATGAAACTCCTACAATGAGTAAGAAGCAGCGAGCTATGAAAAAGGTTATGTTTGCGGTATTCTTCAGAAGTACGGGCTTAGTAAATGTAATTAAGCTAGATAGATAAAAGACAATCACAGCTTAAGTGATACACTGACAAATGTTTGCCTGAAGTGTTCAGTAGAGTTCCAGACAAGTGAATTATTCTCCACCATGATAATGTATCGTCCCATACGGCAGTTTTACCTCTCCAGTTTTTGGCTGTAAAAAATATAAAAGTAATAGGACATCCACCGTACTCTGTACACATGGACATACTCCTTGTATTTTCCACCACTTACTTCAACCAAAGACACGTATTTATGTCATAATAGACTTCGTCAGTGTGGCTAGTGAGGTCAAGTTTGATGGATCGCCTCATAGGTATAGCAAATTTTGTCCTATCAGGTATGGAGCCGATCCATCAAACTTTACTTGACTAGCCAAACTGACGAAGTCTATTGAGACAGAAACACGTGTTTTTGGTTGAAGTAAATATTGGAAAATACAAGGTGTATGACCATGTGTATAGATACAGATATGTGTAATGCATGTGTCTTTCATTTGAACAAATGCGTAATGCGTGCTTGACGTATTGACGTACTCAAATTTCTTTGGTAAGACCAGTATTGCTATGTGCTAGTGAACGGTGGACATTAACAGATAAATATAAGTCGACAGTACACGCAATAGAAAATAGACTTTCAAAGAAGACGCAAAACAAAAAAACAAAGAAAAGTAAAATAAGGAATGGGATGTTCAGACAACAGCTAAATATTAAACTAATAGAAAACAAAATGGTTGAAGGCCAATTGAGGAGGTAAGGACATATATATTGCATGAAGGAAAATAGGCTCACGAAAATAATTTATGACATAAATGCGCGAAATGAGAAAATAAGGAAAGAAACAGAGAAAATAGACATAATATGGGAAAATATAAAAGAAATGACGAAAGATAGTCTCATATGAAGAGAAATATGTTAGAAAATAGAATAACTCAATCACACCAGCTAGGAACAATATAGGAAAGGTGCAAGAGTTTAAATCAAGAGATTAATTAATAGGGGATTCATTTGGATATAAATTACTTGTGTTAAAATAGTGATAATATAAAAACAAAAAATAATCTTATTGAAACAGCGTCAATTAATTGCCCTTGCAAATTGGTTGACGCCAAGCTTTGACTGACGAGTGCTCGGAATTTTAATATATAGAAATAAAATAAATGAAGCTCTGATAATAAATGTTACATATCTTAAAATTTTCAGCTAATAATAAATACAGTTATTAGATAATTTTCAATAGTTAACATAACATTAAATGTATTTAAACATGAAATATTAAAGTTACCTTGTAATCCAAGACACATTCTCTTTCCTTAAGAGGTGTCATCTTCAGCAGATATTCTGTAAAATAATCTGGATATTCCAACAAATTCTTTTTATATTTTTCAGCAAATAACAAGTCGACTAAGTGATACTGTTGGGAAATTGGTCCTTTTCGAATAAATCCTAATATATTGTAAGTAAGAAAATTGTCTTTGAATTCGTAATGAGTGTTCGGACAAAGACTTAACAACATTGAATTAAGCGTACCTTCCTTCTTTGTTGTTTTATACAGTTTTAAATGATGAAATATTTCAAGAGATACATTTGCTTCCACTGCAATATTTTTATGTGTCTTGATCATATTTGGTGTCATGTGGTTACCGAATACAAGTTTTAGCTGGTATTTATCATGTAATTTCCAATATATATACGGATCAACTTTAGCAATATATTTTAAGGTACGTGGATAATTATATTTAAAATTAATGTCTTCATATTTTTTCTTCATCGCATCAAAATAAAATTCCACAAAATGTTTATTTCTCTTGAAAATTCTTCTCAAATGAGATTGTGGTAGTTTAAAATGATACTTTTTTATTTTAGATTTTATTAAATTGATGGAACATCCTGGTAAAATTAATGCAGCTATTTTCAATCCGTATCTTTTTTCTAAAGCATCAAAATATTCGTCTAATAGTTCTTCCTTTTGTACATTCTTAGATACTCCATTCAATATTTTATGTTTTAAGGAATATGATAAATGTGGTAGAATATTATTTACTAAATCTTTGGCGGAGATGCTTAAAAATAATTCTCCAAATAGTTGCCACTTTTTCAATAGTTTTTTTACAAATATTTCATTACAAGTTTTTAATTCATTTAATAGAAGTTGCTTACTTTTCGAGTATATTATAATTTCAATTCTAAATATTTCTTCAAGATGATTTTTTGGTCTAATTGAATTTATGAAACTATTCAAGTGTTCTTCCTCAGTGATATTTGATTTTAACAATTTGAGATATTTATTAAAATTTTTATTTTTTTCTTTAATAGTATCACCAGTTATGGAATGAAATAGTATTATAAATTCACGAATTCCACTCATTTTTCCATTCAATCTAAAAATAAAATATTTATTTAACAGTCTATCAGAATATCTTGAATGAAATGTAAATAATTAATGTTCCGGAATTTTCATACCATTACCAAAGCTATGCTGACAATCAATGTCTTAAAGGTGGATTTACATATGGTAGTGTTAATTGCATTTTTATGACTGTCTATTGTTGGTGTACATGTATGTATAAACTCTGTTACCTACGGCGCGCAGGCGCAGCGATGGCGTGTGAAGTTAGTCAAAACAAAACGAAATCGGTAGTCGTAGCGCACAATAGTCTGGGAGCTTCTATTTATGGTGTATGCCCTTAGTCAGTGGAGACGCGTGTGGGTGACTAAAATAAAGATAGTAGGTAACGCCACTGCGTTTTGCTTACGCAAGTTCAGTTCGAAAACGGTGAAAAGGGATTGCGAGGTATCAGCCGCATGCACATGCAGACTACAAAAATACAAACACTAATTACAAAACGAAACGACAAAATGCTGCACGGAATATCTGAAACCAGTAAATAAATGTTCAAACTCCAACTTGCTGAAGATAGAAATAAAAAAAAAATAAACGTAGGTAAAGAAAAGGCTCGAAAACAGTTAACTCGTATATTAACAATTTAATTTTTGTTAATCATAATAAAAAATCATAATAATAGAATAAAACAAAATATACACCTTGTATGTGGACATACTGTATATGTAAAAATCTGAAATTTTGCACTTAAGAAAAACAAATGGGTGTTAATAAATGATCTGAAACTAATCTACAACAGTATGAGTATCAAAGAAAATAATAATATGAATTCCAAAATAAATGTGACTATTACGCTAATAATTAAAAAAAAAGTACATCAAAAGCCTGGAGTACAGATATAAGTTAAATAAATTAGTCTTTCCTATGGTACCAAATGAAACTTTACAGTATAGTAATCAAGCAATTATAGACAGAATAAAACTGTTTTACGTTAAAAATTTAATTTTGAATATTCTAAAGTGATTGAAAAAAAAACGGTAAATATGTAAAATAATATTACGTTAAATATTATTATAATATAACATCATAGCATAAAAAGTTAAAATTAAAGTGAAAATAAATTACAAGTATGTAATTACAAAATACATTTCCAAATGTAATACATATTAATATACGAAACGCTACTTAAGATTTTAAATAGAACAGATATAAATTAGAACTCGAATGTTAGAGAATATGTGATTTTTTTTAATCTTCAAAACGGTATTTAGAGACAAAATTTATACCAAAAAAAAAAAAACCATACGAGTTTCGTTTCGTCCTCGTTTCGAGTACGGGAGCTTATCGAGGATACGATTCGTCCGCCGGGAAAATATCGTGGTTGAGATCGATTAAAAGCGTCGGCACCTGGTTTACGACGTCTAGAGGGTTTTCAATATTGTTCCGCCAGAAATGCCCCCAAACTCAAGAGCAAAAGGAAGGGTTTCCTTTCCCTTTAACTTCTATTTCCAAGAGAAACGATATCGGCGATTTCAAACCTATTTACGTTCTACGTTTTTATCCGCAATCTGCGATACTTCAAACTACGTAGAACAACTAACCGATCTTACATGCGGCTCGTGATAGAATCTCTAACTCCGGCATCGAATGCATCGGAAAACGGTGGCGGGGATACGATAGAAATATCCACAGAGGGGGGGGGGGGGAAGATGTACACGTGAAAACGAAAATTTAAGCAACTCGTGACGAAAACGAGTATACCGGGCGATAAAACGTTAAATATAAAAATAATGAAATTCAAAACGTAGCAACTATTTAGATATACAGGGTGTAACAAAATAAGTGTAAAACATTTCAGGGAGTGATTCCTCATCGAAAAAGAGATAGGGTCTTTCATATAGAGAAACTTCATTGGAGCATCCCTTGTTAAGATACAGCCCCTTAAAGTGGGTACATAAAATTTGTTTTACAATTTTTCTCCCAAACACTAAAAATGTATTTTTTTGGTTTACCTCATGGTTTAAAAATTTATTTCCAATAAAAAACTAATTTATTAATAACAAAACATTAAACATGTAGAAATCATAGTAAATGTTCAATATGTCCACCTTCAGTCATTACACATGCGTCTAGACGTCGGCGCATTGAGCCACGTATTCGCTCAAATATTCCTGGAGTCTCTCTAAATACCCTGCACGCATCGATGATGCGGTTTCTTAAGTCCTCTGCATCGCGAACAGGAGTAGGATAAACCAAACTCTGCAAATGGCCCCAAGTAGAGAAATCGAGAGGATTGAGATCCGGGGATCGAGCGGGCCAATTCTGTGGTCCTCCTCGACCTATCCAATGATTTGGATATGTTTGAGTTAAATGCTGACGTGCTGCTTGACTAAAATGGGCGGGAGCCCCATCATGCATAAAAAACATATCCCTTCTGACGCCCAAAGGAACTTCCTCCAGCAGTACTGGGTGCACTTCTCTTAAAAATTGAGTGTATGCCTCACCATTTAATCGAGGAGGTAGAAAATGAGGGCCAATTAAATAATCCCCAATAACTCCGAGCCACACGTTAAGAGAAAACATTTCTTGATGGTTAGCTTGGACAATAGCGTGAGGGTTTTCATCAGCCCATATGTGGTTATTATGAAAATTAATCATCTTGTTCCGAGAACAAACAAAATAAGTGTAAAACATTTCAGGGGGTTATTCCTCATCGAAAAAGAGATAGGGTATTTCATATAGAGAAACTTCATTGGAGCATCCCTTGTTAAGATATAGCCCCTTAAAGTGGGTACATAAAATTTGTTTTACAATTTTTCTCACAAACACTAAAAATGTATTTTTTTGGTTTACCCCATGGTTGTAAGGGGTGGAAAACGCAACCACTAAAAATTATTTCCAATGTAACTTTTTGTCTTTTTATTTGTTTACCATTAAAAAATTTATTTGCAATAGCTTGTTTCATTCTAAACAAAAAATGTCTCTTGAATTTTTTCCCAAAATTAATCAGTTCGCAGCAAAAAATTATTTTACCAACAACTACAGAGATACATCGTCATAAAACGAAAATGCGAAACTTATTTATCTAGTAAGCCGCTATTAGTGATATTGACAATTAAATTGGTATCACGCTGTCAGTTTGTAAATTTTTGTAGTTGAATTAATAATTGTGTGTCGTTGTTTTGTGCTTAATTTGTTAGATTAATAATTCACTTGTTATTAAAATGGCATGCACAAGTGAGGAAATGGCTGATATGCATTACGTTTACGGTCTGTCGCAGGGGAATGGGTTAGAAGCTTCTAGAAGATATGCTGAAATGTATCCTCAACGGCAGCTTCCTTCGCATAAAATATTTGCCCGACTTCATATGACGGTATTTCGAATTTTAAAGGAACAACTCTTATACCCTTACCATCTGCAACGAGTACAGGCACTGTTACCGCGAGATTTTCCGAACCGTCTTGAATTTTCCAATTGGATGCTGGAAATGATTAGAAGAAATCCTGACTTTCTGAAGACGATCGAATTCACAGACGAATGTACTTTTTCTCGGAACAAGATGATTAATTTTCATAATAACCACATATGGGCTGATGAAAACCCTCACGCTATTGTCCAAGCTAACCATCAAGAAATGTTTTCTCTTAACGTGTGGCTCGGAGTTATTGGGGATTATTTAATTGGCCCTCATTTTCTACCTCCTCGATTAAATGGTGAGGCATACACTCAATTTTTAAGAGAAGTGCACCCAGTACTGCTGGAGGAAGTTCCTTTGGGCGTCAGAAGGGATATGTTTTTTATGCATGATGGGGCTCCCGCCCATTTTAGTCAAGCAGCACGTCAGCATTTAACTCAAACATATCCAAATCATTGGATGGGTCGAGGAGGACCACAGAATTGGCCCGCTCGATCCCCGGATCTCAATCCTCTCGATTTCTCTACTTGGGGCTATTTGCAGAGTTTGGTTTATCCTACTCCTGTTCGCGATGTAGAGGACTTAAGAAACCGCATCATCGATGCGTGCAGGGTATTTAGAGAGACTCCAGGAATATTTGAGCGAATACGTGGCTCAATGCGCCGACGTCTAGACGCATGTGTAATGACTGAAGGTGGACATATTGAACATTTACTATGATTTCTACATGTTCAATGTTTTGTTATTAATAAATTAGTTTTCTATTGGAAATAAATTTTTAAACCATGGGGTAAACCAAAAAAATACATTTTTAGTGTTTGTGAGAAAAATTGTAAAACAAATTTTATGTACCCACTTTAAGGGGCTGTATCTTAACAAGGGATGCTCCAATGAAGTTTCTCTATATGAAAGACCCTATCTCTTTTTCGATGAGGAATCACTCCCTGAAATATTTTACACTTATTTTGTTACACCCTGAATAGGATGAAATTTAAAGCAAACCTCTATATAATATAAGGAATGAAATTTAGCGTTACAACTCTGTTTGCATGTTGGCTACATTCTCTTTTTTTGGTATGGCTTTCTTAATTTCTAATATTTCCAACATATTTACTTTGTGGCCCCAGAAGATCAACAGCATTTACTGAAACATGGCTATCATTTATGATTTTGACAATGTCATTATCAATTTGTTCTTTATTGTCTTGACATATTTACACAATAACATCTCCATGCACAAGGAACGTGTTTATTTCTAAAATATTTTATTACTTTAATTATAGATTGTGTAGCTTCTGGAATTTCGAGATATTGTGCTAGTAAATTTAGCATATGGGTTAAGCATTCATACTGAATAATATCAAAGTGATTTAAAATATCCCAGCGCATTTTTCTGTTAATTTGCGGGATTGTCAGTTACAAAACTTTACACTCTTACTTGAAAATCTTCTTAAGTAATTTTAATAGGTTTTCTAGTAAGATCTTTTTAATTTTCTGCGGTATGAAGATTAACGCCTGTATCTTCACAAAATTTATTTACCATTTGCAGTCACTATACTACAACAAATAAGTGTTTCATATTGGACATTTTCTGACCATCCATTGACATACACACTGTAGAGTTTTTAATTTCTTCTCTGCACTCTGTTTTCACTTTTTTATACATAGTATCTAAAACACAACCACCAATTTGTTTTGCAGATGGGCCTTTGCAACCTGTGCGTAATATAGAACACATTTTTTTAAACTCAGGTGATCAGCGTGGCATAAAAATATCGTCCTATTTGCATGTTAATGTTAATTGAATATTTATAAGACGTTGTAATAATATGAGTCACTAACAGATAACATTTTTTGTTTTTTTGCAGATGGTAAGAAAATGCAATCATCTGAAATAAAATGAACCAGTTTATATTTTTAGGAATAATCTGAGAAACATTTATTTTATAAATCTATTAAACCTAATATTTGTTTTAATTGCCTTCTTTTCTTGTGGACACTATTGGTTTTATATTTTGTATAGTATTGTCTGTGATCTCCGCAGTACTGCCCTTACTACAACTTAGTACGTGTTTTTCCTTTTGAGATGCTATACCTACCTCGCATTTCTCTTTTGCGCACTTTGCATCTTGCCCAATTGCCAGTATTTTAGATCTAATGCAGTACAATTTAGCCTTTATTCTTTGGCATTTTATTTTTTTGTTATTAATATTACTGCTATATTAACACAATCTAACCAAACACAACGAAATGACGATTCCTCGGATATTAGGTTACAAGACGAAATAATGGGAATCCTCGAAAATACTTCAATTGATCAAAACTATGATAGGCTATCGTTTTATACATCACGATTGTTCATTGTTAGGAAGTATGAGTACGTAGGTTTTCTGTAAATATTTAATTTTAAATTATTATTGTTTTTAGTAATTGTTAAGTCTAAAAAACTTAATTTTGCCTCTTTTTCTACAGTAAAATATTTATGTAACGTTCTAACCCAATGCTGTATTTGTTTGATGCATTTATTATTGGTATTAAATATTAATATTTAAAAATTAAAATTTTTCGTAAACAAACTTGAAAATTTCAATTAAAAAGACTTAACAAACTTCCCATTTATTGTATTATTATATTATTTTTGTGTATTTTACCAATATGGATAGCTGTAAACTTAGTATTACATATTGTATAATGTAATCAAAGGCCACACATTAACTATATTGGAAATAGAGAAATAAATAAAGCCATACAAAGAAAATAGAGTGTAACTAACACGCTAACAGACTTTACAGACACGCATTCACTAATAATAGATAATGATAAAAATTCAGCTAACACTGCCATATACCGTATGGAACTGAGGTGAGAGAACGGCGGAGAGGTAAACGATACCCCACCAAGTACACTAGATAAGAGAGAAGGATCGGTTATAGCACCAGGCGCCAGGCGCGTCTGTGCCCAGTTTGATCGATACGTCTACGATAGATGTGCAGAGTAATTATACGTAGAACATCGATTGTAATGGCAAAGTATAGACAACCAGGAAAAAATTATTTAGCTCATATATTTATTCTTTATCATACCATAGAATTGCGTTTTTATTTTGTTACGTTAGCAAACTTTAATTTTTTTCGATGTAGCGGTTGTGCATCAGTACTTTCACCTGAAATACATATTACAGGCTTATGCAATTTACTAATAGGTAAACATAATTTTTTCTTTTCTTCGATGGACTTTAGCGTCCGTTTTCTCAGAATATTTTTAATTTTCTCTTCAAGTGCAGCATTTTATTTAGTTACGTTAGCATAGTTTTAATTTTTTTATTTGTTTATATTTTCCTTGATGTAGCGTTTGTAAATCACCGGAATTTAATTATGTATGCAATCACAGGTTTGTGCTATTTATGAATACACAGATTTTTATATCATTTTGGTGGAATTATGCGTTTGTTTTCTCTGAATATTTTTTATTGTACAGTATTTGTGCATTTTTATCATTATTATCTGCGGTGCAAGACCTCTCATTTTTGAAATACGTTGCGTATACACATACGCAATATGTATGTGTATACCACACCTACTCCTGACGTATGATTGGTTATCCAATCGGACGTCTGTGTATACCACACCTGGATAAGCAATGACACGTCAGGAGTAGGTATGGTACCTACTCCTGATGTATCATTGCTTATCCAATCATACCTATGTGTATACCACACCTACTCCTGACGTATCATGGCTTAACCAATCAGACGTATGTGTTATCACACCTACATCTGACCTATCCTTATGCTGACCTATGCTTATCCAATCAAATGCTACACTATACATTTAATAAACATATCGGAGCAGTAAAGCGGCGGGGACGCGTCTTGCGCAGCAGTGTCGTTTTCTTACCTCGTTTACATACGGTATAAACTCCCCATTAAGACACTGATAGTCAGTATAACTTTGATAATATAAAATGGCGAAGCATACCTTAGCAATGCAAGGCAATAGAAACTAGTAAAATATATTTCTAGTGTTTTAATTTATTTATCTATAGTTATCTTAATGTATATTTAATAAAAATAAAAATGTAAATCCATCAGATGCTCTGATAGATTCGTGATCTCTAACAGAATCATGATTATTTAAAATATGTTCGAAAATTTGTAGTAATTCACTTCGTTGATTAATATCAATGATACGAGATTTATAATTCCAGCGTGTATCTGAATCACCTTGAATTCTCTGGGCGCCTATTTCATCCAAGATGCTCGTCCGTTTGGAAGATTTAGAAAAAAAAAATCAGGCAACCCACTGACATTCGCAAAAAAATTCGGCACTCTTTAACCTTACTAGTAGCATCTTGCAAAATTAAATTCAGCCTATGAGCGTAACAATGTACAAAAAGTGCTTGAGGTGCAACACTTTTTATTTTTGCTGTTAGCCATTTAATTTCCCTGACATTACAGAAGCACTATCATAGATTTGACTAATTAACTTATTACTGAAATCAAAAACTTGAAGGTTTTCAGTTAACATTTTAAACAGGTCACTAGCTTTGCGTCCCTCGCTCACATTAAAAAAACCCATACTTCTCCACGACTGTACCTTCCTTTACATACCTAAAGATTACTGGCAATTGCGATAAGCACTGAATATCGTCAGTTTCGTCCACCTGCCATGAAAAACAATGGGGCGGGGGTTTCTTTTATTTTGGAAGAAATTGTATCGGCTGTTATGGCATTAATACTACTGATCAACCCATTTTCGACTGTCTTTGAAAGACCGCTAAATACTGAAGACTCGTCCACAAAGTGTTTAAATTTATTATCGAACTTTGATAGTAAAATCACCAGTTCTTTAAAGTTATCCTGGTTAAGAGAGTTTTGTGATTCATCATGACCCTTAAGTGCCTGTTCCCGAGTTGATAAATAAATTATTATATAAATTAAACGTTTTATGATACTCCTGTTTTCTTTGATAGTCTCGTTGTGCTTTAAAATGTTCTGTCGATAAGCTGAACTAAGAGAACTGTATGGTTTGATTTTGTAACTAATTAATTTTAATTATGAATAAATATGTTCTTCTATCTACTGATTATGTTTTTTTAAAGATGCACCGATATGTTTTAAATCATTATATCCTACTGAATTCATGGACTTTTTTTCAGCAAAATGTAAACAGTTCCAACAATATAATTTATTCGTTGATTTACTACCCGTTAGCCAATCATACTTGTTGTAAGGATAATTAAAAATTACTGAAAAGCCACTTCCATCAACGGGAACGTACAGACGCGTTTCGCTCTAATTGAAGCTTACCAATGTACGGTATCTTGAAGACAGACATGGCTTTTCAATTCTCGACTGTATATATATTGTGTATATATTACTGAAATTACTGAAGTGGCTTTTCAGTAATTTCCGTAATTAATTTTTAATTATCCTAACAACCAGTAAGATCGTAGTCGCGGCGAGGTGTGTTATACATGCTACTACAAACTTGGTTTGTCGGATTGTAGTTATTAATGCATCACATAAGGCGACATTGACATGTAAAAATGGGAATTAATATTCATTAATTCTCATTTGCAGTAAGTTCAGAATGTTAACTATACTTGTTGTACCAATCCGTATTGAAGCTCCTGTTGCTGCCACGATTGTTAGACACTATTAAATTTTTCATATCCGGACAGGGCTTTAATTTGTAAACAAAAATTCTATCATCAAAATTCAAACTACAGAATTTATAATTCAACAAATAATACACAATGTCATCCTTATTACTTACTACACTTTGTATGGCACTTACACTTGTACTTGCCATTTTTACGTAATTAATAATTAATGCGTTTTTATTCGTTATGATTGCAAGACAAACTATATGTAACACGACTAAACCATGTGTGCCGAGTTAATACGAAAGGATGCAATTTGCACCCGAAGTCGAAGGTGAGCACGTGCACCATAGATTACAATACCGCATTCACTGTTCATTTATAATTTTAAATTTGCTATATTGCTTAATGATAAAGAAATGGACTAAATTTATTTAGACTGAAACAAAAATACATACGTGTATCTGAGTTGCAAAACTGCTACACTGCCCAGTCCAACGAGCCGCCACTGATACAATATGCACCCAAAGTCCGAAGGTGGGCACGTCCACCCTGGGTTACAATATCGCATTCACTGTTCATTTGTAATTTCTAATTTACTATATTGTTTAATGATACATACAGCATACAGTGCACCTCAAAAATGGAATAAATTTATTTCAACTGTAGCAAGTAGTTTTTGATAAAAATACATACGAGTATCTTAGTTGCAAAACAAATTAATATTCGTCATTTGTTTTCGTAATGCCGCCCTTATCAATTATTTTAAATGACAATTTCCACCTATACAAGTGTCCCGTATCGTTATGTTAAAATTTTAGGAGTGTAAAGTAGACTTCATTTCAAATAACAAAAACGCAAAACTTGTATATCCATTTTTCTTTGTTCCAAAGTTACAGATCTATGAATGTGATTGTCAGATCATGAAAAAAATGTAATCCTAAAGTCAATATAAACTGATTTTATTTCAAAAAAGTTATACGATAATACGATACGTTGCATTTTTTTAATAAGGCATTTTGAATAAAGAAAACGTGTCCACTCACTAATAAGCTGTTGTATGAACTGAAATGTAATGTAATCCTTTATTAAAAAATGCAAATCTGAACATTTGTTTATTGTATGATATTCATGGTTCAGCACTTACGAAACAAGTCCTTCTTTATCATAAATAAATAAATTGCTGACTCGTCCACTATATTCACCAAATCTAGCTCCGAGTGATTTCTTCTTATACCAAAATTTGGAAAAAATGGCTTGGTGGAAAAAGATACTACGGTACTTATGGATATGAACCGCGTTTTGATGGGCTTTCGAAAGATTACTTTTTAGGGGGCTTACAAAAATTAAAAAGTCACTGGGCTAAGTGTATAGAATCGGATGGGAATTATGTTGAAAAATAAATAAATTTTTTTCTCTGAAATAAGTATTTCGTTGAAAACTCAAATCACCTTAGTATGACGTATGGTCCCAAATTTTTCCGAAAAATTTGGGACCATACAGTTTTGATAAAATTATCAATATCTAAATTTTTTCCGAAAACTTTGGTACCATACGTTATGTATAAACTACTACCTAATGCCTTTAAAACTAAAGCCAACATTAACAAATTGAAATATGTCCAAATGACGTAATGACATTTCATGAGTATTAAACTTGGTCAAAGTTTCCTTGTTATTTTCTTCCGTGTCCTTTACAATTCCTAAAATTGTGTAATTTTTTACAAATTACAGAAAATAGTATATTAAAATACAAGTTTGATAAGGCACCATTTTGTCGCATGAGTTCAGTTTAAAAAAACGAGCTGATAGCGGCGTTGTATTCAGCTCGTAAAGGACCATAAATTTGTGTCTTGACCCAACGCTCACGGGGCGTAACTACCGTATAAGCTGGTTACTTATTTTGGTTGGTGGCAGTTATTGGGAATTTACATTAAGTGATACGCCACCATGCGGTAAATTTTGGAACTAGCGTTGGAAGTATACTTGTATTGTTTAATTGGTTCTATCGTGTGTAAAATTCTATTGTTTTCATCTTTTCCTTGGTATTTTATATTTTCGCTACTGTTTTACGACAAATTTCTCTTTCTAAACATCATCCATGGTTAGCATATTCTCCAGATTGGTATTACCTTCGAAAATAATACACCGAAAAAAATATTAGAAATAAAATGTCCACACAGTGGAAAAGATAAAAATGCTGTAAATTGCATCGATTCATGTAATTATGCGATATCGGAAGAAATAACACAGTGTTAGAGAACAATAATTCATATTATGCGCAAATTCAGTTAGGAATGGCCATACTAAATTTAAACGAGTACTACTTCTTTATATTTGCTTCATATGACTCGAGTTACATCAATAATATCAATATTACAGTGCCTTTTGTTAAAGTATATTCATATAATTTAATTACAATTTAAGAAACAAGTATGTAAATAAAATTGTGCATGTAATATATAAAAATAAAGATTAAAAGAAAGTTTGAAGTACTTTTCAATTTTAAAATTGCTCATGATGTGTTGGAGTTCATTAAATAATATGCAACAGAAATTTATTGAATACAAACTTATTGACAATAGCATGAAACAGTATATAATTTTATTTAGCGATTTGTTCTAAAGAATTCTTCAAATTCAAAAGAATTGAATTTCGCACTTACATCGTGTTATTTAACAGCTCGAGCTATATAATTGGTTGTCAAAAAGCTTTATCAGGTTTATTCTTACATGATTGAGTACGCTGATGAAGTAGAGCTTTAAAAAAATATGTTTCTTGATGAAGAAATTAAAATCAACATTAAAAAAAACCTCAAACCAATTTCGAAAACACTTGTTAACACGATACGCTATATACAAAACTATAAAGGTATACCTCCATTCAACGCCATATTGGCAACGATCGTGGCGCTACCATCGGTAATGTTAATTCCCAATATTGAAATTCAGGTTTTTTCTGAGTATTTTATTTCTTTAACAAAAAATCATTTAAACCTATTTATTAAGATAAATCTCGCAAATGTAACACTTAATGTTAACTTAAATCTTAAATTCTTTACTGTTACATGAGACCGTATGTTTCTTGTTGTTAATATGATACTGTTTGATACGAACGTTATGAAAAATTGATTGAGTTGATACTGTCCTATTTTCTACTGTTTTACATGTAGGTAAAAATATACCACTACAATACAGGGTCCGGCAACGAAGCGGGGACGGAAGATTACACGCGTATTTGAAAGTTAGTCAAATATTTAGTCATCGGATATCCTTCCGTACCATCAAGCGCACGTTTTAAAAATATTTTGTTTTATACAGGGTGTTCCAGATGGAAATGCCAGACTAAAGTTGCATTTTTTTAAATGGAACACCCTGTATATTAATAGATAAAATGATCCGCGCTTGAAAGCTGGTTACATCGATATTATGTTATATGGGTCTAAAGTTGATAGTTTCTGTGTAAATAATTATTTTACTTGATAAATTGATACATTTCAGTAGGCTATTCTGCATAAGGAAAATCAAAAGATCCGAAACCAATAGAATAGAATATTTTCTACTAGTATGCACTTTCGTTGCTACGTGAAATAAATTCTGCAACTGTTCGCGTTATACAGGGTGTTCACAATTTCGCAAAATCGAAGAAATCTCGTAATTTTTAAATGGAACACCCTGTATATCTTTAGCTCATTGTAAAGCCCTTTTACTACGCTTTCTATTGATACCTCATTTGATGCACCTAGGATGGATCATTTGCTAATTATTTCTTTTTAGAATTGAATTAATGAAAAATGCTTGTATTTTTAGCAGCTAATTTGCGCTTTTAAACTTTCTGTAAGATCGGATATTCAACAAATTATCCATAAATGGTCTAAACAAGAAGAAGCCCCATTAAGTACGAGAAACAGTTGGTTTTCACTCAGCGGTGAAAGCAAACATTAAATTAATATAAAATAATATAGCATTTTCAATAGATTCACTGCTGATCAAGTTATCTGGTGTCAGTTTTAAGCTTGTATACTTAATAACCAAGTTGTCAAAAATTTCGTTCCATCATACACAGTATTTCGTTCAATCTTTAAAAGAAATTGCTATAATGACTAATTTGAGTATTCAAGAAATGGTGAATATGATATTTATTCTTGGGGAGTGTACAAGAAATTGTCTCCAAGCAAGTAGAGTATATGCAGAGAGATTTCCAAACCTTGAAGGAAAGTCAAGACCGGAAGCATTTGAAAGATTATTAGAGAGATTTACAGAAACTGGTAGTGTAACATACAAGAAGAGAGAAATAAATAAGCCGGTAATCAATGAAAAAAACGAATTGGCCGTATTATTAACAATACAGGAAAATCCACATATAAGTATAGACGGTATTTCAAAGGTAACAGCTATTGAGATAGGAGCGTACGAAGAATTTTAAGAAGTCATAAGTATCATCCGTACCATATGGAATTAATCAGGAATTGCATGGTGATGATTTCATTAAAAGAACAGACTTTTGTGGTTGGTTGTTAAATAAAATGCGAGAAATGCCAAATATTTTAACAAAGATTTTGTTTAGCGATGAGGCTACTTTAAAAAGTAATGGGGCGGTAAATAAACATAACATGCATTATTACGCAACAGAAAACCCGCATTGGATACGTCATGTAGACAATCAGAATAGATGGTCTCTTAACGTCTGGGGAGGTATACTTGGTCCAAATATCATTGGGCCGTACTTTTTCGATGGAACCGTTACAGGCGATACGTATTTTGCATTTTTGCAGAACGAACTGCCTAATTTACTTGAACATGTGGATGCTGACACCCGACAAATTTTCTGGTTGCAACACGATGGTGCACCTGATCATTACATCCTTAACGTTAGGGAGTTTCAAGGGCGATGGAAGGAAGACAAATGGATAGGACGAGGTGGTCCAATCGCTTGGCCTCCACGAAGTCCAGATCTTACTGTCTTGGACTTCTACTTTTGGGGATATGTCAAGGCTCTAGTTTATGTGGAAGTTCCTACAACAAGGGAAAATATGATGGAACGCATAAGAGAGGCATTTAGAAATGTTCGCCATGAAACATTACAGCATGTTCAACAGAATTTCACCAGGCGACTTCATTTATGTATTGAGAGACATGGAAGGACATTTGAAAGTTTTCTTTGATTTATTTGCACTTACTATTTACATTTACTTTATTTTTATTTACTGTGCTACTACTTTTGTTAATTAAATTTGATGTTGTGGTTAATAATTATAATTAGTATTTATTTAAATTAGTGCAAACTTTTAATACTACTCGTACTTGATTTTTTCCTACATGATTTCGATTTATGTTAAGCTAATTAGGTATGTATTGTTTCATATTAGGTATTCGTAAAATAGTTCGTTTTACAAAATTCTTTAAAATACAAATTAATTAGTGCAAATTTTTTATTAAACTAACACCAGATAACTTGATCAGCAGTGAATCTATTGAAAATGCTATATTACTTTATATTAATTTAATGTTTGCTTTCACCGCTGAGTGAAAATCAACTGTTTCTCGTACTGAATGGGATTTTTTCTTGTTATAGACCATTTATGGATAATTTGTTGAATATCCGATCTTACAGAAGGTTTAAAAGCGCAAATTAGCTACTAAAAATACAAGCATTTTTCATTAATTCTACTCTAAAAAGAAATAATTAGCAAATGATCCATCCTAGGTGCATCAAATGAGGTATCAATAGAAAGTGTAGTAAAAGGGCTTTTCGATGAGCTAAAAATATACAGGGTGTTCCATTTAAAAATTACGAGATATCTTCGATTTTGAGAAATTGTGAACACTCTGTATAACGCGAGCAGTTGCAGAATGTATTTCACGTAGCAACGAAAGTGCATACTAGTAGAAAATATTATATTCTATTGGTTTCGGATCTTTTGATTTTCCTTATGCAGAATAGCCTACTGAAATGTATCAATTTATCAAGTAAAATAATTATTTACGCGGAAACTATCAACTTTAGACCCATATAACATTATATCGATGTAACCAGCCTTCAAGCGCGGATCATTTTATCTATTAATATACAGGGTGTTCCATTTAAAAAAATGCAACTTTAGTCTGGCATTTCCATCTGGAACATCCTGTATAAAACAAAATATTTTTAAAACGTGCGCTTGATGGTACGGAAGGATATCCGATGACTAAATATTTGACTAACTTTCAAATACGTGTGTAATCTTCCGTCCCCGCTTCGTTGCCGGACCCTGTATATGATTGTTTCAGCCTTTAAAAAGTGAAATTCATTAAAATTTGTTTTATTTTATCCTGATAATAGATATACCACTACCCCTACAAACTATTACATAATTAAATGTGTGTAACATTGTATTATTTGACGTTATAACGGGGAATTTTCCTGTCATATGAATTCGTGGAAATTGTACAGGGTTATTCATTATAAATGTCCCAGCCCTTACCATAGTTATTATTGCATAAAAGAAAAAAATTTTGAAATAAAAGTTGTATGGTTATAGACTAATTTTATTATAACGTTAACAAAAGTACAGTGGCGTGCGTAGTTTAGGGGACACAAAAAATAATTGTTTTTTTTTAAATGAGACACCCTGTATATTATTAAATTTTTGTAAAGATCTTTTTCTTCTGATTTCAAAAATATACCATATCATACCCCTGTCTTACACCGTTCTTATGTTATTAAAGGATAAATATAGCAAATTAAACCAGTTACTATAAATATTGAAAAGTTAATATCATCAAAGAAAGCTATGAAAATCACAACTGTCATGTTTATTAAATGTCATTTCTTTATTCAAACATTCAAAATGGTTTACAGTGTAGCAGAAAAAATTCAAATATTTACTTGCTATATAGAAAATAACAAAGATAAACGTGCAGCGCAAAGAGCATACAGGGAGTTGTATCCAAATCGTCCAACACCCGCAGACAATACGTTCAGACGTATTTACCAACAGGTAAATAATACCGGTAGTTTTAATAGAAAAAGGCGAGTAGTTCATGCAAACAACGAAGATCAATTAGATGTACTGCTTTATTTCGACGGTAAGCCCTCTTATAGGTATTCTTGAAAAGTTTTTTTAAACACTATATTATTTTTTAGAAAATTCTGAATGTAGTATAAATAATGCAGCAGCTCATTTAAATATAAGTTACTCTAAAATACAACGTACGTTGAAAACTAACAACTACAAACCATATAAAATTTTACCCGTACAACTTTTGACAGAGGCTCATAAAAGGAAAAGGTTAGAGTTTTGCCGCCAAATGATCCAAAAGTTATATGAAGATCCGGATTATTTGACTAAAATATTATGGACCGATGAATCATGCTTTTCTACGGCTGGAGTTTTTAATAGGAAAAATCGTAAGTCATGGGAAAACAAGGAGAATAGGAAAAGATTGATAAAACCAATAAAAAAATCAGGAAGAAAAACTCTTAGTGTATAGTGTGGAATTTTCAGAAACAAAATTGTTGGACCCATATTTTATGATTTCAATTTAACTGGAGTTACCTATCTGGAAATGATTCTTCCTGAAGTTGAAAATATTCTTGTAGAGAATTTTCCGGACGTTCAACTTCAGGATATGATTTGGATACAGGATGGGGCAACTCCGCATAATGTCCTACCTGTTAAAGAGCATTTGAACAATGTATTTCAAGTGTGGATAGGGAATAATGGAACCATATTATGGCCTCCTAACAGTCCGGATCTATCCCTTATGGACTCATATTTTTTGGGGGTTTTTAAAAGACATAATATATAATAATAATGACTGTATTCAAGTTATGAAAGACCGAATTCAATTAGAAATAAATAATCTAAATGTAAACAATCAAGCCATTTCTGATGCAATTCAAAATATAATTAGACGTTTAGAATTATGTATTGAAAATAATGTTGGACACTTCGAACAACTTCTATAAGTTATTATTTATTTATAGTTGTAAAGTTATCTTTGTTATATTCGTTTTATAGGTATTATTTGTAATTTTAATTAAATGTTGATCAAAACTCATTCGTAGATACAAAACTTTTATTTAATAACTTAAGAACGGTGTAAGACAGGGGTATGATATGGTATATTTTTGAAATCAGAAGGAAAAGATCTTTTCAAAAATTTAATAATATACAGGGTGTCTCATTTAAAAAAACAATTATTTTTTGTGTCCCCTAAACTACGCACGCCACTGTACTTTTGTTAACGTTATAATAAAATTAGTTTATAACCACACAACTTTTATTTCAATTTTTTTTTAATTTATGCAATAATAACTATGGTAAGGGCTGGGACATTTATAATGAATAACCCTGTACCTACGGACAACAATACCCAAGTATTCGATAGAGTCTTAAAGATCTTGCTAATAAATAAATAAATAAAATATCATTACTAACTAAGTATTAGTAGGAGTTGTAAATCTAAGTATGTAGTTCCGCATGAATTCCATTGTCCAGTAATTGATTTCTTATTCTATATATTTAGTTAACAATGGGTGGTCAGATTAATATCGTCTCTTGAATGCGTTGACGAATAAGTCGAGGCAATAAACAAACGGGCAAAATTATAAACTAATAAAATTGTAAATATAAAAGGTTCTTAAAAGCTAAAGAAAGTTTTACAATTTAAATATGCTAAAAGAGTATGTTATACAATGACTTAAACTTGAAAATACCCGTTGAATATTTAGAAAATTGGAAATGTTATAATTTAATTCTTTATCCTAAATTTACTTATATCTAACATATATAAATATGTATATCGAATTTCGTTTTATGACGAAACATTATGACATGACATTATTATATCATTATGACGAAATTAAGTAGTAGAAAAAGGAAAAATGCCGATATGTAAAGTATCCCAAATTTTATTATGTATACAGACAGGTATTTGAAGCATAAAACTAAAATTCATGGTTACGTTGTATATATTTCTTTGTTCTAATTACATTATAAATTAAACTACATCTTAAAAGTAATAAAAATTTAAATATTATACGTGGATATTACTCACATAATCATCTAAATTATATTGAACAATTGGTATATCACAATTTTTAATAGCTTCTAATATTGGAACATATTTCGCATAAGTGTTATCAGCCTTTGGTAATATCTTTGGTAGGAAATGTGCTACTACGACAAATATATTGTGATCCTTTTTATCGTGAAATAGACCAGCCACAAACTGAAATAGTTCTTCTTCGTTTTCTTCAATAGAAATCATTTGCAGAAATTTGCGCAATCTTTGGCAAAAGGAGGTTATTATACTGTTATCGTAATTATTCACATAGACGTAGAATAACTTATTAATTTCAACTCCGGTTCGATATATGTTAAATTCACCTTCAAAATATGAATTGACAAGTTGTAGCAACAAAAAATCTTTTGTGAAGTTTTGTGTTTGAAATATTGAAGCCCAAGCTTGTATAAATTTCTGTAATAAATTGTGACCCTGTTTCAATTCAATTGCTAAATTAAGAAAGTGTGAAACAAAATTGATAACTTTAGATCTTTTTTGCACATTCTCTAATAAATCGGAGTTTTGTTCTTTGTAACGTATTAAATTTGTAATGTTCTCTTCAAATAAAATAGTTCGCCTTTCTTTATCTGCATGAAAAACGCATTTCCAGTAAAAATTTGTGGTTACGTCTCTGCATACAGTTTCGCGAATTGCATTTGTAAGAAATTTATTGTCTAATTGTTTAATAATAGTGCCTGGAATTGCATTCAGAAGATCGAACTTCTTCTCGTTGATCCTCGTGTCAGGATTTTGGGAGATTGCTTCATAAATGGTCTCTAAATACTCTGAAAGATAGTTGGGAGGGATTTTATCTAATTTTAATAGAAAATCATATATTTCTCTGTCATCAGGATCAATAGCATTCAAATTATGTTTCAGCAGGGACCAAATGCGTTCGGATGGATTGTCACTAAAGAACTCGATTGTTTTTTTCATAATAATATTTCTCAACGATAAATTCTTTTCTTTTTCGCTCCATACTTTTAGTATTTCATAAAAGTTTTCGACGGTAAAGTGATGTCTGCTTAAATTTAGGACGTGCTTTCGAACAGAAACTGCTGTATTAGACAGTTTTTTTAAACAGTCTGTAATACGTAATTCCGGAGTATTGTAAGTAATACTATATAAAGAAGGTAATCCAAATTTCAAATAATCTCCAACACAAAACCTTAATATTAAAGGAAATGTTTCTAAAGTATCTCGTACATTAGACAAACTCTTGACAATTGTTTGTTGCACAGCTACTTTTTCAGTATTCCGTCTCAAATTTATTTGACCATCAGATGGTGGGAGTAAAGGTGTTAGTATATCTAGAAAAACTTCAGGAGCTAATATCGAAATTACTCTTATTGGTAACTTCGCATTATTGCAATGTTCATTGTGATACATATCTAAGGCGAGATTTTTTATTCTCGATTAAGCCAGGATCACAAATTTTTCTAAACTTAAGAAGAAGTCTTTCTAACTTATATGCCTCTAAAAACCGAAATAGTTTAGACACATGTAGTTCTAATTTATCGGGTCGATGTTTAGCATACCATAGTAATAAGGTATTATCAACTAATTCAGTTGCACTCCAAAACATATCATGCATTAATTCGAAATCATATGTAACTCCTATTTTGATTATACCCCAACAGTCCAAATTGTTTGGGGTCAATTGATTAAAAAATCTGCTATATGCCTGAAATGGCATCTTTCTTTGTTTAAATTGGAAGCATAAGGAACTTAGAAATCGAATGCATAATGTCTCGTATTTTTCATGTTCTATATATGTATCTATACAAAGCGCCAATTGTGCATAATATATCTGTTGACAGTATTGATCATTGAGGTATAGAAATAAGAATGTTTTATCATCCGCTACATCTTGTACCTGATCTTTAATAATCTCATAAATCGATTTATTACTTTTAATTAAATAGCAAATATATCTTTCATAGAAAACCGATGACATGAAATAATTTGAATTGGAAATTTCTAGAATCTTATTTATGTCACTTATATGTTGCCAATGTTCATCACTCAAACTTATCAGATTTGGCCAACGTAATATTTGACTTAAGAATGTATTTAAAAAATTGATATCATTTTTGTGCCTGTTCAGGCAGTAGCATAAAATATCCAAAAGGGCGGATTCATCCTTATTCGCTTCGCATGTTTGATATAAATATATTGCGTACTGACTTCTTGTATTTGCATCTGAACTGTGTTGGAGGTGTTTTTTAAATATAGGCAGTGTCACTGCAGGTTCATATAGATAAACGAATTTTTCATCTTCTTTTACCTTAAAAATAAAAAAAAATCATGTTATTTGAAGAAATTATACTTTTTGTAATCTTTTCATTAAATAATTTAAAAAAATATGTAAATGGTGTGATAAAGACTGAATAGTAATTTTGGTGTCACAGCCGATTAGAGAGAAAATAAGGAAGAAGATCGGGAACTCTCTTTCTGTCCTAATCGAACTGGGACCCGAAGAATATTATTACTTAATTAATATCGTTTGGATTAATTATAGTTCGGCAAGTCGGAACTATTGATGTTATCAATAAGGTAGATATAAATACGTTAATGTATATCAATATGATTTCATTTGCCACTAGTACCTTTTCAAGATTTATACTTCCCACTTGAGTATAGTAGTCTAGAGTAAATATTACAAATATAATTATACAATATATACTTATAAATACGAAGCAGATTGAATTGTATAACAGAAAACTATCATATAAGTTGTCATTTATTAATAAAATATACCTCAATGGATTAGATAAGAAAGCCTTAGTTAAAGATAATATTGCCAACGCAGAAAGCCTTCAGTAAAATATCTTCGTTGCGGCAAATCGTACTTGAGGACAGCTTATGCGAGAAAATTAGCTTAGATTCATATAAATGGAGCAAATTTCGAGCATATTTTATAAGTAGAGACCAGACGCATCAGGCCGAAATTACGATGGACCATATAAATAATCATCGCCAAATACAACACGCGGTTATTGAATAGCACTATTCATTTGGTTAACCCCACATCTGTTTTCTGTCGTTGAATTGTGACGCAATTACTTCGAAATAACAGTTAAACTCCTTTCTTCATTGGCGTAGATGGAAGTGTGAGTGTTTATAATTTATTTTATTTATTAGTTTATATTTCGGAAGATAAATAAAGTATGGTGAGTTAGTTTCTTTTTTTTAATTGTTTTAGCTGTTAATTAAATACTTCGTAATTCTTGGAATAAATCCTGTTTAATATCGTTTCATCGAATCTACATCTCCCAATTATTTTGACGTAAGTGCCCAGTGAATTTCGTTAAGTTTCAATAACTTACGCATACATTTTTAATTTTTATTTATTTAGATCTGGAAAATTGTTACTTTTTCAAATATGATATGCAACAACGTCCAGACTGACATCGTGAAACAATGGCGAGTTGGATTAAGGGTCATACTGATTGTATGTCCAGTGATTCCGAAATTTATTGCAAAGTCCGTAAAATATCGTTAAAAAATTCCAAGAAATCGCACGTAAAACGTCACTTAGAATCGCAAACACATACACAGATATTAGACCCTTTGCAATCTAACAATTTTAACAAAGAACGCTGAAACTTTCATGGCGGCAAATATTCCATTAAATAAACTTAACAATCTCACCTTCAAAACATTTCTCCACAAATATACTGGTTGAAATGTTTCTGATGAACCCACCCTACGCAAATATTATGTTTCTAAGTGCAGCACGAACGCAGTGGTACGCATTAGAAGCCATCTTTCAAATCAGTACCTATGGATAAGTGCCGACGAAACTGTCGTGCACTTATCCATACGTACTGATTAGGACGCTGTGTGGTAAATGTTGTAGCTGGTGTACTACATCCAACTATTCCATATAATGCATATGTTATAACAACAAAAGTTATAATTACAGTTGATGCGGAAACAGTAGCTAGACCATTTACGAGAATATGCACCAAATGCTTCATTCGGACGACAGGTACAAAGAAAAAATACTTTTATTTGTCAGTGACAGTGCTGCATATATGTTAGAAACAGGCAGACTATTAAAGTAAGCATATCCTAATATGCTGCATATTACTTGTGTTACTCTCCACAGAATTTGTGAATATATCACAGACACCTTTTCGGAAGTTGATAGACTTATATCCGCTTTTAAAAAAGTTTTCAGAAAAGCACCATTACGCACTTTACAGGGCACTTTAAGCACTTTACAGGGAAAAACTTCCATCTGTGTCACGCCTCCCTCTCCAGTAATAACTAGATGGGGAACATGGTTGGAAGCTTCTAGTTTTTATGCAGAGAATGTCGATAGTTTACAAAATTTCGTTACATGTTTAAATGACGATGCTCGAAGTATTTCTGAGTGCAAGAAACTAATACAAATTCCAAATTTAGAAAATCAGTTGTGCTTTCTTCAGGAATACTTTGGAAATTTGCCAAAACTAATGACTTATTTTGAAATCACAATCTCAAATTAAATTAACCACAATTAACAATTTGAAAAATATTCCAAGTAACTTCGGATGTGGCCTTCGGCAAAAGTTAGACGCAGTTTTTAATAGAAATACAGATTTAATAACATTGCGGTAATTGTGTATGGGGACAATGCCTCAAAATACGCTGATATAAAAGAATATTTTCAGTATGCACCTATAACCAGTAGCGATGTAGAAAGGACGTTTTCTATCTACAAGGATGTATTTCATTCAAAGAGAACAAATTTTACAGAAGAGAACCTTGAGAAAGTATTGCTAGTTAATATTAATACTCTTTTACTCAACTTGAATTACAAAATGAACAAATAAATATGTATTTCGTATTTTATAGATCACCACCCGTTTGTTTTCCTATTATATAAATAAAATTAAAAACTTTTTAAAAATACAAGTTTTCAATAGTATACCCGTGATGAGTCATCTGCTTCTCGTGTTCAGTCCCTATTTATAAGGTTACCTATTTTGACAAATCAAATTTCTCAAATATAAAAATAAACTAATTTTTAAAATGCCGCACATTTTAAAAATTCATTTAGCATTTAGCTCAGTAATTTTACTGGTATGAATATTATCTTTTTCAGTTGTGAAAGCACTATCGAACTTTTGTGTTTATAGCAATAGCTCTAAAACTTCAGAGTAAAATTCTGTAACTAAACCTTAGCAAGTAAAATATTTAGGAAAACAGATGAACAAAGACTACGAAGCAAGTACATTGAGATATCATTTTGGATAAACGATCACAATAACAACAAAAAAATCTTTATCAAACAAAACTAAAGTTTTAAAAGATCCTCTGAAGATTGGAACTCGATAAACATCAACAGTTTCCAATTTTTTTTATCTTTTCTATTTTTTGAAGCTTGTAATATAGGCCCCAGTTGTTTTACGTAAATTTTTCTGGAATTTAAACTATACGAAATAATAAAACACGCGAGGATGATTTGACAAGAAGTAGAACTCGATTCGGGAAAACTTAGTATTACTTCAAACTTGAAGGAATACCGACGTCAAGCTAAAATTTGAATTTGTTTAATAAAAAAAAATGCCGATTTTTTTTATAAGATTTGTATGGTTGACCAAACCAGGTTTCACGCCAATGTTGTTGAATCCAAACAGCAATCTCAACAATGGCTATATTTTTTTGAAATCGAATGGGATAATTTTCATAGACTATTATGCAAAGAAGCAAATCGTTGTACCGCTCTACTAGGCAAATTGAAGGTAGCAATTTCTGTAAAATGGTCTGTCCCTTATCACACCAATCAAGTTATTTGCAAAAAATTAGATCAATTAAGATGTCAGGTTGTGCCTCATCCGCCCTATTCGCTAGATCTGGCCTCAAGTGACTTCCGATTATTTCTCAAACTCAAATTTTTTCCTGCTGGAAAGTGGTTGACTAAAAAACTTGGGAATACTATTTTGAAGATCTTGAGAAATATCATTACGAAAACATTATGGCATTTCAGCATCGTTGGTCTAAGTACATTGAAGTTGAAGAGGAATAATATGCTAAGAGATACTTAAAAAATTGAGTACCTTAAACTCATGTAATGGTACGCATGCACGACCATCTATTTTTCAAATTAGATATCAGTTTGATATAATTTTATTAATATCTAATGTTAATTTATATAAAATAAGTAATAAAATTATAACTATATTAATTCTTTTCCCGCCATTAGATATGATTGCGAAACACATTTCGCAATGTATATTAAATTCACATTTCAATCAGAGATCTTTTCATAAAAATTACATAATAGAGTAACATCATTTTCTGTATTTGAAATTCTATAGTTAGTCATGTGTAAACTCGAACAGACATAACATTGTATTTAGGACAAATGCAAGGCATTTATCAATTTTATCATATATGCTAATCAATAGCGTTACTATATTACGTAATCCGAATTCCAAGAACGGTCGAAAACATCCGAAGAAAGCTAGGGGACTCACCGAGATCGAAGGACGCTGGAACGTTTCTAGAAGAACGGAACGAGAGACTTCGCCTTTAGTAGTGAAGCAAGTCATGGGGACCCCATAAAGTGATAATAAAGATAGGGTTTACCGCAATATAAGTACATACGTACTTAAGTAATAAGAAGTACAAAGCGTGGCAAAGTTATTTCACGCATATAAGTGAAATAACTCGTTCGACCCATAAAATTTCACGTTGGATACATCAAGGCCTTTGTTTGGGGTTCCAGGCACCTTGAGGCGTGAGGAAAAGGTCGGACTTAGTGTTAAAGTGCGTTAGCTACGAAGAAAGCGATTTTGTGAAGTGATATGGCCATTGCGTCTTGATATCAAGGTTAGTTATTACTATTACTGTTTATAAAGATCTGATCAGACAAAACAGTTTAAAATATATGTAAAATTTATCTTATTTTGTCCTATATGTATGTATAGTTTCTAATTACCATTTCAGAGTAACGATTAAGAATTTTATTGTAGATTATATGTAGTAAATAATATGCTTTTTGTCAATATATATGTATATGTTTTATAACATAATTTTGTTTTATACAAATCATATAAAGTAAATTTCATTATAAGTTAGCATATTAATCATAGGAGATTTGATTGAAATAATTAATAAAAAGAGGGATTCCATCGCTTCACCCAACGATTTCATACACTCCTTGAGATAAGAAGGCGTAAGTACAATTTCAACTTACAAACTTAATAGAGAGTTCTCATTTTAATCTCTACGCAGATTTTTAGCTAACCGGCAATTAGTATTAATTACAATTATATACCTTCGAAGGGGTAAATCTTCTTGGCGCTCAACTAAACAGTAATTAAATAAATTAATTACTTATCATTCAACTTTATAAATCTATTTCTCAGTATTCAGGATAATTGCGGTATTTTAGTTATTTTAATTACCCAGGTTACCATTGTTAACAGCGACCTCGAATCCCTCGATACACAGGCTATTATTAATATGTGCCTCTAAGCTGAGGTCTGTTACACTCATTTGTTTCATTTCGAGTCGTCGAATCGTCCTCGTAGAACCGAAAGAATATAATTATGTTTTCTATTTTAACAAATTGTTGAATTCAACTTAAACAGACGGAAACAAGAAAAATCCTTAACCGCAAAATATAATAATAGATTCTATATACGTATTTAGACAACTAAGTTGCAATCCTCAATAGAATAAGCTGAAGCTGGCAACTTAGTTGCCGAAATACGTATATAGAATTTATTATTACATTTTGTGGTTAGGGGTTTTTCTTGTTTCAGGTTTCAAGCCTCTACCTATTATTTCGCAATTCAACCTTTCAAAGTACCAAAACATTAATTACACGACTCTGCAAAAAAATTTTCGTTCTTTGTCCTAAAGTTTATTTTATGATTTTTCGGTTAATTATGCACAAAAACGAAAAGAAAATAGCTTTTTTTTGGTATAAAGTTTGCTTTTGTGATAGTTATAGTAATAATATTCATTTTTGATTTTTTTTATAAATTTTAATTAATTTTAATACATTCAAAAATACCGCGCGATCAGAGTGGGGTTTTTACGTTCACATAGTGCCGCTAGATGGCACTCGAGTGATAAACAACGATCAGGTGTTTTGTACAAGTCTAGAAAAACTTAAAATGTCGTCGCGAAAGTGTAAATATGATGCTGATGCATTTTGTTATATATGTGGTCTATTTATTAAAGTTCGAGACGTAAAATACGAACTAAAGACATCTGACGTTCTCTGTGAAGCCTACGAAGCATATTTTGACTGTCCTGTTCGGCATTAAGACAAGCCATGGGCTATACATGTTGCTTGTAGTTATTGTAAAAGATATTTGGAAGGTAAGCAATTTTTAATTAAGCGGTGAATCAAATATAAAAGACATATTAATTTTTATTTCTACATTTTAGGTTGGTATCGAGGTGAGAAGAGGTCCATGAAATTTGCAATACCAAGGATCTGGCGACAACCAAAACACCACGTCAATGACTGCTACTTTTGCATTGTGAATCTGAGTAAAAAACGTAGAGGTAAAAATGCAAAACCTATCGAATATCCTGACCTTGAATCTTCTTCTGCTCCAATTGCACACGACCTGACACGACCAGTACCTGAGCCACGGAAAAAATTATCGCAGAAAAGTAGCTCATCTCTTAGTTCTAATAAAAGTAATTCCGATAAGGAGTTTTCACTTACACCAAAACAACCAAAACACCATCTTATTACTACAGAATATTTTAACGACTTGATAAGAGATTTAAATTTGCCAAAAAATAAAGCAGAGCTTTTAGGCTCTTGCTTAAAAGAGTGGAATTTGCTTGATGATGTCAATACAATGAAAACATGATGGGAGACTATATTTGGGGTTTATTGAGAGAAAGTACTTATGAACATAAAAGAAAAAGTAAAAGCGTGCACTTTTAAATTATTTTCCAATTTTTTGTAAGTTATTTTGATAGTAAAACTTAATAAAAATAATAAACATATTTATTTGAATGGTTTCATCTTCAATTAAAAATTAAACCACAGATTTTGAAAAATATCGTTCAATCGGTCTCCTTTTTTTTCGTATAATTACGACCTAAAATATCGAAATTTTATGCTTTAAAGTCAAAGTCGAATTTTGAGTTGACCCGTGTTATTTACAAGTAGAACTGTAATATTAATACATTTTGTTTACTCACCTTAATATCCAAAATGATCTTTCTTTCTTCCATTGGTGTAACTTTCAATAAATTTTCTGTGAAATAATTCGGATACTCCATTAATTCCTTGTTATATTTTTGTTTAAACGTTGAAGCGATTAATTTATATTGTTGAGACGACGATTCTCTTCGCACTAACTTCAATATTGTATCAGCAACATAAGTTTTCATAAATTTATCATGAGTTTCTGGATAATGACTAATTGTAAACTCTTCTAATTTCTTCTCACTTTTAATCGTTTTAACTAATTCTGAAGGATGGAACATCTCCAAAGCAGCTTGTGTATTCTGCATAAAATCTTTGTATGTTTTAATCATATTAGAGGTCATGTGTCTGCCAAATTAAATTTTCAAGTTATATTTTTCATGTAATTTCCAATAAATATTGGAATCTGTTCTAGCCACATACTTTATTATATTTAAATAATCTTTTATGAAATTATCGTTTTCATATTTATCTTTCATTACTTCGAAATAAAATTCCATAAATTGTTTGTCTTTCTTCACTATACTTTTTAAATGTGTTTGAGATAATCTTAAATAGTATTTTTTGATGGTAGCTTTAATTAAATCCATAGAACAACCAGGCAATATTTGCGTAGCTATTTTTAATCCATATTTTTCTTCCAATGCAACAAAGTATTCATCTAACAATTTCTCGTTTTTTATATTCTTTCTAATACCATTTAAAATTTGCAATTTTAGTGAATAAGATAAATATGGTAAAATATTGTTAATTAGGTCTTCAGCGTGGATTTGTGAAAATATTTCTTGAAATAGTCGCCACTTTATTAATAATTTTCTTATAAATAGACGATTGCTAGTTTTTAATTCATATAAAAGTATATCATTCATTTTAAATTTCATCATAATTTCTATTTTGAAGATTTCTTGTAAGGGTGTTTTTGCTGTAATCGATTGCACAAAATTGGGTAATTCATCATCCTGCTTTAATGACGCCAAAAATTTGTTGAAATTTTTCTATTTTTCGTTAATATTATATCCATTTATTGAATCAAACGACAATAGAAGATCTTCTTTACAGCTCATGATTACTTCAACTCCTAGAATTAAATTCTTAAATATTATAATAGAAGAAAATGAAATGTGGTAGTTATTTAACTTATTCAAAATCTAAATATTATTATTAATATAATTATTTCATATTTAAAATAAAATGCAATTTTAAATCTTATAAATGATGTTGACAGTTTGGCAACTGAAAACTGTGGTTGCAAAAAGCAATTAACATTTTAATTAATCTTCTTATTTAAAATTACTATCACGATAAAATGAACTGCTCTTAAATAGTAAATATTTTTTTGTTCGACTGTAATTTTATGGCATCGTTTAGCATTAATAAAATGTCACTTTATTTCACATGTACGATAATAGTTATTTATGGACTTCGGATAATTATGTATTTGCATAAGTACATGTTTTAATTGTCAGGTATAAGCATATATTTTGAACTTTTTCATTATACAGAAACCGCTTGTTGAAGTAAATACTCTATTCAGTGAACAACTCGTTTACATGAACAACTAGAATTTTATATTAAATCTTGAAAGAGTGAACACATTTAATTTAGTGAACAGGGTAAATTCCCAGCTTATGCATCATTTTACTGACTTGCTTTGTGAAACGCAGCATAATTTCCAAGAACAGCAATTTTATTTTAGACATTTTTAGATCTGTACTGTGCTGGAGTGTTTATGTGTTTACCATTAAAATCAAGCGGAAAGTGCTAAGTTTGTTCGAAAAATGTGAAATTTTAAAAGGTCTGGCAAAACGAATTTCTTTAAAAATTGCGCGATGTCAAATCCACCGTATCTACAATCAAAAATTAAAAACGTGACATTTTAAAAGTCACGTCAGAGCGTAGTGGACTACAGAAAAGAAAAACTTTGAAATCGTCTAAGATGCCATTAATGGAAAAAAATATATTCATGGTTATATATATATATATATACACTTTGTCCGTTTTCAGTTTGCAGTCACATGACTAACTATGTCATACTATCTCAGACACAGAATCTATATACTTTGTTTTTCAGATATATTGAGCTACAAATATTCAGAATTGAAACGTATGTCATTTGATACAAGACATACGTCTTTGAAATTTCTTCGTAGCAAAGACAAAGAAAAATAATATTAGCATGTCTTGTATAATATGAGATACCGACAACTGTTTTAGTCAAAAAAGAAAATACGTATTTATCGATATATACAGGTTATGTTTAGTGCGGTCTACTTCTTGTTTGTATTTTTCCGTTGATATTTTAAGATTTCTTATTTATCTGTTCTTCTTGCAACAATAATAGTCAGTTTCGAGTAATTAATCGTAATTAATCGTAAGTATTTAACGTAATATTTCTTAATTAAATTATTTTACTTTGACACTGACAAATTACATTTTTTGATAAATTGATATGCATATCGCAAAATGTAATTTTCATAATATGAAGTGATATAAAATTTCATGTTTGTGTTCTTTTTGTTGTAGAATATGCCAGGTAAACGTCTACTCACAGGCACAAAATCTAGTTGCCAACCTTCTTCATTATTTTGAAGAAGAGAAATATAATAGAGGTCCATTATTGTCTGTTGATTCAGTTTATGAGGTAAGATAACACCAAATTAATATCTTTAGATTAATGAGGAAAAATATTTTTAGAGAGTAGCAAGTGCTCTTAAAATCTCTGTCCGAACCGTTTACAATATCAAGAAACGTGGGACATCATCACCTGGAAAACAAATACCCCGACGTAAACCAAAAACCAAAGATTTGCCAGAAAGCTTGAAAATGGAAGTCCGAAATACTTTATACGACATGTTTCATCAAAGTATTCTAAGCAATTTTATTTTCATAAATGATTTATTTTTTAACGATATACTTTTTTAGAAAAACATGTTACATTGAAAACATTGAAGACTGAACTGGAAACTAAACAAATGGTGCAAATAGGAAAAACATCTCTTTCCATTTTACTCAAACATATCGGTTTCAAATATAAAAAAGATGATAATAGAAGAGCATTAATGGAAAAACTTGATGTTAGTGTAATGCGAAGTGTATTTTTAAGGAAGTACATTGAGAATACAAATTCTAGTTTGCGTCAAGTTGTCTTTTTAGATGAAACATGGATATTTTCCAAAGGATCGAAACCGTAAAGAGAAAGTTTATGAAATTGATGAACTGTTAAGAAATGCAGGACATGAAATTCTTAGACTGCCACCATACCACTGTGACTTCAATGCTATTGAGCTAATTTGGGCAAAAGCAAAAACATATTACAATGTGCACATCGGTAGGGCTGGTTACACCGACGAAAAGGTGAAAGAAATGTGGAAGGAGGCATTACATACATGTGATAGTAATACATGGAGTAACTGCATAAGGCATACTGATAATTTAATAAAACAATGGTATGAAAGAGAAAACTTCTTGGTAGACTTGGATATAGATCCAGTAATAATCAATGTTACAGAATCAAGTACAGAATCAGACTCTGATTCAGATTAATATATGTAATTGCAACTAAAGGTATCATATTTTATGTTAGTACAAGACAACATTATTTTCTGTCTATGATAGTGTTTTTATGATTGTATTAGAAAGATTATATATTTAAGCTTCCATGTAAATATGTTTTATTCAAATAAATATTTCTTATTAGACCGATTATGAATTAGATGAATTATTTGCTATTTCTACATACTTCTTATTTTCTAATATGCTCAGTTAATATATGAACAACTCAAGAGTTTGCAGATACAACCAACATAAATTGCGAAGATAAAGAAAATAGCTTTTGTCACATACTGCACTACTGTTGTTCATTGAGTTTAGTATGCTGTATGGCATTTTAAAATCAGGTTTTAATAGTCTTATGCAGAATAACATTAAAAAATATCAGCACTCACTTGTGCAGTCACATCCATATCTGTTAACACTAGAATAGAATAATACATAATACAATTTCGCTATTTTGTATTTATTGTATTGATTAAAGTATCTGCATTTTATTAAGTTGAATAGTTTTTATATGAGCAAGTTTAACAAACAGTTATGATAATTTTTTAACATACTGATTCCAAATGAAGTTATATCTTCAATGGTTTTACTTAGCGTAGCAATGTAATAATTGAACTGTATAATTAATTTATACATAATACTAATAGTTCCCTATAGTTTTTGTAAACAAATGAATTATTCGTGTAATTATTATTAACCATTTTCTTGGAAATAATAATACCAATATAATCAAGGTGAGCTTTTATTTATTTAATTTCTAATGCAAAAAATTTGATTATACATATGAAACAATCAAAATTTAGCTTCCTATTTTCTTATTTCCCAACCTTTCTGTTCTACTTTTTGGTTATATTGAATTGCTTTGTAATTCATTTATGTTAGTGAATTTCTTCTCGTATGATTTCTGCAATTTCCAGATTATTTCTTATTCCAAATTTATTTAATGCGATTAATGCTAGAAGTGAAGCATCTGTTTACAATACATGAAAAGCTGCATTTTCTACATGTACCTTTGTCTTCTTTAAAGAATATTATTTTATATGCGTATTTGAGATTTACAACTTCCAAAGTTACTGTGTTTATACTTCAAAAATTTTAGGTTATGTCATACGGCATCGTTCCAATATCATTACCATTACATTGGTCAATAACATCGATTGATTAAACAGGAAAAACATTTAGAAAATAAATAGAAAACATTATGTATTGAAATAACAATTTTATATTTATAAAATACTTAAACCTCTTTTGACTCAAAAGTACCGACTAGATTCATACTACTAAAAATAAATGAAAATTGATCATGTGACTGCAAACTGAAAACGAACAGAGTGTATGTATATATATATATATATATATATATATAGGTCAAAGTGGAAGATCCATTAAAAAACGTATCAGAACATGTAAGAGGCGTGAAATATAGCATTAAAAATACAGGTTTCTTGGAACACTGTATTGGGCAAAACCACTTGCCCGATATAAATAGCTGCAACTTAGTACATAATGCAATAAAAAGTAAAAAATTAGATTTATTAGAAATTCTAGAAATTAAAAAAGCGCAGAAACAAAATGTAATAGTCACTAATACACAACTAGAATTTATAAACACCCTCATCATAGACACCATCGCATCACAAAACTAGATATATAAGTTACACTGTTACGTAGATTAAGTTGGTTGTAAGAAACACTTTGAGAATGGCATAACAGCCGAAACATATAGGTATGTTACGAGAAATATAATAAAATTTGTGAAATATAGCCAAGTGTGTTATTCCTACCAAGTACATCAATAATTACTAAAATGTTTCAACATGAAGTGTCTGCAACGTCAATTAATTAAAACAATATGTTAATTCCTTTTTATAGTTGAGTATAATTCAAATTAAAAAGAAACAGTTCTAGTTCTAATAATCATGGTCAACAGTTCTACTTCTAATAATCATGGTGGGGTTGAAAATGTGATAATTCAAATAATTATTTTGTATATGAAATAAAATGAAAATAATATTTCATTAATGTTAACATTTCTGTCTCTTCATTTTGATCATTATTTTTTATTTGTCTATTTGATCATATTCTTAGTACTATTTATGGTTCCTATGTACCAGATACTGTTAACGTAAGTTCTCAAAGGTTTAGATCCATTAGTATTTCATTTATAAAAAAAGGACATTTTTTATTTATTTTATTTATTTATATTATGGATCTTTACTAACGTGTAAATGGTAGGTTCTGAAAAGAAAAAAAAAAGGATTTCGATACATTATGTAATATTGACAAATATAAATTGATCTAAGAGAAAAACTGTAAAAATGTATCATGAAGAACTCAAACAGGTTCTATAATTTCCATTAACTATTAATTCAGTATTGATTTCGATGCACCCAATTTCTACATATCATCTCAAAACTATTGTAAGAAAAGCATTTTAGGTAACTATCAACTCTCAAAATTACTAAGATATTATAATTTGATACTAGATTAACCTTTGTCGGACATATTGACCAAGGGCATACAAAATGTATGGTTATTTTAGAACTTATCGAGATTTTAACGATAGTAGATGTTTAGATGTTTTATATCATGCTTTTATTATATGCATCACTGGTATAGTATCCCATCTGTTAAACATATATTTAAATTTATAATCTTTGTAAGCGATGGGACAAATTCAGTAAGGGTTCTGATTATCTCCTATGCTTACCAGATTTAATATCGCTTCGTTGAGCACTAGGCCTGTCATTCTCAGTGTTAAATTTTTGCATGGTCTTTTGCGTAATAAAATTGACTGCGCGAGGTCATACAAATTTCATCTATAGATGTTTACTGTGAGACGAATAGAATTAGAAATACCTATCTATATGCTGCAGAAACTATGAGAGTGTTTGATTTAAATTATGATAATTTTGTGAATTTATCCGCTTTAATCAGCAATATATAGTTAGTCTAGTGTTTGAAACTGATTAATTTCTATGAGGTTTCATTAATAAAAAAATGTTTTATGTGATGTCATGTTTTATAGATTTTTTTTTTCAGTATAAGTATTCAGTTATGCTTATTTATAGCTATATTTCCTGTAATTGGGAGTGTAACCTTTTGGAAATGAATAAATATTACTACCTATTATTAAGACGTAAAATAAAAAAAAGTTAATTATTAATCAAATGGACGACCAAATATTTTCTTAGATAGAGAACGTCTTAAAACTAATTTTTTCTATTTTGCGTTCGAAATGAACTCATTATGACACCCAAAACAGTATCGAAATGAGCTTCATTTCGATACGCTTTTTTTCATTTTTCAATGTTGGCGTTGTTCGAACACAGAATAGTATATTAAAAAACAAGTTTCATAAGGCACTATGAAACGAGTTTTTTATACTATTTTTTCTATTTTGCATTTTTTTATTTAATAATGGGAATTATTTAATTTGAAAGTTCAGCGTTTTATTTTTATATAAAGCATGCAGTTGGTCACATTGATACTTGATATTTTCAAAATTTGAATCTTGCTATCTGCGAAGTATATTATATTACGTATTATTTATTAATTTTCGTTAACATTACTTGATATTTTATTTAAAAATATAAACATAGGTGACAGAAACTAATTTATCTTGTCGTCAATTGTATACAATATACGTTATTTGTGTAGAGTACGAATATACCATGTGGCCGCGTGCGTCTGCACTATAGCGAAACCTGTAGTGTAAGCAAAACACACAGAGGTGTCCGTGTGTTAGAACGGTAAAGAAGTAGACGCAATGTTTCAATGGATTACAAGAGAGCCTAGTATATCGCATATCCCTATGATGCACTCGTATTTGGCCAATAAATTCCTATTTATACGGTGTAGTCGCGCAAGCGCATTAGCTGTCGCTCCCGCATATGGGTGTTAGTTGCAATGTTTATATCGTCAAGGGAACTACTCGCTCACATTATTTAATAAACCGCGTTCTTGGTGTACGTAACGGTCATTTAAAAAATGGAGTATTATACACCGGAGCAAAAACTCTTTATGATTAAACAATTTTACGGTGGTAATTCAGCGGAAGTAACTCGAGCTTTATTTGCAGCTAATTACCCTGAAAGTCAAATTCCCAATGCAAGCACCATTCGTAGGACAGTTAATCGGTTCGAAACTACATTTTCTATAGTAACTAATAAAAGTAAAGTTGTTCCGGATAAGATTATAAGTGATATAGAAATTCGAGTATGTGCTTTAGTCGAAGTAAATCCCACTATGTCGTCTCGATAAATTGCCCGCGAATTGGGTATCAGCAAAACAACGGCTCAAAATATTTTACGTACTAATAAATATCGTTCATACAAATTTACAAGTTCACAAGTACCTTTTCCCGATGATTATTGTCGCCGTATGCAATTTTGCGAAAGAATGATAAATAAATATCACGAAAATGAATTCTTATAATACGCCCGCTGTCGGTGTGGCATTTCAAGTTGGCACGCCCATTATAGTCGACCAGTAGTTACTAATACATGCATCGCGCTATCGATGGCGGCCACACGGTATATCATATCTGACAAATATACTTAAAATCAAATGACAGCAATGATATTTATTTCTGTGTTCGAGCAACGCCAACATTGAAAAATGAAAAAAAGTGTATCGAAATGAGCTCATTTCAATACTGTTTTGGGTGTCATAATGAGTTCATTTCGAACGCAAAATAAAAAAATAAATATCATTGCTGTCATTTAATTTTAAGAACTTAAGTACATTTGACAGATATATGTTCGTACTTTACACAAACAACGTACCTATATTGTATACAATTGACAACAAGATATATTAGTTTCTATGTCACTCATGTTTATATTTTTAAATAAAATATCAAGTAATGTTAACGAAACTTAATAAATAATATGTTAATATAATATACTTCGCGAATAGCAAGATTTCAATTTGAAAATGTCAGGTATCAATGTGACCAACTGCATGCTTTATATAAAAATAAAACTCTGAACTTTCAAATTATATACATAATTCCAATTTATTAATGTAAAAATGCAAAACTTTAGAAAACTCGTTTTCTAAACTGATCTCGTGCGGCAAAATGGTGCCTTATGAAACTTGTTTTTTAATATACTATTTCGATGAATTTTTATTGTGGATGAATTTTTTTTTTCTTAAATTAACTTATATAATTTATTATTGATTACTTCCAATAAATGAGACACTTGTGGTACAAAATTAGATATAGTATTCTACATAACTGTTTCATTATTTTAGCAAATTCTGTATAATTGTTGTAGGCATCAAATACAGAAAGTTAGATAAGTAAGTAAAAAAAAAATTGAAGGGAGTAATAAGGGAACCTAATAAAAAACCGATAATTTCATTATGTTGTGCAATATACATATTTATTTCGTTATTAATACGTACATATATTAAACATATCTTCGTAAATTGTATGTAGAGATATTAAAAATATACTTACAAGTAAATATAACACAGTATTATTGAAAATGTTTATAAATATACTATTAACTTTAATGTACTTAGATTAATTACCTGCACAACATCATACGAACTTGAATTGAATACAGAATATAAACACGTTATTTTCGTACACGATTTTATACAAGTGAAACCAATCGTTAAAATTCGGTATTACCAGTGTTTATCCAAACCCATGATAATCCAAACACTGTTATATTAGGATCAAACACGAGCCAACCAGTCAACATGGATGCAAAATTTTAAAATTACAATTATCAATCTGAGCACAAGTTGTCAATTTAGTAAAGTTATTTCACATAAATAATATATATATATATCTTTCACTTCTCCAAAGTAGGGCAAAATTGAAAACACATATTACTACAAGTAAGAATGAATTTTGTGCATTTGAACGAGTAGAGTGAAGGGGAAGCTGTTTAGGTGGTAGTCTAGTTTTGATATTTAATATTTTTGTTTTTTTAAATAATATAATTATGATTATACAAAATTTGTAAAGTACTACAAATTATGCATTATGTGTATTTAAAGTTGCTAATTTTCAAATTAAAAAAGCTTACTACTAATAAGCTTTGAAATAAAATAGACGTATCGTTTCATATTTTTTATATCAAATATAACAAACTTCAAGTTCAGCGAAGAACACAAATTATACAAATATTGTCGACTTTTAAATATTCTGTGCATATATTTGTGAAGATATCAATTTCACACACATTTAACATTTTTTAACATGTGATAAAATTATGTAGATATTTCTACTATTGTGTAATGTATTTCCAAAAATATATAAACCGCATGTTAAAATAATATTTATTTATATTTATATTATATATTTAATGATAATAATCTGGTTATGGGGTTACCTTAAAGAAAAGGTTGACCTACTACTCGTGAGGAACTTAAACAATCGATATCAGATGTCATTGAAAACATACCAAGGAATGCACTTTCTAATGCCGTTAATACCATAGAAGAACGAATAATATTTAACAACAGGGTGTGATCATTTTTATTTTTTTCCTATTTCTTTTTGTTATAATAAAATCCCTCTTCTTTATGAACAAATTAGTGCTATAATTTTTGTAGGTATATATTGAAAATTTGCCGAACTTATGGCCATTTTAAAGTGGGAACTTAATTTAGAATAACACTATATATTACTTACTATATATGCATACAGAGTCAAGATTCTCTTAGAATTAAAATAACACACTAAATGTTTGCTTAATTGACGTTCAGAAGTTCTTACTTTGCTCCTCCATCAGACATTACGTTAAAATGAATTTTATTTCGAAGAGAGATATTACCAAAATAGACACATTAAATATTAACGTCAAACACTAAAATTCTTGATAATTTCACCATTTTACTGTCATTGTTACGTTTTAATGTTTAATTTTAATTCTAAAAAAACCCTTTATCTGTATGGTAAATAAAATTAATCAACATAAGAACCATTAGTGCCAGAAGCAGGTATAGTTCATGTATCCTTACGAGCTTCACTTTATACACTCCGCCGCAAAATTAAGGCAGCCTACATTTTTTTTTAATTCGAAATTTCTATAAATATGCAATTTTTTGTCAACGAAATAACTTTTTTAATTACGTCTTATTGTTATATCAGCAAGTATACGCAATAATGTATTAATTATAATTGAAAGTAAGAATTAAGTACTATAGCACATTTTTCGACATTTTGTTTTTTTAATAAATCAACAAAAAAAAACTACAAATGTCAACTTAAAGTGCAGTATGAATTGCCGTTAGCATTATAATCATTTATCAAAAAGCAACGTTGTAAAATTGGTCTCTTGTCGAAGATGGCGATTCCCAAAAAGAGGTTACTGCAAGATTTAATATGTCACAAATTGTAATCAGCAGGGCATGGAATAGGTACCAGGAGACATTAGATTATTGTAGAAGATCAGGACAAGGCCGAAAAAGTAAAACATATCCATAGATCGTTTTATATGTTTAACCGTTAAAAGAAAAAAACAAGCTACTGGCAATGTTTTTAGCGCTGATAAGGTAAGAAGAAGATTAAAGAGCATAAGTTTGGAAGCCCTATGACCTGCCACGAGTATCATTTTGACTGTAGCTCACAAGCGAGATAGACATGTGTTATTCACTGACGAGTCAAAGTTTTGCCTCTTTACCAATGATCGACGGGGAAAGAATTTGGAGAATGCCAGGGGAGCGATTCATGCAATGTGCTGTCAGAAGAACCGACGGATTTGGTGGAGGGTCTGTTATGGTATATAGAGGTATAAGTTTGGATGAAATTTCGAAAAATAAAGAGCACCATATGCAATTGGGTCCAGAACATGCTGGATAGCAAAGTACTCAATGCAAAACAAAACGATCTCCATGAGGACAACAAAAGGGTATCCAGGAGGCGTATTGTCTAGTAGTGAATAATCCTATCAGGACAGTAAATGATCAGGGAATATGGGCGTAGGGGTTCGCCGATGACATTGTTATTGTGTCCTAGGGGACAGTTGCGAGCATCATGCGAAATGCTCTGCAAATTGTGAAGACATTGTGCCTTGAAGAGGGATTAACTGTCAATCGTAAAAAAACAAGTTGGTAGCCTTTACCAACATAAGAAAACTAAATGATCTGGGCAGAGTGTTTGGAAAAGAGTTAGAACGAACCAATGAGGTGAAGTATCGAGGCACTTGATTCGAAACTGAATTGGAGCAGACACCTAGTCAAAGTGGCAGACAGGACGACGCAGCTCTTCTGGAGATGCGGAAGAGCTGTTGGCAAGGACGGGGTACAAAATCAAATGTGGTACACTGGTACACAGCAGTAGTAAAACCAATCATAACCTATGAGTCAGTTGTCTAGTGGAGGAGGCAGTGGCGAATCGAGGGGGGCATCATGCCCCGGGCGCTACTCTCAAACTCAAAAAGGGGCGCTAAATGGTCCGCAAAACAAAAAATTGCTGGATAATTTTAATTTTTATTATAATTGGTTTCTGGAAAATATATTTTGTTAAATAAGTCATTAATAAACATATAATATTATATTCTATGAATATGAAATTAGAAAAATTATCTATTACAATTCCTTAACTTTAGATAAAAAAAAGTCATTTGAATTTCGAATCGAATCGAAATAGTTTCATTTGTACAACAATAAAACACATATTCTTACCCTACAATTAGACAATCGGTCAGATATGCTTCTACGTACATCATTTACACATAAATTGTATGAAAACAAATATGCACCCATAAACATACATATATATGAAAAAAAAAATTAAAAGAGGGTAATAGTAACTTCTGAGAATAATAATCTCGCTCTCAAATTTTTCTATCAAAGCAGTGGTTGTTAAACGTGACGATTTTACGTCATTTCGACGATTTTCTTGTGCGAATTTCACAAAGTGACGAATGACGATTTTTTGAGCAGAACCCTTGGCATGTTGACGATTTCCTTACCATCTTAGATAAATTCACTTTTCCATTAAAATAATTAGTGTGGCAAATCTAATTTTTTATATTTTTATGAATATAAAATTGATGCCGATAATAAATATCAAATAATAAAAAGACCTAAACTCAGTTAAATAATAAAATCAAACAGTAAAGATAGAAAAAGACAAATATATGGTTTTAGAAAATGAGGTAGGTAAGAAAACTGCGATTTATCGACATTGGAAAACGTTCGATAAATTTCCGAAACTAGTAAAACTAGTTTTGGAAAAAGTAAAATCAATTAATTTAACAAACAATACACCTGCTTTTGCAAATTTGTGTGAATTTGTAAATAATCTACTGGCTCTACCAAACTCTTCAGCTAATGTTGAAAGAATATTCAGCAAGATATATTTAAATAAAACTAAAATAAGAAATTCATCTCTCTAAGGGCTTTTGCTTTCAAAAGATTACTTAATGAACAATTCTTCAGAATCTTACGATATTAGCATACCCACAAGTGTTATAAGAAAACATAATTCCAACATGTATAGTAAATAGCTCTAACTGGAAAAGAATTGAGTTATGTATGCTATCACATTCTATTATAAAATTTTATATTTGACAGAAATCGCTATCTCAATAACTATATTATTTAAAAAATAATTATAAAGAGCACATAAATCGTAACACTTGCGACAGGTTGTGGAAGTCCGTAACAAATGAGGGAAATACCCGAAATATTAACGTTTAAGTTATTTTATGCGTGTATTTTTTAGTTTTACGTCCTTGTCATCGCGCTCTGCTTAGAATAAAAATGAAATGTTATTAAATAATAAATGTTATATGTTATAAGTTTAATGTGAGCATAAATTATAGTGTATATTTCACTGTGTTACTACCTTTCAAGTTCAAGGCATTGGCAAGTAATAAAACAAATAAGATTACTTACTTCATCTACTAATTTAATAGAAAGTATTTTTTATTTAGACCATGTCAACGCAAGGAAAAAAACTAAGCGGTTCCCAGAATCGGAAAAGAAAACTACAGCAAGAAAAAGAAGCTCTGAAATCTAGAGTAGTAATGGAATCATATTTAGGAAAAAAATCGCAAAAAGAAAATCCAGAAGATAAAAAGGATGAAGATGTAAAATCAGATTCAGAGTCAGAACCAGATTCAAGTTGTACACCTACTGCTGCTAAACTTTTATGTACTAATAACACAAATCAACAAATACAAGACTCTGAAGAAGGTGACCCAAGTACATCAGAAATGATCACATCTAATAAAAAGCACAGAAAATACAACAGAAGCACTTGCTGTAATTCCGAACGTTCTGGAGTTCAAGGATGTTGCTTATTTAAAATTTAGCAACAATCTTCCAATAATATCGAGCCAACTTCGAAAAGAAATGATTATTCGTGGATCTTGCACATTTCAAAACGAAGCCATTTTAAATGCAGCAACATCAACTAATCGTCTAATGCCAAAATCTTGGTTTTCTCGACGGGTCGGTAATGAAGAGGAAGGAACTGAAGTTAACCGATCTTATATTCACCAAAAAATAATGCAGCGTACTGCTTTTGTTGCTTCCTGTTTATTACATCTAATTCCGCTACACAATCATCTTTCGTAACATCTGCTGGTTTTAATAAATGGAAGAAAAAAGATAAATTGATTAGGCATGAAAGAAGTCCAAATCACCGAAAATCACTTACGGCTTGGAAAGAAACAGAACGAAGATTAATAAGTAGAACGGGCATTGATGTATCATTAGAAGCGAACATTCAGTCTGGAAAAGAACGGTGGCGAAATATATTGCAAAGAATATTAGCTTACATGAGGTATTTAATTATACAAAATCTTTCTCTACGTGGCCATGTTGAAAAACTAGCACTTCAAGATGGTACAAATGTAGGAAACCTATTATCTTTACTTAGACTTGTAGCTCAGTTTGATCCGCTACTAGCAAATCATCTTAGACATGCAACAGAAACTAGAAAAACTGTCTCATATTTGTCACCATAAATTCAAAATGAATTCATTCATCTTCTGGCATTTACAGTTCGAAATCAACTAATAAACGATATCAAAAGAAATAAATATGGACTTTTGATTGATTCAACTCCTGATATCTCTCATCGAGAACAAATGTCCCAAGTCGTTAGGTATGTAGATTTTAGGTATGTTGATTTTATCAATAAAATCGATTTTTTTATGACATCAGTTTTTTGGTGTGTGTATTATATAGGTTAGTTTTATATTTTAACATTTATGTATATTTGTTTTTAAAAGGTTGACGATAAACCAACATCATCTTAATTTAATGTTTTAAATTTGATTAATTTTAACATGTTTAGTGTCGTTGTGTGCTGAATTTTAACTCTCAATTGTAAGTATTTTGTTATTGTCATATTGTTTAATATATTGTGGTTTTATTAACTCTTGTGTGCATGACAGACTAATGCGTACGTAACCACATACGTGGGGTCCTGTCGAGACCCCATTTTTTTTAGATTTAAGGTACTTTAAGACAAATTAAAATTTAAAAAAAGTCTTAAAATTGAATTTTATCGAAGTTACATATAATATGATGGTTGTACAATTATTTTTATATTAGAACAAAACAAAAATGTGTTAAAAAAACATTAGATTTGACAATGCTTTGAAATTACATATAACTTTAAAAAAGAAAATTTAATGGAAAACATTATTTTAATGAAAGGCATGGAAGGCATGGAAGACAAACCATCACTGTCTCTTTTTTCTATGTGCGTCACAAACAAATTTGTGACAGTCCTTACATTTTATGTTAACCTTCTTGTCTTGTTCTCTTGGACATTTATAACATCTACCCCTTTTTGTCGAAGTGGTTCTTTCTTCATCTCTCTGTGAATCTAAATTTGTTTCTGCTAAGGCAATACCACAATCCTGGAGTGCTGTTTTTACAAATATTGGAAGTTTTCTATTTTGAGCCCGTTTTTACATGTTTCCACGAGTTAATTTGTCTCCCAGTTGTAACAAGAACAACCTACGTCTGGCTTTATTTTGTTTTTTTTCCATTCGAGGTGTTTTTCATTGAATATTACAAATATATTCATGGATCATATATCTAGAATATTCATGAATAGTCTATAAGGCCATCGTAGTGTTCTACGAGCGCATGAAAATTCTCGAATCAATTTATCTGCGTTGTCAACTGCACCTTTAGTTTCGTTGTAGTCTAGTATCATAATAGGCTTATTTTCGCTTTCAGGAGATACGTTTTCGTCTTGATGTTGTGTAGACAACAAATGAACCATTCTGCCCTTTTTTGGAATGTACGATACCATGCTTACATCCATTGTGAAAGCGAACATGGATGAATGAACTGGTCTTGAGATTACATTGAGTTGAGGTGGCATATCAGTTTTATTTTTTCGAACCGTTCCAAGCAATGTAAGTCCTTTGCTCAACAAATAATTTGCTAAAGGTACACTTGTAAAGAAATTATCTGTAGTTATGCCTCTCCAGCTACCGAAATATGGTTCAACCATATCTTTTACTACACGCATTCCTTGTTCTTTTTCCCTCACTCCACTTGGAAGACGACCACAGTAAACCTGAAGATTACATAAATAGGAAGTTTTTACGTCAGCAAGTGCCCAGGCTTTTATGCCGTAACGACCAGGCTTTGATTTTATGTATTGTCTAAAGGGACATCTGCCCCTAAAACATACTACTCGTAGTTGTTCACCCACAGTAAGTGATTCGTAAGGTTCAAACATTATTTTGCAATTTCTTACAAATAAGTCCCAAATCTCTCTAATAGCCGCCAGTTTATCTTCCTTCTTTCTGTCAATTCTTGTAGTCTTATCGTCAAATCTTAAGAATCTTGATATTTCTTCAAATCTGTTGACAGACATAGCTGCACAAAAAAATGGGCGGCGTATAGAGGAATCTCTTGTCCACATTTCACGCGTGGATTCTTTCCTGCATCTCAATCCACCTGCTTTTATAAGTACACCGAAGAAGCAATCTAGTTCACCCTTTTCTAAATCTATCCAATTCATTGGTGAATTAGGTTTTTTTATTCCATTCTGCATAATTCTTCTTTGCTTCTTCATTTGTATAACGACATATAATATCTTTCATTTCATTTGTAATGAATAAATTGAAAATATCTATAGAATCATTGGCTTCTTCGGTAAACGGCGTCGGCCCAGGACGTGCATTTACTAAATTTCGCAGTGGCGTTTTACTACTGCGAAAAGGTAAACTATTCCACTTCATACCTGAATTGGCAACGTACTGAGTACAATGAAATTCTTCAGTATTACTTTCATCTGGTAATTCATCGGAATCTTCTTCGCTCTGACTTTCGAGGTTATCTTACTCAGAAAGACTCAGAAAGAATTTCTTGAAAATCGACATCATATTCATCTTCTATATCCGACAAATCTTCGATATTTTCAGCAAGATGGGTCAACTCTGTGCTAGTCAATGGACGGCGACGATCTAAACGACTCATTATTTTCAAAAACTAGAAAAAACAGGTGAATATTAAAATGTTATATTTAGTACGCAAAAGCACAGATGGGGTCCTTTACAGACCCCAATTACCTAATTTAACTTTAATTAGAACAGGGAAAAACTTATAGTCAAACTACCATTGCACAACATAACCTCAAACTGCAAATGACAAATAGATGGACGGCCGAACGCCTACTAATTCAGGGTAGGCAACTGCGAAGAAAAATGTGGTGCTGGGGTCGCCAAAGGACCCCGGTCATGCAGACAAGGGTTACACATGTAGACACTCCTGATGAAGTAACAAATCCGTTATGAAATATAGAGTGAAATAAAGGAGTTTTTTTTTTACTTGACAGACCGCTCACCCGTTAATTAATTTTTTCTTATATATATATATATATATATATATATATATATATATATATAAGTGTTTAGATAATATCTTAGCCGTTTATTAAATATATCAATTAAAATTACATTAATTTAGTTTGAATTATTAATTTTAATGTTATAATTATATTAAACATGCAAGACATATTTAATTTATTTAGTTTTTGAGTGATGAATATTGAATATTCATGAACATATTACATTTTAAATCTTGATGAGTATCTTTAATTATCTACAACTGAAAATTAACAAACCAATAAATTATCTATAAGTAGGAGTAGGAGTATTTTGAAGGTACCGATTTTCTTTAATACTATACTAACTGATACATTATCATGTGAGATAAAGTTTAATAAATGATTCGCAATTTCGACTGAATTAACACTTGATAGAGGATAAGCTTGTGCGAAAAATTGTCAATAATTGCTGAAATTTTTTGTTACTTTATTTGAAATAAATCGATATGAATAATTTCGAATGTTTTTTTCGGCATGTCCATAATACTGAATTTAATTTTAGGAGGATTTCCATTATATTTTGTCACTTGACATGTTTCACAATTGATAATTAAAATTATGTACTTACCGTTTCTTTCATTCTAGGCCAATAATAAGTATTTTTAATACGTTTCTTTGCTACATTAATATCTCTATGATTTGTTTTACTTTCGTGATACATGCGAATTATTTCTTTTCTCATTTTTATATCATTGAATTTTACATACTGGATTTTCTGATTCATTTGTATGTAGGTATGGTATTATTATCTATCACTTCGTTTTCATCTACGTTTACTAATATTGATCCACATCACCATTGTTATTTTCATTATTTTAATTAAGCTTATCGTTAAATTCATTCATATAATTAAATAATTTCTTTTCAATTCTATTCTTAACACAATGCATCTGTGTTTGTATTACTAGTACCTTTTTTATATACAATTTGGTGATCAAATTCTTCTAATTTTAACCATCACCTTATTAATTTTGAACTCGGTTCTTTTAATGAAAATAGCCATTGTAGCAGTTTGTGATCCGATACAATTGTAAATTTTAAAGATGAAAATATTTTGTTGTCAATTGATAAAAGTTCTTTTTCGATAGTAATTCGACTGTAATTAATTTCTGATTCGTTGAAAGTTCTTGAGGCATACGCCATTGGAAGATTTTTACCTACTGAACTTAGAAAACGCTACCTAAAGTAAAGTTACAAGTATCTGCAGTTAGATCAAAAGTTTTTTTTTTAATTTGGATATTTTAAAATTGGTTCGTTTGTGAGAATGTTCTTGCATGTATTAAAAAAATTTACAAACTCAGGCGTATGTATAATTTATGCGCCTTCCTCCTACATTTGATCATAAGCTTGGTGATTTTTTGTAAAATCGTTTATAAATCTCCTATAATAACTTAGTAATCCTAAAAATGATTTAATCTCATTAATTTTATCGGCGTTTTGTTTAACTCCCTTCGGCGTAACACCTAAATAACTAACTTCTTTTTCAAAAATTCTGAGCTGTCTAACTGTAATGAATGAATGAAGTTGGAAAAATAATTATATCATTTAAGCGAACTAAAAATATTATTAGTTCTTTGAAATTAAATTTATCTGTTTTTGTACCTATTTTTTTATGTACGAATGGATATTTGTATATTCTAAATAAATAAAGTTTTCATCTTTGGTTCTAGTTTTATGTTTAATTTGACTCGTAAATGTTAATTTTATAAAAAATATTACAAAGTTTAAGTATTTCGCGACACTCTTATTTATTCATAAGTTATTTTCATCGAATCTAACTACCCTTACGGGTTTAAAGAAATTAATGGTTATTTGTTGATCCGATTTATTTAATATTTCAACATTAGCAAAATTGTTGTTAGCTGTGGTGACTATTTTATAAATCTCATAGTTTTGAGTTGTCATATTGTTAATTAAAGTGTTGTCATTTTAGATCCAAATATTTAGCTTATTTGGTGGCAAATATCCTACTGACTGTGCCGATTATGTTTTGCACCCTTCGCCACCGATTTTTTAAAATTATTTAATTTAATTTTGAATTAAGGTTTTGTTTAAAACAATCATAATGTGAATTTAGTTTTAAGTTGTTTATTTTAAATTAAGTAAACAGTGATAACATTAATACACGAACATATTGTATGTTCGCTGTTAAGCGTTAATTAATTAATTGTGTATAATTACATTCATACATTATATTCCATTTTATGTAATACAATCTACGAATTCTTATCTGTCTAGGTGGTGTGATATCTGATCTCGGCGTTTCTTATATGCATTTAAAATGTACAGGGCGGCTCTGTAACTAACAGTTTCACACATAGCGAAAAGATAAATGCTTTTTGGGTCAATTATTTTACCCATATAACTCAACTATGTTTTTGTATTTAAGTTTATAGGTTTAATGTTTCTTTTTTCATACTAATACGAAAAGTTTAGAAACCTATTACATAAATCGGTCAATACGAACTGCAAAATATAATATACAGTCTGTCCTTGAATGAAAAATACAACGTATGAAAAGTGGAAAGATGTAATTATATAGAATATGAATCTAAAGAATTGTGAGTCAATTACAAGGTGAACTCTAAAATTAAAAACCAGCTGAAAATTATATTATGTGCCACCAATGAATACAGAATATCTATAAATATTACCTCTATTTATTGTGTGTTACATACGTAATAGCTTCCAATGTTATGATAACATTGTTGTATGGTGAGACTTCAATAACCTCAATATATTTACGTACGAAAATGTCAGCTGTTAAAAATTTATACTTTTATTTTGTATGGAAATAAATTATTAAAATTTAAGATGTGTGCTCTATAGGGCAACGTCCGCAACCTTCGTAATTTAATCACAATCTACCTGTTTTCTTTGCTTGTAACACGTAAATGTAAATCATATCGAATGTACACATGTAAAAATGTAACGATCAAAACTGACTGAATCGGTGCAAACATTATTTCCCTACTTAACTACAGTATAAATAAACCTTACTCAATAGGGTTACTTCGTATTGGCACCTTTGATCTTTTGAAATAAACCAGTAATACGTGCGCGTATCTGCACATGCTTTCTTTCTCTCTTAAACATGTTCTACAGTAAACGTAGAGGAAATCAGACTGTTTCACTGTTTGAATAAGCTGTCTATCTATCTCAATTGAAACCTGCATAATAATAAAGGAAAGAAGTACATGTGCAGATACTGCGCCAGTTACCATTTTATTTCGATAATTTTCAAGAGTGGTAGTATTTGTTGGATTTATACTGTGACTTTACGTTGCCCCTATACTTTATGTTATAGTTGTATATGAAATGCAGTGGCGGGATAAATATTTTAAAAATATCTTTGTAATTTTTTTCTTGCGTCTGCGAAGGAATTTGCGGAAAATATTTTGTATTCTATTCCTTTCCATTTTTTATACCTTGTGTTTTTGATTCAAAGACCCGGTATATCATATATTTAGAGGCTCCTTCCAATTAGGGCTTCTCTTTCTGTACGGAACACTGAAGGACCTATGGTAATATTATATCTCTCTCTTTGCTATTAGTTCTTTCATTTATATGATGTTGTAGTTAGAAAATTACAAAATGATAGTGCCACGCCCACTTCAAAACCGAGGTTTACGTTTGTGAGGCAACCGATAAAGCGTCATATAAATTTACGGAACACTTTTACCAAACATCCTGTATAGATACCATCACAATCTGAACATTCTAATTACTAATATCCGATTTCTTATATATGTTTGATAATTTAGTGGTAAATTGATAATAAAAAACTAATTTTCTTTCGTCAATTTATTTAAAAAACTATTAAATTAATTCTTTTGAATTTAATGGAATTAACGACGATTTTAGGTATGATTAGTATTGATTACTTGTTTGTTTTTAGAAAGTATTTAACGGTGTAGGTAAATTGGGTTCCGGCATGTAAAATTACAAAGTGTACATTTGATTTCTAAAATACATAACAGTAAAGTTAAAAACCGTCAAAAGTTTATCCTGAAAATGATTGAAGCATACAGAGAACAGGAAATAAACCGTTTTCATTATTAAATGTATCTCCCTTCACTGTGGTATTAAAAATTTTTGTAAATTGTAAATTTTTAGATTCAATTTTAGTATTTTTGTAATTTACTTTGCATTTTATTAACTGTATATTCTTTCACTGTTTGTGTTTACCCCAGGGTAGCCGATACCGAATTTACACATGCACTATCACGTAAAGAAAAATTACGGGACCGAATTCACATGATATTTTTGAACGTCCATTTGCTCGGGACCAAATTTACATGTATTATTCTATGTATTTAACGCAAATCCAGAAGCGTGTTTGTTATTTATACAGCTTTGTTTACGAACGCCCAAAACACGTTATCGTTGCCATCCTGTGCAACCGAATATGATAAAGTATTGCTTTGCAGTTCGTACTGCTCAAAGAACAAACCGCAAATTGTATTTTATCTCTGTCTAACACGCATCAATAAGCGCGGCAATACTACACACGTTATTTAATGTATTCTTATGCATTAATTTGGTCTTGGACTGCAAAGAAAAACTTTATGAACTTTTTTTATACATACTAATTTGTACTGAATCCATACATGGGCCTTTCATATCTGGAAGCGGATCTTACAAGACTTTAGTTTATGGAAAAATTAAAGCAAACAATTATTAAATTCATGGGTACATATTTTATTTTTTTTCATATATTGGAATAATACATACATACATATTACATAAATAATAGACTTAAGGTGATCGTACAAAATGTGACTTTTTAAAAATATTAGTCACAAATACTTTTCGCTTATTCATCAGTCAAATAATTGTCGAAATGATATTTGACGATTGAAGAATCACAGTCTTCAATTGCTTTTATTATTGGAACATACTCTGCATGTGCATTATCAATTTTAGGTAAGGTTTTTCGTAACAAGTGCATTACCGCGATGTAAATGTTTTCATCCTTTCTTTCTTGAAAAATGCCGTTTACGAATTTAAATAATTCTTTGTTTTCTTTTAGAGATGTTAGTTGTAAGAATTTACAAACTTGGGTACAAAAATATTCAATAATACTGCTACTGTATTTATTGATGTATTCGTACAGCAGTTCATTAACTTTAAGGCCAGTTTGGTAAGCATCAAATTCATTTACAAAATAAAATTCTGTAAATCGTATTAGTAAGTATTCTTTAGTAAAATCTTGGGGTTGAAATATTGAAGTCCACACAGTTATAATTTTTTGTACAAAATTTGAACCTTCTTTTAATTGCACAGCTAGATCGACGAACTGGGATAAGAATCTTGAGATTTTGGACCTAACTTGAGCGTTTTGTTTCAAGTCGGCACTGTTTTCTTGAACACACCGTTTTAATTTTGCCAGGTTTTCTTCCAATAATACTGAACGAATGTCTTCGTTTCCGTGAAAAACACATTTCCAGTTGAAATTCGTGTCTTCTTCAGTACATGCTATATCTTTTATTATTTGTTTTAGAAATTTCTCATCTAACTTTTCTATAATTCCCGTTGGAATCGCATTTACGAGTTGAATTTTTTTTTCGTTGATTTTTGCGTCGGAATTATTTGAAATTGCTTGATAAATCATTTCTAAATACTTCGGTAGATATGCCAAAGGCATTTTTTGAAATTTTAACAAAAAGTCGTATGTTTCTCTATCATCAGTATCCATGAACTTTAAATTACTATTCAACAAGAACCAGATCCGTTCTGAAGGACTCGCAACAAAATATTCGATTGTCTTCTTTAAAAGAATATTTCTCATTGATAAATTCGTTTCTTCTTGACTCCAGTCCCTTAATAGCTCATAAAAATCATCTTTCGTAAATACATCTTTGCTCAGCAACAATAAATGCTTTTTAACTGAAACTGCGGCGTTAGAAATCGTGTTTAAGTAGTCTTTAACTTGTACTTCTGGCATATTATAAGTAACTGTGTACAAGGGCTGCAATCCAAATTTTAAATAATCGCCGTTACAGAATTTTAATATTAATGGAAACGACTTTGAAGGAACCTGTATGTTAGACAAACCTTTCGCGATTTCATTCTGTAAATTTACTTTCTCGACTAGAGTTTCCTTTAAATCAAGTTTTCCATCAGATGCTGGAAGTAATGGTACTATCATTTCCAAAAATTCGTCAGGAGCTAAAATAGACATAGCACGCATTGAAAAAACAGCTTTCGAATAATTTTCTATTTGTATATTATCTAAAGCATTATTTTTTATTTGTTCGACAACGTCTGTATCACAAAGCTTTTTAAATTCCATTAAGAATATTTCAACTTTATCCATATTAATAAGAGTGGATAATTTCTGCACATTTTGTCGTAACAAGTCAGGTCGATGCTTGGCGTACCACAGAACGAATCGATTATTCTCAACGATTATATTAATTTTCCAAAATCTTTCGTGTATTCTGTCATCATTACGTTCAAGTCCGATTGTTAAAGCATTTATATAAAACCCCTCATTTTCAACTAATTGGTCAAAAAATCGTATGTAATCAAGAATATTTTTAAATCTTAGATCATATAGAATAAACGATAAAAATCTGCTGCAAAGTGTTTTAAAGTTATCGTGATTTTTATAGGAATCGATGCACTTCGCTATGTCGTCACAATACCCTTTCTGATACTTTTTATTTGAAATAGAAATAAATGAAAATCTACGATCCTCAATTACTTCTTGTACGTGTTTTTTAATAATTTCGCCAATTGGTTTATTATGTTTAAGTAAGCGATCTATGTGTAACTCTGAATATCTTATTGAAATCCGATGTTGAAGAGGTGACAGTTGAAGTATATTATTGATGTTAGAAATGCATTGCCAATGTTCATCACTTAAATTGATTATATTATGATATTCTAACACATCTTTAAAGAAAGGTGTCAACAAAGATTTATCATTTCTATATCTGGTTAGAACGTAACGTAACACATCCAAAAGGGCGACTTCATCTCTGTTTACGGTACAGGTTTTACTTAAAAGACTACCATATTCGCCCCTACTCTTTGAGTGCGAACTGTGTTGAAGTTGTTTCTTAAATCTAGGTAGTGAAATTGAAGTACCATATAAGTAATATAACTCTTCATTGTTTTGAACCTTAAAGAAAAACAAAATGATTATAGCCTACATTCAAGTATGCTCTTTACTTCATTATATAAAATAGTAATCGATTCGATTTAGTGCTATACTGGTGAAAACAAAATTGCTTGACTAATTCATACAGTTAGGTAAATGGAGTATCAATTGTACTGAAGACTAGAATATGAAAACAGAACGAATATCTCAAGAAAGGCAATATATATATATATATATATATATATATATATATATAATAATAATATATAATAAAAAGAGTCGAAACGTCGTAGAGAAAAACATTGAAATTCATTAAAGGTCGCTAAACCAATAAAAAAGTCTATTATTTTAATATATATATATATATATATATATATATATATATATATATATATATATATATATATATAATTGAAAAGAAATTATCGACCGTGATATATTATCAAAAATTAATTAAAATTCGGGTAAGCGGTCAATTAAAAAACTCCTTTATTAAATTACCCTATATTTCGTAACACTTTGTCGCTTCTTCTGGGGTAAAAAATGTAGAGTTAAAAAATAATAAAATTTTATTATTTTTTTAACTCGACATTTTTTACTCCGGAAGAAGCGACAAAGTGTTGCGAAATATAGGGTAATTTAATAAAGGAGTTTTTTAATTGACCGCTTACCCGAATTTGAATTAATTTTTGATTATATATATATATATATATATATATATATTAATATATATATATATATATATATATATATATATATATATATATTAATATAATACGAAGAGCCTCTACGTTGGGCTAGCCAAATAATATAAAGCTTTGAAGGCTAGTTAATAAATACAAAGTTAATTGATGAAGTACAGTGAAGCTGTAATGTAAAATCAATCTATATAATAGAATATTGGATTGCATCAAATAATATGATGCTGAAAGAATGCTTTATATATAAAAGCTGAATTATAAATATAATAAATGAATTGTTACTGCTAAGGGAAATATTGATGAATGTACGACAAATATCTATTTTTAAATATGATAATATGTGTTACATATAGATGGGGTTCTTTATCATATTCTGTTGCATGCGTACAAATCTAAAATGCATAAACGTTATACGCTAAGTGCACTTGCCCTTAAACAGCTGTTTATGTACTCAGCTTCTCTGTATGGTTATTCTTTGTGTGTGTGTGTGTTACACTTTATAACTTTGGGTGTCCGGCTAATAAAAGAACAAGAGTACTCTTGGTTGGTACATATCCAATGCACCTTCTAGTGGGGTCGGTGTCTAAATAGAATATACACCAATTTTGTTGGAGGTTATACAATAAACAATGGTGAATACGTTATCAAACTACCAAGAATAAAACAAGCAAGATAAGGATAAATGTAAAAGACTTTAATGACGTAAAATCAAAGCAGGTAAGTGATTGAAATTATTACTAAATTATAATTATAATGAAAATGGAACATGTCACGTGTTAAATTAAATGTGATCAACTTTGTAGGTTAGCAAAACACTTTAAATACATGTTGCCTACATAACTTCTAATATTTAAATGAATTTAGTATCTAATTAAATATAATAACAAGAAAACTGGATTCTTTTAACTTAATTTGTATTCATAAACATCAAATGTATTCTAGGTTATAAATTTTTAATAATACATAGATTATGTTTATTATTTAAATGAAATGAATTAATTTTGCATTTTCTATAGTTCATTGGAGATTAAAGAATACTTAAGAGAATGGGTTCAGGACTGTTCTTACTGGATATGGTCTGGAAAGTCAATTAATGCAGGATACGGTTTTCTATGGGCAATGGCGCGTCGTTTGGCCTAGAATTCTCCTATAACAGCTAGCTTCCCCGGTAAACAGCAATGCTTGATTTCTAAGGTACAGGAAATCGTTTGGGCACGTAAAATACTTCAAACAGGTACTTGGATGTATAGGTAAGGTATTACTAGTGTTTTATATAAGTTTCTAATTTTATTTTGTGTATTTTTCTTTTAATTTTCAGAGATGCACTTTTATACGATGCGGCATTTTTAATGGCGTTTTTATTCTGATGACGCCAACTGTGTTTTGTTTTCCAATTGGCTTCTTATTCGTTAATTCGTATGCATTACTTTAATCTCGTCATATTTTTCTAAAGAAAATAACAATTTAATCATTGCAAATATACATGAGCTTAACATAAATTCTAAAGTTTTTTATAATATATAAATAATTAATGTGTAAATGTTAATAAGTTTACATAATGTTATTTTATTGTGGTGAACTCTCCCGCTGTGTTTATTTTAAATAAGTACAGTTTCACCTAAATTATTATTATCTATTTTTGATAATCAATTAAGTTGACATATCTTAGTAAATACAAGATTTCGAAATAAAATAACTAAAGCAACTGAAAGGATAGAAATAAAGAAATGTGAGGATTAATTTTATGCATTAAAATAAACGCGGAATCAACTTTATTGATATACCATGAGAAGAATTCAGTTTTCGAAATTTCCTATAATTCTAATGAGTACATTAGTTTTTAAAAATTCTGTTATTTGTTCTCCTAGGCATCCTTATGTTCAGGTTTGCCTTATATCAATATATATATATACATATATATATATATATATATATATATATATATATATATGTATATATATATATATATAATCAAAAATTAATTCAAATTCGGGTAAGCGGTCAACTAAGAAACTCCTTTATTAAATTACCCTATATTTCGCAACACTATGTCGCTTCTTCCGAGTTAAAAAATAATAAAATTTTATTATTTTTTAACTCTACATTTTTTACCCCAGAAGAAGCGACAAAGTGTTGCGAAATATAGGGTAATTTAATAAAGGAGTTTTTTAATTGACCGCTTACCCGAATTTTAATTAATTTTTGATAATATATCACGGTCGATAATTTCTTTTCAATTATATATATATATATATATATATATATATATATATATATATATATATATATTAAAATAATAGACTTTTTTATTGGTTTAGCGACCTTTAATGAATTTCAATGTTTTTCTCTACGACGTTTCGACTCTTTTTATTATTGAGTCTTTTTCAAGTGACTAGAAACAAAAATTTAATATAACGAAAGGTAAGAAAATATGTTTACATTTGTATGAATGAATTAAAAATTAAAGTTACAATAATAATAAAGTAAGTACTTTATTATTATTGTAACTTTAATTTTTTAATTTCGTTACATGTTTAAATGACGATGCTCGAAGTATTTCTGAGTGTAAGGAACTAATACAAATTCCAAATTTAAAAAATCAGTTGTACTTTCTTCAGGAACACTTTGGAAATTTGCCAAAATTAATCACCTAATTAGAAAAACAAAATCTCAAATTAAATGATGATTAACCAAATTAGATGTGGCCATTAATAATTTGAAAAATATTCCAAGTGACTTCGAATGTGGCCTTCGGTAAGAGTTATACGTAGTTTTTAATAGACATCCAGATTTAATAACATTGCGGCAATTGTGTATGGGGACAATGCCTCAAAATCTAACTGCTAAATACGCCGAAATAATAAAGATTATTTCCAGTATGCACCTAAAACCAGCTGCGATGTAGAAAGGACATTTTTTATCTACAAGGATGTATGTCATTCAAAGAGAACAAATTTTACAGAAGAAATCCTTGACAAAGTATTGCTAGTTAATATTAATACTCCTTTACTCAACTTGAACTACAAAAAGAACAAATAAAAATGTATTTCGTATTTTATAGATCACCACTCGTTTGTTTTCCAAGTATATAAATAAAATTAAAAACTTAAAAAAACTTTAAAAATTCAAATTTTCAATAGTACGCCCGTGGGTGATAAATGCAAATGAATCTGCATTATTCTGGAAACTTCTACCTGATCGAACATTGGTGCATGCCAAAGACGCAATTGCCCTAGGACGAAAAACTTCGAAATAGAGAGTAACATTTCTTGAATGTACAAATGGCGATGGTACGCATAAAGTCAAAATGATGGTAATTGGAAAAGCAAGAAATCCAAGGGCTTTTAAGAAATGTCGTAGACGTCCAGTAGAATATGCCTCAACAAAAGGCGCCTGGATGACTTCTTCTTTATTCGTTAAATGGTTTCACGGATCTTTAGTTGTACAAGTAAGACAGTTTCAAGTGGAGAATAATCTCAATGGAAAAGCTATACTGTTAGTCGACAATGCTCAACGCCCCGCGTCGGAGACGCAACTAAGCAGTGATGATGGACAAATCATAACCATGTTCTTGTCACCGAACTGTACCCCTCTTATACAACCCATGGACCATAACGTCATACGTTTGACCAAGATGCATTATCGAAAAATCCGTTTGGTCTAGATTTTATCTTCGGAGGAGAAAGACACTTCAAGGGCTCTTAAGATGATAAATTTAAAACATGCCGTGTTTTTGATTGCCAGTGGTTGGGACAAATTTTGTGTTGGAGAAACATCATTTGATGATTCAATAAATGTGGCTGAAAATTCAAAATATGAATGGGATTCAGATGATATTCCATTGTCGATTCTTAGAAAACAATTACAGTCGACGAATGGCGTTCAACAAGGATTATATAGCGAAATTGAAAATATGTTGCAGCAAATTAGCACTGACAATAAACAACCTAACGCCACTGAAATTTATGAATGGATCGACGGGAATTCAATTTTGCAATTGAATAGTGACGACAGTAGTTCCTTCGACGAAAAAGTGTCAGGAGCGTGCGCAGAGATGAAATAAGAATAAAACATGAGGAGGCAATTGGGAGTTTCAGTACCTGCATACAATGGACAGAGGAAAACGAAGTCGACTTAAATAGTCTGACCATTCTGCGAATGCTGCGGTAGCGCGCAATTTAAGCGAAGCAGAGAAGCATTTGTCACACGAAAATATAGATTTTTTTTAAATAAATTTTTATTTTGATTGCGATTTTTTGATACTTTATTTATAAAACCTGTATTAGAAGCTTTAGTTGTTAGTTAGCTGTTTAGTTTTTATGGAAATAGAATCTAATAATTTTTTTTGCCTATTTCTTATTTTATTTAATAATTTCAATAATGCTCCAGTATTCCGTATGTTTCGCTAATCTGGATCGAGCCAACTTTAATTGATTCGGATTTACGGGCCTTCACTGTATATTAGGGCTGGGCGATACCGGCGTTTTCGGTATCGGGTACCGATACCAATCGAGGTATCGATACTTAGCGATGTATCGGGTCTGTGCACGGTATCGATTCTGAGTACTGGAATCGGTAAAGTATCGATACCTTGAAATCGATACCTTGGAATCGATACCTTGGAATCGATACCTTGGAATCGATACCTTGGAATCGATACCTTGGAATCGATACCTTGAATCGATACCTTGGAATCGATACCTTGATTCGATACCTAGGAATCAGTATTCATAACCCGTTTTCTAGGTGTCGATTGTATGATATCAGTTTCAAGAGATGTAAAATTAATTTACCGATTCTACCATAACTACGGTATGAAATTTGCAATATTGTGATACTTTGTTTTTTTTTTGTTTGTAATAATTAAAGTTATGTCATAATATGGAATTTGCTACGCATAATAACCAACGTCTTTTAAATACATATATACTCGTATTATGCATACATACTTAAAAATTCTTTACTTAAAAAGTTATTTTTATATACATTTAAAAAACGCAGAAAGATAAAATAATATAGGCAAATATGCGTGCTATTACAAAATTATACAAAAAGCCTAAAATATTCTTTTTAAAATAGAAACAAACCAAGCACGTTTTATACCTACAATAGCTTGATAAGAATTCTTGACCCAACTTTTTTTACCTTATTATATTAATTAATACTACATATTTGTATTATATTTTGTTTATTTTAGTTCCAATTTACAGTCGTGTATTGTGTATTGTGCATTCTATAGAACAGGAAAGTGTTTTATATTTATATGAATATGAATATCACCTATATTTCTCTCAACACTGCTTTATAGAAATTATGTGTCAACAAATTTTTGCTGTTTCCTAGTTTTGATTTATTATAATTCCTACCTTTATCCGTCGTCTAAAGTTTAATATAAGCACTTATATTTCATATCATTTTAAGCTTCATCACTTTGTTCTTATAACATGGTGTAATAAGTAGATACGTACGTACCAAAATGTCGAAAAAAAATAGTGTAGTTTGGAAATACTTTGATAAAATTAACGACCAGGGCGTGAGTTGTAATGTATGTAAAAAAGAATATAAGTATACTGGTAATACTACAAATATGCTAAAGCATATAAAATGTGTTCATCCTTTTACATATTTTAATATTATTGAAAAGAAAGACAAAAGAGACGGTGATAGTGAAGTTACTGACGTTGAAATATTGGCCTCCGAAAGGTAAAATTATAATTATACTAGCTGCAGACTTATGTATGTAGTTCTTTTTTAATCCTTGCATGAAAAATAAGAAAATTCTAAATTGTCATTTTGCATAAAACAACAACGTATATACCTATGATGTACGCATACTCATTTAAAAAAATGCACAAAGGTAAGCTACCCGATACATGGCTACCCGATACATCGCTACCCGATACATCGATACTTAGCGAGTACTGGAATCGCTAAAGTATCGATAGGTATCGATGCTTTGGAATCGATACCTCGCTACCCGATACATCGCTACCCGATACATCGCTACCCGATACAACGATACTTAGCGAGTACTGGAATCGGTAAAGTATCGATAGGTATAGATGCTTTGGAATCGATACCTTGGAATCGATACCTTGGAATCGATACCTTGGAATCGATACCTTGGAATCGATGCTTTGGAATCGATACCTTAGAATCGATACCTTCGTTATATCAGGTATCGGGTACCCGATACCAGTTATGGTATCGGGTATTGGACGATGTATCGATACTTCGCCCAGCCCTACTGTATATATATATATATATATATATATATATATATATATATACAAAGGTCGGCATACAGGGGTCGGCATAAGTCAGGCAACAAATTTGCATTAACAAAAAATGCAGCGTCAAAATGAATTTATTCAAAGAAATTACAAAAGGGATTCGATAAAGGGTTACTGTAAGTGTTCATCTTGATCAATGCATTTACTGCAACGTTTTTCAACGGTGAGGCAGGTCCGGCGAAGCACGTCAAGCTGTCCGCGAAGATTTTCAAATTCTTCTTCAATTGCAGTTCGGAGGTCGGGAAGGGTACGTGGTCCTCTTGCAAAAACGCGGTCCTTGAGAAGGCCCCACAGGAAGAAATCACAGGGTGTCAGGTCACATGACCGTGCGGGCCACTCAACGATTCCTCGTCTGCCTATCCATTCTCCAAAATGAACATTAAGGTACTCCCGCACACATAACGCGTAGTGCGGCGAAGCTCCATCCTGCATGAAATGACGGATGTTCGCGAGTGTTGGATCGTTGTCCATTTGCCCACGTAAATCTTCGAGCATTTCCAGATAACTTTGACCCGTCACGTTACCCTCAAAAAAGTACGGACCCACGAGACCTCCCGCATGGATACCTGCCCACACACACACCCCAGGCAGGTTTAATTCTTCTTCAATGAAGACGTGAGGATTCTGGTCGTTCCAGTACACGCAGTTATGCCGATTGACCGTACCGTACTCTACGTACGTAACTCTTTCTTGAAGCGTGAACTTGTATCGGTTATTCATTTTGAAAACGCGTCTACTCGACGAGCACGTGTTATCATGACACCGAGACAACTGTCTGAAGCACGAACATGCTTCGTTTTAATCTTTTTCGACAGCGTTGTCAGACTTATGAGCGTTGCCGGACTTATGCCGATTTTTCGAGAGCGTTGCCTGACTTATGCCGACCTTTGTATATATATATATATATATATATATATATATATATATATATATATAAAAGTCCTTTTTTTACAAGCATAATTTAATTACAGGCATATAAACAATACATAAAGGACTTACCTGGTGGTCTAAAATAGATTCTCTTTCTTTAACAGGTGTAATCTTCAGTAATTCTTCTGTAAAATAACTTGGATATTCCAACAGATCTAGCTTGTATTTTTCCGAAAAAAATAATCTAATTGAATGATACCGTTGAGAAGCTGGTCCTTTTTGGATAAACCGTAATATATCATACGTAAGAAACTGATCTTTGAATTCATAATGAGTTTCTGGACCAAGATTTAATAGAAACGAATTAAATATTCCTTCTTTCTGTATTGCTTTATACAATTTTAATTTATGAAATATTTCAAGGGCAACATGCGCATCCTCTGTTATATTTTTATGTGACTTAACCATTTTTGGTGTCATATATTTACCAAATCTAATTCTTAAATTATACTTGTCATAAAGTTTCCAATATATATGCGGATCGATTTCGGCAATGTACTTTAAGGTACTTGAGTAATCTTTTGTGAAATCTATATTTTCATATTTCTTCTTCAACGCATCGAAGTAAAATTCTATAAACTGTTTATCTTTCTTAAAAACTCGTTTTAAATGTGATTGTGGAATTTTCAAATGATGTTCTTGCATTTTAGATTTTATTAAATTGACCGAACAACCTGGTAAAATTACCGTTGCTATTTTTAACCCGTATCTTTTTTCCAAAGCACTAAAATATTCGTCTAACAGTTCTTCATTATTTACATTCTTGCCTATACCATTCAGAATTTTGAGTTTTAAAGAATATGATAGACGAGGTAGAACGTTATTAACTAGATCTTTGGCGGTAATGCTTAAAAATAGTTCTCTAAACAATTGGCAGTTTTTCAGTAACTTTTTTACAAATACTATATTGCAATTTTTTAACTCGTCTAATAAAAGTTCTTTATTCCTCGATTCTATCATAATTTTAATTCTAAGGAACTCTTCCATAGGAGTTTTTGGTGTAATTGATTTTATAAAGTTATTCATAACCTCTTCGTTAGTAATGTTTGATTTTAACAATTTGAGAAATTTATTAAAATTTCTGTTTTTGACGGTAATAGTATCGCCATTTATGGAGTGGAATAATAATGTAAATTCAGACATTATTCGCTGATTTCCATTCAATTGTAACTAAAAAGAATAATTTAATATTATATCAGAATATAATAATATGGAACTTTGAAATAAGAAGACAAACAATATTGTAAACGATTTAATAATTTAGAAAGTTATACCTTTTTTCTTTTTCGAAATCTTATAAAAACATTATGGTTTTTGCAAGGTAGATTAAATGTTTCAAACAAAATTAAAGTTTACTACTCGCTAATTACGTCCACTCATTTGGTGATGGTACATCAAAGTAATGTATTAACACAACATATTTTCTGAAAAAAACAATAAATCTTTGACGATTCAGCTGAAAGCATTAAGGCTTTAGAAAAATGTCTACCCTAATATATACTGAAAAGCGATGTTTAAAAAGACTTTGCTGTAGAATACACGGATTTTGTTCAGCCCACTGATGACCATGATAACGTAAAATGCATTAGTGTTTGAGTAACTATTATATACAAGGTGTTACAAAATAGTAGGTCAATTCGTTAACCATATATTCTTTCAAGTTAAATAATGGGAGTTCCCTGATGTTACTTTCTATTTTAATATGTTTTTCAAAATACAGGGTGACAAATTTAACTTCTTAAAAGTCGCAAAAAATCGTCGTCAAGCGAAGCCGGCCCCGTAGAATTAGAATCTGGTATCCAAATTTACCTACAAGCCTCGGGGCCGGCTCTAGGGCGGTGGAGACTTCCTCGATATGTAGGGGGACTCGCGAAAAGACCTGGCTCCGGATCTGGTTCATTTGAAAGGGCAGTTTGGATAATATGAAAAAAAAAATGTTGGAATAGGGCAAGAATGATCTTAAGATACATAAAGGAACGAAATGCTTTAATTCGATAGAAGATCTACTTTAAGAAAGAAAAAAAAAAATTTCAACATTTGATTATATTTGGCCTAATTTTAGGAATCATACATTTCGATCCTGAATGGTACTAATTAGTTTCTGAAAATTTTAGATAAAGTAATTCTTACGTTTATTTAATGGAGAAAATAATGTAAAGATTCCTGCGATGCAAAAAGCTGCAACTGTTGTATTCTTTTATTAACTATAAGATACTCGTGGATCTATTTCAAATTCAGTTAAAAAATAAAATAGAAGAACTTGGTATAACATTGGAGCAGAGCAGCTGTACAGTGCCGGTGAGACAGGATTCTATTGGAAATTGTTACCAGACAAAACATTTGTCTCGGTGGAAGAAAAAATTTCTGTTGGTAGAAAAACAGAAAATAACATTTTTGGCAGGCACTAATGCTACTGGACCTCATAAAGTAAAGCCATTGGCTATTGGTAAAGCTGCAAACCCAAGGTCATTTAAATATTTCAAATGTCCTGTGAACTATAAACACTCAAATGATTTGGATGACTTCTTGCATTTTCAAACACTGGTTTCATTATTCCTTTGTGCCTCAGCTAAGTTTCAATTTTCTACTTCCTTGACCTTAAACTTACTTAAAGGTTGGAAGGTTTCTAAAGGATAAAAGTCTCCGTATAAAAGCTTTACTTCTATTAGATGACGCGCTATCGCATTGAAAGAAAGATGAATTAAAAAGTAAGGATGAGCAAATTGTAACAATGTTTCTCCCCCTTAATGTCACACCACTTATACAGCTGATAAGAAAACGACATGCATATTTTCGATACTAACTTCAGGTTAGTTCCATCTCCATAATACATATAATTATATAAGTGAAACTTCGAAAGAAACCACTTTCTAGATGTTATAACAAAGACATTAGGACGCTACGAAAATTTCCTATCTACGACATATTTAGCATTTGTTATAAATAGTCTTAACTAAAGTGTGGAATTAGTGTGACATGAATTGAATGAAACAATTGAATTCGAAAATGATGAACCCTTGAATAAAGTTGTACTAAAGAGCGTTATCAACGCTTTAAATGTATTAAATAACTGATGATACTGATATTACAGACCTTATAGTTATAGCTAGAGAATAAAAGAAAAAGACATTATGAAAAAAATGAAAAATTCTCAGAGACAAGCAAAAATGTCTGATTATTTGGGCAAAAATATTTTTTTTTATTTTGCGTTTGTAATGAAACCAAACAGTATCGAAATGAGCTTTATTTTGAAACACTTTTTTTCATTTTTCTATGTTGACATTGTTCGAAGACAGAACTCTTAAATATCTTATTGCTGTCATTTGATTTTAAGAATTTAAGTACAGTTCATAGAAATTATATACATAAAAAAGAAAAATGCAACACAAACAACGTATATTGGGGTGGAGTACAAGATATATTAGTTTCTATACCATTAATATTTATATTTTTAAATAAAATATCAAATAATGTTAACGAAAATTAATAAATCATATTTCGCGAATAGCAATATTTAAATATAAAAATGTCAAGTATTAATGTGACCAACTACATACTTTATACAAAATAAAACTATGAACTTTCAAATTAAATAATTGTCATTTTAATGTAAAAAAAAAATGCAAAATAGAACAAAATTGTATAAAAAACTCTTTTCATACTGTTGTTTGTCCCACTTGTTCTTTAGAAAACTCGTGGGACAAAATGGTGCGTTATGAAACTTGTTTTGATATACTATTTTGTTACTGTTTTCTTTTATTTGTTGCTCTTGTTAATTAGTGTTACTATATTTTACATGTTTATTTCGTTAGTCATCAATGTTTTTTACGTATCAAATATAACTTTCTTAACGTGATTAAATCGATAATGTGAACAATCAATGTTATTTTCTCTAGTGTCTACTGTATATCATCGCCTAGGAACCGGACACGAGAGGACGAAATTACGATGGGCCATATAAATAATCTATAACATCGCTAAGTACAACACGCAGTTATTGAATTCAATCGGTTAATCGCACATCTGTTTTTTGTCGTTGAATTGTGACGCACTTACTTCATTACAGATAAATTCCTTTCTTCGTGAGCGTAGATAGTAGCGGGACGAGTTTTTATAATTTATTTTATTTATTAGTTTATATTTCGTAAGATAACTAAAGTACGGTGAGTTACGTTTTTTAATTGTTTCAACTGTTAATTACATAATTACATACTTCGTAATTTTTGTAATAGATCCTATTTAATTTCGTTTTATCGAAACTACTTCTCGCAATTATTTTGACGGAAGTGTTTAGTGAATTTCGTTAAGTTTCAATAACTTACGCATACATTTTTAATTTTCTTTTATTTGGACTTAGAATATTGGTTAGTTACTTTTTCAGGTATGATATGGAACAACGTTGATAACGGCATCGTGAAACAAGGGCGAGTTGAATTAAAAGTCAAACTGATTGTATGTCCATTGCCAGTGATTCCGAAATTTATTGCAAAGTTTGTAAAATATCGTTAAAAAATTCCAAGAAATTCCACGTAAAACATCACTTAGCATCGCAAACACATATACAGAAATTAGACCGGTTGGAATTTGACAATTTTAACGAAGAACAAATGGCGGCAAATATTCCATTATATAAACTTAACATAACAATCCCACATCCAAAACATTTCTCCAAAAATATATTGGTCGAAATGTTCCTGATGAATCCTCCTTACGTAAATATTATGTTTCTAAGTGCTAAACAAAAGCAGTAGAACGCATTAGAAGCCATCTTTCAAATCAGTACCTATGGATAAGTGCCGACGAAACTGTTGATATATTAGGACGCTCTGTGGTAAATGTTGTAGTGGTGTACTACATCCAACTATTCTACATAACGCATATGTAATAGCAACACAAGTTATAAATGCAGTAGTTTTAGAAACAGTAGCTAAAACCTTTACAACCATTGAATATATGTTAAAAACAGGCAGACTATTAAAGGAAATATATCCTAATATGCTGCATATGCTTGTGTAGCACATGCTCTCCACAGAATCTACGAGTATATGAGAGACACCTTTCCGGAAGTTGATAGATTTGTATCCGCTTTTAAAAAAGTTTTCGGAAAAGCATCACTGGGAATAGCTCTTCACAGGAAAAAACTTCCATCTTTGTCACTGCCTCCCTCTCCAGTAAGAATTAGATGGGGAACATGGTTGGAAGCTAATAGTTTTTATGCAGAGAATTTCGACAGTTTACAAAATTTCGTTACATGTTTAAATGACGATGCTCGAAGTATTTCTGAGTGCAAGGAATTAATACAAATTGCAAATTTAAAAAATCAGTTGTACTTTCTTCAGGAACTCTTGGCAAATTTGCCAAAACTAATCACTTATTTTGAAAATCAAATTCTCAAATTGAATGATGGATTAACCATAATAGATGTGGCTATTAATAATTTGAGAAATATTCCAATTGACTTCGGATGTGGCCTTCGGCAAAAGTATGACGCACTTTAGAAATCCAGATTTAATAACATTGCGATAATTGTGTATGGGGACAACGCCTCAAAACTGCTATATACACTGAAATAAAAGAATATTTCCAGTATGCACCTATCACCAGTTGCGATGTAGAAAGGACGCTTTCTATCTTCAAGGATGTATTTCATTCAAAGAGAACAAATTTTGCAGAAGCGAACCTTGAGAAAGTATTGCTAGCACCTTTATTCAACTTGAACAAAAAAATAAACAAATAAAAATGTATTTCGTATTTTATAGATCACCAACGGTTTGTTTTCCAATTATATAAATAAAATTAAATACTTTTTAAAAATACAAATTTTTAATAGTACGCCCGTGGGCGATGAGTCACCGGCCTCTCGTGTCCGGTTCCTAATGATCGCAGCCATTTTGTAATTATAAAAATGTTTAAAAAGCATTGAAAAATGATTATAACTTTTTCATTTTTTGATATAACTCTATATACTTACTCAGAAAAGGTATAAAAGCCCTTACCACATTCATATTTGCGTTCTAAATATGCATACTTCGACAACTAGTCGTCATCAGTAGTTAAATATGGGGCACAATAAAGGTAACACACAATAATAGTTTTAATATTATGTTATGCATTTTTAATTAATAAATACTTTTTCTCATTCACCCAGGCGCGGCTCGTGATGACGTATTTTGGTTTGCAGTACAATGATACGAGTGCCTCGTGTGTTTTCGGTGTTTACTAAACAAACGTTACATTTAGTACACGAGAATACACGAAGCACTCGGATCATTGTACTGCAAACCAAAATACGTCATCACGAGCCGCGCCTGCATTCACCTAATCAAGAAAATTGACGGTGTAAAGTTATTGTGATATAATGCTGTAATACACATGTTTTTGTATTTATGGGTATTTTTTTCTTATAAAAATATTAGCTAACAGCACCTTTTTTTTTAAGAAAAAAGACAAAATGTTTCCATTTTCTAGTTGGAATTTTTTGAAGGTTATGATTTGATTGGGAGTAGATATTTATTGAATTTTCGTGCTAGTAGTGATATAATACACAAATGTTGAATACACCCATTCTCTAGATTCAATAATTCTAAACATTAGAACATTTTAAATAAGAAGATTTAAATGCCGGCATTTCTCGTCTAATACTCAGTTGTTTTTGTGTAGTTTATAATTAAACAGGTGTTGAAACGCATTTGTATTCCCCTTCTATTTAACATACACATTTACAAACATAGAAAGAAAGTTCTATAAAAATGTTTAGTAATGGTATATAATGTTTGTAGGTACACTACAAGATTCCTTATACTTTTAGCTTTCACAAGAATATATGCAACTGTACTTAAGCATCTTAAATCCACTAAAAATGTTTTATTTTATAAAAAATACTTACAATGATAAATAGGACTTTTCACACAATTAAACACATTTGATGTTTTATTGCTATTCTTTAATCAAATTGAAAATGCGTATCAACCAAGATTATTTATAGAAAATCGATCTTAATCATACCTATAATTAAACCGTGTGTATGGTACATTACATTGTTTACATTCACACTACATTAAATGATGTAGAATGTGTCGAGAATTGCGTGGAAGGGAGAAATACTCATATCTCCAAACACGCCTAATTTTATTTCTAGTAATGTGCTCCGTCTAACAAAGCAAAACACAACTTCGACATTCAACTTCTAATATAAAATACTCAAGGAGCATGTAACATTCCATGTTAAAAATTAAATCGTTATGCTAGCGCGTCTGTTGTTCATATGGTAGTACTAAATTCGTGAACAACCGGATGGCGGCATTTTTAAATTACTATAAAGTTTTTTTTTGCTCTAAATATGCTCGAAATACATGTTTCGATCTTTTTTGATCTCATCAGTGCGATATATCTATAAATATAGAAATCACTGACACGTATTTATGTGCATATAACTAAAAATTAATTATGTTAAAAAATTAATTTAAACTCTATGTAAGAAAAATAAATATTAAAATTCAACAAATATATAAAAAATGCAATATTCTAGAAATAAAACAAAATGAACTATATACTCATAACAATAAATAAACAGGAATTCTCATAAACAACAATATACAATAAGGACAATTCTTCACATGCACAAAAGATTAGAAAACCCTAAATTTGCCAGCTTACCAAGACCTAATTTATCTTTTACAAATACATTAACTGCCTAATTTTTCTCGAATTTCAATTCAGATATCTCTCATGAAATTTCCTAATAATTGAACTCATAGATATATTTAACAACTAAACAACTAAAGTTTGATGATTAGATTTAACACAAGTATACCATGAAAAACTAACCTTCTGCAAAGTTACCAACATTTTCCTGAATAGAATTTACATGGACAAAAGATTTTAACGAGACAACCATCTTATCGTAAATGGTATTAACCTATAATATCAAATTAAGAGTGGGATAAAGATTATTTGATTCACTAAATTTCTTAAACATTGTAAATGTGTGATGAGGTTCTACGTTAGCAGAAAATAAAGAAGATTTAAAAGCCTCACAATCGGGTAAATTAAGCTTAAGGAGGAATCCACATATATAGGGGAGACTGTCGTACCTTGATAACAATGTACCTTGAAACACCCGAAATAACTGCCATCTATGTTGAGTTTTAGTAGCGCTTTTACATTTTTATACACCAATATAATCCATCTAGTAAACCAGTGTGTGGTCATCCTCCGTGGTGAATGCTTATATTGTGTTTCGAAAAGTTGACCGTTTTAGTAACATTTGTTACTTTTTGTTATTGCATCATATTTTAAAAGTGTTTCCAAGTAAGTGTAACTATTTGTCAATATTAGACGAAGTAGTATGTAGGGTGTTTTCTTATATGATTAAATTTCAATAATGTGCAAGTCATTCATAAAAATAATGAGATTTATGTAATGGCGTCACCTCATGTACCTTGAAACAAAGAGGGTCTTGTACCATGAAACACTTACATATGCGGCATAAGAAACAAATAAATTCATTGTTGGCGTTAATATTCATTTTGAACTAAAAGCTGAAACACGTCAACTTTTGTTTTTAAGACAACACTTTCTAACATAATAAATTTACCTATTACGTTAACCCCCCAAATAATAATAATTTTATTAAATATATTTATGTAGCTTTCAATATCTCATTTGAAAGGTATTTCAATTCTCTATTAAGCGGTGTTCCGTTCGCTTGGTTGTGGAGATACATCACTTTAAAGTTGAGAAATATTTGACTTTAGACTGTTGTAACTTGGTAACCAAGCAACGGAAATTCACAAAGTGGCGTTGTATTGAGAATTAAAATACCTTTTTAATGTGCTGTCACGTGATCCCCTTTTTAATTTTAAAATATTAAGGTGTAGTAATTATTGATTTTCAGGAAAGGCTTTAGAATGCCCAGAAGTAAAACGGGCGTTGGGCGACCTCCAGTTGATGTTGACAGCCTTAAAGAGGCAGTATTAGCAGTTGCGGGCGCAGAAGAAACCATTTCTCTTCGAGAAGCGGCAAAGGTCTATAATGTATCAACTGCCACTCTATCACGACATATTCGTACTTACCGGGAAGCTGGCAACGAAGAATTCAAATATGCAAATCGGTTAGACATAAAGGTGTTTTCAGCAGAAGAGGAGAAGAGTCTGGTAAACTACATCCAGACTGTCGCAAAGATGCACTATGGCCTGACTAAAAAAGGTGTGCGTGAACTTGCATTTCAGATTGCAAAAGCCAACAATAAAAAAGTTCCACCCAAATGGGAAAGTGAGAATGTCGCAGGTGAGGAGTGGATGTGACACTTTATGAAGCGGCATGATCGTGATTTATCCATTAGAAAACCGGAAGCAACTAGTTTGGCACGAGCCACGAGCTTCAATCGACTAAATATTGAAAAGTTCTTCTTCAATTTGGAATATGTTCACCGGCGATTTACACCTATTCCGCCTGAACGAATTTGGAACGCCGACGAAACTGGGTGCACAACAGTCCAAATTCCACCAAAGATCGTTGCACCTAAGGGCTTGAAGCAAGTAGGAAGTGTTACTTCTGCAGAACGGGGACAGTTAGTGTCTGCGATTTGTGCAATCAGTGCTATAGGGAATCATATCCCTCCTATGCTGATTTTCCCAAGAGTTAACTTTAAAGATTTCATGACGACTGGAGCTCCCCCCGCCACTCTTGGCTCCCGTCTGTCTGGTCTACTGATGAACAATTCGTGAAATTCATGAAGCATTTCATAACACATGTGAAACCTACACGTGAGCAACCAGTGCTTCTTGTAATTGACAACCACGAAACCCACTGTTCTTTTTATGCCATAGACCTTGCTGCAAAGAATGGTATTCATATCGTTACTTTTCCACCCCACACTAGTCACCGCTTACAGCCGTTAGATGTTACGGTATTCGGACCATTCAAAACGTTTTACAACCAAGGTTTGGAAGCATGGCACATAAACAATCCGGGGAAAACTTTTACAATATACAATGTCGCTGATATAGTAGGCATTGCTTTTCCTCGAGCTTTTACAATCATCAATATTTGCAATGGCTTTAAAAGTACGGGAATCTACCCTCTAGACAAAGGAGTTTTCACAGATGACCAGTTTTTGCATGCATCGGTTACTGACAGACCGATTCCAGACAATATAGAAGGAGCAACAGCAGGACCTTCTAATGAAGCAGCAGTTGCACGGTCATACAATGCTCAAAATACAGCAAACAGTCCTAAGAAATCTGATTCTGTAACCTCAAAAAAGACGTTGTGGCTCTACAAAAGTTCTTACTGACACTCCTGAGAAGGAAGAACTTCTTCGTAAAAAAGAATTAAAACAAGAAAAAATAGAAAGGCAAAACCAAAAACATATTCCCCCTAAAAAGCAGAAAATAACTAAAATTTTATTTAATAATGGCAGCAGTGATGAAGAAGTATTGTATGAAGAAGAGAGCGATATTGAAGGCAAAACTCTTAGCGATGTTATATCTTCCTCTTCCGACGATGAATACAGTATGGATATGATGCCTCCAAAACTAGATGAAATCACAGTTGGGGATTTTCTTCTTATCAGCTTTAGAGGAAAAAAAGAAACGGTACACTATGTAGGTTGCATCCTGAATGTAATTTCTTCTAGTGAACTTTCTATTAGCTTTTTACGTAAATCATCAAAGCAAACGTTCCATTACCCAGCCGTACCGGACGTAGCAACAGTCGACATGCAAGATGTAGTTGTAAAACTCTCTCCAATATTAACATGTGGCACTGCAAGAACCAAACACCTAAAGTCTTTTAAGTCCTCTTTTTATAGATTTAATGTAAAGTAGGACTAAAGTTTATTATATATAGTTTAGAGAATAAACAGTAATATTTGATTTTTTAATTTTTTATGTTGTCTCAAGGTACAGTGGTACATGTTTCAAGGTACACGAACATTGTTGTACCTTGTAACAATACAAGGGTTTTCAGGAACTGATATAATTAGTTTAATTTTAAAAGCTAAAAGTTTAAGAATATGTCCTGTGTTCAAGTAAACTGTAAATTATATTTTAGAACTCAAATCAATGTATTACGCCAGATGATTAAAAAGAAAATAAATCAAATGTAAAAACTGTTCCAAGGTACGACAGTCTCCCCTACATATATAGATCGCAGCTTGCTAATTAAAATCATTCTCATTATTAATTGGAATATTTAGAGAAGAATTTTCTAATTCATTCGTATCTAATGTACTAATCTTAGCACTTTCAGGCTCAATAAAAGACATAAATGATTGTAAATTCGTTAGGATATGCCTTCTTCACAATTGAACCCGATGGAATGAGAAGACACTAAATTATTTAGGTGTTCAAAATGATCCTGGCAAATATATTTTCGAAGAAACATTAATAGAAAAAATGTTTATTTTGATAACTCGAAGCAGGAAGAATATTGGAATAATATCGATTTTCGCAATCTAGAATTTTACATTTATATTTGTGCGTACTTGGAAAAGTCATTATAAAAGTAATTTTTTACGCAAAATATTAAAATTAATTATTACTACAATTAATAATAATCAAACTTACCCAAAACCTTGTTCCTTTTCAAAAATAATTTGTAAACACTACACCATTATGACTTGCATTTTATTGCATGCTCGGTACCGTGCACTGTTGCCATGTCAAATACTTCTATAGTAACCATATTTATTCATTGATTTCTTAAGAATATGAGCAACGAAAACTTTTTGATAAAAATATCACTGAAAACTCATTCTTCATACCAAAACCCTCTTTGACGTTAGATTATAATCCTATTAGATATAGAAATTACAAAGACTTGGCAACAATACTATATTTAGTGCCATATGAAACCGAGATAGCGCGCACGTCTTGCCCGAGATTTCGTATTTAATAGAATACCCGGTGATAATACTCATCAGGAACCAAGCTAGCTGGACAATTTATTTAAAGCAAGTGGTAATATTGCCCCCCATTATTTGGTAGAATAATAATTTAATTTAATAATAATGTAAATGGTTTTTTGAAATCTCAATTTTCGCTTTGATACACGTAATTTAGGTACTATTACATGCATTAAATAAAAAAATTAAGATTTATTTAACTTTATAATATACTCCGTGTTTGTAAATGATTAATATGAGAACCGTAGGCAGTCAACTATACGGTTTGGTACCTGCTAACAAATAATTCCCTAGTAGTCATTCCAAAACCCAGTAAAATATTATTTTTTTTTTTAAGTTTCAGTAAAGAAGAAATAACAAGACAAGTAATATGAAATTCGATAATTTAATTATATTCAAAATTTGTGAAAACTAAATGTTGAATGACAACATTTTTAAAAATGCTTACAATTTTATATATGACATAAAGATAGGGAAGCTTATTTTACTACCAATCAAGACTAAAATGCGATTAATTCTTTGCTTATGTCCAATGATAGCTCATTTTTTTGTCAATGAAAGTGTAAACAAACAAACTGCCGTTATTAGGCGGCTGAAGACCCACAATTACACGAAAAACCGTTTCATGATGAAAAAGTCACTGTATGATGTGGTGTTTTATCATTCGGAATAGTAGGGCTGTATTTCTTCGAGAAAAAACAAGGAAGCTGTTACAGTCACCTCGGAGCGTTACATTTTCATGTTAGAAACATTCCTATGGCATGAACTACGTAGAGTAAGACGAAGAAATATTTTTTCCAACAAGATGGTGCTACACCATAGACAGCAAGGCAAAGTATGATTGTGTTGCGGCGAATGTTTCCGAACAGATTAATCTCGAAGTTTGGAAATTTACCATGACTGTCAAGATACTCTGACTGCCCCAGATTTCTTCCTTTGGGGGGTATCTTAAGCGAAAAGTCTTTGAGCGACGCCCGCGGACAATTCAAGATCTTGAAGAAGCCATTCGAGAAGAAATACGTGCGATTAATAGTCCAATGTTACAAAGAGCAATGCATCATTTCAAGAGCAGGCTTGAACAATGCATTGCAGGCAATGGGAGAAACTTGAATGACATTATGACTTGCATTTTATTGCATGTTAAATAAAGGAATTAAATCATTATTGGATTTATTTCTTTGATATTCTCTTAAATGCTGTAGCAATTCGATCGAAAATTTCCAATATTTTTAAATAGTAATTTTTATTTTTTGCACTTAAGGTTATTAGATTTTCAGTGGCATCCATTTGTTGTGTGTACGTACCTTTTCTTGGGAGTATTAATTTCTTTTCCTGCAATGAGGGTTGTTTGCAAGAGCAAGTCATAGCCTCTTCTTCTTGTTCATGATAATTATGTTCTGAAATTTTATTATGGAAATTATCTCTTTCTTTAAATCGTCAATTACATTACCTGTTTTTATATTTATTTCTTCCGTTAGTGTATCTGAGAAATCTTTAAAAAATCATATAAAGAAATGAGACGTCTAGAATGTTGGTTGTAACTTGCAAATTCAACAGTAGACTCGCAAGTATACGGGCTTACCATCTCTAAAATATTTTCCTCCGTGAAAGTAAGTTCCTCTTTGGGAGAAGAGACACCACCAGTTGTGGATCTGTATTTTTCAAGATCACCTGTTTCGATTTCGCTTTCGAACGCAAATCTTGCCATGTCCAGAAATTAAAATACCTAGATATTAATAACATATTAAATAAAAAGGTCTATTTGTATATGTACTATGTAAGGCGAGATACAAATTCTATTATTAGAAACTGTTTTGTTACCTTTGTCCAACGCTTCCAGTCCATTTTGGCACCTGGTATAGCATTTAAATTATTGACAATTTTCTGCCATTGTTTTTCGTCCTCTTTTCTAGTAAAATTATTATCAAAACGCCCACTTTAGAGATTGTCGTTTACTTTCGTCTCCTCTACTAAGACTGGTTTTTGTTCGTTTGAAATGTATGCATTTTTAATATCCATCTTTTCGGAAATTATTAAAATGATTTTCGACTTGTACAAAAGAATAAGAAAAACAAAATGGGAAATTGATATTGTCTTAAATAAAACACGTGTTTTATTGGTTTATTACATTTTTATATTTTCGGTTGTTACTCGCTTCAAATGTCGTCACCTTATTGGCCGATCAGGTTAAGATATCATGAAGATTTTAACAACCTGCATGACAAAAATCTCGAACTGTTTTCGAAAATAGCAAATTGAGCGCGTGAATAAAATCATGCGACATCTGACGTGAGAAAAATGTTATGCATGGTCAATGTCGAGCGATTTAGAGAATTAGGCTCCAGAGATGAAAAATGCATATTCTATATAAATTTAAGGAGACGCTCTCAACACTTAGTCAAAAATGAGACTCTGCAGCCGTCGCCAAAACCAGACTTATATCAGAGGAAAATGATGTTGTGCACATGGTGAAACTTTAAAGGAATAATTCATTTTGACCAACTACCTCATCACAAGTGTTATCAGTAATTAGAGGCACTTCATCAAGTTTTAAGAGAAAAGAAGCTTGCACTGTTTGTAAATTTGTCAAGGAAATTCCAGAACACATGCAACACGAATCACTGAATAAAATTTTGACTAGTTGTGATGAAAAGTTTTTCCCCACCCTGCGTGCTCCAAATGGTTGCTTCAGATTGACACTTGTTTCGTTCCTTATAGAATATTTTTTACTAGAGAAAGATTTAATAATGAAGAATGCGCTCCCCAACTTTTTCAATAAAAATCTTTAGAGTTTTATAACAACGGAATTAAAGTGTTATCAAAACGTCTTATAGAAGTAATTGGAAATAATATTGTAAATGCATTATAGACTAAATTTTGTTCACCTCTTAAATATGTAGTTGCAAAAATATACCACTAACACGATATTAATTGTAACTAAACCAAGTGCAGACAGAGTAAACGTACATATTACGTTATTATAATTCATCGGTTGTGTATATTTTAACATTTCTTTAGGTTTTTAATGACAAAAAATTAACAATTACCTAAATGTAGTATTGTGAACTAGTAATCGAAATGTATAAATATTTTATACCTAGATATAGTAATAAAATCTGCATATAATTTTGTTTATGAATAAGTTACATAACATGTTTTTTCGATTTTAAGATCTAAAACATTGATTCGTAGATAATGCTGTACTGCTTTAAAGATTTCAGATAAACTGTTATCAATGATCCTGCAAATAAATGACTTTGAATACTTTATTATTAATGCTAAAATCGTACTTAAGTAATTAATTTAGTGTGTCAAAATATAATTTCTTAAGTTGTTATTTACGACTCTTAATTTATTGAAAATTTTAATAGTTCTGTAAGATATTTTACTATTGAGTGGCGATTTTTTTGGAGGTTTTTGAATTTATCGAAACATAAATATTTTTAAAATAATTTGAAACATAGGTACTAGAGTAGGCAAAACCTCACCAAATTTTGTACAAAACAAAAATATTTTTAATAATATAATAATACAATAAATAATACAAGTTCATATGTTTGTGAAAATATCTCTCCAGAGACGTAAACACATGTTTCATATTTCTGCAGAATCATCAGTACGCTCCTGCTAGACAGATACGTTCACAAAACAACTTAGCAGTTCTTCTTCTTCTTCTTCTTCTTCTCTGTTTTGGGTTGGACGCCACCACGTCCAGGCACTTGAGCACACTGCTCTTTGTACTATCCCCAATATATCTCTCAATTCCACTCTGTTAGTCTTGTGTCCTCGATAAAAGCCACTATCCTCTTCAGGGGAAGTTTGAGTACACTCGAAGGATACAATAGATCTCTCCCGAAATATTTCTGTCTGAGTTCCTTCAGTTACTCATACGTGCATATTACATGAAGGCTAGTTTCATCCTGTTTTTCACATCTCCTATACCAGGGCTCGCTAACCAAGCCCATGGTGTACAAATGCTTCCTTAAAGGACAATGTCCGGTTATTAACCCGGTAATTATTTTAATTTCTCTTTTGCTACTACGAATTAGGTTGGCTGAAAACTTTCCGTCCAGCCCCCTTAGTAGTGTTTTGGTATGGAGTTGACCTTCCGTTAACCTCCATTTATTTTTATGTTCTTTTTCTAGCCATAACCAGATCTCCCTTTTAGCGGAATCCTTAGTGATTCCACATACAGGTTCTGGTCCTATGAAGTTCCTATTAGTACCTTCCTTGGCCAGTTTGTCGGCTATCTCATTGCCTTTAATTCCCTCATGTTCTAGCACTCATATCAGCGACACTGTATTTTCTTGTGCCAGGTTATTGAGGACCTGTTTACAATATTTCACCAGCTTAGACCTGGTAGATGGGTTCTTAATGGCTTTAATAGCCGCCTGACTATCAGTCATTATGTTAATTTTTTTGCTTGCGCAGCCGGCTTCCCGAATTTCATCGGCGCAGGCTGCGACTGCTAACAATTCGGCCTGGAAAACCGTAGTATGTTTCCCCAGACATATCGATATCTTCCTTCTAGGGCACATTCCGCATATGCCTGCACCTGCCCCCTGACTAGATTGTGATCCATCAGTGTACCAGGTGCCGGCACCACAATCGATCGAGCGACTTTTTGCGTGTTCCCTGGTCGGTATAAGTATGTTCAGCTTAGCTGTAAACATAATTTCAGGTGCCATACTGTCCACCGGCATTTAAAATATCGGCTCTTCCAGTATAGTTCCTGTGATATCTGTATGGCTCCCTACAACCTTATTAGGACACCATCCGTCATTGGCCTTCAGCCTCAGTATCGCAGCCATTGCCTCCGCCCTTATAAATAGTTCCAGCGGAGGGAGACCCACGATGGCCTCCATGGAAGCGGTTCTCGTGCTGTTCATAGCTCCCGTGATTCCCAACAGGGCCTGTCGCTGGAGAGTCGTGAGGAGCCCCACCGACAATATCCGCTCCGTCCTCCTCCACCAGACAACTGCCCCATAGGTAATCGTTGGTCTTATTACTGCTGTGTACAACCAGTGTACCACATTTGGTTTTAGTCCCCAGGTCTTGCCAACAGCTCTTCTGCATCTCCAGAAGAGCGGCGCCGCCCTGTCTGCCACTTTGGCTAGGTGTCTGCTCCAATTCAGATTCGCATCAAGTGTTATGCCTAGATACTTCACTTCATCGGTTAGTTCTAACTCTTGTCCAAACAGCTTTACGCTGCCCAGATCATTGAGTTTTCTCATGCTGGTAAAGGCTACCAATTTGTTTTTTTTTGAGGATTGACAGTTAATCCCCCCTCAAGGCACCATCTTTCTACAATTCGCAGAGCATCTCGCATGATGCTTGCCACTATCCCCGGGAATTTCCCCTGGGGCACTATGACAATGTCATCGGCGAACCCCTGCGTCCATATTTCCTGGTCATTTAATCTCCTGAGGAGATTATCCACTACTAGACTCCATAGTAGTGGTGACAATACGCCTCCTTGAGGACACCCTTTTGTTGCCCTCATGGAGATCGTTTTGTTTTGCATTTGGGCATGAACTACTCTGCTACGCAGCATGTTATGAACCCAGTTGCATGTGGTGCTTTTTATTTTTCGATCTCTTAAAGATCGAATAATAGAAGACATCGAGGTGTTATCGAAAGCTCCCTCTATGTCTAAGAAGACTGCAAGTGCAATTTCCTTGTAGTGTAGGCCCCTTTCGAGCCCTCTCACCAGGCTATGCAGGACACCCTCACCTGATTTTCCCATCTGGTATGCCCATTGCAGTGCATGTAGAGGAGATCTATCCAGAGCCCCTTCTTTAATATTTAAATACATATATCATTTTTTCCATAGTCTTCAACATAAAAGAGGTAAGACTAATTGGTCTAAACGATTTAGGGTGGGTATATGTTACTTTTCCGGGCTTCGGAATAAACACTACCCTAGTTTCTCTCCATGTCCTAGGATATAACCCATAGCATGGCTAGACCTGAATATCTCCATTAGAGGACCCTTAATTTCACCAATTGCCTCTTGAAGGAGCTTGGGAAACACACCGTCTGGTCCTGCAGATTTATATGGTTCAAACGATCCTATCGCCCATCTAATTAAATGGGGCTTGAAGATCTCGTTTGATGTCTCCCAATCATTCCTAGTCGCCCTCCAAGAGGTGACAACTTGATTGGTATCACAATTATCCATACGCTCCGAACCTGGAAAGTGTACCCCCAGAAGATACTCTAAAGTCTCTTCCACGGTAATGGTACACCTCCCGTCCGATTTTTGTATAGATCTAATTACGTTGGAAGCATCTTTTTGAGAATTCTGTTTATTCTGGCCATGTCAGGAACACCTTCGATGTCCTCACAGAATTTTCTCCAGGCCTTCCTTTTGCTCTCTTTGATTTTATCATTGTATTTATTGAGGAGAGCCTTGTAGGCTTCCCAATTACCTGCTTTCTTCGCCCTATTAAATGACCGGCGAGTTTCTTTCCTTAAATTGGTTAACTCTGCATTCCACCAGGCAGCCCGCTTAGCTATACGGCGCTCCCTAAGGGGACAGTTATTTTCATAGCAGGAAAGAATGGTCCGTTGCAACCAGTCAACAGCCAACTCCAGCTCTTCCACATTCCCTATTCTAACAGGGATATTTCGGGTCGCAGCTAACAGGTCTTCCTTGTAAGAGCCCCAGTCTGTTCTCTTGGGATCCCTGTATAGTCTGGGTTCCGTTAAATCTGTACATATTTCATACGCATGATCAGAGAGCGACGGCGCATCGGATACATGCCACCCCCTTACAATATCCCGTATTCCCAACGTACATAAGGTTATATCTATAACTGATTCCCCCCTTGATGTCTTAAATGTCGGTTTATCACCTTGATTCAGACAGTCAAGTTCAGTACCACAGAGATAGCTAAAGAGAGACTTACCCCTATAATTGTTATCCTTGCTGCCCCAAGCCTTATGATGAGCATTGGTATCTGCGCCAATAATCAATTCCAGATTGTTCTTACTGGTATATGCCACCAAGGCCTCAAGATCAGGCCCTGGTAGCTCTGGAGAGTCAATGGGTAGGTATAGAGACGCAATTGTCGTCTCCAATATCCCCACATCGACACTCAGTCTGATCCTGGCTGCCGTCATGTCCCCACTGCATAGTTCCATGATAGGTATCACGTCCAGGTCGTCTCTGAAACATATACAAGTTCTAATTTTAGTGTCTGGGACACCAACTAACAGCTCCCTTCCCCTAATATTTAGTCCTCCCACTCTCTACTTATCCATGGCTCTTGGATGAGGGGGATATCGATATCTTCAGCCAGCGTCCTTTGACAAAGTGCCGCTGTGGCTGTTTTCTTATGTTGAAGATTTATTTGAAGAATCTTCAACATTTTGACCCTTAGAGGTTGATGCCTGAGGTTCTTCTAGAGTACCCTCATCCTGCATCACCGGTTTCTGGTCTTTTTTTGTTTCGAGGGTTACAAAGATAGCCCTCTGAAAGCGATAGTAAGGTCTCCAATCAGTCTTCACCAACGTTTTTAACTCGTCTAATAAAAGTTCTTTATTCCTCGATTCTATCATAATTTTAATTCTAAGGAACTCTTCGATAGGAGTTTTTGGTGTAATTGATTTTATAAAGTTATTCATAACCTCTTCGTTAGTAATGTTTGATTTTAACAATTTGAGAAATTTATTAAAAGTTCTGTTTTTAACGGTAATAGTATCGCCATTTATGCAGTGGAATAATAATGTAAATTCAGACATTATTCGCTGATTTCCTTTCAATTGTAACTAAAAAGAATAATTTAATATTATATCACAATATAATAATATGGAACTTTGAAATAAGAAGACAAACAATATTGTAAACGATTTAATAATTTAGAAAGTTATAATTTTTTTCTTTTTCGAAATCTTATAAAAACATTATGGTTTTTGCAAGGTAGATTAAATGTTTCAAACAAAATTAAAGTTTACTACTCGCTAATTACGTCCACTCATTTGGTGATGGTACATCAAAGTAATGTATTAACACAACATATTTTCTGAAAAAAGCAATAAATTTTTCACGATTCAGCCGAAAGCATTAAGGCTTTAGAAAAATGTCTACCCTAATATATACTGAAAAGCGATGTTTAAAAAGACTTTGCTGTAGAATACACGGATTTTGTTCAGCCCACTGATGACCATGATAACTTAAAATGCATTAGTGTTTGAGTAACTATTATATACAAGGTGTTGCAAAAAAGTAGGTCAATCCGTTAACCATATATTCTTTCAAGTTAAATAATGGGAGTTTCCTGATGTCACTTTCTATTTTAATACGTTTTTCAAAATATAGTCAAGCGAAGTCGGCCCCGTAGAATTAGAATCTGGTATCCCAATTTACCTACAGGCCTCGGGGCCGGCTCTAGGGCGGTGGGGACTTCCTCGATATGCAGGGGGACTCGTGAAATATAATATAATAATAATATGAAAAAAAAAAATTGTTGGAATAGGGCAAGAATGATCTTAAGATACATAAAGGAACGAAATGCTTTAATTCGATAGAAGATCTATTTTAAGAAAAAAAAGAAATTTCAACATTTGATTATATTTGACCTAATTTTAGGAATCATACATTTCGAACCTGTATAGTACTAATTAGTTTCTGAAAATTTTAGATAAAGTAATTCTTACGTTTATTTAATGGAGAAAATAATGTAAAGATTCCTGCGATGCAAAAAGCTGCAACTGTTGTATTCTTTTATTAACTATAAGATACTCGTGGATCTATTTCAAATTCAGTTGAAAAATAAAATAGAAGAACTTGGTATTACATTGGAGCAGAGCAGCTGTACAGTGCCGGTGGGACAGGATTCTATTGGAAATTGTTACCAGACAAAACATTTGTCTCGGTGGAAGAAAAAATTTCTGTTGGTAGAAAAACAGAAAATAACATTTTTGGCAGGCACTAATGCTACTGGGCCTCATAAAGTAAAGCCATTGGCTATTGGTAAAGCTGCAAACCCAAAGTCATTTAAATATTTCAAATGTCCTGTGGACTATAAACATTCAAATGATTTGGATGACTTCTTGCATTTTCAAACACTGGTTTCATTATTCCTTTGTGCCTCAGCTAAGTTTTAATTTTCTACTTCCTTGACCTTAAACTTACTTAAAGGTAGGAAAGTTTCTAAAGGATAAAAGTCCGTATAAAAGCTTTACTTCTATTAGATGACGCGCTATCGCATTGAAAGAAAGATGAATTAAATAGTAAGGATGAGCAAATTGTAACAATGTTTCTCCCCCTTAATGTCACACCACTTATACAGCTGATAAGAAAACGACATGCATATTTTCGATACTAACTTCAGGTTAGTTCCATCTCCATAATACATATAATTATATAAGTGAAACTTCGACAGAAACCACTTTCTAGATGTTATTAACAAAGACATTAGCACGCTACGAAAATTTCCTATCTACGACATATTTAGCATTTGTTATAAATAGTCTTAACTAAAATAAATATTTTCTGAATTTGTCTTGTGATATTGTTTTTTAAAAACACCGACTGACGTTATTACAACTTAATTACGAGTATATTTGAAGAAACTAATGTTTTGGAGTGGAATTAGTGTGACACTGAATAAAACAATTGAATTCGAAAATGATGAACACTTGAATAAAGTTGTACTAAAAAGCGTTATCAACGCTTTAAATGTATTAACAACATAATTTGAAACATACTTGAGTAAGTAAAACCTACCAATTTTGTATAATACAAAAGTATTTTTAATAATATATAATATTATTAAAAATGGGGTGTGAAGAACACAATACAAGTTCATATGTATTTTTGAATGTATCTTCTCCAAAGACGTAGATACGTATTTCACATTTCTACATGATTATCAATACGCCCCTGTTGGAGAAGAGACACATTCAACAAACATAACTACCTTGCTATCTCGCAGATATTATTAAGACAGACCGTGAAGGAATATCCAACGCTGTCTATATAATAATCGCAGAACTAGCCGTGGTGTTCCTTATAGTCGGTAACCACCGTATCTATAAAAAACTGTATTATCGTGTCTTCACTACTTGTCGGCGTAAACCGAATACGTATATAACAACATCATTTTTAGTAGGTTTTACTTACTCAAGTATGTTTCAAATTATGTTGTTATATACGTATTCGGTATTCGGACGCTCTGCCTTAATAATATCTGCGAGATAGCAAGGTAGTTATGTTTGTTGAATGTGTCTCTTCTCCAACAGGGGCGTATTGATAATCATGTAGAAATGTGAAATACGTATCTACGTCTTTGGAGAAGATACATTCAAAAATACATATGAACTTGTATTGTGTTCTTCACACCCCATTTTTAATAATATTATATATTATTAAAAATACTTTTGTATTAAATGTATTAATTAACTGATGAACTGATGATACTGATATTACAGACCTTATAGTTATAAAGAGAATAAAAGAAAAAGTCATTATGCAAAAAATGAAAAATTCTCAGAGACAAGCAAAAATGTCTGATTTTTTGGGCAAAAGTATTTTTTTTAATTTTGCGTTCGTAATGAAACCCAAAACAGTATCGAAATGAGCTTTATTTTGAAACGCTTTTTTTCATTTTTCTATGTTGACATTGTTCGAAGACAGAACTCTTAAATATCTTATTGCTGTCATTTGATTTTAAGAATTTAAGTACAGTTCATAGAAATTATAAACATAGACAAGAAAAATGCTACACAAACAACGTATATTGGGGTGGAGTACAAGATATATTAGTTTCTATACCATTAATATTTATATTTTTAAATAAAATATCAAATAATGTTAACGAAAATTAATAAATCATATTTCGCGAATAGCAATATTTAAATATAAAAATGTCAAGTATTAATGTGACCAACTACATACTTTATACAAAATAAAACTATGTACTTTCAAATTATAATAATTTTAATTTTAATATAAAAAAAAATGCAAAATAGAACAAAATTGTATAAAAAACTCTTTTCATAAATATTTTTAAAATAATTTGAAACATTGGTACTAGAGTAGGCAAAACCTCACCAAATTTTGTACAAAACAAAAATGTTTTTAATAATATAATAATACAATAATACAAGTTCATATGTTTGTGAAAATATCTCTCCAGAGACGTGTAAACACATGTTTCATATTTCTGCAGAATCATCAGTACGCCCCTGCTAGACAGATACGTTCACAAAACAACTTAGCAGTTTTACAGAAGTTATTAAAGCAGAGCATAGAAGAACATTCAGATGTGTACGTCTCTGAAGAAATACTTTCACAAATACGTGAATTTGTACTGTGTTCACACCCGATTTTATAAATATTTTTTATTATTATAAAAATATTTTTGTTTTATAAATATTTTCTTTTAATAAAATACAACATAATCATTTTGTATTATACAAGTGTCCCGTATCGTTATGTTCAAATTTTAAGAGTGTAAAGTAGACTTCATTTCAAGTAACAAAAACGCAAAACTTGTATATCCATTTTTATTTGTTTCAAAGTTACAGATCTATGAATGTGATTGTCAGATCATGAAAATAAATGTAATCCTAAAATCAATACAAACTGATTTTATTTAAAAAACGTTATACGATTCAATAACAGGCCTGTGATTGTTAACGTCGCATAATAAAATCTTATCCTAAAATAAATAAACGCGTGTCGTAGTGCATACAGTAATTTCTTGGAGATCTACAAAAAGAGTACTGGAAATTGATTTATGATAAAGAAGGTTCTTACTTGTTTCGTAAGTGCTGAACCATGAATATCATACAATAAACAAATGTTCAGATGATTGTTAACGTTGCATTTCTTAATAAAGGATTACATTACGTTTCAGTTCATACAACAGCTTATTAGTGAGTGGACTTTATTCAAAATGCTTTAACGATTTTCTTCTCAAGAGTATGCGGACATGCATTTTGTGAATGGCTACTGTAACGACAGTGCACGTCAAGCAGTTATTGAATACCGACATCGGTTTCCCGATAGGCGCATTCCTCATTACAGAACGTTTCTGGAAGTACACAGACAATTTCGGGAATGCGGACTGCGTGATTATGTTTTCGACCGAGGAGTAAATTTGCCAGCAGACTTAGAGGAAGAAGCAGTAGCTATTGTTACAAGGGATCCAACTCTCAGTGTACGTCGAATCGCTAGACAACTAGGAGTGCCACGAACGATAGTTCGGTGAGTTTTAAAACGTGCGGCCTTATATCCATATCACTATCGCAGGGGGCACGGTTTGCTTGAGGCAGACCACTATGCTCGTCTAGTTTATTCTACCTTGATATTAAGACAGTCACGGCTTCATTTTAATTTCTGCAGAACAGTCCTCTGGACAGATGAGTCTACGTTTACGAGAAGTGGTGTTACAAATCTGAGCAACCTGCACTGGTGGTCATCAGAAAATCGCAAAGCTATACGCCCATCTAAATTTCAACATAAATTTTCTATTAACGTTTGGGCGGCCCTAATCGATGACTTGTTGATTGGTCCTGTCGTTCTTCCTGGGAGGTTAAATGCGGACAATTACCTTCAATTTCATATTGACGAACTGAGGATGTCCCACTGAACGACGAGACATGTGGTTTCACATGGATGGGGCACCACCACATTTCGGAATTGCTGTGCGAAATTGGTTTAACGCCAATTATCCAAGATGGATTGGTCGAGGTGGCTTTGTTGCATGGCCACCCAGATCACCCGATCTTAATCCTCTTGACTTTTATTGATGGGGGTACATGAAAAATTTAGTCTACGCGCGAACACAAGAGAAGAGTTGTTGGATCGCATTCAACTGGCTGCCGAGCAAATCCGACAAAACAAGTATGAAATTCGGATAAGTACTTCTTCTGTTACGGCTTACGGGCACAAGCCTGCATTCAGCAAGGAGGTGGACATTTCGAAAATATTTTTAATTGAGCTTTTTTAAATCAAATCAGTTTTTATAGACTTTAGGATTTCATTTGTTTTCATGATCTGACAATCACATTCATAGATATGTAACTTTGAAACAAATAAAAATGAATATATAAGTTTTGCATTTTTGTTACTTGAAATCATGTCTACTTTACCCTCCTAAAATTTGAACATAACGATACGGGACAGCTTGTATATACGCATAAGATCTATGTATATATTTATGTAAATACAATTTGTAATAAGCTTGCACAAGAATTTATTAATTGCTTAACTAAGTTTTGTCAAAATGCGTTCATCACACATAAACGTCCTACGTGGAAGCGCTGTTAGGAATGTATCCGTGAATTCAATTTTCCATGAGTTTTCACATAAATTGGGTCGACTTTCGCAATAACAGGTACAATATTTTCTTTACAAGCCGTTTAATGTTGCCAAAATTAATGGCTTAACATAACGCCGCAGAAGGCTAGGGATGTTAAATCGAATGAGCGAGGAGGATAACTGACTGGCCCATTACTGGAAATAATCGATTCACCAAACGTCCCTTTCAGTAAGTGAATTGTTTGATTGGCAATATGGCAAGTTTTGCTTAATCGAAAAACAATTAAGCTAGAAGTGAACTTCTTCGCTGTAGAAGACTTTTTTATAAAATTCGAGATTATTTTAAAATTTCTTTAAAGGCAAATTACTGAATTTGCGATGAAACAAATATTGGTTTGAGTTCTGAGTTAAAGCAATCTTCTAAACATTTTGGCGAAGATCTTTTCGAACTGCTGTTGGAAATGTCCAGACGAGATATTGGCAAGTTTGAACCTTCCTAAACATTTTGAAGCACAGCTGCAATATTCTTTTCGCTCCTTGCACTTTGTTTCACTGTTACTTTTGTTAGTTTTTAAAATTAATTTCAACACTGCAACTACAGGTCTGTTACACAATCAAACAAACTCTGGTACCTATTATTAATCCAAACATATTTACCCGTCGAAAAAAAATATATAAAAATGTAGATATACTTAATTGAATAAAACTAATACAAACAGACATTTTTTGCGTTAAAACTTTTTCTCTATCTCTCACATTTCGGAATTGCTGTGCGAAATTGGTTTAACGCCAATTATCCAAGATGGATTGGTCGAGGTGGCTTTGTTGCATGGCCACCCAGATCACCCGATCTTAATCCTCTTGACTTTTATTGATGGGGGTACATGAAAAATTTAGTCTACGCGCGAACACAAGAGAAGAGTTGTTGGATCGCATTCAACTGGCTGCCGAGCAAATCCGACAAAACAAGTATGAAATTCGGATAAGTACTTCTTCTGTTACGGCTTACGGGCACAAGCCTGCATTCAGCAAGGAGGTGGACATTTCGAAAATATTTTTAATTGAGCTTTTTTAAATCAAATCAGTTTTTATAGACTTTAGGATTTCATTTGTTTTCATGATCTGACAATCACATTCATAGATATGTAACTTTGAAACAAATAAAAATGAATATACAAGTTTTGCATTTTTGTTACTTGAAATCAAGTCTACTTTACACTCCTAAAATTTGAACATAACGATACGGGACAGCTTGTATATACGCATAAGATCTATGTATATATTTATGTAAATACAATTTTTAATAAGCTTGCACAAGAATTTATTAATTGCTTAACTAAGTTTTGTCAAAATGCGTTCATCACACATAAACGTCCTACGTGGAAGCGCTGTTAGGAATGTATCCGTGAATTCAATTTTCCATGAGTTTTCACATAAATTGGGTCGACTTTCGCAATAACAGGTACAATGTTTTCTTTACAAGCCGTTTAATGTTGCCAAAATTAATGGCTTAACATAACGCCGCAGAAGGCTAGGGATGTTAAATCGAATGAGCGAGGAGGATAACTGACTGGCCCATTACTGGAAATAATCGATTCACCAAACGTCCCTTTCAGTAAGTGAATTGTTTGATTGGCAATATGGCAAGTTTTGCTTAATCGAAAAACAATTAAGCTAGAAGTGAACTTCTTTGCTGTAGAAGACTTTTTTATAAAATTCGAGATTATTTTAAAATTTCTTTAAAGGCAAATTACTGAATTTGCGACGCAACAAATATTGGTTTGAGTTCTGAGTTAAAGCAATCTTCTAAACATTTTGGCGAAGATCTTTTCGAACTGCTGTTGGAAATGTCCAGACGAGATATTGGCAAGTTTGAACCTTCCTAAACATTTTGAAGCACAGCTGCAATATTCTTTTCGCTCCTTGCACTTTGTTTCACTGTTACTTTTGTTAGTTTTTAAAATTAATTTCAACACTGCAACTACAGGTCTGTTACACAATCAAACAAACTCTGGTACCTATTATTAATCCAAACATATTTACCCGTCGAAAAAAAATATATAAAAATGTAGATATACTTAATTGAATAAAACTAATACAAACAGACATTTTTTGTGTTAAAACTTTTTCTCTATCTCTTACCGTTAACGAGTTATGCGCAAGGCAGAATGGAAAATTTCCAATTTCTAAAAATCCATTTCACCCAGTCAGAGTGTTTTTCCGAAGAAAAAAATGCGTAGTATATATGTGATATACATGGCCCCAAAGTTTCAAAATTATTTAAATTTCCGGGTTCGGGATCCTCTTTGTCAGTAACAGTTCTGAAAGTCGATTTCTGATATAGCCTTCAGAGCGCGCTTTAAATTTTGTTTTATTTCTTCGATCAATTCAAAACAGTGTCTACGGATTGATCTTTTTAGCCATGGAAATAGAAAAAATTAAATGGTGCTAAATCAGGTGAATACTGGCTGTGGCTGTGGAATAATGTGTGACGAATGCTTTGCTAAATAGCCTTGAACAAGTGATGAACTTGAATTGGTGGATTATCGTAATGCAAAAACCACGAGTTATCTTTCGAAAATTAATGGTATTTTAAATATTATTGTTTAAAGTAAGTCGAGGAAACGTCCTTTGAATTTTTTGGCACTTATATATTAAGAAGCAGATTGTATTATTTAAAAGGATTCTATCATCACTGCAATTGCTATTTGCTTGCATGTTACCAGATAGATATTGTAAGGTACGGTATTGATTCTTCAAACAAAAATTTTACACCATGAGTTATATCCAATATATTGAACTCTTACAAAAATTAAAATTAAAACAAATAATAAATATACAAAACGTTTTTATTTGTTTATAAATATAGCACATTAAGTGTACATTACATAAATATTTAAGTAATCAATTTTAAGATAGAATTATGAAATTAGTCACATTATAAATATATAATTCCCAAATCCTTTTCAATCGGTTATCAAATTATCAGTTAGATAATCATCAAAGTGGTATTGCACAGTCAATGAATCACTATCTTGAATTTGTTTTATTATTGGAATATATTTTGCATGGACATTATCAACTGTGGGTAAAGTTGTTGGTAAAAAGTACATTATTGCAATATAGATGTTTTCGTCTCTCTTTTCATGGAAAAGACCCTCTACAAATTTATATAATTCTTCTTCTTTTTGTTTCATGGAGGTTGCATTTAAAAAAATACAAAGTTGAGTGCAAAAAGAATCAATAATACTACAATTGTATTCATTAATGTATTTATAAAGTAATTCGTTCATTCGAAGACCAGTTTTGTAAGCATCAAATTCACTTTTAAAATATAACTCTGTAAATTGTACTAACATGTAGTCCTTACTGAAATTATCGGTGCCGAATATTAGTATCCAATTCGACATAAACTTTTCTATTACTTTTAAGTTTTGTTTTAATTGCACAGCTAGACGGACGAATTGAGATACAAAAATTGAAATTTTGGATTTAATATCAGCATTTTGTTTTAAATCAAAGCTGTTTTTTTCTACAAAATGGTTTAACTTAACAAAATTTACTTCACATAAAGTCATTTTAATGTCTTCGCTTGCATGAAAAACGCATCTCCAATAGAAATTTGTCTCTTGTTGTGTGCATGCTGTATCTTTAATTATTCGTTTAAGAAATCGTTCTTTTAACTTAGAAATAATTCCTGTGGGAATTTCTTTTATGAGCTGAAATTTCTTTTCATTGATTTTTACATCGGAATTCTTTGAGAGTGTTTTATAAACTTCTTCTAAATACTGCGGCAGGTAATCTTGAGGAATGTTTTGGAATTTTAGTAAGAAGTCATACATTACTACATCACGAGTAGCCATAGATTTTAAATTACTCTTTAACAAAAACCAGATGCGCTCTGAGGGACTTCGATTAAAACTTTCAATAGATTTTCTCAACAGAATATTCCTCATATATACATTTGTTTCCTGTCGACTACAATCCTTTAATAATTCATATAAGTCGTCGTTTGTAAATAAATCTTTACTCAGAAATAGCAGGTGTTTCTTAGTCAAAATTCCGGTGTTTAAATAATGTTTAACTTGTAATTCTGGCATATTATAGGCAATTTTGTATAAAGGTTCTAATGCAAATTTCAAATAATCACCAATACAAAATTTTAATATGAGCGGAAATGATTTCGAATGAACTTGTACGCTGGACAATCCTTTTACAATTTCTTTCTGCAAGATTACTTTCTCAGTTACTGCGTCTTCTAAATTAATTTTACCGTCAGATGCCGGAAAAAACGGTGTAATTAATTTTAAAAAATCGTCAGGAGCCAAAACGGAAATTGCGCGTATTGAAAAAATAGCTTTCGAGTAGTTTTCGCTTGCTATGTTATCTAACGCATCAGCTTTAATTCCTTGTACAATTTCAGGATCGCAAAGTTTCTTAAATTTTCTTAGAAACATTTCCATTTTATGTACATTGACTAAGGTGGATAGTTTGTGTATATTTTTCCGTAATAAATCAGGGCGATTCTTAGCATACCATAGAATTAATCGATGGTGAACGTTTCTGTTTAAATTCCAAAATTTTTTATGGATTATCTCGTTATCATATTTATTCCCAAGTTTAACTTCATTGAAATAATCATATTCGGCTTCATCTAGTTTGTCAAAAATTTCTATATAATCAAGAACATCAGTTCTTTTATATTTTTGCTCATATGTGATATAATGGAAGAAAGCATCGCACAGGACTTTATATGTCTCGTTCTTTTTAAAGGAATTTAGACACTTCGCTATTTCGTCACAATATTTCTTTTTAAATTCCAGATTATAAAAATGAGCGTATGAATATCTACGACCGTCGATTATATCTTGTTGAATCTTTTCAATAATATGACAAATTGGTTTGTTATTTTTAATCAAGTGACATATGTAAAATTCAACAAACTTTTTTGTAAAATAATAATCATGTGATGGTGACATTTCTAGTATTCTATTAATGTTTGCCAGACAATGCCAATGTTCCTCACTCAAATTTATTATATTAGGCCACTGTATCACACAACTAAAAAATGTAGTTAGTACGCATTCATCATTTTTATATCTGCTTAAAATGTAATGTAGTATTTCTAAAAGGGCGTTTTCATCTTTGTTTGCTAGACATGTTTTATATAAAAGCAAACAATAGTCGGCTCTAGCTGTTTTATCTGAATTGTGTTGCAATTGTTCTTTAAATCTAGGTAATGTAATTGAAGTTCCATATAGATAATATAGTTCTTCATTGTTCTTTACCTAAAAAAAATAAATCTTTTTAGTTTGCATCAATAGAAAATATGAAATAATCTGTATTCAAACATATCATGATAATAATAAAAAATAGGGAATCCATTGTAGAAGATTTGATAGAACAATATCAAGCGGGATTTAGAAAAGGAAGAGAAACAATTAACCAGATTTCACAATGAAGGAAGAGTTAACCTTATGCTATGAATACAACATCGCAGCAAGCGCAATTTTCTTGGACATTCAAAAAGTCTATGACTCTGTCTCTAGATAAAAACTAATGCAGATAATGATTGAATTTACAGTTTCATCACATATAGTGAAATTAGTAAGAATGACGCTAGAAAAAACCTCAAGATCGGAGAAGGGACATCAGAAGACTTCGATATTGCGACTGGACTCAGACAAGGGGATCTCCTATCGACGATGCTGTTTAATCTGGTATTAGAAAAAATATAAGAGACAAAAACCTTAATATAGAGGGACACTTAATGTATAAAAGACATCAGGTCATTTGCTATGCAGATGACATGGAAATAATACCCAGAAAAGAAGATTAATATTAAGAAATAACAAAAAGGCTGACAGAAACATTTGTATTCTTTGTAAATACTTAGTAAATTAAACGTTTCTTCTTCTAAAAACTTCATGTTTCACTCGCGCAAAAAACACGGGCTATGCTGGGTTAACACGACCAGGCACTGGACACGACTGACAATTGCTGTATACACGGCTCGAGTAACCAGTCGAGTACCACGATTTTTGATAGCGGGGGTGGTCGAGTACTTTACCACATGAGTTTGAAATAAGAAAACACACGTTGTTTTCTTATTTAAAGGACTTCCTTTATATGCTATATAAACTTGTAAAGGTATTCTATAGAGTGAATAGAGGGGAAGAAAGGGGAGAAAATTTAGTAGACGTTTAAAAGCTTATGAGTGCAAAGAGAGTTTAGATTCAGTTTATAGTGAACAAGCACTTTCCTTGGCTACAATTTACCGATGGTATAAGGAATTTGAACGCGAAAGGAATTCCAGGAAAACATTTCTGCTGTTAAAAAAATAATTGAAGAGGACAATAAAGCCACTTATGCGATAATAGAGCATCAACTCAAGATTGTATCCTCAGTTGTTAAAACAATCATACACGATCACCTGCATTTAAAAAATTGGTAAGTCGTTTTGTACTGCATCACCTTTCTGGGCTTTCAAAAAGCAGAGCATATAAGACTTTTCCATGAGACTTTAAATTTCTTTAATCATGGCGGGCACCAATTTTTTTCCAGTAACAGGTGAGGAAATTTATATTCCTTTTTTGATCTTCCTACCCGCCAAGAGAGTCGAGTATGGATTCCCGAAGATAATGAAACTCCTACAATGAGTAAGAAGCAGCGAGCTATGAAAAAGGTTATGTTTGCGGTATTCTTCAGAAGTACGGGTTTAGTAAATGTAATTAAGCTAGATAGATAAAAGACAAACACAGCTTAAGTGATACACTGACAAATGTTTGCCTGAAGTGTTCAGTAGAGTTCCAGACAAGGGAATTATTCTCCACCATGATAATGTATCGTCCCATACGGCAGTTTTACCTCTCCAGTTTTTGGCTGTAAAAATATAAAAGTAATAGGACATCCACCGTACTCTGTACACATGGACATACTCCTTGTATTTTCCACCACTTACTTCAACCAAAGCCACGTATTTATGTCATAATAGACTTCATCAGTGTGGCTAGTGAGGTCAAGTTTGATGGATCGCCTCATAGGCATAGCAAATTTTGTCCTATCAGGTATGGAGCCGATCCATCAAACTTTACTTGACTAGCCAAACTGACGAAGTCTATTGAGACAGAAACACGTGTTTTTGGTTGAAGTAAATATTGGAAAATACAAGGTGTATGACCATGTGTATAGATACAGATATGTGTAATGCATGTGTCTTTCATTTGAACAAATGCGTAATGCGTGCTTGACGTATTGACGTACTCAAATTTCTTTGGTAAGACCAGTATTGCTATGTGCTAGTGAACGGTGGACATTAACAGATAAATATAAGTCGACAGTACACGCAATAGAAAATAGACTTTCAAAGAAGACGCAAAACAAAAAAACAAAGAAAAGTAAAATAAGGAATGGGATGTTCAGGCAACAGCTAAATATTAAACTAATAGAAAACAAAATGGTTGAAGGCCAATTGAGGAGGTAAGGACATATATATTGCATGAAGGAAAATAGGCTCACGAAAATAATTTATGACATAAATGCGCGAAATGAGAAAATAAGGAAAGAAACAGAGAAAATAGACATAATATGGGAAAATATAAAAGAAATGACGAAAGATAGTCTCATATGAAGAGAAATATGTTAGAAAAAAGAATAACTCATTCACACCAGCTAGGAACAATATAGGAAAGGTGCAAGAGTTTAAATCAAGAGATTAATTAATAGGGGATTCATTTGGATATAAATTACTTGTGTTAAAATAGTGATAATATAAAAACAAAAAATAATCTTATTGAAACAGCGTCAATTAATTGCCCTTGCAAATTGGTTGACGCCAAGCTTTGACTGACGAGTGCTCGGAATTTTAATATATAGAAATAAAATAAATGAAGCTCTGATAATAAATGTTACATATCTTAAAATTTTCAGCTAATAATAAATACAGTTATTAGATAATTTTCAATAGTTAACATAACATTAAATGTATTTAAACATGAAATATTAAAGTTACCTTGTAATCCAAGACACATTCTCTTTCCTTAAGAGGTGTCATCTTCAGGAGATATTCTGTAAAATAATCTGGATATTCCAACAAATTCTTTTTATATTTTTCAGCAAATAACAAGTCAACTAAGTGATACTGTTGGGAAATTGGTCCTTTTCGAATAAATCCTAATATATTGTAAGTAAGAAAATTGTCTTTGAATTCGTAATGAGTGTTCGGACAAAGACTTAACAACATTGAATTAAGCGTACCTTCCTTCTTTGTTGTTTTATACAGTTTTAAATGATGAAATATTTCAAGGGATACATTTGCTTCCACTGCAATATTTTTATGTGTCTTGATCATATTTGGTGTCATGTGGTTACCGAATACAAGTTTTAGCTGGTATTTATCATGTAATTTCCAATATATATACGGATCAACTTTAGCAATATATTTTAAGGTACGTGGATAATTATATTTAAAATTAATGTCTTCATATTTTTTCTTCATCGCATCAAAATAAAATTCCACAAAATGTTTATTTCTCTTGAAAATTCTTCTCAAATGAGATTGTGGTAGTTTAAAATGATACTTTTTTATTTTAGATTTTATTAAATTGATGGAACATCCTGGTAAAATTAATGCAGCTATTTTCAATCCGTATCTTTTTTCTAAAGCATCAAAATATTCGTCTAATAGTTCTTCCTTTTGTACATTCTTAGATACTCCATTCAATATTTTATGTTTTAAGGAATATGATAAATGTGGTAGAATATTATTTACTAAATCTTTGGCGGAGATGCTTAAAAATAATTCTCCAAATAGTTGCCACTTTTTCAATAGTTTTTTTACAAATATTTCATTACAAGTTTTTAATTCATTTAATAGAAGTTGCTTACTTTTCGAGTATATTATAATTTCAATTCTAAATATTTCTTCAAGATGATTTTTTGGTCTAATTGAATTTATGAAACTATTCAAGTGTTCTTCCTCAGTGATATTTGATTTTAACAATTTGAGATATTTATTAAAATTTTTATTTTTTTCTTTAATAGTATCACCAGTTATGGAATGAAATAGTATTATAAATTCACGAATTCCACTCATTTTTCCATTCAATCTAAAAATAAAATATTTATTTAACAGTCTATCAGAATATCTTGAATGAAATGTAAATAATTAATGTTCCGGAATTTTCATACCATTACCAAAGCTATGCTGACAATCAATGTCTTAAAGGTGGATTTACATATGGTAGTGTTAATTGCATTTTTATGACTGTCTATTGTTGGTGTACATGTATGTATAAACTCTGTTACCTACGGCGCGCAGGCGCAGCGATGGCGTGTGAAGTTAGTCAAAACAAAACGAAATCGGTAGTCGTAGCGCACAATAGTCTGGGAGCTTCTATTTATGGTGTATGCCCTTAGTCAGTGGAGACGCGTGTGGGTGACTAAAATAAAGATAGTAGGTAACGCCACTGCGTTTTGCTTACGCAAGTTCAGTTCGAAAACGGTGAAAAGGGATTGCGAGGTATCAGCCGCATGCACATGCAGACTACAAAAATACAAACACTAATTACAAAACGAAACGACAAAATGCTGCACGGAATATCTGAAACCAGTAAATAAATGTTCAAACTCCAACTTGCTGAAGATAGAAATAAAAAAAAAATAAACGTAGGTAAAGAAAAGGCTCGAAAACAGTTAACTCGTATATTAACAATTTAATTTTTGTTAATCATAATAAAAAATCATAATAATAGAATAAAACAAAATATACACCTTGTATGTGGACATACTGTATATGTAAAAATCTGAAATTTTGCACTTAAGAAAAACAAATGGGTGTTAATAAATGATCTGAAACTAATCTACAACAGTATGAGTATCAAAGAAAATAATAATATGAATTCCAAAATAAATGTGACTATTACGCTAATAATTAAAAAAAAAGTACATCAAAAGCCTGGAGTACAGATATAAGTTAAATAAATTAGTCTTTATTATGGTACCAAATGAAACTTTACAGTATAGTAATCAAGCAATTATAGACAGAATAAAACTGTTTTACGTTAAAAATTTAATTTTGAATATTCTAAAGTGATTGAAAAAAAAACGGTAAATATGTAAAATAATATTACGTTAAATATTATTATAATATAACATCATAGCATAAAAAGTTAAAATTAAAGTGAAAATAAATTACAAGTATGTAATTACAAAATACATTTCCAAATGTAATACATATTAATATACGAAACGCTACTTAAGATTTTAAATAGAACAGATATAAATTAGAACTCGAATGTTAGAGAATATGTGATTTTTTTTAATCTTCAAAACGGTATTTAGAGACAAAATTTATACAAAAAAAAAAAAACCATACGAGTTTCGTTTCGTCCTCGTTTCGAGTACGGGAGCTTATCGAGGATACGATTCGTCCGCCGGGAAAATATCGTGGTTGAGATCGATTAAAAGCGTCGGCACCTGGTTTACGACGTCTAGAGGGTTTTCAATATTGTTCCGCCAGAAATGCCCCCAAAAGAGCAAAAGGAAGGGTTTCCTTTCCCTTTAACTTCTATTTCCAAGAGAAACGATATCGGCGATTTCAAACCTATTTACGTTCTACGTTTTTATCCGCAATCTGCGATACTTCAAACTACGTAGAACAACTAACCGATCTTACATGCGGCTCGTGATAGAATCTCTAACTCCGGCATCGAATGCATCGGAAAACGGTGGCGGGGATACGATAGAAATATCCACAGAGGGGGGGGGGGGGGGAAGATGTACACGTGAAAACGAAAATTTAAGCAACTCGTGACGAAAACGAGTATACCGGGCGATAAAACGTTAAATATAAAAATAATGAAATTCAAAACGTAGCAACTATTTAAATATACAGGGTGTAACAAAATAAGTGTAAAACATTTCAGGGAGTGATTCCTCATCGAAAAAGAGATAGGGTCTTTCATATAGAGAAACTTCATTGGAGCATCCCTTGTTAAGATACAGCCCCTTAAAGTGGGTACATAAAATTTGTTTTACAATTTTTCTCACAAACACTAAAAATGTATTTTTTTGGTTTACCCCATGGTTTAAAAATTTATTTCCAATAAAAAACTAATTTATTAATAACAAAACATTAAACATGTAGAAATCATAGTAAATGTTCAATATGTCCACCTTCAGTCATTACACATGCGTCTAGACGTCGGCGCATTGAGCCACGTATTCGCTCAAATATTCCTGGAGTCTCTCTAAATACCCTGCACGCATCGATGATGCGGTTTCTTAAGTCCTCTGCATCGCGAACAGGAGTAGGATAAACCAAACTCTGCAAATGGCCCCAAGTAGAGAAATCGAGAGGATTGAGATCCGGGGATCGAGCGGGCCAATTCTGTGGTCCTCCTCGACCTATCCAATGATTTGGATATGTTTGAGTTAAATGCTGACGTGCTGCTTGACTAAAATGAGCGGGAGCCCCATCATGCATAAAAAACATATCCCTTCTGACGCCCAAAGGAACTTCCTCCAGCAGTACTGGGTGCACTTCTCTTAAAAATTGAGTGTATGCCTCACCATTTAATCGAGGAGGTAGAAAATGAGGGCCAATTAAATAATCCCCAATAACTCCGAGCCACACGTTAAGAGAAAACATTTCTTGATGGTTAGCTTGGACAATAGCGTGAGGGTTTTCATCAGCCCATATGTGGTTATTATGAAAATTAATCATCTTGTTCCGAGAACAAACAAAATAAGTGTAAAACATTTCAGGGGGTTATTCCTCATCGAAAAAGAGATAGGGTCATATAGAGAAACTTCATTGGAGCATCCCTTGTTAAGATATAGCCCCTTAAAGTGGGTACATAAAATTTGTTTTACAATTTTTCTCACAAACACTAAAAATGTATTTTTTTGGTTTACCCCATGGTTGTAAGGGGTGGAAAACGCAACCACTAAAATTTATTTCCAATGTAACTTTTTGTCTTTTTATTTGTTTACCATTAAAAAATTTATTTGCAATAGCTTGTTTCATTCTAAACAAAAAATGTCTCTTGAATTTTTTCCCAAAATTAATCAGTTCGCAGCAAAAAATTATTTTACCAACAACTACAGAGATACATAGTCATAAAACGAAAATGCGAAACTTATTTATCTAGTAAGCCGCTATTAGTGATATTGACAATTAAATTGGTATCACGCTGTCAGTTTGTAAATTTTTGTAGTTGAATTAATAATTGTGTGCCGTTGTTTTGTGCTTAATTTGTTAGATTAATAATTCACTTGTTATTAAAATGGCATGCACAAGTGAGGAAATGGCTGATATGCATTACGTTTACGGTCTGTCGCAGAGGAATGGGTTAGAAGCTTCTAGAAGATATGCTGAAATGTATCCTCAACGGCAGCTTCCTTCGCATAAAATATTTGCCCGACTTCATATGACGGTATTTCGAATTTTAAAGGAACAACTCTTATACCCTTACCATCTGCAACGAGTACAGGCACTGTTACCGCGAGATTTTCCGAACCGTCTTGAATTTTCCAATTGGATGCTGGAAATGATTAGAAGAAATCCTGACTTTCTGAAGACGATCGAATTCACAGACGAATGTACTTTTTCTCGGAACAAGATGATTAATTTTCATAATAACCACATATGGGCTGATGAAAACCCTCACGCTATTGTCCAAGCTAACCATCAAGAAATGTTTTCTCTTAACGTGTGGCTCGGAGTTATTGGGGATTATTTAATTGGCCCTCATTTTCTACCTCCTCGATTAAATGGTGAGGCATACACTCAATTTTTAAGAGAAGTGCACCCAGTACTGCTGGAGGAAGTTCCTTTGGGCGTCAGAAGAGATATGTTTCTTATGCATGATGGGGCTCCCGCCCATTTTAGTCAAGCAGCACGTCAGCATTTAACTCAAACATATCCAAATCATTGGATAGGTCGAGGAGGACCACAGAATTGGCCCGCTCGATCCCCGGATCTCAATCCTCTCGATTTCTCTACTTGGGGCCATTTGCAGAGTTTGGTTTATCCTACTCCTGTTCGCGATGTAGAGGACTTAAGAAACCGCATCATCGATGCGTGCAGGGTATTTAGAGAGACTCCAGGAATATTTGAGCGAATACGTGGCTCAATGCGCCGACGTCTAGACGCATGTGTAATGACTGAAGGTGGACATATTGAACATTTACTATGATTTCTACATGTTTAATGTTTTGTTATTAATAAATTAGTTTTTTATTGGAAATAAATTTTTAAACCATGGGGTAAACCAAAAAAATACATTTTTAGTGTTTGTGAGAAAAATTGTAAAACAAATTTTATGTACCCACTTTAAGGGGCTGTATCTTAACAAGGGATGCTCCAATGAAGTTTCTCTATATGAAAGACCCTATCTCTTTTTCGATGAGGAATCACTCCCTGAAATATTTTACACTTATTTTGTTACACCCTGAATAGGATGAAATTTAAAGCAAACCTCTATATAATATAAGGAATGAAATTTAAAGCGTTACAACTCTGTTTGCATGTTGGCTACATTCTCTTTTTTTGGTATGGCTTTCTTAATTTCTAATATTTCCAACATATTTACTTTGTGGCCCTAGAAGATCAACAGCATTTACTGAAACATGGCTATCATTTATGATTTTGACAATGTCATTATCAATTTGTTCTTTATTGTCTTGACATATTTACACAATAACATCTCCATGCACAAGGAACGTGTTTATTTCTAAAATATTTTATTACTTTAATTATAGATTGTGTAGCTTCTGGAATTTCGAGATATTGTGCTAGTAAATTTAGCATATGGGTTAAGCATTCATACTGAATAATATCAAAGTGATTTAAAATATCCCAGCGCATTTTTCTGTTAATTTGCGGGATTGTCAGTTACAAAACTTTACACTCTTACTTGAAAATCTTCTTAAGTAATTTTAATAGGTTTTATAGTAAGATCTTTTAAATTTTCTGCGGTATGAAGATTAACGCCTGTATCTTCACAATCTATGAAAATTTATTTACCATTTGCAGTCACTATACTACAACAAATAAGTGTTTCGTATTGGACATTTTCTGACCATCCATTGACATACACACTGTAGAGTTTTTAATTTCTTCTCTGCACTCTGTTTTCACTTTTTTATACATAGTATCTAAAACACAACCACCAATTTGTTTTGCAGATGGGCCTTTGCAACCTGTGCGTAATATAGAACACATTTTTTTAAACTCAGGTGATCAGCGTGGCATAAAAATATCGTCCTATTTGCATGTTAATGTTAATTGAATATTTATAAGACGTTGCAATAATATGAGTCACTAACAGATAACATTTTTTGTTTTTTTTGCAGATGGTAAGAAAATGCAATCATCTGAAATAAAATGAACCAGTTTATATTTTTAGGAATAATCTGAGAAACATTTATCTTATAAATCTATTAAACCTAATATTTGTTTTAATTGCCTTCTTTACTTGTGGACACTATTGGTTTTATATTTTGTATAGTATTGTCTGTGATTTCCGCAGTACTGCCCTTACTACAACTTAGTACGTGTTTTTCCTTTTGAGATGCTATACCTACCTCGCATTTCTCTTTTGCGCACTTTGCATCTTGCCCAATTGCCAGTATTTTAGATCTAATGCAGTACAATTTAGCCTTTATTCTTTGGCATTTTATTTTTTTGTTATTAATATTACTGCTATATTAACACAATCTAACCAAACACAACGAAATGACGATTCCTCGGATATTAGGTTACAAGACGAAATAATGGGAATCCTCGAAAATACTTCAATCGATCAAAACTATGATAGGCTATCGTTTTATACATCACGATTGTTCATTGTTAGGAAGTATGAGTACGTAGGTTTTCTGTAAATATTTAATTTTAAATTATTATTGTTTTTAGTAATTGTTAAGTCTAAAAAACTTAATTTTGCCTCTTTTTCTACAGTAAAATATTTATGTAACGTTCTAACCCAATGCTGTATTTGTTTGATGCATTTATTATTGGTATTAAATATTAATATTTAAAAATTAAAATTTTTCGTAAACAAACTTGAAAATTTCAATTAAAAAGACTTAACAAGCTTCCCATTTATTGTATTATTATATTATTTTTGTGAATTTTACCAATATGGATAGCTGTAAACTTAGTATTACATATTGTATAATGTAATCAAAGGCTACACATTAACTATATTGGAAATAGAGAAATAAATAAAGCCATACAAAGAAAATAGAGTGTAACTAACACGCTAACAGACTTTACAGACACGCATTCACTAATAATAGATAATGATAAAAATTCAGCTAACACTGCCATATACCGTATGGAACTGAGGTGAGAGAACGGCGGAGAGGTAAACGATACCCCACCAAGTACACTAGATAAGAGAGAAGGATCGGTTATAGCACCAGGCGCCAGGCGCGTCTGTGCCCAGTTTGATCAGATACGTCTACGATAGATGTGCAGAGTAATTATACGTAGAACATCGATTGTAATGGCAAAGTATAGACAACCAGGAAAAAATTATTTAGCTCATATATTTATTCTTTATCATACCATAGAATTGCGTTTTTATTTTGTTACGTTAGCAAACTTTAATTTTTTTCGATGTAGCGGTTGTGCATCAGTACTTTCACCTGAAATACATATTACAGGCTTATGCAATTTACTAATAGGTAAACATAATTTTTTCTTTTCTTCGATGGAATTTTGCGTCCCTTTTCTCAGAATATTTTTAATTTTCTCTTCAAGTGCAGCATTTTATTTAGTTACGTTAGCATAGTTTTAATTTTTTTTATTTGTTTATATTTTCCTTGATGTAGCGTTTGTAAATCACCGGAATTTAATTATGTATGCAATCACAGGTTTGTGCTATTTATGAATACACAGATTTTTATATCATTTTGGTGGAATTATGCGTTTGTTTTCTCTGAATATTTTTTATTGTACAGTATTTGTGCATTTTTATCATTATTATCTGCGGTGCAAGACCTTTCATTTTTGAAATACGTTGCGTATACACATACGCAATATGTATGTGTATACCACACCTACTCCTGACGTATGATTGGTTATCCAATCGGACGTCTGTGTATACCACACCTGGATAAGCAATTATACGTCAGGAGTAGGTATGGTACCTACTCCTGACGTATCATTGCTTATCCAATCATACCTATGTGTATACCACACCTACTCTTGACGTATCATGGCTTAACCAATCAGACGTGTGTGTATATCACACCTACATCTGACCTATCCTTATGCTGACCTATGCTTATCCAATCAAATGCTACACTATACATTTAATAAACACATCGGAGCAGTAAAGCGGCGGGGACGCGTCTTGCGCAGCAGTGTCGTTTTCTTACCTCGTTTACATACGGTATAAACTCCCCATTAAGACACTGATAGTCAGTATAACTTTGATAATATAAAATGGCGAAGCATACCTTAGCAATGCAAGGCAATAGAAACTAGTAAAATATATTTCTAGTGTTTTAATTTATTTATCTATAGTTATCTTAATGTATATTTAATAAAAATAAAAATGTAAATCCATCAGATGCTCTGATAGATTCGTGATCTCTAACAGAATCATGATTATTTAAAATATGTTCGAAAATTTGTAGTAATTCACTTCGTTGATTAATATCAATGATACGAGATTTATAATTCCAGCGTGTATCTGAATCACCTTGAATTCTCTGGGCGCCTATTTAATCCAAAATTCTCGTCCGTTTGGAAGATTTAGAAACAAAAAATCAGGCAACCCACTGACATTCGCAAAAAAATTCGGCACTCTTTAACCTTACTAGTAGCATCTTGCAAAATTAAATTCAGCCTATGAGCGTAACAATGTACAAAAAGTGCTTGAGGTGCAACACTTTTTATTTTTGCCTGTTAACCATTTAATTTCCCTGACATTACAGAAGCACTATCATAGATTTGATTAATTAACTTATTACTGAAATCAAAAACTTGAAGGTTTTCAGTTAACATTTTAAACAGGTCACTAGCTTTGCGTCCCTCGCTCACATTAAAAAACCCATACTTCTCCACGACTGTACCTTCCTTTACATACCTAAATATTACTGGCAATTGCGATAAGCACTGAATATCGTCAGTTTGGTCCACGTGCCATGAAAAACAATGGGGCGGGGGTTTCCTTTATTTTGGAAGAAATTGTATCGGCTGTTATGGCATTAATACTACTGATCAACCCATTTTCGACTGTCTTTGAAAGACCGCTAAATACAGAAGACTCGTCCACAAAGTGTTTAAATTTATTATCGAACTTTGATAGTAAAATCACCAGTTCTTTATCCTGGTTAAGAGAGTTTTGTGATTCATCATGACCCTTAAGTGCCTGTTCCCGAGTTGATAAATAAATTATTATATAAATTAAACGTTTTATGATACTCCTGTTTTCTTTGATAGTCTCGTTGTGCTTTAAAATGTTCTGTCGATAAGCTGAACTAAGAGAACTGTATGGTTTGATTTTGTAACTAATTAATTTTAATTATGAATAAATATGTTCTTCTATCTACTGATTATGTTTTTTTAAAGATGCACGGATATGTTTTAAATCATTATATCCTACTGAATTCATGGACTTTTTTTCAGCAAAATGTAAACAGTTCCAACAATATAATTTATTCGTTGATTTACTACCCGTTAGCCAATCATACTTGTTGTAAGGATAATTAAAAATTACTGAAAAGCCACTTCCATCAACGGGAACGTACAGACGCGTTTCGCTCTAATTGAAGCTTACCAATGTACGGTATCTTGAAGACAGACATGGCTTTTCAATTCTCGACTGTATATATATTGTGTATATATTACTGAAATTACTGAAGTGGCTTTTCAGTAATTTCTGTAATTAATTTTTAATTATCCTAACAACCAGTAAGATCGTAGTCGCGGCGAGGTGTGTTATACATGCTACTACAAACTTGGTTTGTCGGATTGTAGTTATTAATGCATCACATAAGGCGACATTGACATGTAAAAATGGGAATTAATATTCATTAATTCTCATTTGCAGTAAGTTCAGAATGTTAACTATACTTGTTGTACCAATCCGTATTGAAGCTCCTGTTGCTGCCACGATTATTAGACACTATTAAATTTTTCATATCCGGACAGGGCTTTAATTTGTAAACAAAAATTCTATCATCAAAATTCAAACTACAGAATTTATAATTCAACAAATAATACACAATGTCTTCACTGTTCATTTGTAATTTCTAATTTACTATATTGTTTAATGATACATACAGCATACAGTGCACCTCAAAAATGGAATAAATTTATTTCAACTGTAGCAAGTAGTTTTTGATAAAAAATACATACGAGTATCTTAGTTGCAAAACAAATTAATATTCGTCATTTGTTTTCGTAATGCCGCCCTTATCAATTATTGTAAATGACAATTTCCACCTATACAAGTGTCCCGTATCGTTATGTTAAAATTTTAGGAGTGTAAAGTAGACTTCATTTCAAGTAACAAAAACGCAAAACTTGTATATCCATTTTTCTTTGTTCCAAAGTTACAGATCTATGAATGTGATTGTCAGATCATGAAAAAAATGTAATCCTAAAGTCAATACAAACTGATTTTATTTCAAAAAAGTTATACGATAATACTATACGTTGCATTTTTTTAATAAGGCATTTTGAATAAAGAAAACGTGTCCACTCACTAATAAGCTGTTGTATGAACTGAAATGTAATGTAATCCTTTATTAAAAAATGCAAATCTGAACATTTGTTTATTGTATGATATTCATGGTTCAGCACTTACGAAACAAGTTCTTCTTTATCATAAATAAATAAATTGCTGACTCGTCCACTATATTCACCAAATCTAGCTCCGAGTGATTTCTTCTTATACCAAAATTTGGAAAAAATGGCTTGGTGGAAAAAGATACTACGGTACTTATGGATATGAACCGCGTTTTGATGGGCTTTCGAAAGATTAAGGGGGCTTACAAAAATTAAAAAGTCACTGGGCTAAGTGTATAGAATCGGATGGGTAATATGTTGAAAAATAAATAAATTTTTTTCTCTGAAATAAGTATTTCGTTGAAAACTCAAATCACCTTAGCATGACGTATGGTCCCAAATTTTTCCGAAAAATTTGGGACCATACAGTTTTGATAAAATTATCAATATCTAAATTTTTTCCGAAAACTTTGGTACCATACGTTATGTATAAACTACTACCTAATGCCTTTAAAACTAAAGCCAACATTAACAAATTGAAATATGTCCAAATGACGTAATGACATTTCATGAGTATTAAACTTGGTCAAAGTTTCCTTGTTATTTTCTTCCGTGTCCTTTACAATTCTTAAAATTGTGTAATTTTTTACAAATTACAGAAAATAGTATATTAAAATACAAGTTTGATAAGGCACCATTTTGTCGCATGAGTTCAGTTTAAAAAACGAGCTGATAGCGGCGTTGTATTCAGCTCGTAAAGGACCATAAATTTGTGTCTTGACCAAACGCTCACGGGGCGTAACTACCGTATAAGCTGGTTACTTATTTTGGTTGGTGGCAGTTATTGGGAATTTACATTAAGTGATACGCCACCATGCGGTAAATTTTGGAACTAGCGTTGGAAGTATACTTGTATTGTTTAATGGGTTCTATCGTGTGTAAAATTCTATTGTTTTCATCTTTTCCTTGGTATTTTATATTTTCGCTACTGTTTTACGACAAATTTCTCTTTCTAAACATCATCCATGGTTAGCATATTCTCTAGATTGGTATTACCTTCGAAAATAATACACCGAAAAAAATATTAGAAATAAAATGTCTACACAGTGGAAAAGATAAAAATGCTGTAAATTGCATCGATTCATGTAATTATGCGATATCGGAAGAAATAACACAGTGCTAGAGAACAATAATTCATGTTATGCGCAAATTCAGTTAGGAATGGCCATATTAAATTTAAACGAGTACTACTTCTTTATATTTGCTTCATATGACTCGAGTTACATCAATAATATCAATATTACAGTGCCTTTTGTTAAAGTATATTCATATAATTTAATTACAATTTAAGAAACAAGTATGTAAATAAAATTGTGCATGTAATATGTAAAAATAAAGATTAAAAGAAAGTTTGAAGTACTTTTCAATTTTAAAATAGCTCATGATGTGTTGGAGTTCATTAAATAATATGCAACAAAAATTTATTGAATACAAACTTATTGACAATAGCATGAAACAGTATATAATTTTATTTAGCTATTTGTTCTAAAGAATTCTTCAAATTCAAAAGAATTGAATTTCGCACTTACATCGTGTTAGCTCGAGCTATATAATAGGTTGTCAAAAAGCTTTTTCAGGTTTATTCTTACATGATTGAGTACGCTGATGAAGTAGAGCTTTAAGAAAATATGTTTCTTGATGAAGAAATTAAAATCAGCATTAAAAAAAACCTCAAACCAATTTCGAAAACACTTGTTAACACGATACGCTATATACAAAACTATAAAGGTATACCTCCATTCAACGCCATATTGGCAACGATCGTGGCGCTACCATCGGTAATGTTAATTCCCAATATTGAAATTCAGGTTCTTTCTGAGTATTTTATTTCTTTAACAAAAAATCATTTAAACCTATTTATTAAGATAAATCTCGCAAATGTAACACTTAATGTTAACTTAAATCTTAAATTCTTTACTGTTATATGAGACCGTATGTTTCTTGTTGTTAATATGATACTGTTTGATACGAACGTTATGAAAAATTGATTGAGTTGATACTGTCCTATTTTCTACTGTTTTACATGTAGGTAAAAATATACCACTACAATATATGATTGTTTCAGCCTTTAAAAAGTGAAATTCATTAAAATTTGTTTTATTTTATCCTGATAATAGATATACCACTACCCCTACAAACTATTACATAATTAAATGTGTGTAACATTGTATTATTTGACGTTATAACGGGGAATTTTCCTGTCATATGAATTCGTGGAAATTGTACCTACGGACAACAATACCCAAGTATTCGATAGAGTCTTAAAGATCTTGCTAATAAATAAATAAATAAAATATCATTACTAACAAAGTATTAGTAGGAGTTGTAAATCTAAGTATGTAGTTCCGCATGAATTCCATTGTCCAGTAATTGATTTCTTATTCTATATATTTAGTTAACAATGGGTGGTCAGATTAATAGCGTCTCTTGAATGCGTTCACGAATAAGTCGAGGCAATAAACAAACGGGCAAAATTATAAACTAATAAAATTGTAAATATAAATGGTTCTTAAAAGCTAAAGAAAGTTTTACAATTTAAATATGCTAAAAGAGTATGTTATACAGTGACTTAAACTTGAAAATATCCGTTGAATATTTAGAAAATTGGAAATGTTATAATTTAATTCTTTATCCTAAATTTACTTATATCTAACATATATAAATATGTATATCGAATTTCGTTTTATGACGAAACATTATGACATGACATTATTATAACATTATGACGAAATTAAGTAGTAGAAAAAGGGAAAATGCCGATATGTAAAGTATCCCAAATTTTATTATGTATACAGACAGGTATTTGAAGCATAAAACTAAAATTCATGGTTACGTTGTATATATTTCTTTGTTCTAATTACATTATAAATTAAACTACATCTTAAAAGTAATAAAAATTTAAATATTATACGTGGATATTACTCACATAATCATCTAAATTATATTGAACAATTGGTATATCACAATTTTTAATAGCTTCTAATATTGGAACATATTTCGCATAAGTGTTATCAGCCTTTGGTAATATCTTTGGTAGGAAATGTGCTACTACGACAAATATATTGTGATCCTTTTTATCGTGAAATAGACCAGCCACAAACTGAAATAGTTCTTCTTCGTTTTCTTCAATAGAAATCATTTGCAGAAATTTGCGCAATCTTTGGCAAAAGGAGGTTATGATACTGTTATCGTAATTATTCACATAGACGTAGAATAACTTATTAATTTCAACTCCGGTTCGATATATGTTAAATTCACCTTCAAAATATGAATTGACAAGTTGTAGCAACAAAAACTCTTTTGTGAAGTTTTGTGTTTGAAATATTGAAGCCCAAGCTTGTATAAATTTCTGTAATAAATTGTGATCCTGTTTCAATTCAATTGCTAAATTAAGAAAGTGTGAAACAAAATTGATAACTTTAGATCTTTTTTGCACATTCTCTAATAAATCGGAGTTTTGTTCTTTGTAATGTATTAAATTTTTAATGTTCTCTTCAAATAAAATAGTCCGCCTTTCTTTATCTGCATGAAAAACGCATTTCCAGTAAAAATTTGTGGTTACGTCTCTGCATACAGTTTCGCGAATTGCATTTGTAAGAAATTTATTGTCTAATTGTTTAATAATAGTTCCTGGAATTGCATTCAGAAGATCGAACTTCTTCTCGTTGATCCTCGTGTCAGGATTTTGGGAGATTGCTTCATAAATGGTCTCTAAATACTCTGAAAGATAGTTGGGAGGGATTTTATCTAATTTTAATAGAAAATCATACATTTCTCTGTCGTCAGGATCAATAGCATTCAAATTATGTTTCAGCAGGGACCAAATGCGTTCGGATGGATTGTCACTAAAGAACTCGATTGTTTTTTTCATAATAATATTTCTCAACGATAAATTCTTTTCTTTTTCGCTCCATACTTTTAGTATTTCATAAAAGTTTCATAAAGAGATGTCTGCTTAAATTTAGGACGTGCTTTCGAACAGAAACTGCTGTATTAGACAGTTTTTTTAAACAGTCTGTAATACGTAATTCCGGAGTATTGTAAGTAATACTATATAAAGAAGGTAATCCAAATTTCAAATAATCTCCAACACAAAACCTTAATATTAAAGGATATGTTTCTAAAGTATCTCGTACATTAGACAAACTCTTGACAATTGTTTGTTGCACAGCTACTTTTTCTGTATTCCGTCTCAAATTTATTTGACCATCAGATGGTGGGAGTAAAGGTGTTAGTATATCTAGAAAAACTTCAGGAGCTAATATCGAAATTACTCTTATTGGTAACTTCGCATTATTGCAATGTTCATTGTGATACATATCTAAGGCGAGATTTTTTATATTCTCGATTAAGCCAGAATCACAAAATTTTCTAAACTTAAGAAGAAGTCTTTCTAACTTATATGCCTCTAAAAACCGAAATAGTTTAGACACATGTAGTTCTAATTTATCGGGTCGATGTTTAGCATACCATAGTAATAAGGTATTATCAACTAATTCAGTTGCACTCCAAAACATATCATGCATTAATTCGAAATCATATATAACTCCTATTTTGATTATACCCCAACAGTCCAAATTGTTTGGGGTCAATTGATTAAAAAATCTGCTATATGCCTGAAATGGCATCTTTCTTCGTTTAAATTGGAAGCATAAGGAACTTAGAAATCGAACGCATAATGTCTCGTATTTTTCATGTTCTATATATGTATCTATACAAAGCGCCAATTGTGCATAATATATCTGTTGACAGTATTGATCATTGATCTGTAGAAATAAGAATGTTTTATCATCTGCTACATCTTGTACCTGATCCTTAATAACCTCATAAATCGATTTATTACTTTTAATTAAATAGCAAATATATCTTTCATAGAAAACCGATGACATGAAGTAATTTGAATTGGAAATTTCTAGAATCTTATTTATGTCACTTATATGTTGCCAATGTTCATCACTCTAACTTATCAGATTTGGCCAACGTAATATTTGACTTAAGAATGTATTTAAAAAATTGATATCATTTTTGTGCCTGTTCAGGCAGTAGCATAAAATATCCAAAAGGGCGGATTCATCCTTATTCGCTTCGCATGTTTGATATAAATATATTGCGTACTGACTTCTTGTATTTGCATCTGAACTGTGTTGGAGGTGTTTTTTAAATATAGGCAGTGTTACTGCAGGTTCATATAGATAAACGAATTTTTCATCTTCTTTTACCTTAAAAATAAAAAAAAATCATGTTATTTAAAGAAATTATACTTTTTGTAATCTTTTCATTAAATAATTAAAAAAAATAAATGGTGTGATAAAGACTGAATAGTAATTTTGGTGTCACAGCCGATTAGCGTGCGGAGGAATATAAAAATAGTATCCATGAATATAAAAAGAGTATCGATGAATATAAAAATCTACTCAGAATATTTATGTAATTATATAGATTGGCAGTTTTAAATTTTCTGCACTCGAATGGTATTCCTTTTTAATTCCTAATAAGATTTCGTTGCGTTCTAAACATGTGCTGATTAACACTGAATATAAAGTTATTTTATTAGACACAAATTCGAAATCCGAAACACTTATGTTCATGGAGACGGAGAGAAAATAAGGAAGAAGATCGGGAACTTTCTTTCTGTCCTAATCGAACTGGGACCCGAAGAATATTATTACTTAATTAATATCGTTTGGATTAATTATAGTTCGGCAAGTAGGAACTATTGATGTTATCAATAAGGTAGATATAAATACGTTAATGTATATCAATATGATTTCATTTGCCACTAGTACCTTTTCAAGATTTATACTTCCCACTTGAGTATAGTAGTCTAGAGTAAATATTACAAAGATAATTATACAATATATACTTATAAATACGAAGCAGATTGAATTGTATAACAGAAAACTATCATATAAGTTGTCATTTATTAATAAAATATACCTCTATGGATTAGATAAGGAAGCCTTAGTTAAAGATAATATTGTCAACGCAGAAAGCCTTCAGTAAAATATCTTCGTTGCGGCAAATCGTACTTGAGGACAGCTTATGCGAGAAAATTAGCCTTAGATTCATATAGATGGAGCAAATTTCGAGCATATTTTATAAGTAGAGCAGACGCATAAGGCCAAAATTACGATGGACCATATAAATAATCATCGTCAAATACAACACGCGGTTATTGAATAGCACTATTCATTTGGTTAACCCCACATCTGTTTTCTATCGTTGAATTGTGACGCAATTACTTCGATATAACATTTAAATTCCTTTCTACATTGGCGTAGATGGAAGTGTGAGTGTTTATAATTTATTTTATTTATTAGTTTATATTTCGGAAGATAAATAAAGTATGGTGAGTTAGTTTCTTTTTTTTAATTGTTTTAGCTGTTAATTAAATACTTCGTAATTTTTGGAATATATCCTGTTTAATATCGTTTCATCGAATCTACATCTCCAAATTATTTTGACGTAAGTGCCCAGTGAATTTCGTTAAGTTTCAATAACTTACGCATACATTTTTAATTTTCATTTATTTAGATCTAGAACATTGTTACTTTTTCAAATATGATATGCAACAACGTCGAGAATGACATCGTGAAACAATGGCGAGTTGGATTAAGGGTCATACTGATTGTATGTCCAGTGATTCCGAAATTTATTGCAAAGTCCCTAAAATATCGTTAAAAAATTCCAAGAAATCGCACGTAAAACGTCACTTAGAATCGCAAACACATACACAGATATTAGACCCTTTGCAATCTAACAATTTTAACAAAGAACGCTGAAACTTTTATGGCGGCAAATATTCCATTAAATAAACTTAACAACCTCACCTTCAAAACATTTCTCCACAAATATACTGGTTGAAATGTTTCTGATGAACCCACCCTACACAAATATTATGTTTCTAACTGCAGCACGAACGCAGTGGAATGCATTAGAAGCCATCTTTCAAATCAGTACCTATGGATAAGTGCCGACGAAACTGTCGTGCACTTATCCATACGTACTGATTAGGACGCTGTGTGGTAAATGTTGTAGCTGATGTACTACATCCAACTATTCCATACAATGCATATGTTAAAACAACAAAAGTTATAATTACAGTTGATGCGGAAACAGTAGCTAGACCATTTACGAGAATATGTACCAAATGCTTCATTCGGACGACAGGTACAAAGAAAAAATACTTTTATTTGTCAGTGACAGTGCTGCATATATGTTAGAAACAGGCAGACTATTAAAGTAAGCATATCCTAATATGCTGCATATTACTTGTGTTACTCTCCACAGAATTTGTGAATATATCACAGACACCTTTTCGGAAGTTGATAGACTTATATCCGCTTTTAAAAAAGTTTTCAGAAAAGCACCAGTGAGTAGCACTTTACAGGGAAAAACTTCCATCCGTGTCACTGCCTCCCTCTCCAGTAATAACTAGATGGGGAACATGGTTGGAAGCTTCTAGTTTTTATGCAGAGAATTTCGATAGTTTACAAAATTTCGTTACATGTTTAAATGACGATGCTCGAAGTATTTCTGAGTGCAAGAAACTAATACAAATTCCAAATTTAAAAAATCAGTTGTGCTTTCTTCAGGAATACTTTGGAAATTTGCCAAAACTAATGACTTCTTTTGAAATCAAAATCTCAAATTAAATTAACCACAATTAATAATTTGAAAAATATTCCAAGTGACTTCGGATGTGGCCTTCGGCAAAAGTTAGACGCAGTTTTTAATAGAAATCCAGATTTAATAACATTGCGGTAATTGTGTATGGGACCAATGCCTCAAAATACGCTGAAATAAAAGAATATTTTCAGTATGCACCTATAACCAGTAGCGATGTAGAAAGGACGTTTTCTATCTACAAGGATGTATTTCATTCAAAGAGAACAAATTTTACAGATGAGAACCTTGAGAAAGTATTGCTAGTTAATATTAATACTCCTTTACTCAACTCGAATTACAAAATGAACAAATAAAAATTAATGTATTTCGTATTTTATAGATCACCACCCGTTTGTTTTCCAATTATATAAATAAAATTAAAAACTTTTAAAAAATACAAGTTTTCGATAGTATACCCGTGATGAGTCATCTGCTTCTCGTGTTCAGTCCCTATTTATAAGGTTACCTATTTTGACAAACCAAATTTCTCAAATATAAAGATAAATTAGTTTTTAAAAATTCATTTAGCATTTAGCTCAGTAATTTTACTAGTATGAATATTATCTTTTTCAGTTGTGAAAGCACTATCGAACTTTGGTGTTTATAGCAATAGCTCTAAAACTTCAGAGTAAAATTCTGTAACTAAACCTTAGCAAATAAAATATTTAGGAAAACAGATGAACAAAGACTACGAAGCAAGTACATTGAGATATCATTTTGGATAAACGATCACAATAATTTTTCAAGTTAATCGTACTTTACTTTTGATGAAGTCTTTGCCAGTTTACTTCTATGTCAAGCTCCTTAATCATGTGTTTTTGTGTTAAATGGAACAATAAAAAAATCTTTATCAAACAAAACTAAAGTTTTAAGAGATCCTCTGAAGATTGGAACTCGATAAACATCAACAGTTTCCAATTTTTTCTATCTTTTCTACTTTTTGAAGCTTGTAATATAGGCCTCTGTAGTATTTGTATTATTATATTTTGTGGTTAGGGGCTTTTCTTGTTTCAAATTTCAAGCCTCTATCTATTTCGGAATTCAACATTTCAAAGTACCAAATAAAACATTAATTACACGACTCTACAAAAAAAATTTCGCTCTTTGTCCTAAAGTTTATTTTATGATTTTTCGGTTAATTATGCACAAAAACGAAAAGAAAATAGCTTTTTTTGGTATAAAGTTTGCTTTTGTGATAGTTATAGTAATAATACTCATTTTTGATTTTTTTTATAAATTTTAACCGCGCGATCAGAGTGGGGTTTTTACTTTCACATAGTGCCGCTAGATGGCACTCGAGTGATAAACAACGATCAGGTGTTTTGTACAAGTCTAGAAAAACTTAAAATGTCGTCGCGAAAGTGTAAATATGATGCTGATGCACTTTGTTACATATGTGGTCAATTTATTAAAGTTCGAGACGTAAAATACGAACTAAAGACATCTGACGTTCTCTGTGAAGCCTACGAAGCATATTTGACTGTCCTGTTCGGTATCAAGACAAGCCATGGGCTCCACATGTTGCTTGTAGTTATTGTGAAAGATGTTTGGAAGGTAAGTAATTTTTAATTAAGCGGTGAATCAAGTATAATAGACATATTAATTTTTATTTCTACATTTTAGGTTGGTATCGAGGTGAGAAGAGGTCCATGAAATTTGCAATACCAAGGATCTGGCGACAACCAAAACACCACGTCAATGACTGCTACTTTTGCATTGTGAATCCGAGTAAAAGACGTAGAGGTAAAAATGCAAAACCTGTCGAATATCCTGACCTTGAATCTTCTTTTGCTTGAATTGCACACGACCTGACACGACCAGAACCTGAGCCACGGAAAAAATTATCGCAGAAAAGTAGCTCATCTCTTAGTTCTAATAAAAGTAATTCCGATAAGGAGTTTTCACTTACACCAGAACAACCAAAACACCATCTTATTACTACAGAAGATTTTAACGACTTGATAACAGATTTAAATTTGCCAAAAAATAAAGCAGAGCTTTTAGGCTCTCGCTTAAAACAGTGTAATTTGCTTGATGATGTTAATACAATGAAAACATGATGGGAGACTATATTTGGGGTTTATTGAGAGAAAGTACTTATGAACATAAAAGAAAAAGTAAAAGCGTGCACTTTTAAATTATTTTCCACTTTTTTGTAAGTTATTTTGATAGTAAAACTTAATAAAAATAATAAACATATTTATTTGAATGGTTTCATCTTCAATTAAAAATTAAACCACAGATTTTGAAAAATATCGTTCAATCGGTCTCCTAAATACAAAAGCAAACTTTTCAATGTCATATATTTTTTTTCGTCTAATTACGACCTAAAATATCGAAATTTTATGCTTTAAAGTCAAAGTCAAATTTTGAGTTGATCCGTGTTATTTACAAGTAGAACTGTAATATTAATACATTTTGTTTACTCACCTTAATATCCAAAATGATCTTTCTTTCTTCCATTGGTGTAACTTTCAATAAATTTTCTGTGAAATAATTCGGATACTCCCTTAATTCCTTGTTATATTTTTGTTTAAAAGTTGAAGCGATTAATTTATATTGTTGAGACGACGATTCTCTTCGCACTAATTTCAATATTGTATCAGCAACATAAGTTTTCATAAATTTATCATGAGTTTCTGGATAATGACTAATTGTAAACTCTTCTAATTTCTTCTCACTTTTAATCGTTTTAACTAATTCTGAAGGATGGAACATCTCCAAAGCAGCTTGTGTATTCTGCATAAAATCTTTGTATGTTTTAATCATATTAGAGGTCATGTGTCTGCCAAATTTAATTTTCAAGTTATATTTTTCATGTAATTTCCAATAAATATTGGAATCTGTTCTAGCCACATACTTTATTATATTTAAATAATCTTTTATGAAATTATCGTTTTCATATTTATCTTTCATTACTTCGAAATAAAATTCCATAAATTGTTTGTCTTTCTTCACTATACTTTTTAAATGTGTTTGAGATAATCTTAAATAGTATTTTTTTATAGTAGCTTTAATTAAATCCATAGAACAACCAGGCAATATTTGCGTAGCTATTTTTAATCCATATTTTTCTTCCAATGCAACAAAGTATTCATCTAACAATTTCTCGTTTTTTATATTCTTTCTAATACCATTTAAAATTTGCAATTTTAGTGAATAAGATAAATATGGTAAAATATTGTTAATTAGGTCTTCAGCGTGGATTTGTGAAAATATTTCTTGAAATAGTCGCCACTTTATTAATAATTTTCTTATAAATAGACGATTGCTAGTTTTTAATTCATATAAAAGTATATCATTCATTTTAAATTTCATCATAATTTCTATTTTGAAGATTTCTTGTAAGGGTGTTTTTGCTGTAATCGATTGCACAAAATTGGGTAATTCATCATCGTGCTTTAATGACACCAAAAATTTGTTGAAATTTTTCCATTTTTCGTTAATATTATATCCATTTATTGAATCAAACGACAATAGAAGATCTTCTTTACAGCTCATGATTACTTCAACTCCTAGAATTAAATTCTTAAATATTATAATAGAAGAAAATGAAATGCGGTAGTTATTTAACTTATTCAAAATCTAAATATTATTATTAATATAATTATTTCATATTTAAAATAAAATGCAATTTTAAATCTTATAAATGATGTTGACAGTATGGCAACTGAAAACTGTAGTAGCAAAAAGCAATTAACATTTTAATTAATCTTCTTATTTAAAATTACCATCACGATAAAATGAACTGCTCTTAAATAGTAAATGATTTTTTGTTCGACTGTAATTTTATGACATCGTTTAGCATTAATAAAGTGTCACTTTATTTCACATGTACGATAATAGTTATTTATGGGCTTCGGATAATTATGTATTTGCATAAGTACATGTTTTAATTGTCAGGTATAAGCATATATTTTGAACATTTTCATTATACAGTAACCGCTTGTTGAAGTAAATACTCAGTACTAAGTACTAAGTACTAGTAAATACCAGTAAATATTCAGTGAACAACTCGTTTACATGAACAACTAGAATTTTATACTAAATCTTGAAAGAGTGAACACATTTAATTTAGTGAACAGGGTAAATTCCCAGCTTATGCATCATTTTACTGACTTGCTTTGTGAAACGCAGCATAATTTCCAAGAACAGCAATTTTATTTTAGACATTTTTAGATCTGTTGAAGTTGCAAGTGTACTGTGCTGGAGTGCTTCTGTGTTTACCATTAAAATCAAGCGGAAAGTGCTAAGTTTGTCCGAAAAATGTGAAATTTTAAAAGGTCTGGCAAAACGAATTTCTCTAAAAATTGCGCGATGTCAAATCCACCGTATGTGCAATCAAAAATAAAAAACGTTACATTTTAAAAGTCACGTCAAAGCGTAGTGAACTACAGAAAAGAAAAACTTTGAAATCGTCTAAGATGCCATTAATGGAAAAAAAATATATTCATGGTTTTGTAGACAAAGACTTAAAAATGTTCCTGTTTCGATTGAACTTTTACAAACAAAAGCTGAAGCTATGAATGAAACTTTCAATGAAAATCCAAATTTTAATGCTAGTTACGCATGAAGTCAAAGATTTAATCGAAGATTTGGAATAAGATATTTCCAAATTTCGGGAGAAAAGTTATCAGCTGTTCCAGAGCATGTTGATCCATTCAAGAATTATTTTCGAGAGAAAATACAGGAGCTATAATTAACACATGATCAATTATACAATGCCGATGAAACAGGTTTGATTTGAAAATTACTTCCAAAAAGGATCTTGGTTACGTCTGAAGAAAGATCGGCCCCTGGTTGAAAAATGGAAAAAAGTAGTCACTTCTCTTGCGTGCACCCATGCAACTGGTGAAAATAAAATCAAACCGTGTGTGATTGGACGTGCCAAAAATCCAAGATATTTTAAGAACTTTTCACTACCTGCGGAATACGCAAATTCGAAAAATGCTTGATGACGTCGGGCATATTGGAAAATTGATTTCATCATTCATTTGTCCGGCAGATTCAAAGATTTTTAAAACGAAAGAGATTACCACAAAAAGGCCTTTTACTTTTAGACAACGCTCCAAGTCATCCACCAGTAGAAAACTTGGTTTCTAATGATAGACGAATTCTTACTGTCTACATGCCCCCGAATGTAACAGCTTTAATATAGCACATGGACCAGAAGAAGCCTTTTATCCAAAATAGTTGGGTCTGATAGCAATGATATTTCAGCTGTCATTAAAAATTTGAGTCTAAAAGATGCTGTTACACGTCTTGCATTAGCATGAAAGAATGTGAAAGAAATAATTGTTAAGTGTTGGAGAAATATTTTATTAAATTCTCTTTGATTCAGAAGAGGATGTACCACTAGCTGTTCTACAAGAAAAATACAAAAACAGCTAGGAAGTGACAATTCAAAGAAACTGTAGCATTACTACAGGAAATGAACGGAGACATAACATGCAGCCGTGAAGATATAGAAATCTGAATGCTATAGAAGAACTTGAAGAGGATGTAATTGAAATTGAAGACGTGGAAGAAATAAGGGATGATGAGCCAATTCCAAATAACATCCTCACCAAGGACTTAATATAGTGAGTGCTTGGGCAGAACAAACATGCTAATTCTGAAGATCTTCTGACATTGCGAAGAATAAAAGAAATCGCAGTTCGAAGATGCTTAAACGACAAGAAGATTCAAACAAAATTAACTAGTTACTTTTTCAAACAAAACTAACTTCCTTAAATCATTACCTATTCATGTATGTGTGTAGTATACAGATTGACTGAAGTAACGGTGGAAATTGCGAAGGGTATTACACACACTAGTACACGAATATTTACACGTACATGACTCTAATGCCCGTAAGCGCAGTTTAGTTACAATAGTGGGGATACATTCGTCAGGATTTAATATGTGTTTAGTACGGCAGAATGAAAGTAAAGATTTTCCTTAAGGAATTGCAGCCGCTATTATAATAATTGATGTATGTATGTGTTAATATTGAGCTGAAACAAAACTCTTTAAAAATTGTAACTAAAATAAAATCATTAATGAAAACTAAATAAAATTCTTATAAAAAAAACGAAACAAAATTCTAAATGAAACGTACTAAATTTATTTTAGTTTTTCGCGAGTTTGCTCAGACTCATGCATCGGGATGTGAACAACGAATGTCATCCTCGCACTCCACATACCCCACTACATGAGTGAAAGCCATCCCTATCAGTATTCTTGAAAATTGTTATACCTACATACATATACATATATGTATATGTGTGTGAATTTGAAACTAAATACTACGCCAATCTGTATATTTTTCATTTATAAGTTCTTTTTGATATTATTGAATATATAAATAAACGATTTAAACTGCACATTCGATTGAGTGTACATTTCGCATCAGTGAACAGGTAAGGTTTTAATTTGTTCGCATAATCGAGCGGCTACTGTAAATGCATATTTTACATTTTTTCAGCAAAGTATTATTTTAACAGTCTATGATAGGGGTATGACTTTTTTGTAACATATATTGTGCATGGCCGTACATGATGAGAAATGGCAAAAATATAATAATTGCGTTTTTAGTTTTTCATTTTATTAAAAAAACATCCCGCACCGACCAAGATGAAAAATTGTGGATTTTACACTGGATGAAGAATACAACTCAATTGAAAAGGCCTAACATTTTTTGTTATGTAAAAATATGCTGTTTATTTAAGCGTTCTGTTTTAGTTTTTTATTTTCAAAACAAACTAAAAATCACAAAAATAGCTTGCAAAAAGTTTTATTTTTTAATTTTTTCATTAGATGCAATAAATTTTAAGTTTAAAGTGCGTTCAGTTTTACAATAATTAAAGATTTCTTGTGTTACTTTAATGGCTCGTTCTGCACAAATATTGGTTCGTTTTAAATTTCTAATAGCGGAATCTTCCTCCACCCAGTGTTTAAGAAAACATTTATGAGCATTTTTGAAGGGCTTTACAGATGTTTTCAAATTTTCAAAGTTATTGTGGCGAAAACGTTGATCTGAAAACCAGATATCGTACCATGCGCTGCATATAAATTTACAAATTGGTAAAAGTTCTGTCCTGTGTTCGGGTTTGAGTATAAAAGTTAAAAGTGCCAGTATGGCTCTGGAATTCCAGCGGGCATTACTGAGTGATGGTAATACACGGAATTTGATAAATGGAAACAAGTTATTTTTCTCAAAATATTTGAATGCTTGTCCCAATTCGTACAAATACTGCATGTCATCACGCCACTTGATATTGTGTATTTCCAATATTATATCGCTTTGTTTGAAGTTTTGTTTAAGATTTTCGTACTTTGTTATCAATTCTGTAAAAATATCATACGAAATATTTGGTGATGTAGATTTTTCAACAAGCATTTCATTCATGACATGCTTTAAAATCAAATCTAACACATGGTGTTGACAACCAATATATTGCGGAGGTGAAAAGGATTTTTCCTGAAACGACGTCTTCAGTAAATGAACAATTCCTTTTTTTTCCCTGTATTGACATTTGTAGTATCACAAATAATCATTTTAATGGAATTCCATAGTTGAAATTTGTTTAAAATGTTTTTGATGCCTGCAATATAATATTATAGTAAGCTATCTAGTTATTTATAACTTTTAATTTAATTAGCACCTTCAAATATTGTCAAACTTTTTCCATTATTAAGCTCCATGACCGCCAACCTGACTTCTTCAAGCTCGTTTGTCAACACCACTACCTGAACTTCTTTTTTACCATATTTCTTCCCATCAAAATGCATACACCATTTTTCTTCTTTTAATGTAGCCATATACTTTTCTTCCAAACGTTCTGCTGCTTTTATTGAGGCCTTATAAATACCAGATTGTGAGGGTGTTGGAATATCAATACCCGATTTCACCAATTCCTTACATATTTTTGCTGCATTTTTTGTGCTCACGTTGGAAGTCTGAACAATTTTCACTGCCGCCTTAGTTGAACAGGCCACGTTTTTAACACTTGGTTCAAATTTATCATCGTCTGATGATGCATAGAATTCTGTGTTTTCTTCCGATGATGCGTATAATTCTGTGTCTTCTTCTGATGATGCGTATAATTCTGTGTCTTCTTCTAGGGACATAATTGTTCTGTCAGATACATTTATGTCTGAGACCAAGGCGGTCGTGACTTTTCTTTTTAATATAGCAGCTTTTGATGGATGAATATTAATTTCCTTTGCTGTTGTGTATCCAACATCTCCTTTCGTGCTTGTTTGAACTGCGTACAACTTTTTATCTTCCATGCTTAGCCAAATGCCTTGTGGATCTGTTACATCAAATAATTCTCCAAACACTATTGTTGGGTTTCTATTTGGTCGCTTTAAATATTTACAGAAACGATCTAAAAGCTTTTCTACTTTTCTTTTTATTGAAGATTCAAGTATACATGGAAAATTTAATTTCGACCATAAATCAAGCAATTCCTTGGCTATAATCTGACACCTTATTTTTCTATTTTTTTCGGTTTTTGCCAATGCGTTGTACCGTCCTATTATCACCATCTGCTTTTGTATTCTGCACATTTCATTTAAATTTTTATCTATGTTAATTATTTCTCGTCTTTTAGTTGTACTTTTTTCAAAATGAGTCAAATTGTTTTTCCATACCGCCGAATTTTTCAAAACAGCACTTGCACTTTTTCGAGAACTCATTACTTTGATTGAATATATAAATATTTCTTAATAAATATAACCACACTTGTAGAAAGCACGCACCAAACTATGAGCTCAAACCAATAGTAGACAGCATCAGTTTGTTTACATTCGATTTCGGGGATTTACCGTACTTTGCAGTCACACAGCAACACAAAATACAAAACAAATCAGAGAACGTAAGCGAGAACGTACGCTTGTCTTTGAGAATTTACATGTAAACTTTCTACATGGACGGTGCGGGACTTTTTTCCAACAAAATGAAAAACTAAAAACGCAGTTATTATTTTTTTGGCTTTTTTCATCATGTATGGCCATGCAAATTTTTTTTTGTTAAAAAAATTGAAAAAGTCATACCCCTAGTCTATGAATTCACATAAATATTTAATGTTCTTGTCGGTATAATTACACTTTTGTGATTTCTGTTGTTTGTATGTCCATCGATTAGTATTTCTTAAAACTTTTTAGCATTAATAGTGATTTCACAACATGTACTTGCAAAAAAAACAGTCATTATCTGAACATTCGCTATAGTGTCTCACAATCTGATTTAAAGTGAAACTTAATTCTCTAGATATATTTCAACTTGCATATTACCTAAATTTCCCAATAGACATATAGTTGCAAACCAATGAGTTTGATAACTATTAAACCTAAAATATAGCGTCTTTTTAACTCGGAAAAATATTTAATTCTAAATAATTGCAGCCGAATAGCTAAGGAGTATTAATTCGGAAAAAAAGTATATGTTTTAATAAGATAATAATTTATAGGATTGTTTGAGCCTTTACTTGATGAAATTCCATTATAACTTATAACTATTGTCGGGATAAAATGAAACAAATTTTAATGAATTTCACTATTTTTAACTTTAGTTTCATTCACACAGGAGCTTCATCAGACATATAACTAATTTATGAACATAACATTTCTTTACATAAATATACCGTAACAAACACATGTTTTGGATAGTTAGAAAGGATGGGTAGTCTTTATTACTTAATGTCGATGAATGAAAATTTTCATATAAATGTTGAATTACGGTTTATACAATACAGTTTATAAAGTGATAATACTAAGGATCTACATTATGTTAGAGAGAGGTAGAGCTGCACTTTGGAAGAAATACAATACATAACAGTCTGAATGGTCAGATAAATAAATTAAGTAAAGGCGAATTATTAATTTCTAATTAATCATTGAGGATATTATCGGTTTTCTTTAATTTATTAATTTCAAGTGACTCTAATCAATTAAGTTTTTGTCCTTATTCTATATGTGTAATATTTTCAATTTTTTGCTAAAGTTATGGTTTGCTAAATTAATATGAGACGCATATGAAGAGTTACTTTTGTTATTTCTAAAGGAAGACAAATGATGCGTTTTTCAAACGATCTACCTGTCTGTCCAATATACGTCATGGGGCAACTACCGCAAGTTAACTTTCTGACTTTTTATTGTTATTTGTTGAATCCTCGTTGTTATTTATAAATTTTGATAAATTGTTGCTAGTTCTATAGTCTGTATGTCTAATTTTCTTAAATATTTACTAATTTTTATGCTTTCAACATTCAACATTACGTATAGTATATAGTTGAATGTTCGTATATCTGCTTTTACTGAATGTGCGGGCTTAGGTTGCTACAGATCTGTAATTTGTGTTGTCTATACATAAGCAAGATATCTTATCTTGAAGATATCATAAAGTACAAACAAATTCAAAATAATAATAATTCACGCTTTAGCGTCCCCCATCAGCTTGATGCCAATTGCAGAGGACAGGCTACGAGTTATTATTACGCCCGCACCCGTGGAGCATATTAAGATGTTAGCTATAGGTATTCACCTCAACTGAGAAGAAAACCACGAAAACCTTTTCGGACAGCTCAGTCTCGGATTCGATTCCGGGACCTCTGTCCCTGTAAATTTAAAAATAATGCAGATGTATAGTAATAAACAAATTCTATTTAAAGCAAAATATAAATTATAAAATAGAAACACTTCTGAAAATAAAATAACTCTTGTCAAGAAACCATAAAATTCTTTTAATGAAAAGTAATTGAATAACAATTCCGAATAATGTTATTAGAAGAGCTGTTCAAAACAATCACCTAGTTGAAATGCGTAATATTCTAATCTGTCGACAAAATTTATGCGAACTTTCGACAATGAGGTAATTTGTTTCGCGGGCAATGTTAAATATTCACAATTAAATCAGCGGTAGTGCGAGCTCTGTTGTTCCAAAAACCGTAAATGGACGATTTTACATAACATCACAAGAAAAAATTGTTTGGGGCTAAATCAGGTGACCTAGGCAAGCGAATTGCATTCCAACCAGTTATCAATCCGGTATCAAATTAAATAGTATCGCACAATTGCAGCATTATGAGCAGGGCATCCAAACGTAATTTATGGAAATATCTGGTAAATGTGACTCTACGACAGATTCACTTCACTCGACAGCCAGTGCGAAACTAGCGCTGGTCGCATTGAAGCCACACATATGTTTAGCAGCTGGCGCTAGCACTGGGTGTGGCCTCCTGGTGCCTCTTTATTTCCTAATATTACCGATTACTATAAGTAATTATAGGATGCTCGCTCATACGGTATATACGAGCCTCGTCCAGGATCAGTTGGCCCACTCGCTAAAATTTCAGTTAAACAGATATAGGTCATTAAAATTTATAGAAATTGTTTTTAGTCCGTACTACAATTAATTGAACATTTCAACACAACTTAAAAATAAATAATTTTGAAAACAAAAACGATATTGAAAAGAAACTACAAAAATAATTTTTATCTGAATTAAATTGTAAAAATCACCACTGCGTATCATCTCCTTTATTTTTAATTACGGCCTCAATTTTTCTTGTCATCGTGTCAACTAAGCCTTGACAATCTTGAGATGTAAATTCATCCCAAATTCCTTGCATTTTTTTTTAAATTCTGGGGGTGTTGTTGCGGGACTGGCACGCAACCGTTTGTTCGTATTATGTTTCTATTGGTGACAAATCAGGACTACTGAGCACCCACTCTAAGAGTGGAATATTATTGTCTGAGAATCATTCGAAAGCTCTTTTGATGTATGACAACTTCTGCCGTGTCAACAAAGTGTAGTTTTCCGACACCTTTTACGGATATTGAGCCCCATATCATAATAGTAGTTGGAAATTTTACCTTCCTTTTTAGGTATTCTGGATGATACGTTTCGTGTTTCTGTCGAATGACTCTGCTTCGACTATCACCCACAGAAACTTCGTATCGAGATTCATCACTCCAGGGAATTCGATTCCACTGCTTAGGAAGCCAATGTTTATGTTCTTTAGCCAATTTCAATATTTTTTTTTGTTTTGCTGTCAGTGCCTAACGGTTTTTCTTTGGCCTAAAGAAATAAATACTTTTTTGTAAATTTTTCACTCGTAGAATAACAAAATAGACCTTGTATGAACCAAATCCCAAATTTTTAGCTTCTCTATGGTATGTCAATCATGAAACATGTTTTCCAATTGCTTTACTTCATAATATGCTGAGATGTCCGTAGTTAACACGTCTATTTCCCCGAATTATTCTTTGTAACGCTCTTCTGTCAATGTCTGTGATTTTAGATTTTCTTATATATCAAGCCTTTGGTGCAACTGAATTATTTGTTTTGTACAAACGCACTATGTTTCTTACAATATATCGTGATAAAGATAATAATTCGCCTATTTCTGCGTTTGATTTGCCACTTTTAGATAACCTACCTACAAGTAGATCGAAGTTTTTCGTCAATTAGCTAGCCTCTACCCATATTAATTCTTAAATTCACTTTTAATGCTTTTGACAACCTAAAAATATATTATATTTTATATTCCTTGAAAAAGGCATCATTTGCCAAAACGTGTAGTATTGTTTTAAATATATACATTTTGAAGTAAAACCAGAACTTAAATCGCCAACAAATTGAATTTACCATATATATATATATATATATATATATATATATATATATATATATATATATATATATATATATATGGTAAACCTAATCAGTAGGCGATTAAAGGTCTGTACATTACTTCAAAATATATGTATTTAAAAAACTCTACATGTTTCGGCTGTATACGCCTTTTTCAAGAGAATACAAAATATGAATATTTTGTATTCTCTTGAAAAAGGCGTATACAGCCGAAACATGTAGAGTTTTTTAAATACATATATTTTGAAGTAATGTACAGACCTTTAATCGCCTACTGATTAGGTTTACCATATCATACCAAGGTCACGAAGTTATTATATATATATATATATACTGTAACATGTGGGGCCTTAAGCCCTAAGGCAGAATCGCCTTACGTCTGGATCGTCCAAGTAATGTGCGCTTACGTCTTTAAGCGACTAGCAGTGATCGCCATGTAAGCTCTGTGTGGCTGGAGGATCGCTATGTAATGTCCTATGTGCCTGGAGGATCGGCATGTAATGTGGGCCGTTTGGGCGGCCACATTGTGGTGCAGGTTCGAGGCGGAGCGGAGAATTAAATGATACACACTCGAAGTTCGGGTAACATACTATTATTAACTCAATGCTTATAAACTGAATAACAATACTATTTACAAGATGTACATATTATACTTGGTTCAACTCAGACAGGGTAGAACGTGGTTATTAAGATGTAACACAGTTCGTACCGCTGACTGGTTGTAACTATCTCTATGACTTAAACTATCGTCTATATATACCAGAGAAGATCCTTGTCTTACTTATAATTTGTTTCTGGAACAAATGTATAACCCTGATGCGTAGTCTTGTGTATGCAACAAATACGGAGTAAGGTCGTGTTTAGATAACACGTTAATGTTTTGTATTAAAAGCGAGGCTTCGCCTTGCCAAAGTGTTACGCATACACATGACCGTATATCGAGTTATTACACCTGCCCCCTTGGGGAGAAAGGAAAACCAACATAATATGTTTGTTTTTCTTTCATCAAGAATCTCTCTATCTATTTACTTTCCCTATTTTCTATTTGAAAATATGGTAAACATTAATGAAATTACAAATTACAATAATATGACATGTATTATTTAAACGTTATAAGGTTTTGTACAATAAATTTGCTAAAAATAAAAATGACTTGAAACCTGTTACAATTCTAAAGCGAAATCGTTATCAAATATCACATAATAACAAGTACATAGTAAATCTTAAATCGTAAATCGCAAAATGATAAATAGTCTAATATAAATAGTAATAATAAATATATAATAAATAAATATATAATATAAATCGTAAAAGGCTTTAAATAGTAAATGCTAAATTTTCAAAGTTAATGCTAAATAGTAAGTTTTACATTGTTGATGATAAAAAAAAATAATTGGGCCGTTGTACACTGTCTCAATTTTGTTAATCTGTTCGCTTTCTTAAATTTTATTTCTATATCATGTGTAACTTATATAGAATAATAGCCTTGTTTCGCAGTTTGCCATTCTTGTCTTTTTTGTTTTTCGCGTTTGGTTCTTGTTTCCGATTCCTCATGCTTGATCTTGTGGTTTCAATTCTTGTGCTGGATTGTTTGTTTCCAATTCTTTGTGCTCCCTTTCTAACCATACTTATTTTAACATAAATCGGCTCTCTATTTTTCTATTTCCCTCCATGGAAAAATTACTTTGGAAATCACTCTTTCGTGTATTTCCCTGGACAACACATATTCCGTGTATGTCATGTTCCTGCGCAGAACTATTCTTGTGAAGCTTATTCTGGCTACAGTAAGGTGGCACGTGCTGCTGATCCCTTATACTGTAAGCCTTTTCTTCAATACAGAAAAACTAGAGACCAGTTAACAAAACTCACTTTTGTTATAACTGTTTTCTCTTAAAAAAAAATTCTGAGAGCGTTTTTTGTCGTGTCAGACCATTTGCTGGAAGCGCATGCTTGCTTCCTCACGACCTAGGGGCGAATTGGAGTTTTCTTTGCCTTTCTTCTGCTCTTGAAGTTCGTCTGATTCGGTTGGTTATCATTTTCGCCAGTTCCATACCTCTAAGATGATCAGTCCTGAGGTTGGTGGAAACTGTACCTGCTGTCGGTCTCGTAATGGTACAATCGATAGGTCTCTGTCGTCTATTGAGCTCCTGACGTGATTAGGATGCTATCGGTTGTCCCGTTATTAACCATTACATCATTGGAATCAACTTCTAAGGCGTTTGTGACAAAATTTTCGGAATTCTTACAAATAAAATTAATATACTACTCCTCGTATATTGATTTCTTTTTTAATATTAGTTCACTTTTGTTTGCGAATTTTTTGAATGCGTCAACAATTTTTCCTTGTTCAATGTCGCGAACTATACTCATTTAGACATAAATGATATATTGCAATTTTTTATGAACTTGGCATTGAGGATTTCTAAATTAATTTATAAGTACATACATATTTTAAATCGATGTTGTTATTGCTTACACTTTTGTTTATAAACAATATGAAATATAATACTCATTAAGCGGCGCCTATTTAAAAATACAAACGTGTGCATTTTGTATATGCTTTGAACGTAAATGAACTTGTGAAGAAAAATATAACATATTTTCTCTGTTTTTATGTAGGCGTCTTTAAAAAGAAAAAAAAATTAAATGCGTATGAACTTATGCGTTAATAACAAAAATGCGACAGGTTTACATTTCAATTTCTTGGCCATGATGTAGTATTTCTAAATTACATCGTATAAACATGTCTGACCTTTAAATATAGAATACTCTATTACGCTATTTGCAACTTCTGCAACTTTGCGTAGGCAGGAATACTTAAAATTGTGTACATTCATTAAACTAATATTATTGTTCCCTACAATGCAAATAAACATTTTCACTATCGAAATGTACACAGTTTATATCTACGAAAGTCTTGCATTGTTCATTCACTTTTTACACTTTATTAAAAGGAATACCTGTGTTTCTTCTTTCGTTTCCTCTCGTTCTTTTGCTCTTGGAGATGGAGATGATTTCCTCCATTCTTTGTCGCGTAATTGCCCATTTGTTACGCTGACCTGCTAAAATTTCGGTGTTTCTCTCCTGGCTCGTTCCGGGTTCCTACTATTTCCCTGCAGTCTTAAACGACTGGCAGAATGGTCCTATGCCGTAGGTAGGCAGAATCGCCATGTAACATGTGGGGCCTTAAGCCCTAAGGCAGAATCGCCTTACGTCTGGATCGTCCATGTAATGTGCGCTTACGGCTTTAAGCGACTAGCAGTGATCGCCATGTAAGCTCTGTGTGGCTGGAGGATCGCTATGTAATGTCCTATGTGCCTGGAGGATCGGCATATGGTGCAGGTTCGAGGCGGAGCGGAGAATTAAGTGATACACACTCGAAGTTCGGGTAACATACTATTATTAACTCAATGCTTATAAACTGAATAACAATACTATTTACAAGATGTACATATTATACTTGGTTCAACTCAGACAGGGTAGAACGTGGTTATTAAGATGTAACACAGTTTGTACCGCTGATTGGTTGTAACTATATGACTTAAACTATCGTCTATATATACCAGAGAAGATCTTTGTCTTACTTATAATTTGTTTCTAGAACAAATGTATAACCCTGATGCGTAGTCTTGTGTATGCAACAAATACGGAGTAAGGTCGTGTTTAGATAACACGTTAATGTTTTGTATTAAAAGCGAGGCTTCGCCTTGCCAAAGTGTTACGCATACACATGACCGTATATCGAGTTATTACAATACATATGGTAAACTTAATAAGTCGGCGATTAAAGGTCTGGTTTATTACTTCAAAGTATATATATTTAAAACAACCCTACATGTTTCGGCAAAGATGCCTTTGTCAAGGATATAAAAAATATAAAATACCATATCATACCAAGGTCACGAAAATATTATATTTATATATACATATATATATATATATATATATATATATATAATATTTTCGTGACCTCGGTATGATATGGTAAATTAATCTGTCGGCGATTAAAGGTCTGGCTTACTTCAAAGTATATATATTTAAAACAACCCTACATGTTTCGGCAATGATGTCTTTATCAAGGATATAAAATATAAATGACAATACAAATGTCAAATAATTGAGTTGCTATGGTTTAAATTATTCAAAGATACATTCCAATTGCATAATAATAAATCATGCCTTAGTATTCCAAAAACAGATAGCAAGGTGTGAACATATGTGTTGTTCGCTGCTAGCAGCTTGTGTCTCTTTCTGGGTATGAACTTGTGTGTTGGTTGCTGCTGGCAGCTTGCGTCTCTCTCTGGGTGTGTGGTTTTGTGTTTGTGTGAGTGTGTAAGTGTAGGGTTTTGTATGTTGGCGCGCTCGTGCGTGTGCTTAGTGACCGGTCGCGTAAATTTAGAGAGATCGGATAACCAGTCATTGCGCAGGGCCGCCAACCCTTTCCCGGCAACTTCTTTACTTTTCCGTGCAGTACTTCGACGGCCCGACTCCCGCCCCATCGACTGCGGAATATGTTAAGATGGCACAAAGTGTGACCGTCGTCGACCGATGTAGCCGCTAAGAGTGTTCCCTCGGTTGGCGATGAGCAACCCCGTGCAGGGTGCGCTTCGCTGGTCTGCGCCTTGCCTCGATAGGGCGGGGGTCGGGACGTCGAAGTACTGCACGGAAAAGTAAAGAAGTTGCCGGGAAAGGGTTGGCGGCCCTGCGCAACGGCTGGTTATCCGATCTCTCTAAATTTACGCGACCGGTCACTAAACACACGCAGGAGCGCGCCAACATACAAAACCCTACACTTACACGCTCACACAAATACAAAACCACACACCCAGAGAGAGACGCAAGCTGCCAGCAGCAACCAACACACAAGTTCATACCCAGAAAGAGACACAAGCTGCTAGCAGCGAACAACACATATGTTCACACCTTGCTATCTGTTTTTGGAATACTAAGGCATGATTTATTATTATGCAATTAGAATGTATCTTTGAATAATTTAAACCATAGCAACTCAATTATTTGACATTTGTATTCTGTCATTTATATTTTATATCCTTGATAAAGGCATCATTGACGAAACATGTAGGGTTATTTTAAATATATATACTTTGAAGTAAGCCAGACCTTTAATCGCCGACTGATTAATTTACCATATATATATATATACCGATAGGTCCAGCTCGGAACGGGCCATAGTCAGCAATGAGTGGCAACAGCGAATCCCCTCTACGCGCAGCAGCTTCAATTGCAGCACATTGCAGTTAAGAATTTAGTAAGACTTAAACCGCGCAAGGATATAGTCGTTTGCATATTCGTTCTGTATACGTAATTTGCCCATTTGTTTCAGACATAATAAGGTCCAATTTATTATTATTATTGTATTCTTAGCTGCTACGGAAAAGTAATTTTAAGTAATAAAAAAACAATAACGTTTTCTAAAAGATAAAAGTAAAAAAATCAATAATTCTGCAAAATAAATTTAAATTTTAAGAAAGTCACTCAATATAGGATTCGAAAATACCGCCCTCTCTTCCCTAACAATAGCAGAGCCTATTGTAAAACTCCCGCCTCACTCCCTCGAGATTTCTAGGGGTTATTGTCTCGAAAATTCTAAACAGTTTAACTTGCAACTGTTGCAAGTTCGGTATTGTTAGAAGACCGTAAAGATTTTCTTTGACATAACCCCACAGAAAAAAATCGCAGGGATTGAGGTCGGGTGATCGAGGTGGCCATATTATCGTACCCCTCCCGGAAATAACACGATTAGGAAAAGTGTTTTCTAAAAACCCTCTTACTAATCTGCTGTTATGCGCGGGACAACCGTCTTGCATAAACCAAATTGCATCAAAATCGACGTTTAGTTGGACAGCAGGAATAATTCGTGTTCGCAGCAAATCTAAATATTTTACTGCATTCAAATTGCCGTCGATAACAAATGGCCCTATAATGTTATCACCCAAGATACCCGCCCAAACGTGAAGTTTTTCGGGTATTGAGTTTTAACATTACGAGCTAGATGTTTATTTTCTCGATACCAATATCGCACGGCTGAGGGATTATGCTTGCCATGACGTGGAAAAGAAGACTCGTCGGTAAACAGAATATTTTAAAAATATTCGTCCCTGTTAGCCTTTTCCATCACGGACTCACAAAACTCCATTCTTGCAAAATTGTCCTTGGGAAAAATCTCCTGGCACTTTCGAACTTTGTAACTTTTATATTTGTTGCGTTTTAGAATCCGCTTTACTGTACTTCTACTAACACCGATTTCGTCTGCAATTTGCCGTGTACACTTAAGGTCGCCCATTTCAACTAACGAACAAACCCTCACGTCTCTCTCCTCCCGATAGGCAGGTATTAGAGGGATATGAGGCTGTTCGTCAATTTGTTGGCATTTGCGGCAATTTCCGACTACACAGCCATATTTCCTAAACGCATTTACGATCCTTTCAATCGTCGAATGCGAAGGAATAGGCCGATTTACGTACTCTACAGCAAATAAATCAGCGGTTGTTCGACAGGAATTGCCGGCAAGATACCACGAAACTATTTGTACCTTCTCTGCGGTTGTATACACTGACATGATAACTACCTTTACGTATGCACAGCTAAATACGAATGACGGGCAATCTGTTGCGCTCGACCATCGGACTAATGTTGCGCACGCGGAGTGGCATCGTACACACGTTGCCACATCGCATTACGTTCCATACGTATATTGTTGCCTATGGGCCGTAGCGGGCTGGACCTATCGGTATATATATATATATATATATAATATTTTGGTGACCTTGGTATGATAAATATATTTATATTTTTTATATCCTTGACAAAGGCATCATTGCCGAAACATGTAGGGTTGTTTTAAATATATATGCTTTGAAGTAATAAACCAGACCTTTAATCGCCGACTTATTAAGTTTACCTTATATATATATATATATATATATATATAGGTCAAAGTGGAAGATTAAAAAACGTATCAGAACATGTAAGAGGCGTGAAATATAGCATTAAAAATACAGGTTTCTTGGAACACTGTATTGAGCAAAACCATTTGCCCGATATAAATAGCTGCAACTTAGTACATAATGCAATAAAAAGTAAAAAATTAGAATTATTAGAAATTCTAGAAATTAAAAAAGCCCAAAAACAAAATGTAATAGTCACTAATACACAACTAGAATTTATAAACACCCTCATTATAGACACCATTATAAACATCATCTAACCACCACGGCATCAAAAAACTAGATATATAAGTTACACTGTTACGTAGATTAAGTTGGTTGTAAGAAACACTTTGAGAATGGCATAACAGCCGAAACATATAGGTATGTTACGAGAAATATAATAAAATTTGTGAAATATAGCCAAGTGTGTTATTCCTACCAAGTACATCAATAATTTCTAAAATGTTTCACCATGAAGTGTCTGCAACGTCAATTAATTAAAACAATATGTTAATTCCCTTTTATAGTTGAGTATAATTCAAATTAAAAAAAAAACAGTTCTAGTTCTAATAATCATGGTCAACAGTTCTACTTCTAATAATCATGGTAGGGTTGAAAATGTGATAATTCAAATAATTATTTTGTATATGAAATAAAATGAAAATAATATTTCATTAATGTTAACATTTCTGTCTCTTCATTTTGAATTTTGATCATTATTTTTTATTTGTCTATTTGATCATATTCTTATGATTCCTATGTACCAGATACTGTTAACGTAAGTTCTCAAAGGTTTAGATCCATTAGTATTTCATTTATAAAAAAAGGACATTCTTTATTTATATATTTATTTATATTATGGATCTTTACACGTTAAATGGTAGGTTCTGAAAAGAAAAAAAAAAGGATTTCGATACATTATGTAATATTGACAACTATAAATTGATCTAAGAGAAAAACTGTAAAAATGTATCATGAAGAACTCGAAAACAGGTTCTATAATTTCCATTAACTATTAATTCAGTATTGATTTCGATGCACCCAATTTCTACATAGTATCTCAAAACTATTGTAAGAAAAGCTGTTTAGGTAACTATCAACTCTCAAAATTACTAAGATATTATAATTTGATACTAGATTAACCTTTGTCGGACATATTGACCAAGTGCATACAAAATGTATGGTTATTTTAGAAATTATCGAAATTTTAACGATAGTAGATGTTTAGATGTTTTATATCATGCTTTTATTATATGCATCACTGGTATAGTATCACATCTGTTAAACATATATTTAAATTGATGATCTTTGTAAGCGATGGGACAAATTCAGTAAGGGTTCTGATTATCTCCTATGCTTACCAGATTTAATATCGCTTCGTTGAGCACTAGGCAGTGGCGGCTAGCGCATAAGCGCTGCAGTGCTGCAGAGCTCCAAAAAAATTGGGCGGTCGAACCTGTATTAGTTATAACTAGTTTTCTTTTACATAATTTTTCCGACATTTCTGATGTTTTTAAAAGCGTAACATATTGTTATGAAAATTCTCCCCCTGTATATCAAAAAATTTGCATATTTTTCTACATCATCCTGTAGAGGACATCAAACCCTACAATTTAACACCTCAATCATCAAAATCCGACAAGTAGAAGCCGAGATATTTGCTTCCGAAATTCCAAATAATATTCAATAGGCGACCAGTGGAATAACCAACCTAATTCGCGCGATCGCTCACTTGTTCCTTATCTGGTCCACACGAGCGTGCGCTCAGAGCTCTGTCAAACACCCGCGCGCACCCCGCTACCCCCGCGGGTATCTAAAACCAATGCGTCATTTTAGCAGGCCTGGTCGCTGCATTAAATGCAGCGAAATGCAGTGCATTTATTCCAGCGCGGAAGGCGATATGATTCGGTATACGATAGGTCCAACTCGCAACGGGCCATAGGCAACGTGTGTACGATGCCTATATTGAGTGACTTTCTTAAAATTTAAATTTATTTTGCAGAATTATTGATTTTTTTACTTTTATCTTTTAGAAAACGTTATTGTTTTTTTATTACTTAAAATTACTTTATATGAAAAATAGTATACCATAAAAGTGTAAACAAAGACAGTATACATTGAAACGAATATTCATTCAATTGTATTGTCATGAAATTGAATTTGTCAATCGTTGTTAAATTTGTTAGAATGAATAGATATTTATATTTATCGGAAAATACTAATACTTAACGCAAACAAATAAGGTGTAGTGTTTTGTTATAGGAATGAGGAATGTATAATATCCATTTCTTCCTGCATATTGATTATGCAGCTGATGCTTTCGTAATATGCTCATATTTGTATTTCTACTATTATCGTGATGTTATTATAATACAGATACCAAAATCTCACGTAATATTTCCATCAGCCTTTTATTAACAATAAACAAGTAAAGTACAACTTCGTAGGTCGACAAACGCTCCAGTCTTCATTATCACTGTATTATATATGAACTATAGGCTTAGTTTTTCGTAGAAATTGAAGTACGTGTCTGTTCCTTTGTAAAATTATAATAAGGGCAGGGGTTAATTTTATTCTGGCATTTTTAAAAATGCAGAGATCAGTTTTGCAACAGCATTCAGCTAATTACAATCTAAAATAAGCAACATTGTAACGTATTTTGGAATTGTGAATATCCGTAGGTAATAAAAAAAAAGGAAGTATAGTTTAATTACAACTGTAGCTTCCTCCTGGTTTGAAGGAAGTCGGTATGTATCGACCGAAGTATAAGTTGAAATAATACAAATATGAGCATATTACGAAAGCATCAGCTGCATAATCAATATGCAGGAAGAAATGGATATTATACATTCCTATAATAAAACACTACACCTTATTTGTTTGCTTTAAGTATTAGTATTTTCCGATAAATATAAATATCTATTCATTCTAACAAATTTAACAACGATTGACAAATTCAATTTCATGACAATACAATTGAATGAATATTCGTTTCAATGTATACTGTCTTTGTTTACACTTTTATGGTATACTATTTTTCATGTAAAGTAATTTTAAGTAATAAAAAAACAATAACGTTTTCTAAAAGATAAAAGTAAAAAATCAATAATTCTGCAAAATAAATTTTAATTTTAAGAAAGTCACTCAATATAGGCATCGTACACACGTTGCCACACCGCATTACGTTCCATACGTATATTGTTGCCTATGGCCCGTTGCGAGTTGGACCTATCGGTATTTAATATTTTCGCGACTATTTTTACGGTGCGGCGAGTTTAACGTAAAAACAATAATATTAGAGACTCTTATTTTTTTGTGTGACAATTGACAATCGTTCCAGAAATCCATTACTTCAGTGCGGAAGGCGAAGAAAGCACGATAAGATCGATGGGAGACAACCTCTTACTGCCCGTGCAAGGTAATTTTTTTGTAAAACTTGCAGAACACCTTAAAATTTTTAGCACGAGCCGCCACTGGCACTAGGCCTAGATATATAAGTTACACTGTTACGTAGATTAAGTTGGTTGTAAGAAACACTTTGAGAATGGCATAACAGCCGAAACATATAGGTATGTTACGAGAAATATAATAAAATTTGTGAAATATAGCCAAGTGTGTTATTCCTACCAAGTACATCAATAATTTCTAAAATGTTTCACCATGAAGTGTCTGCAACGTCAATTAATTAAAACAATATGTTAATTCCCTTTTATAGTTGAGTATAATTCAAATTAAAAAAAAAACAGTTCTAGTTCTAATAATCATGGTCAACAGTTCTACTTCTAATAATCATGGTAGGGTTGAAAATGTGATAATTCAAATAATTATTTTGTATATGAAATAAAATGAAAATAATATTTCATTAATGTTAACATTTCTGTCTCTTCATTTTGAATTTTGATCATTATTTTTTATTTGTCTATTTGATCATATTCTTATGATTCCTATGTACCAGATACTGTTAACGTAAGTTCTCAAAGGTTTAGATCCATTAGTATTTCATTTATAAAAAAAGGACATTCTTTATTTATATATTTATTTATATTATGGATCTTTACACGTTAAATGGTAGGTTCTGAAAAGAAAAAAAAAAGGATTTCGATACATTATGTAATATTGACAACTATAAATTGATCTAAGAGAAAAACTGTAAAAATGTATCATGAAGAACTCGAAAACAGGTTCTATAATTTCCATTAACTATTAATTCAGTATTGATTTCGATGCACCCAATTTCTACATAGTATCTCAAAACTATTGTAAGAAAAGCTGTTTAGGTAACTATCAACTCTCAAAATTACTAAGATATTATAATTTGATACTAGATTAACCTTTGTCGGACATATTGACCAAGTGCATACAAAATGTATGGTTATTTTAGAAATTATCGAAATTTTAACGATAGTAGATGTTTAGATGTTTTATATCATGCTTTTATTATATGCATCACTGGTATAGTATCACATCTGTTAAACATATATTTAAATTGATGATCTTTGTAAGCGATGGGACAAATTCAGTAAGGGTTCTGATTATCTCCTATGCTTACCAGATTTAATATCGCTTCGTTGAGCACTAGGCAGTGGCGGCTAGCGCATAAGCGCTGCAGTGCTGCAGAGCTCCAAAAAAAATTGGGCGGTCGAACCTGTATTAGTTATAACTAGTTTTCTTTTACATAATTTTTCCGACATTTCTGATGTTTTTAAAAGTGTAACATATTGTTATGAAAATTCTCCCCCTGTATATCAAAAAATTTGCATATTTTTCTACATCATCCTGTAGAGGACATCAAACCCTACAATTTAACACCTCAATCATCAAAATCCGACAAGTAGAAGCCGAGATATTTGCTTCCGAAATTCCAAATAATATTCAATAGGCGACCAGTGGAATAACCAACCTAATTCGCGCGATCGCTCACTTGTTCCTTATCTGGTCCACACGAGCGTGCGCTCAGAGCTCTGTCAAACACCCGCGCGCACCCCGCTACCCCCGCGGGTATCTAAAACCAATGCGTCATTTTAGCAGGCCTGGTCGCTGCATTAAATGCAGCGAAATGCAGTGCATTTATTCCAGCGCGGAAGGCGATATGATTCGGTATACGATAGGTCCAACTCGCAACGGGCCATAGGCAACGTGTGTACGATGCCTATATTGAGTGACTTTCTTAAAATTTAAATTTATTTTGCAGAATTATTGATTTTTTTACTTTTATCTTTTAGAAAACGTTATTGTTTTTTTATTACTTAAAATTACTTTATATGAAAAATAGTATACCATAAAAGTGCAAACAAAGACAGTATACATTGAAACGAATATTCATTCAATTGTATTGTCATGAAATTGAATTTGTCAATCGTTGTTAAATTTGTTAGAATGAATAGATATTTATATTTATCGGAAAATACTAATACTTAACGCAAACAAATAAGGTGTAGTGTTTTGTTATAGGAATGAGGAATGTATAATATCCATTTCTTCCTGCATATTGATTATGCAGCTGATGCTTTCGTAATATGCTCATATTTGTATTTCTACTATTATCGTGATGTTATTATAATACAGATACCAAAATCTCACGTAATATTTCCATCAGCCTTTTATTAACAATAAACAAGTAAAGTACAACTTCGTAGGTCGACAAACGCTCCAGTCTTCATTATCACTGTATTATATATGAACTATAGGCTTAGTTTTTCGTAGAAATTGAAGTACGTGTCTGTTCCTTTGTAAAATTATAATAAGGGCAGGGGTTAATTTTATTCTGGCATTTTTAAAAATGCAGAGATCAGTTTTGCAACAGCATTCAGCTAATTACAATCTAAAATAAGCAACATTGTAACGTATTTTGGAATTGTGAATATCCGTAGGTAATAAAAAAAAAGGAAGTATAGTTTAATTACAACTGTAGCTTCCTCCTGGTTTGAAGGAAGTCGGTATGTATCGACCGAAGTATAAGTTGAAATAATACAAATATGAGCATATTACGAAAGCATCAGCTGCATAATCAATATGCAGGAAGAAATGGATATTATACATTCCTATAATAAAACACTACACCTTATTTGTTTGCTTTAAGTATTAGTATTTTCCGATAAATATAAATATCTATTCATTCTAACAAATTTAACAACGATTGACAAATTCAATTTCATGACAATACAATTGAATGAATATTCGTTTCAATGTATACTGTCTTTGTTTACACTTTTATGGTATACTATTTTTCATATAAAGTAATTTTAAGTAATAAAAAAACAATAACGTTTTCTAAAAGATAAAAGTAAAAAATCAATAATTCTGCAAAATAAATTTTAATTTTAAGAAAGTCACTCAATATAGGCATCGTACACACGTTGCCACACCGCATTACGTTCCATACGTATATTGTTGCCTATGGCCCGTTGCGAGTTGGACCTATCGGTATTTAATATTTTCGCGACTATTTTTACGGTGCGGCGAGTTTAACGTAAAAACAATAATATTAGAGACTCTTATTTTTTTGTGTGACAATTGACAATCGTTCCAGAAATCCATTACTTCAGTGCGGAAGGCGAAGAAAGCACGATAAGATCGATGGGAGACAACCTCTTACTGCCCGTGCAAGGTAATTTTTTTGTAAAACTTGCAGAACACCTTAAAATTTTTAGCACGAGCCGCCACTGGCACTAGGCCTGTCATTATCAGTGTTAAATTTTTGCATGGTCTTTTGCGTAATAAAATTGACTGCGCGAGATCATACAAATTTCATCTATAGATGTTTACTGTGAGACGAATAGAATTAGAAATACCTTTCTATATGCTGCAGAAACTATGAGAGTGTTTGATTTACATTATGATAATTTTGTGAATTTATCCGCTTTAATCAGCAATATATAGTTAGTCTAGTGTCTAAAACTGTTTAATTTGTATGAGGTTTCATTAATAAAAAAATATTTTATCTGATGTCATATTTTATAGATTTTTTTTTCAGTATAAGTATTCAGTTATGCTTATTTATAGCTATATTTCCTGTAATTGGGAGTGTAACCTTTTGGAAATGAATAAATATTACTACCTATTGTTAAGACATAAAATAAAAAAAGTTAATTATTAATCAAATGGACGACCAAATATTTTCTTAGATAGAGAACGTCTTAAAATTAATTTTTCTATTTTGCGTTCGAAATGAACTCATTATGAAACCCAAAACAGTATCGAAATGAGCTTCATTTCGATACACTTTTTTTCATTTTTCAATGTTGGCGTTGTTCGAATACAGAAATAAATATTGCTGTCATTTGATTTTAAGAATTTATGTACATTTGACAGATATGATATATGTCCGTATTTTACACAAACAACGTATATTGTATACAATTGACAACAACATATATATGTTTCTATGTCACTCATGTTTATATTTTTAAATGAAATATCAAGTAATGTTAACGAAAATTAATAAATAATATGTAATATAATATACTTCGCGGATAGCAAGATTTAAATTTGAAAATGTCAAGTATCAATTTGACCAACTGCATGCTTTATATAAAAATTAAACTCTGAACTTTCAAATTAAATAATTCCAATTTAAGCAATTTATTAATGTAAAAAACGCAAAATAGAAAAAATAGTATAAAAAACTCGTTTCATAAGGCCTTTTGCCGCACTCGCTCTTTAGAAAACTCGCCGCTATCGCGGCTCGTTTTCTAAACTGATCTCGTGCGGCAAAATGGTGCCTTATAAAACTTGTTTTTTAATATACTATTTTTCTATTTTGCGTTCGAAATGAACTCATTATGACACCCAAAACAGTATCGAAATGAGCTTCATTTCGATACGCTTTTTTTCATTTTTCAATGTTGGCGTTGTTCGAACACAGAATAGTATATTAAAAAACAAGTTTCATAAGGCACTATGAAACGAGTTCTTTATACTATTTTTTCTATTTTGCATTTTTTTATTTAATAATTGGAATTATTTAATTTGAAAGTTCAGCGTTTTATTTTTATATAAAGCATGTAGTTGGTCACATTGATACTTGACATTTTCAAAATTTGAATCTTGCTATCTGCGAAGTATATTATATTACGTATTATTTATTAATTTTCGTTAACATTACTTGATATTTTATTTAAAAATATAAACATAAGTGACAGAAACTAATTTATCTTGTCGTCAATTGTATACAATATACGTTATTTGTGTAGAGTACGAATATATATCATATCTGACAAATATACTTAAAATCTTAAAATCAAATGACAGCAATGATATTTATTTCTGTTCGAGCAACGCCAACATTGAAAAATGAAAAAAAGTGTATCGAAATGAAGCTCATTTCGATACTATTTTGGGTGTCATAATGAGTTCATTTCGAACGTAAAATAGAAAAATAAATATCATTGCTGTCATTTAATTTTAAGAACTTAAGTACATTTGACAGATATATGTTCGTACTTTACACAAACAACGTACCTATATTGTATACAATTGACAACAAGATATATTAGTTTCTATGTCACTCATGTTTATATTTTTAAATAAAATATCAAGTAATGTTAACGAAACTTAATAAATAATATGTTAATATAATATACTTCGCGAATAGCAAGATTTCAATTTGAAAATGTCAGGTATCAATGTGACCAACTGCATGCTTTATATAAAAATAAAACTCTGAACTTTCAAATTATATACATAATTCCAAATTATTCATGTAAAAATGCAAAACTTTAGAAAACTCGTTTTCTAAACTGATCTCGTGCGCCAAAATGGTGCCTTATGAAACTTGTTTTTTAATATACTATTTCGATGAATTTTTATTGTGGATGAATTTTTTTTTTCTTAAATTAACTTATATAATTTATTATTGATTACTTCCAATAAATGAGACACTTGTGGTACAAAATTAGATAGAGTATTCTACATAACTGTTTCATTATTTTAGCAAATTCTGTATAATTGTTGTAGGCATCAAATACAGAAAGTTAGATAAGTAAGTAAAAAAAAAATTGAAGGGAGTAATAAGGTAACCTAATAAAAAACCGATAATTTCATTATGTTGTGCAATATACATATTTATTTCGTTATCAATACGTACATATATTAAACATATCTTCGTAAATTGTATGTAGAGATATTAAAAATATACTTACAAGTAAATACCTATAACACAGTATTATTGCAAATGTTTATAAATCACTATTAACTTTAATGTACTTAGCTTAATTACCTGCACAACATTATACGAACTTGAATTGAATACAGAATATAAACACGTTATTTTCGTACACGTTTTCATACAAGTGAAACCAATCGTTAAAATTCGGTATTACCAGTGTTTACCCAAACCCCTGATAATCCAAACACTGTTATATTAGGATCAAACACACAAACACGAGCCAACCAGTCAACATGGAAGCAAAATTTTAAAATTACAATTATCAATCTGAGCACAAGTTGTCAATTTAGTAAAGTTATTTCAGATAAATAATATATATTTCTTTCACTTCTCCAAAGTAGGGCAAAATTGAAAACACATATTACTACAAGTAAGAATTAATTTTTGGCATTTGAACGAGTGGAGTGAAGGGGAGGCTTGTTTAGGTGGTAGTCTAGTTTTGATATTTAATATTTTTATTTTTTTAAATAATATGATTATGATTATACAAAATTTGTAAAATACTACAAATTATGCATTATGTATATTTAAAGTTGCTAATTTTCAAATTAAAAAAGCTTACTACTAATAAGCTTTGAAATAAAATAGAAGTATCGTTTCATATTTTTTATTCAAATATAACAAACTTCAAGTTCAGCGAAGAACACAAATTATACAAATATTGTCGACTTTAAAATATTCTGTGCATATATTTGTGAAGATATCAATTTCACACACATTTAACATTTTTTAACATGTGATAAAATTATGTAGATATTTCTACTATTGTGTAATGTATTTCCAAAAATATATAAACCGCATGTTAAAATAATATTTATTTATATTTATATTATATATTTAATGATAATAATCTGGTTATGGGGTTACCTTAAAGAAAAGGTAGACCTACTACTCGTGAGGAACTTAAACAATCGATATCAGATGTCATTGAAAACATACCAAGGAATGCACTTTCTAATGCCGTTAATACCATAGAAGAACGAATAATATTTAACAACAGGGTGCGATCATTTTTATTTTTTTCCTATTTCTTTTTGTTATAATAAAATCCCGCTTCTTTATGAACAAATTAGTGCTATAATTTTTGTAGGTATATATTGAAAATTTGCCGAACTTATGGCCATTTTAAAGTGGGAACTTAATTTAGAATAACACTATATATTACTTACTATATATGCATACAGAGTCAAGATTCTCTTAGAATTAAAATAACACACTAAATGTTTGCTTAATTGACGTTTAGAAGTGCTTATTTTGCTCCTCCATCAGACATTACGTTAAAATGAATTTTATTTCGAAGAGAGATATTACCAAAATAGACATATTAAATATTAACGTCAAACACTAAAATTCTTGATAATTTCACCATTTTACTGTCATTGTTACGTTTTAATGTTTAATTTTAATTCTAAAAAAACCCTTTATCTGTATGGTAAATAAAATTAATCAACATAAGAACCATTAGTGCCAGAAGCAGGTATAGTTCATGTATCCTTACGAGCTTCACTTTATACACTCCGCCGCAAAATTAAGGCAGCCTACATTTTTTTTAATTCGAAATTTCTATAAATATGCAATTTTTTGTCAACGAAATAACTTTTTTAATTACGTCTTATTGTTATATCAGCAAGTATACGCAATAATGTATTAATTATAATTGAAAGTATGAATTAAGTACTATAGCACATTTTTCGACATTTTATTTTTTTAATAAATCAACAAAAATAAACTACAAATGTCAACTTAAAGTGCAGTATGAATTGCCGTTAGCATTATAATCATTTATCAAAAAGCAATGTTGTTAAATTGGTGACTCTTGTCGAAGATAGCGATTCCCAAAAAGAGGTTACTGCAAGATTTAATATGTCACAAATTGTAATCAGCAGGGCATGGAATAGGTACCAGGAGACATTAGATTATTGTAGAAGATCAGGACAAGGCAGACAAAGTAAAACAAATCCATAGATCGTTTTATATGTTTAACCGCTAAAAGAAAAAGGTTTTGCAGTGCAAGGGAATTAAAACAAGCTACTGGTAATGTTTTTAGCGCTTATAAGGTAAGAAAAAGATTAAAGAGCATAAGTTTGGAAGCCCTATGACCTGCCACGAGTCTCATTTTGACTGTAGCTCACAAGCGAGATAGACATGTGTTATTCACTGACGAGTCAAAGTTTTGCCTCTTTACCAATGATCGACGGGGAAAGAATTTGGAGAATGCCAGGGGACCGATTCATGCAATGTGCTGTCAGAAGAACCGACGGATTTGGTGGAGGGTCTGTTTTGTTATGGAGAGGTATAAGTTTGGATGAAATTTCGAAAAATAAAGAGCACCATATTCAATTGGGTCCAGAACATGCTGGATAGCAAAGTACTAAATGCAAAACAAAACGATCTCCATGAGGACAACAAGAGGGTATCAAGGAGGCGTATTGTCAACACCACTATGGAGTCTAGTAGTGAATAATCTTATCAGGACATTAAATGATCAGGGAATATGGGCGTAGGGGTTCGCTGATGACATTGTTATTGTGTCCTAGGGGACAGTTGCGAGCATCATGCGAAATGCTCTGCAAATTGTGAAGACATTGTGTCTTGAAGAGGGATTAACTGTTAATCCTAAAAAAACAAGTTGGTAGCCTTTACCAACATAAGAAAACTGTGTTTGGAAAAGAGTTAGAACGAACCAATGAAGTGAAGTATCGAGGCACTTGATTCGAAACTGAATTGGAGCAGACACCTAGTCAAAGTGGCAGACAGGACGACGCAGCTCTTCTGGAGATGCGGAAGAGCTGTTGGCAAGGACGGGGTACTAAAATCAAATGTGGTACACTGGTACACAGCAGTAGTAAAACCAATCATAACCTATGAGTCAGTTGTCTAGTGGAGGAGGACGGTGCTGACACCATCGATTGGGCTCCTTACAACTCTCCAGCGACAGGTTCTGTTAGGAATCACGGAAGCTATGAACAGGACGGGAACCGCCTACATGGAGGCCATCGTGGGACTCCCTCCGCTGGAACTATTTGTAAAAGCAGAAGCTATCGCTGCGATTCTGAGGCTGAAGGCCAATGACGTATGGTGACCTAAGATGACACCTGAGATTATGTTTACAGCTAAGCTGAACATATTTATACCGACTAGGGAAGAGGCAAAAAGACGCTCAAGCGATCGTGGTGTCGGCACCTGGTACAGGGATGGATCACAATCCAATCGGGGCACAGGTGCAGGTATATACGGAATGTGTCCCAGAAGGAAGATATTGATAAGTCTGGGGAAACATACGACGGTTTTCCAAGCTGAATTGTTTGCAATCTGCACTTCTGGAAGCCGGTTACCAAAAAAAGAATCAACATAATGACTGATAGTCAGGCAGCTATAAAAGCCATTATGAAACCATCTACCAGGTCTACACTGGTGAAATATTGTAAAGAGGTCCTTAATAAAGTGGCACGGGACAATAGTGTGTCGCTGATATGGGTACTAGAACATGAGTGAATTAAAAACAATGAGATAGTCGACGAACTGGTCAAGAAAGTTACTAATAGGAACCTCATAGGACCAGATCCTGTTTGCAGAATCGCTAAGGATTCAGGAAAAGGGAGATCTGGTTATGGCTAAAACTAGAACATAAAAATAAATGGAGGCTAACGGAAGCTAAAATACTACAAAGGAAGTTCGGCGCTAGGTTTTTAACCAACCTAATTCGTAATACAAAAAGGAAATTAAGATAATTACCGGGTTAATAATCGGACATTGTCCTTTAGGGAAGAATCTGTACAGCATGGGCTTTCTTAGCGAGCCCTGGCGTAGGAAATGTGAAAAACAGGAGGAAACTAGCCTTCATGTAATATGCACGTGTGAGGAACTGAAGGCAGAAACATTTCGGAAGAGATCTATTAGATCCTATAAGGGTACTCAAACTTCTCCTGAGGAGGATAGTGGTTTATCGAGGACACAAGACTAACGGAATGGAACTGAGAGGTCTATTGTGGGTGATACAAAGAGCACTGTGTTGAAGTGCCTGGACGTGCTGGCGTCCAACCCAAACAGAAAAAGAAGACAAGTTTGGATGGCACTAGGACATAATTATGGTATAGAGACGAGGTTGCCATCTCTATTGTCGAATCTTTTGCAGCTCTTCACGGACCAGAGTCCATTTTAATACATGATATTCCACAGATTTCTCCAACATGCTATTAGGCATGTTGGAAAAATCTGTGGAATGACATCGTTCTTAGTTCTGAAGACACACATGATATTAATTCACATCTAACAACGATATTTAACATAGCGCAGAAAATAGATGGAGAAGGATTTAACGATATAACCGTCTCTGACTTTAATTCCTCCATCGCTCCTTTGATAAATAGAATTGCGTCAGCAATTGTAAATGACTTCCAGCATTCCATGAGCCCGATATCAGAGCATTCGTTAGCCATTGTATACAGCATTTCGAAAACCTGTCGAATATATATGGCTTTAAAGCATCTAATGACACCTTGATCAAGGGGCTGAAGCAATGAGGTCGTGTTAGGTGGTAAAAAAAGCACTTCAACATTTTTATCTTCTGTGCCTAGTGCCTAGCATTGTCTAGTATCAGCAGCACTTTAAATGGTAATTCTTCCTTTTCCAAATATCTTTTCACTTCCGCAATAAAGCATTGATGAAACCATTGTGTAAATAGAACAGCCGTAACCCACGCCTTTCGATTTGATTGCCAAAACACAGGCAGACAAGCTTTATCTTTGTATTTAAGAGTACGTGGATTCTGTGATCGGTAAACAAGTCCGGGTTTAATCATATGACCAGCTGCAGTTGTACAAAATATCAAGGTAAGTCTATCATTAATTGCTTTAAAGCCTGGTGCACTCTTTGCAGTCTTATGAATATAAGTCCGTTGAGGCATTTTTTTCCACATAAGACCAGTCTCATCGCAGTTAAAAACTTGCTTAGGATGATAATTCTTTTCTGCAATAATTTGTTTAAAGTTTTCTGGAAACAGGGCAGCAGCTACATGATCAGCCGACGCAGATTCCCCTGTCATTTTTTTTTTTAGATTAAACCGAGTTTTAAATCTATGCAGCCACCCCCTACTTGCTGTGAATGATTTTCCTTCCTCTTCAGTATAATCTTTGGTCGGCATATCTTCATATAAAACCAACGCCTTTTGTTGTAGCACTTTGCCATCGATAGGAATATGTTTTCTTGTCATATCTTCCACCCACAAATTTAAGGCATTTTCTACCTTAAGTAACACTTTATTACGTATTGTGGTTGCAACTTTTGCAGTTTGGGGTGCACTAGAAAAACTAGCTCGAATCTTATCTTTGTTTTTTAACACTTCTCGTATCGAAGATTCGTTTTTAATGTATATTTTAGCAACAGTTGCAATAGATTTTTTTCTATTTCAATCATATTAATGATTTTTATTTTTTCACTAATAGTGAGCATTTCACGTTTTCTTTTTGGTTTAGAAGCCATTTTAAAATGATTTTCAAATTTACTTGCTTTATTTAAAAACTATTGCAAGCACTGTCTTGTCCGACAATTCGAATAGTACTAAACTCATAGTTAACAGGAGCGTTTATATGTACAAGTAAAAGCGAGTGGCACCTTAAGCACGTTCCAACTTGTTTAACTTATCATAAGAGAGCGTCGAATTCAGGGGATGACTCATATATACGACGATATATCGACAAATGCTCCTATAACTTTTACATTTATTGATATAACGTTTTCTGCTCATCATAGGTAAATCGCGGATGACTGAAACCGCGGATACGGAGTCAGCGGGGTACTACTGTACTTTCATGGGTAGAATAGTTAAAATATGTATGTATACTATAATTTAAAATCAACAAATTAGGTATAATTATTGATAAAAAGAAAGGCCATGTAATGAAAAACAAAATTTGTTTAGAGATCTAATTTTTACCCCGACGCCAAAAACACGTATTGTAACTGTACCCTGAAAAGAAAATTAATTAAAACCTGTAAAATTAAGATGTTTAAAGAAAAATAGTGTTCAAAAGTAGAAAATAAAATTAACCTAAAAGCCAAAATACGTTTCCCGTTCAGATATGCTATGGACACCTGCATTATTGCAATTATATCCCAGACCAACCTATAGGGACCGTAAACCAGTTATTCCAGCCTGATACAGTCCAGAATATCCTAAAAACCCGTTCCTGTCTGTCTTCCAGATCGTATTTGAAAAACAAACTTAAATACCAAATAAATATTAATAAAAACGAATGTATTATCAATTTAGTAAGCAATTACCAACGTTTGGCCAAACTTATATAGAAATGATCAATATTAGTCACATATCGATTAATATATTGCCCGTTTGGTTCAACGTCAGATAATTTTATGGAACACCTGGCGTTCATAGATGGTCTCCTGGATGGTGATACGCAGAAGGCATTAAGGCTAGCACGACCGAAAGGCTTGATCGATGCTTAGGCGCATGCACTTGAATTCGAAACCGCTTCTCGGAACCATGCTCGAGTCTGTACTATTGACAGCCAGAAAAACGAGGAATTCCTGAAGCAAGTTGTTAGTCGGCTACTAAACCAGATAAAACCGAAGAGCAATGCGATGCCGGAATTGCGGAGTAATTGGTCGCAGTAAATGTGCCAAGACTTCCAAGAAAATGTCGGCTGAGTAACCGAAAAACTAAAGCAGGTCGATGAGGGGGGCATTCATCGATCCAGCATTATAAAGCCCCAAGAACGCTTGCAAGTTGGGCAAGAACGCTTGCCCAACTCGCGTCCTTGCAACATCAAACTAACGGCCTGTATGTGGACGCTATTATGGGAGGAAGCACCTATGCCTGCTTGCTAGATACTGGATTGACGAAAACCATCATGCGATCCGATTCAATTTACAGAAATAAAAAATTATTTTCTAGCAAATGGAGACTTGAGACAGCTACTGGAGAAACCTGTTATGTGGCAGGTGAAGTAGATGTCAATTTTATCATAGGACAAACATCAATCCGACATCGTCTTCTGGTAGCCGACATAAAAGAAGAAATAATCTTGGGATTAGATATCATGAACATCTACGGCTTCCAGTTAAACATGAAAGAAAGCACTTTAAAAATAAATAAGGAAGAATTTATTCTTCATGGGAAAGAATTGTGGGCATATACAAGTAATTACAGCAGAGAACGTTGCCCTGGATGCAAAGTAGTGAGACATTTTTGACGACTCGTGTGGGATGTGATTATCTTGAAGGAAATGTTATAATATTGGAATCGAAGGCTGATGATGATGAGGTAGGCCGAGGAGTAGTAGTTGCCAAAATGCTGGATAACACTGAGAAAACTATACCGATAAGGGTAATGGATGTAAACTATTACCATGTTACATTGAAGAAGGGTATTATTCAGGGGCAGTGTTCGCCAGTGTCGGCGTCGTTCATCATGTAGAGGCAAAGAAGAATGGATTCGTGCAGGTTCCTGAGAAATTGTCCACGATAATCGACTTGCTTGTCAAAGATTAAGCAAGAAAGAACAAAGCCAAGTTAAGGATCTAATCCAACAAATATGAAGATGTCTTTGAAACTGAAAGTGATACGAAAGGAAGAACTAATATTATCATACATAAAATAAATACCGGCGAGGCAGTTCCAATACGACAAGGACCAAGGTTACCACTGGCAAAACGTGAGCAAGCCGAGCAGATTATACAAGATATGGAAAGCCAAGGAGTAATTGAACCTTCGAATAGTCCATGGACGTCACCAGTGGTCCTCGTAAGGAAGAAGGATGAATCTACCAGATTTTGCGTGGACTATCGTCGATTGAATAATGTGACCAAAAAGGACAGTTATCCTTTCCCAAGAATAGACGATACACTTGATACCTTGGCAGGGGCAGAATAGTTCTCCATTCTCGACTTGTAGAGCGGATAACCCCAATGACAAAGAAAAGACTGCAGTTTACAGTCCTGCCATTCGGATTATGTAACGCCCCAGCTACGTTTGAGTGACTCATGGACACTGTACTGATGAAGGGACTGTCATGGAATACTTTCTTGGTGTATCTTGATGATGTGATTGTGGTAGGAAAGATCTTTCAAGATCACATGAAAAGTTTGAAAGAAGTATTCCAGAGGTTACGAGATGCCAATCTAAGATTAAGTCCAAAAAAGTGTCACCTTTTCCACAAAGAGGTAAATTACCTTGGACATGTGGTTTCCAGAAAAGGAGTTGCTGTGGATCCGGAAAAAGTGGGAGCTGTGGAAAAATGATCCGTAGCCAAAGACAAACATGAGCTAAGAAGCTTCTTGGGATTATGTACTTACGCTACGTTCTTGGATTCGCTAATATTGCGAAACCTCTGACCCGTCTAACAGAAAACCGAGCATTCATTTGGAACAACGAATGCCAAGCGTCCTTTGAGCTGTTAAAATGAACTTTGATCAGTGCACCTGTTGTGAGCTGTCCATTACCATCTGGAAAGTTTCTTCTGGACGCAGATGCTAGTAACGATGCGATTAGTGGTGCGCTCTCTCAAATCCAGGATGGACAATAAAAGGTAATTGGATACTTTAGCAACACCCTCTCGAAACCAGAGAGGAACTACTGCGTAACCAGGCGAGAGCTACTGGCAGTAGTTAAGACCATCGAGCGCTTTTACAAGTACCTATATGGGCAGAGGTTCCTGATCCGCATTGATCATGCCGATTTGAAATCGCTCGTGCAATTTAATAATCCCGAGGTTCAAGTAGCTAGATGGATTGAGAGGCTACAGGAGTACGACTTCGACATTGAACACAGAGCAGGCCTTAAACATCGAAATACCGATGCTCTTTCCAGAAGGCCCTGTGCAGAAGACTGCCGATATTGCAATCGAAGACAAATCTGCTAATGCTCTTAGAACCACCATGGTTGATGATCGGTGGCAACCAGACAATTTGCGCGCAGATCAAGAACCTGATCTTGACCTAAAAGTCTTAAGAGTATGGAAGAAAAAGAAAGACCAAAGAGCGACCTGCCAAGAAATCGCTCTCTGTTCACGCGAATTGAAGTCTTACTGGGCACAATGGGATTCCTTGATCATGGAAGATGATCTCCTAAGGTGTCAAGTTGAAAATCACGATGGAAGCGAGCGAAAAATGCAAATAGTGGTACCCAAGGAAAGGATACCAGAGATATTGCGAGAGCTTCACAATGGTGCTTCCGAGAAGCATTTTGGCGTTCATAAAACACTGGAGACGGTGCGCCAGAGATTTTACTGCGTGAATTGTTCACGAGATGTGAAAGAGTGGTGCCGAAAATATGCTAATTGCGCTGGAAGTAATGGTCCCCAAGGGCGTAGACGTGAACCTATGTGGAAATACAATGTGGGAAGCCCATTCTAGAGAATCGTCATTGATGCCGCTGGGTCATTCCCAGAAAGTTACAAATGAAATAAATACATTATAGTGGTGGTGGACTATTTTACCAAGTGGGTCGAAACTTATGCCTTGCCCAATTAAGAAGCCGGAATCGTGGCGCATGTGATCGTAAGAAAGTGCGTCACCAGTCTGTTCGAAAAGATGTGTGGATTTTTGGGAATTCGAAAGACGAGAACAACTCCTTTGCATCCACAGTTAGATGGAATGATAGAGCGGATGCACAAGACCGTGATCAGACACTTATCCCGAGTGGTCTCCGAACATCAGAGGGATCGGGACGAGCATTTACCATTATTCCTAATGGCGTATCGGGCATCTGTTCAAGAAACCTCAGGGAAATCACCAGCAAACGTGCTTTTCAGAAGGGAACTCCGGCTGCCCTGTGATTTGAAGTTTGGGAGCAAGCCTGGTGAAGATCTTGCAGGAGATGATTTTATTAGTACTCTTCGATGAAGACTGGATAATAGCCATGACCACGTACGACATAATATCCAGGATGCCAGCGGCATGATGAAGGAGAACTACGACATCAACGCCGAGAACGGTGGTTTCCATAAAGGCGATCGCGTTTCCAAAACTGTAAAAGTACTGGGAGGTGTTGGAACGGATTAACGATATAATATACTGTATAAGGCGAATACCTTATACTAAATCAATTGTTGTACATTTTAATCGATCAGCCCCATACTCTGGAGACAGTAACGACGAAGCCGCTGACTTGCACCAACTGGATAGCTACAACGAAGAACCAACCTTCGAAAACTTCATGGAGGAGTATTCTGAGAATGTCTAAAGGAATTGCCAAGGAATTCACAAACGGATTTGGTAGAATCGGTGAATTAGGGCAGCAGAGACCGGCAATTGGGAAGAGTATTCAAATAATAAATAAAGAACACTCCATCTTTTATTTGACCACGAAAGAACTGCCAAGTCTGAAGCCAACCTATCGTGGCTTATGGGAGGTTCTGTATATTTGCGTGAACAAATGTTGCAACAAGACATTTTGAAATTAGTAGTACCAAAATTGGGTTGTGGTTTGGACAGCCTGGATTCAAGAATTCTAAAAGCATGTTAGAGGTGTTATTCCAACATACTGGTATGTAAATTCTGGTCTGCAATTATTGGCCTGAATATTTCCTTCCGCCCAGACAAGAGAAGACCATAGACTGCTACTTCGATTTGACGTCGCAATGCAACAAAGGCCCTACCTGTAGATTTCGTCATCGCTTGATGGAGCCAAGGAATGGCATGTTTCGGGACGATATTTTTTCTTCAAGAAGGGGGCAATGTGATGTGAGTCAGGCAATGACGTCACGCGCTCACGTTTCATCCGCCTCACGGACAATCTAGAATAAAACGAAAGTCAGGATGTTCCTCGAATATGCGGCGGCCTATATGTATAAGCCGCAGAGAAAGTCATTAGGACATTCATTGAACGAGTGATGATTGCGCCATCGTGTTGATATTGTATATAAATTGCTACGACCAGTAAGTCGCGCTTTAAAAAAAAAGGAAAATTTTATATGCACCCCGGAGCAGACCCGGTCTCGAGCGACTGAAACCGTCCTCCTGCCCGTTCTTGCCAACGTCCAACGGCCCACCCGGCTTCTGAGGCAACCTCAGCCCAGGGGTGGGGAGACCCAGAGGTAAGTAAAACAACCTAAAAACGATGGTCAAGGGCGCCACCGAATTTATGCCGCTGGACGTCGCAAACTCGGAAACAATGAAAATAGAATCTAAAAAAAAAGGCAAGTAGCGTTGGGTAGAAGGCCGGTTCCGCGAACGAGACCCGCTCCACTCTCGAGGATCGAGAAACGAGAAAGAAAACTGCGCTGATTCCAACCAAACAAATCCTATTTATTATCACGCTCGGTATATGAAATGAACAATTTTACAAATCTTGAAATGGTGAACTCGTAAGATTAAGTAAAAAAAAAAATTAAAAATTAATTGGGAACAATGTGTAATGTAATTAAAATAAATAGATATATTGAATTTGCTACAATGCGGCTGATGGCCAGTCAAAAAAAATTAATTAGGAACAATGTGCAATGTAATTAAAATAAATAGATATACTGAATTTACTACAATGTGGCTGGTGGCCTTAGTTCGCCCTAAAAAAAAAAACCAATACGTATTCCTATCTTTTTTGTTGGTTCACAATGTATTTTACAATTTCAACAATTCATTGAAATAAATCCATCTTAATCTAGGAAGTTTTTAATTTAAGTAAGTTGGCAAAAATATGTAATGCATAAAACTGAAGTAATCAAATAATATACATGAATAAGAGCAAGTTAATATTGAAAATTGACATTTGTTCGTGAAGCGAATGAAAAAAAAAGTATTAAGAAAGTACAACGAAATAAGCGAAAGAAAAAAAGGAAACCCAGATACATACCGAAGAAAGCGTCGATGGCAATGTAAATTGATTAGGTGCTGTTTAACGTGCTATTATGTTTCTTCCTTATCTCATCACAAAAAACCTCAAATAGAGAAATCGCATTAGCGATTAATTTCGATATTAATATCAACCAAATCCCTCACGGGGCCGTAATTATACCAAATTACATTAAGGCTACATTGATAAATATCGGTGATGAGGGAGAACGTAACCACGTTTTAAGATCGGCGACTAACGACGGAGTGTAGAGAGCGAGTTTCGTACTTTTCCCTTGAAAAAAAGCAAGTACTGAGGTACGAGAAAAAAAGAAAAAAACTTGAAAGAAATCAAATATATTGACAAATAACGAACAACGATACCTATACAGGTAGGTTCGTTGGAAATGGAGCAAAATGTACTAAAGATATCATTAATTTTATTACAAAATAACGTGATGAAGCGTTGAGCGTTACAGACACAACAAAATGTGAAATAAATATTGAAATAAATACTGTTATTATTGGTCATAAGTTATTAAATGTTATTTAGTGTGTTTTATTATTAATATAGTGGAGGAATACTTGTCTTGTAACGGTAAGCACACCGTTACAAGACAAGTATTTTACAATACGTTACATATATATACAGGGTGATAACGAACTTCTTAAGGAGCAATGAAGTATGAGTAGCCCATAGGGATGTAAACAGCATATAAAAAAATTAGGGTACTTTATGTATACAAATTGTGCAGAAAATTTTTTTTATTTAGAGTGTGTATAACCGTTTTGAATGGCACTGTATGCACACAATGTTATTGACGCTTTCGTATGCACAATGAAATAACTGATGAAATGAAATAATCTTTAACCTACCTCAACGTCTGAGAATGCGAAAAGAAAATAACGGATAGATAATGCGCTGTTAAAATAAATACGCTTTTATACGTACATTTTTTCACATCGCCACGGCAGATCCACATTTCGGAAACCGCTGAAGTGGGGAGTTATTATAGTAAATGCTCGAAGTTGCCACCTCCCTCTTCAATACATAACTGGGGTTGCGTAAACAATATTTTTTAAATGTCCCCACAGAAAGAAATCCAGCGGAGTTAGGTCTGGAGATCGGGGCGGCCATGCTTCGGGTCCAAGACGACCAATCCATCTTCCCGGAAACTGATTGTTCAAGAAATTTCGCACTGCTTGTGCAAAATGAGCCGGGGCCCCGTCACACTGGAACCACATACGCTGGCGTACATCTAAAGGTACATTTTCGAGAAGCTGTGGTAAGTCCTCTCTCAAAAAGTGTAGGTACGCTTGACCATTTAATCGCTGCGGCAGTACAAAGGGTCCTAGGATTTCATCGCCAATGATTCCGGCCCATACATTTACCGAGAATTGATGCTGGTTGTAGTGCCTGTGTATTGCATGCGGATTTTCCACAGTCCATTGATGTGTATTGTGCATATTGAACATTCCATTTCACGTAAAACCGGCTTCGTCGGTAAATAAAATATCGGCTAGAAAATTAGAATTGTCATGTTGCATATTCAAAAGTGATTGACAAAACCTAAGTCGTAGTGGATAATCAGCTGCTGTTAATGCTTGTACTCTTTGTACGTGGTATGGATGGTATTGGTATTTGTTTAGAATTTTCCACACAATCGGTTGTGATAAACCTGTTTGACGCGCAATTTGACGAGTACTTGTATCAGGAGATTTTTCATTCAAAGCCAGCACTTCCTCTTCGGCGTTCGCTATGCGTCTGGGTCTCTGGCGACCTCCATCTCGTCCGAACTGAGGCTTTACACTGCCAGTGTCTCGAACACGCTGCACAGCAGCTAAAATTGTTCGAACATTCAGCCGATGTCGCTGAGGAAAACGTTCATAATAAGCACGTGCAGCAGCCTCCATATTTTGATGAAACTCTCCGTACATTACAATCATATCTAGATATTCATGGTGCGTGTAACGATGAGCCATTTTCATAAACAAAATGTATATTACGCTAGCGAGAACGGTATAGTAATTCGTAAAAAAAATTCACCCCGACAAATTAATAATTTTATTTAACACATGCACTCACTTCACTGGTTGAATTTATACTAACTTAGACTGTTTGCTTTTCGCATTCTCAGACGTTGAGGTAGGTTAAAGACATCAATTGATCATTGTATCGGATAGCGCACGTGTAACAGTGCATCAGTTATTTCATTGTGCATACGAAAGCGTCAATAACATTGTATGCATACAGTGCAATTCAAAACGGTTATACACACTCTAAATAAAAAAATTTTTCTGCACAATTTGTATACATAAAGTACCCTAATTTTTTTAGATGCTATTTACATCCCTATGGGCTACTCATAGTTCATTGCTCCTTAAGAAGTTAATTATCACCCGGTATATATATATACACAGAGCACTCTGTATATTTAAAAAATACTTCAAATGATGGCTCTTCGTCCCTAATTTCAGTGTCTAAAATATTATTACAATATCTTTTTAAATTTAACAGATATTTACAAGGTTACGTACATTTTTGCACATCACTGTATATTATAACTATAATGATTATTTAGTACTATTACTTATTATTAATAATATTTCGTGCGGGCGCTGGACATTTTGATGAATTAAAATCTATTTTACTTGAAATAGAATTCGGAACGTTGAAGAAGCAGTTATGAGAGATATGATAAATTTATGGACTAATTTTGCGAAGTACGGAAATCTAACTCCCAAAAGTTTCGGTTATACTTGGGAACCTCTGCATGAAGACTAGTTTAATTATTTCCATATAAAAAATGAAGGTGTCTATGCAGATGTAAATTGATTGCTAGAGTACATTCAACTATGGGCTGACATAAACGAAGATTACTTCCCGAGATAACGCCTAATAAATTTTAATTTGTTGCATATTTTAAAAATAATCGAAATACATTCTGAAACATATATGATTTTGTATCTTTTATTTTGTATCTTATCTCTTCCACTTACAATAGTATCTGAAAATAGGATTTATCTAAAGTTTATTTTTAGATTCATAAAAACTGAACTTATTGATATCGAATTTAAAATTTCAGTGCATATTTCATTTAATAAAGCAAAATAAACTGCTTGAAATTGCTTTGTTGATTTGATTGATAATTTTGTTTTCTAATCTATTTCACTTTTATTAAATAATTGTACGAATGATTAGAATTTAATTTGGTTAATGATTTGCTTAAGATATGCACTATCCTAAACAAGGATATCTTAAAAATTATCGAAAGAAAACTCTATTCCAAATGAAAATTAACATCACTTAACAATAAGCTTTTGTTATATTTACTATTTTATAATTATTTACACACGTGCTAAATTTCGTGTACTGAGTGATTTTTATAAAATATCTTACTCGATTACTTAAGCTTTAACCTAAATCTATTTGCTTCTTCAGTGGTATGAACATATATAATTGGTGACTAAAAATATTACGAACTATTAAACTATATTTTTTGACATATAAGGAGCTCCGTTTCAAAGCGCAGCTTTTGTTGGAAACATTGTTTCGAGAAAAACTACGTTTTCTATTCTAGCTCTGCCAAGTAGACGTTTTTTGTCAAATACATCGGAAGATGTTCCTTTTAACAAGAAATTTAGTTTCATAGCTTAACACAAAATATTCTATTGTGAACTTTTTTAATAGCTATATAACAATAAATCAAAACTGCGTTTTGAAACAAGTACTTATAAAAACTGCGTTTTGGAGCAAATGATTTATTAAGTATTAAAACTAAATTCAAAAAAACTTAATATAACAGCACAAAATGACATTGTACACGGAACGTATTTTATTTCAAATACTTAAGTTAAAAAATAAAACCAAAAATGTTTTAAAAAGTTAAAAATTAAATGCGTAAGCGGCTGTCACCTTCCTCGCAGTCACATTCTTCATTTGAGTCGCTCTCATCATCGTTGGTTATCCCATTTCTGTGAGAATCTATTAGTTCCTTGTACCACTGAAGAGCTTCCCCGTTTCTCCAGTTAACCTTCTCGCCTTGCATATTTTTTGTACTATAACACTTATCTAATAAGAAGTCAACGTCCTTTAGTTTCTTCTCTTTCACAGACCTTCCCAACTCAAGGTATTTTAAGCTAAGCTTTTTTAGAGATTTCTCTTTCTTCAACAGACATTTTGTAACGCCAACATCATTCCTGTAGAACTGCTCTAACCTTACTGTCATTTTATTCGTATCATTTTTATCGATATAAATTCTCTTGGCATCCCTTATCCCATCCAACTTCTTGCAACACCTGCACAAATCTTTCATATCATGTAGATTCCATTGTGATCCTAATACTTTTATATTTCCAACTTCTTCAAAAATTTGCCAATAATCTTCTTTTAGTAGAATCTCTGATCGTTTTCTTGCAATTTTCTCTATTCTCCCAAAAACTCTATCAGCTGGCAAAAAAGTGTGTCCTCGAACAGGAAAAACTAGGAGAATTGTTTTCAATTGGCGTGGTGCTGCATTTGCCAACCAATACATGAGCATGTGAACGATCATGGAGTTTTTGTTTTGGCCAGAGCAGCCATCGCAAAATAATCTTAGTAAACTGCAGTCTTCTGTGAATTCTACATAATTTGACAAAAAATTATATAACGCGGAACCTATTTCGTTAGGTCCTCTGCCAGCCTGAGTCTCCATCCATGTATAAAATGTAGGATTAAGGGTTTTTATATCAGTGATACAAAAGTTGTATAATGCTAGCTGTGAAGCATAATAGGCTTCCTGAATTGGTAACTTCGGTAGTACTTGTACTTGCTGAAGGTCGAAACAGAGGGAGAAACTATTTTCAGGATTATTATTCATTATAAGATTAAACTGTTTTGCAGAAAGCTTATGTAGTCGCAGTTCCATCATACATTTGTTTTTGGTGCTAGCATCTTCCATCTTAATTTGATTCTTAAGTGTGTAGCAGAAGCTACACACGTCGGAGGCTGGAGATCCAAAACCAATATTAAATTTGGAATTAAAAATTTTAAAGAAAAACCATCGCTTTACTTGCAAATTTTCGTTTACCGAGTTGTTGTACATTTTGTACAACTTTGAGATACTTAGTTCCGCTGCCAGATAAATTCTTTTAGACTTATTCCTATTGTAATGAGACTCGCTGCCCTTCAGACTTCAGATGAATTTAATAACTTCATATCGTTTAGGTTTATACCTTTTGGAACGACGATCTCCTCCTCGCTTTTCGGTTATGCCCTCACCATTTTTCATTTGTTTTGAAATGGTTATAATTCTACGTTGAGAAACGTGCAGCGCTGCCCGAAAAAATTTTTGACATACGTTGTGTTTTATTTTATTACAGTCCCAAAATTTGTAACCTATGCGAACATTTTGCACATTTTTGTTGTTTTTCCTTTTTTTAGGGGCTGTTACTGTCAGTAGGTGGGAAATTTTAATATTCTGTATCACTCGATTTTGTACGGCATACAATTTTTCCCTGGCCGTTATAATGTCCTGCTCGTTAATTGCCATGCAATTGTACCTTTTATTATGATGTTGGCATTGGCGCTCAAAATCTTCCAAGTTTGTAAAGTGATCTGAATATCTGAAAGTAACAAAAAAAGGAATCAAACATTATAAATAATCGTAATTAAATAAATTCAAATAAAATTCTTGACTTTACTGTTTCACAAATTTATTAGTTTCTAACAATTGTTTCGATAAGGTTGACTTATCATTAACAAAGATACAGAAAGACTAAAATATTCGTGTCTAAGTGTAACACTCCAGCCCTCGACCTCAATTCTTGACCTATCTCATAGTTTAGTCATGCAATATGTAGGTATTTTTATTGATAAATTAACTCCTATATAAAAATGTCCATATGCGGGTGACATTTTTGTCACTTTGACAGCGATAAAAACCTACATAGCTTTTTATCACCGATAAAAATGCTTCTTCCTCCGATAAAAATGCTTCTTCCTGTTACATATCTAGTAGCCCTGCATCACTTAATTTATTTTGGCAGCTGACAGGTAATAACTATTAAGTATCGTTGAACGTAAAATACGAGTCGGTTTGGGGAAATTTCAACAAATATCAAAAGATCAATACTGCAAAACACAAGAAATACAAAATCGTCAATATGGAGACAATTTAAAAAGTTTTATTCATGTCGTTAATTTATCTTGCCAAAAAACACTCGAGCTTTTCTTTCAATCGGATAAATTTCTTTTTAACTCAATATTTTTCCAATCAGTAATTTCGCTCGAAAAACTTACATTAGAAAAAATCGCTCGACTATCGTCTCGCGATTTTTTCATGTAAGTTTTTCTCGTCAAATTACTGATTGGCAAAATAATTTCGTTACAAAGAGAAATTTATCCGATAAAAAAAAAGCTCTTGTGTTTTTACTTATGATAATAAGTCAACCTTATCGAGACAATTGTTAGAAACTAATAAGTTTGTGAAACAGTAAAGTCAAGAATTTTATTTGAATTATTTATTTGAATTTATTTAATTACGATTATTTATAATGTTTCACCAAGAACCTACGACACAAATAATTGAGAATATAAAAAATGTATGATTTTTAGCCAACCTAACTTCACATTAAATTTGAGTGACAAACCTTATAGTTTTTTGCTTCTGCCTTGTAGTGGTTTTTCTGTTTCTTTCCCTGGTTCCTCTACTACCATCTTTAACAAGGACCTTCTCTGCTTCCATTTTATACACCTTTATACGAACCGTAAGAGCAGCACGTGTAATACAGAAACTGCATTTTGAAACGAATAATTTTCAACATAAACTGCGTTTTGAAACAAATGTTAGTTTTCTAGTGCAGATTTAAGCGGTAAAGACTGCGATTGGCATCGAACGAACCAGTTACACACCTCCTACTGTTTTAATAAAGCCAACGTCACCTTTTGCACAACAGCTGTACTAATTGCAAACACTGCGTTTTGAAACGGAGCTCCTCAATTATAAAACATAAATTAAATATACGATATAAATAAGTATTTCCAAATCAAACCTCCTGCTCCATCTAACAATAAACTTAATTTAGCTTATACCTTCTTCACATACGTTATTGAGAAGTTTAATCACATTATAACTCCAACGTTTTTGATCTTAACGAGGTGAAGTTTGCGGTGAATTAAAGCTTTCCTCGAAGTAATTTGGGAATATAGGATGAACCGTTAGGCCGCTACGGCAACTCTACTTTCCGCAAAATTGACAATTTCGTATTGGAAAATTTCGTTTTTGAAGACACAACCGGAGAATCGAGCGTCGCAGCGGGCTTTGGTTTATACCAGCCAATTCTAGCCATAAATCTGCATCTGGTAGTATCAGAATGGTCACCCAAGGGCGTTTAGTTTAATTTTGATCTCTAAATTCGGTCCAAAAATTACCTGAGGATTTTCGTGTTTTCATTTTTTTTTATACATTTGTAGTCGTATCTTTTGCGTTTTTTCGTCCTGATTTTGAAACAATTTCAAGGTTTCTCTATCACGTTAGGATTTTGAGGTATTTACATAAATAGTTTTTCCTAAAACTATGTTAAATTAAAGTTAAATTTGGTTTTAGTAACTTGTTACAGAAAATACTACTGCCAATATGTGTCTACAATTTTAAACTAATTGAAGCATGTTTTCTTCAAATCCATTCAGCCACGCTTGTGTTTGCCCTAAAATCTATTTTTATAGTCAAAGTGTATTTTTGTACTCGCCTATCAAAACCTGTCATTTCACGATTCGATTTGCGTGCGTAAAAAGTCACTTTAAACACGAGTGCGTAAAAGTAAAGTTGGTACTTTACTTTTTTACTTTAGTTACTTTAGTTGGTTAAAATGTCACTAAATTAATCAAGTTCCAGTGATTAATTTAGTGACATTTTAAAATCATAAATCCCTAACCTTAATAATATGCTACCCAGTTCGTTGTTTTTCTATGAAAATAAAAGGAAATGAAATAGAAATTGTTATGTAGATCTCGGTTTCCGGGTTGGAACCGCGTCGAGTTAGGCGTAATTGCCAACGTTTCGTCCACTGTTTCAAGGGACATCTTCAGGGCTGTACGTAGATGTTCGTCGTTTCGCAGTAGCTTGAAGAATGACATAGAAATTGTTATATTTGGAAGGTATGTAATTCAATGTCAGAACAGCAACAAATATTATTTTTTAAATTTATAGAAAACTAAAAAAAAAATTGTCAGAAGTGGGATTCGAACCCACGCCCTCAGAGAGGACCAGAACGCTCGAGAACCCGTATAACGGGCAAGGTAAACCTTGAGTCTGGCGGCTTAGACCGCTCGGCCATCCTGACAGATACTAGTAATATTGTTAAAAAGACTTATAAATATAAAAGTTTTGAAATTATATTTATATTTTAAATAAATATTATTATTGTTTATAGTTCTCGTACAAAAAATATTGTACAAGCTTCGTGCGTGAAACATTTCGCGAATTCGTGTCCATAAAATAAAAAAAAAACTGGTCACTCATTCGCGAAATATGATTTCACGCACTTGGTTCCTAAATATCTATTATATCAACAATATCACGCATGCGTGTAAATTGTCCTAGCAGCTTTTTCAATGTGGACGAAAAATTCATCAGCACAACCGAAATATTACCCATTCAATAAATAAGGCATATTACCTCTCTTTTAGCTTAAAAATCAGAAATCAAGGCATGTCATGGTCTCCTCATCCCATGTGTTGTTATGTTGGGAGGCTGATTCGATGATCAAAATGCTCCTGTTCCCACTTATAAAATAAAAGTATAGTGCGAAATTATTTGAGCCCCGCGTTTCAGATATGTATTTTAATTAGAAATTCTTCGATCTATTAACGTCCAGAAACTATAAAGACAATTCCGAATATATGCATTTAGATATCATCAAAATTATTAAACCTATTAACAACAATTTAAATTCGATTAAAGAAATTTAAGTGGATGAATTGAAAAAAAAATTATACGTAAGTATTTTTCATATATCGTACGTTAAAATAGATAAAGCATACAAACAACTAATAAGTTAATTAATAAAATAGAGATAGTAGCGTTGGGAGACACTTCAAACGTTACTATTTAATTTCAGAATAATAATCAGTGGTCATAGTTTAATTACTACAACGATTTAATCATGATTTGTTGTCGAATGTTTATGTTTATTTTGATAGCCCTGTTTCAATTGATAATACAATGTGGTGCTCAAGAAGTAGAAATTCCGCAAGGGGTGCTAAGAGGTGACGTCCGTACTAACAGAGATGGAGAGACTTATTATAGTTTTAAAAGTGTTCCTTATGCTAAACCGCCTTTGGGTGCACTGAGATTTACAGTAAGTGATATAATTTTTAATCAAAAAGTTACGATATACTCAAGATGCTTTAAAATAGTCTAAATTTCAAAAATTTTTTTAAGCATTGATATTTTGATATAGTTGTTCAGAGTTTCTAAATTAATTTTCGATAAAATAAGTACTACATCCGTCAAATACATATAAAATCTTTCCAGTATGTCTTGTAACTAAAGGCAAACAACGCAAGTATTTGGTTTCCTTTGACATGTTTTAGAGTTGTTTTAAAATCGGATGAAGATTCTTTAAACAATAGGATAAAATTTTAATGCGAAACCCGTTATTCTCGCTGATGATGAATCAAATAAGTAAACAAATAACTAATTACCGCACGTAGACTACTGACAGACAAGAGACAGCTAGGACAAACTTTCCATTTATTTGTTCATTGTCGCAATCATTTCAATAAAAATTTCTAAATTCAGTTAGTAATTAATGAAGTCTAAAAATGTATGTTGCCGCAAAAGGTGCAAATTATATTATTTACAAATTTTCATTTGTCTTAAAATATAGAAACCGCCAGATTAGTTATGTTACACGCTGTTTGGCATAAGCTTATGGCAAATACACGTATTTGACGGCACTTCTCAGCGTATATTATTTTTTAATTGCTGTATGGTTCGAGGCTTATTAATATAGACTTTTCTTTTCAAATAACCCCAAAGGAAGCAGTCTGAAGCGGTTAAATCCGGTGAACGCGGAGGCCAATTAAAATCGCTTGTACGGGAAATAATTCGTTCACCAAAGATGTCGCGTAAAAGAGCCATTATGTCCCTCGCAGTGTGCGCTGTGGCTCCATCCTGTTGGAACCATACTTGCGGATGGTTTTCCACGGCTGGCCTTAAAAAATTCTCCAACATTGTCCGATATCTAACACCAGTGATGGAAACGGCGACACCGTGTTCATTTTCAAAAAAATATGGGCCAATTATCCTTTCCGACGAAACACCGCACCAAACGGTACACTTAAGTGGGTGTAGTTCTCGCTGTTGAACTACTCTTGGATTTTCCGTAGCCCATATCCTGCAGTTTTGCCTATTAACGAACCCATTTAATTGGAAATGGGCTTCGTCGCTCATAATTAAATTATGAATAAAATCATGATTTTCTTCTGCTTTTTGACGAAAATAAATTGCATAATCAAGTCGTTGTTGATAATCTGTCGGTTTCAATTGTTGGATAAGCTGAATTTTGTATCGAAACATTCTTATTGTATGCGAAATTCTCTGCAGCGACCCTCTTGAGAGGCCAAGTTGTGTCGAACGTCTCCTGGTTGATGTTTCTCCATCTTCCCGAATACTCTCCTGTACCCGTTCAATATTGTCATCCGTGTGCACCGTTCGTCGTCTGCCGGCACCAGGAAGGTTCCTTACTGCCCCTTGTTCTCGAAAATTTGCAACCAGACGGTTTATTGTTGACTCTGAGGGTCCAACCCGCACATTAAAATAACGACGATATGCACGCTGAGTCAAAACAATGGATCGTTGATTTGAGAAATAAAGTTCAACGATTTTGGCACGTTGTTCAATTGTGTAGTGTTCCATTTTAAATTCCCCAAGTCTCCTTTACAAAATACTGAAAACAAAAACAAAAATTATAATGAAAAAGTTATAAGGAATTAAAACCCCTTCGGTCGTTTTGGGCCACCTGTATATCCCACATGTTCCTGGAAATTGTTTGAATACGATGTATTAGGCTGTGGTTGACTAGTACGAATCTGTTTAATTAAACATTTGAAATCGGCGTATATTACAAACAGTGGTTTAAGTTGCTTTTGAACCTCCTTGAACCTTAATATTTTCTCATTGTCCTTTGGCAATTCTATTCTAACTGGTGGATGATTTTTGCAATCTTGCACATGTAAAGAATACTTGTTTTCACAATAGAAATGAATTAAACAACGATTGCAAATATATAATTCATTATGTACCAACACGTCTGGTGAATATAACTTACTTAAATCGTAAATCCAACAATAATGCGTACGTTTTTCTGATTTACTTAAATATTATAAATTTATGAGTATGTCCCATTCGTAATTGATGTAATATAAAGGCTCGCAAACTTTTTTTTATTCAAACCGTACACATTAATTGATATGCTGCAATTTCGTTTTCCAAATTTCTTAATACTAGTTAGCGCGACTGGAAATTCTTTGTCATTTAAATTCAAGATTTCGTGATAATTTTGAGTATAATCGTTTACATTGTTGGAATATATTTTGTAAACGGTTGCTAAAACGGCCCAAATAAAACATCGTCTATCGTTGTTATTATTAATATTTAATACCGCCTTTCGTCTCATAATATTCGACAGTAGAGAATATAAGCGTTACCCTCAATCGGTTGATATTTACTTAGATTAATAGTTAAATTTTCGATTTCACGAAGTAACCTTTTAAATTGCATTTCCTATATATTGTACAGTATTTTAGTAAACGCGTTATCGTAAATATATCTAAATTCAGTAAATTATGTAACTATAAAATTTTGCCTATTGAAATATTTACAATCTATCAGAATAATTGAAACATATATGAGTAGGTAAACCCCAGCAGTTTTGTATAATACAAAGGTATTTTTAATAATATAAAATATTATTAAAAATCTGGTGTGAAGAACACAAATACAAGTTCACTATTAATATTTTTGTGAACGTGTCCGAACATATCCCTCCCCAGCGAGGTCCTTCGGCTGTCTGACAACAGGCAGCGCTGAATTTACTTCTACGCTCGGTCTGGATAATTTCTGTGGTGTAGCGATGTGGTTCTTTTTTGTGAATGTGTCTGAAGATATCATTTCTCCAGCAGGGGCGTACCGATGAGCCTGTAGAAAGGCGAAATACGTATCTACGTCTCTGGGGAGGGATATGTTCGGACACGTTCACAAAAATATTAATAGTGAACCTGTATTTTTGTTCTTCACACCAGATTTTTAATAATATTTTATATTAATAAAAATACCTTCGTATTTACAATCTGTTTTGCTCGAGTCTGGGTTGTTATCGACTTTTATAAATTTGGTACATAATGAGAAAAGTACCTTTATTAATTTCATTTTCACGAGTTTCGATTGGATTTTTGATTGGATAAGGGGAATGCCTCTTCAAAGAAAACCTCCGGGTCTCGATGATGAAGATTTATAATGATGCCCGACTGAACTTTACTGTCGAACGCAGACGTTCCCTTTTAAATTGAAAGAACATTATTTTATATATTTTTACATTCCCTTATATGTTACTTCTTGCCATTGTAAGTTCCTTTCTGTCACATTTTCATCATATAGGTCGGTGTCTTCAGAAATAAATTCCTTTAATAGATTTATGATTTGTAGATTGTACGATAGTAGTAATGACAGCGTATATTCAAAATTTACGGCTGTTATAAATTTTTTCTTGCACTAATTTAATACTGTCAACATTGAATTATTTCAATTCTTTCAGTTCTGTTTAGGATTGGCTGATGGTCTTGTAAACATTCAACTAGATCCATATGTCCACAATATACTTGATTACTTACATGCAAAAAAATATCGAGCAACGATGTGATTGCGTGTACCATTTTTTCAACTTACGAATTCTTCAAATTATTCTTTCTTCTGGAATTCGATGATTGGTGTTGGATTTAGACCGAAAGTTTTGATATCTTTATATATTATATAATCCTTCCTCTCACTATATTCTTTCAAATTTTCACTCTCAAAAAAGCTTAAATAGCGCTTTGACAAACAAACACTATTCTCCTCCAATTCGCACAAAATTAATTTTTCAAATTTCGTCTTTAATATCCTTACATTTAGGATTTTATATAGTTTATCCTTCTCTAGTGCAATTATCTACTTTGTTGGCTCGTAACTACTCAATTCACCGCGTTTATTCATTGCGTTTAATTTTTAAATTAAACGCAATGAAAAGATGTATGTACTAATACAAAATAATTAAGAGGCGACTGTATTTTCAATTAAGTTGGCGTGTGGTGTTTCGATTATATAGGTTCTCCCATCCATTTTTAATGTGAGAAACAAATTTGACAAAAGTTACATGGGAAGATGATGCTCGTGAGTTCTAAACAGTCACTGCATTTTTTTACCTCGCGGTCTGCAAAACAAATAATTTGATGTTAAGGTTAATGAATTCATATTGTTCTTTGGACGTATAGTCGCAAAAAGTGCATAATCTATCGAACGGACTATGGCTATTTTGAAAACCTGTAGTAATTATACACGTTCGACAATTTCGTTCATCCCTTAATTGAAATCTGCCATAACCCCTTTCATATATATCTACAAAATCCGAACTTGTTGAACATGAATTGTACCCGACATCACTTTGAACTTCGGATACGCTAAGCGTGGAGATTGATTGCCAATCGTTATCCATTTCTTCAAACTGCAATAATAAGCAAAACAAAAAGCATATTATGGATACATAACAATTAATTTCGGTTTTACTTAAATTTGTACTCTACACTAAATTTCAAATCTTATTGAACGATAAATTGATTATGAATGTATATGTATAGATGATAAATAATAATAATAATAATAGATGATATTTTATTATACTGTTGGACGTGACAGTATTATAATTATAATTACATAGAGATCTGAAAAAAAAAAGAGATCTTTATTGTTATCGATGGATATCCCGTCGTAATTCGCGTTATTTACATTTCATTATCAATGCAAAATACCCAGTAAAAACAAAAACCGGAAGCGACATCAAATACATGTGATTTGCCATAAACTTAATAGCTTGTGGCAATATGACAGCGTGTAACATAACTACTAGCCACGTTGAAATTCTTCCTAAATTAAGAATACTAGTCCCAAAACTCATAAAATAGAATGTATCTACTAATTTACGCGTGTAGACAAATTTATTAAGGCAACAATGTCAAACAGAGTCCAGAAAAAAGTTTAAAAATATTAAGGGAAGAATCAATAAAAATTCAGTTGCTGGGTAATAAGTATAGTTGCTTTGGAAAGAGAGATAAATGATGTAATTCCACCAACACAATATTTTTAGGAAATAAGTTCTTGCAATAATAATAATAATAGCTAAAAACTCAATAGTATAGACACATGTGGAATATTATATACCATACACAAACAGACATTAACTAAAATATATTTATAAAAAACATAAAACAATATATACATATTGCACATTATGAATAAATAGTTAAATATCATGAACTATCGTAATCTTGCCCTTATGAATTTATCGTCTAAATACTGGCTTGCATTATTCATCATACGACATATTGGACTTCTGACAATAGAATTTGTTATGCAAAATGAAATAAGAAGATATAAAAGTCCTAGAACAAGTATTGGAACTCTGAAATTAATCAGTCGAAGTGCCGGTGGAGAGTCGATCCTGTTATGGATGGCTTTATCAAGGAAGTTGGTGCTAACAATTTCATAACGAGTCTCCCGTGAAAGCAAGTTATATTCATTTAAGATTGAATCATCATCAGTTTGCAAGGATATACACCACTTTAAGTATTTCAGAAAACACTAGCACTCACAACGCATAAGGATCTAAATAGGACTACACATTGATATATTTGCAACTTTGTTGTAGAAGCAGTCCTAGAAGTTGCGAATATACGACCACTCAAACATCATTCTTTAAAAAATAGATACAAGGCACATATATAAATCTTTGACTATTTCATTAGAAGCAATCATGGATATAAACTATGTTATAGGTATATAATAATAGATTCCAGATTGTAATAACAGAACATCCTTGGTGCTAATTATAATTTGAAAAGTTACAAGTTTCTAAATTTATTATACTATTAATTACAGTTTATATAACACTAAAATAAAATACTACATGATATATTTTAATGTTTAACTGTGCGGATAGCCACCAGAAGAAGCAGATGGTTGGGAAGGTGTGCGAGATGCTACAGTAGAATTACCACAATGTACTCAGTTTATGTCAGTATTTGGTTATTCAATTGAACGAGGTCAAGAAGATTGCTTATATCTCAATATATACACGCCTGGTGTAAGTAACTTACTTTCTGAAATGCATACACAGATAAATTAAACATTTATTAGGTACCAGCGCAAAATGTAACAGGAAGGGCAGTAATGGTTTTTCTATATGGTGGTAGTTTTTCTGGAGGCGATGCGAGAGAAGATAGTTACGGCGCTGACTTCTTCCTTACAAAAGATGTCGTTCTTGTAGTTATTAATTACAGGCTAGGAGTATTTGGTTAGTAATGATAAATTTTATTATAATTAAGTAGCATTACATATTAAATATTAAAATAATCGGATTATTTTTTTTAGGTTTTCTGTCACTGGATGATCCCGACTTAGGAATTACTGGAAATGCAGGACTAAAAGATCATGTTATGGCTTTCAAATGGGTGAAAAATAATATCCAATACTTCGGCGGTAATCCAAATAATGTTGTTATATTCGGCGAAAGTGCCGGAGGTATAAGTGTAAATCATCACATGCTCTCACCAATGTCTTCAGGTAAATCATCGAAAATATAATGTTAAGGTATTTGTAAAGTCATTCAGAGAGAATACGTTAAGTTTGTAACAGTGAAATATTCGATTCTAAGTGAGGTTTAAAAGTATTTAAAAAGTTTATTTTTATTTGATTAAAGTTAACAACAAAACAACTAATAAATTTACAATCTACGAGGGATGTCTTTTTAGTTTTGCATATAGCCTCATAGAGGGCGCCACTAATAAAACGTCAGGTATCAAAACTAATCTCAATTTTTCGGTAACACATAAATCTAAGGTTTCATGAAGATACGGCAAGTGATTTAGTCACTGTGAATTTTTTAAGTTAATAAGTTGGCCGAAAAATGGAATTGAGTCGAGAAAATTTGCCTGCAATAATTTCCTATAACTTTTGGAGAGAATTAACTCGACAAAAATGTCTTACTGAGTTGGTTTCTGTTTTTGAAGATAAAGCACCACACCAATCGACAATTTTACGTTGGTATTGTGAATTCCAACGTGGACGCATCAGTACCAGCAACGATTCCAGAACAGGTTCACCAACGACAGCAGTCACCCAGAAAAACATCGATGTTGTGCATCGCCTGATTAAGAAAGATATACTGTGACATATCGTGAAATTGAGACATCCATGGGTATTTCAAAGACCTCAATCCAAACGATCCTACATGATGATCTGGGTGCGAGAAAGTTACATTCGCTTTTGATTCCGTGTTTTTTAACCGAAGAGCAAAAGTCGGCTCGCGTTAATTGATACCGAAAAACTTTGAGTCGGTTCAGTAACGGAAACTCAAAAAACATCTGTAGCATTGTGAGTGGCGATGAATCATTGCTTCTCAGTCAGTCAGTTTACTGTTTTGGTGTTTCAAGTTAGAGAGCATCCAACAAAAGTTATCCGTTCGGGAAGTGTGTCGAAAGAGATGGATCATGACAATGCGAATACGCACACAGCTCGAAAGGCAATTGAGCTTTTGGAACAGAAAAGTATCGAATTATTAGATCATCCTCCATAGAGTCCCGACCTAAGGCCTAACGATTTTTTTACGTTCCCAAAGATGAACAATGGTTTGCGTGGTTGACAATTTCAAGCACCAGAAGAAGTAGTAGATGCCTTCAAAGTGGCAACTTTGATTGACCCAAATGAAGACTGGAATAACTACTTTAACAATTGGTTTGAACGAATGCAGAAGTGTATTAATTTTTGTGGAAAATATTTTGAACAGTAATAAAGTACTTTGAGTCGATCCACTGTTTTTGATTTATGCAACACTAAAAAACATCCCTTGTATAAACTATCTAATATGATGTACAAAAATGTTTTAAATATGTCTATACGTTATATGCACGTATAAAGCTTTTGTTTCATTATGAAACAGACATGTAAATAAATTTACATATCTGTAACTGTATACTTGGACAATACCTCGTATTTTCGGCATTTACTTCTGTTTAAGACATATGTTTCTGCCATTTATAGGCGTCGTCAGCTAAGCTAATGAAGCAATGTATACAAATGATACAAATCTTTATAAATCTGTATCTGTATATGACATTAAGCCGAACCGCTCATCAGATATAGCAAGTTTCATTCTATAAGGTGGCACTTATTTACGAGTGACATCTTACGGACGAACGAGACTATATCAAAGAAAGCGATCTTTCGATTGACAAGCTATGCTCATACGAACCGAAAGGAGTACGGGTAGTCCTTCTAAAACGAGCCAGGTGGCAGTAGATATACAAAAATGTTTTAAATATGTATATACGTTATATGCACGTATAAAGCTTTTGTTTCATTATGAAACAGACATGTAAATAAATTTACATATCTGTAACTGTATACTTGGACAATACCTCGTATTTTCGGCATTTACTTCTGCTTAAGACATGATGCTATGAACTTTTCCCCGAAGAGAAATTTTAAAGAAACTATAATAGACAATATATTTATGTGTATTTTATTTCAGAAAAATATTTGAGAATATTTAATATTTATTTAAAAATTTAATATAATGTATATTTTTGTCCACACTTGTATACTTTGCGAATTTAGTTTGAAGTATGCAGTCCGTGTTTTACGGTAGTATATTGCAAATGCAGAACTTTTGATTTATGTTAGGTAGGGTAATGATGCTGTTTCCGGGATACTAGTACCTTTAGAGATTAACTTGTCATCGTACAGATAGGTCGAAGTTTTGTCACTGAATAAAACTTTCTTTTATTCAGGTATATTTTCTAGATAAATTCGGTTTGTGTTTTAGTTGTGCCTTTATTGATGTGTTAAAAATTAATTCGCGATATTTACGAGTCTTTAAACTTGTAATTTTGATTAAGGTGACCTATCCGAAATCTCTCAGTTGTTTTTTGTGAAGTGACGTATACATTAATTAATGTATGTATATTTTTGCAATTATAGTTATGTATTTTAGAAATAATTTAGTAAGATAATTGAGCTCAGTAAAATCAGTAATTTTTAGTTTATAAAATATTTTGTAATCAGAGGAATATTAAGGAAAATTTTCAGATTTCTTATGAGATTTTTTAGAAGTAAAATATTCTAGAAGATTAGAAATTTGGTGGGAAAATCTATTTGTTTCATGTTCAATGTACGCATGAATTAATTTTGGTTGCGTGCGAAAACAGATAGTTTTGCTGTTTGACGTTTGAAATTGGGATAACGTAATTTAATGTCTGACAATTTTCTTAAATATTTAATTAGTAATTTGCTCGGGATTCATTAGTGAGGTTTTTTGTCTAGTGTAGCAGTCAAATTTTACACAAGTTTTCCTCACAATCTGTCTCATATTAGATGTTTCAGTGCGGCTTTACACTTGGTAAAGTCTATTTTTTTTATTTTTTATTTTTTTTGTGGGAGTAAAACTTTGTGGGGTGAATCTTTGTTTGTTTTCCTAATACCTTTTGTTTTATTCTTGTGCTACGTACCCTATGAGGGTAAACCTTGTAGATCGAAGAGCTCCAGGAAGGCGAATCCGACTAGAGTATAAGCTGGGCAAGCTACTGTGCATTGTGAACCAAAGTTAAATAAGCAATCAACATCACAATTCACTGCAATATGTTTCTGCCATTTATAGGCGTCGTCAGCTAAGCTAATGAAGCAATGTATACAAATGATACAAATCTTTATAAATCTGTATCTGTATATGACATTAAGTACATTTTTGTATATCTACCGCCACCTGGCTCGTTTTAGAAGGACTACCCGTATTCCTTTCGGTTCGTATGAGCATAGCATATCAATCGAAAGATCGCTTTCTTTGATATAGTCTCTTTCGTCCGTAAGATATCACTCGTAAATAAGTGCCTCCTTATAGAATGAAACTTGCTATATCTGATGAGCGGTTCGGCTTAATGTCGATTTGGCACAGCAAAAAACACAAACCGAATTTATCTAAAAAATATACCTGAATAAAAGAAAGTTTTATTCAGTGACAAAACTTCGACCTATCTGTACGATGACAAGTTAATCTCTCAGGGTACCAGTATCTCGGAAACAGCATCATTACCCTACCTAACATAAATCAAAAGTTCTGCATTTGAAATATACTACCGCAAAACTCGGACTGCATACATCAAACTAAATTCGCAAAGTATACAAGTGTGGACAAAAATATACATTATATTAAATTTTTAAATAAATATTAAATATTCTCAAATATTTTTCTGAAATAAAATACATATAAATGTATTGTCTATTATAGTTTCTTTAAAATTTCTCTTCGGGGAAAAGTTCATAGCATCATGTCTTAAGCAGAAGTAAATGCCGAAAATACGAGGTATTGTCCAAGTATACAGTTACAGATATGTAAATTTATTTCCATGTCTGTTTCATAATGAAACAAAAGCTTTATACGTGCATATAACGTATAGACATATTTAAAACATTTTTGTATATCTACCGCCACCTGGCTCGTTTTAGAAGGACCGTATTCCTTTCCGTTCGTATGAGCATAGCTTGTCAATCGAAAGATCGCTTTCTTTGGTATAGTCTCTTTCGTCCGTAAGATGTCACTCGTAAATAAGTGCCACCTTATAGAATGAAACTTGCTATATCTGATGAGCGGTTCGGCTTAATCTCATATAGAGATACAGATTTATAAAGATTTGTATCATTTGTATACATTGCTTCATTAGCTTAGTTGACGACGCCTATAAATGGTAGAAACATATGTCTTAAGCAGAAGTAAATGCCGAAAATACGAGGTATTGTCCAAGTATACAGTTACAGATATGTAAATTTATTTACATGTCTGTTTCATAATGTATCAAATATGATTAAAAAATGGAAAGTATTTTTAAATACAAGAACAGTGTGTAAGAATTTTATTTATTTTCTATAGCTTTTCTACTTCATAGTAAGAAACATTAATAAATCGCATTAATTTAATCTCTTACTTACGTTTTTATTGATTATTTCTTAAATTTAGGTTTTAATTTAAAAATTTTCTCTATCAAAAATATCTGTTATTAAAGAAAGTTTATAATTTTTTTCTGAATAACGCTATTAATTCTATTACTTTTTAAATATTAAATACAATATCTTTCTCAGGCTTATTCGACAAAGCTATTTCTGAGAGCGGTGTTAGTCTGAATCCTGGCACTCTAAGCGGAAACACCAGAAACAGTGCGTTGATATTTGCCGAATATTTCGGAATTCAAACTGAAAATTATGAAGACATGCTGATATCACTGCAAGAAGTATCAGCAGATGAACTATATGAGGCTGAAATAGTAATTTATTATAAACAGTGTCTTAACTTTGTTTTTATTTGTATTTTTTAGGCTTTAAAATCAGGATATAGTGGTTTAACATCACCAATAATAGAAATCGCTGCCAATACGCCAACATTTATTGAAAGAAGACCAATAGACATTATTGAATCAGGAGAAATTTACCATGTACCTTACATGATAGGTTTTAACAGCGCCGAAGGTCTGATAAGACTTCAAGGTTTAGAAAGTTCGACTAGTGATGAGGAAGACGATGACGAGCCGAACTTTACTGGTTATATTCCTACTGACTTAGAAATCGAATCTGGATCAGAGGCTGAAGATGATATTGTACAGAGATTCAAAGATTTCTACTATAGTGATGTAGAAACTTCAAGAGATAACGTAATTGCTGGTATTACGTTATTTACTGATTATATTTGCACATATCCAGTATACAGAGTAGCTACGAAGCAATTAAAAACGACGCCATATCCTATTTATTTTTATTATTTCAGTGCCGATACGCAATTAAATTTTAAAAGCGTTAATCCAGGAATGTTGCCATATCCAGGTTTGTATATGTGACCAACATAATACATAATATAATGTATCCGAAACAAAAACAAATTAAAAAAAATATATTTAGGATCTATGAAAACGGTTTAAAAAATAAACGAAAGTGAAAATCTACCCGCTAGAGAAAAATTAGAAACCAAAACTAAATTACAGAAAAGTTTTAAATATTGAAATTTCAAGAAGACTAATTTCTGAATTTTGTATAGATATTTTGCAGCTATATAGAATTTATATAAAATATAGAGAAAATAAAAATATAGCAACAATTATCACGCTTTAAAGCTTTTCAAAAACTGTGCATGAATACCTACAATTTATAGAGTATTTCTTTCTAACGCACATAAATACGCGGCTAAACACTACACACGTTAGTTATTTTAAGGTATTCTTATGCCCTACATTTGGTCATGTGACTGGAAAGAAATACTTTATGAATAATCATGCAAATTACTTTCCTAAATTATTTTACAGACACAGAAAGTACTTGTATTAGTTGCCCAAATAACTGATACAAAGTGTAACTACCAATACATGATAATACGAGGTGCTAACCAAAAATTCCTGGAAATAGGAAGAAGTCGCAAAGGGCAAGATCTAGGGAGAAAGGAGGGTGAGGTAGTACTGCGTCTTCATTGAGGCTAGAAACCGACGCACAACAAATGACGTGTGAGTTGGTGCATAGTCATGGTGTAGGATCCACGAATTGTTGCGCCACTTGTAGGGCGCTCGCGTCGCGCGAGAAGCCGACAATGTTATAAATGTCATGAATTGTTCTCCTTCGGTCTTGCAGGATAGCATAATGTATTTTTGACACATTTTGTGGTGTGCTTTTCGTCGATGGACGATCGGAACACTCATCATCATCAATCGACAAACGTCCATTTTTAAAACGGTTGTATCACTCAAGTTTGTATCTTGTCTAAAGCAACCTCGCCAAACGCTTGTTTAAGCATTTTCAGAGATTTTGCTACCATTTTAACAATTTTGAAGTAGAATTAGATGCTATTTCACATCATACACTCTAATGTCACACAATAACTCAAATAAAACAAATATAAACAGAAAAACTTTTTGCCACCGCCTAGCAACAGACTGACTTAGTATGGACGTAGCTCACACCATCTAGCGCTATAGAGCTACTACCATTCCTTCGCGCGCCACATTTCGGGAATTTCTGTGTAGCACCTCGTATATCAGCTTGTCAGAATTAAGTATAACTAAAGTTCATGTCACTGCACACAACACTTTTGTTATAAGATATAAGTTTGCGAAGAAAAGTGGAACACATATATATATATATATATATATATATATATATATATACAAAGAATTCAAATAAATTTTACCTCAAAGTAGCCCTTGGAAATTATGATTATGTCTTAGCTTGTTACTAATTTTAATAGGAATTTTGTTGGTTATGAGATGAGATATTTGATTGAAATGACAAATGTCAAAATAATAAAACGAACATTTTTAAGTGAACGAAATATGTTTATTTCCAACAAACAAGCAAAATTTTATAAAAATTGTTCAATGTGTCCACCACCTTGTTCGAAACATTTCTCACATCTTCTTCTAATGGAGGAAAAAGTGTTTTGTAGTATCACATTGTAAAACTAATAAAAAGTAACTTATTTTATAAAATTTTGGAAATGTTGTCCATTATTTTCTAAACAGTGATAAAGTCTACTCTCAAACTCCTCTCTAACATTTCGAAACACTTCTGCCTGAAGTTCTCTACATGTAGCTGTTATTTCTGTTATTTAAATGTAAGTCCTTTTTCAAAATTGTATGACATGTGCCAATTGACACACCCACTTGTTGTGATAATGCTCGTACGGAAGTTCTTGGTGCATTATTTATAATTTCTCTTACATTATTAACTAGCTCTTCTGTACGCTTTTTCGCCCGACCTGCGCCTTCTTTCTGTTTAACACTCCCTGTTTCTCTGAAAACCATAACGGAATGTGTCACAGTGTGCCGAAAACTGTCATAATCAAAGATGACGTTATGGAACTCATTTCTAAATTCTTCTAAACAATCTTGAAGAGAATACTGCCATTGTCCGACAATCTTACGTCCGTTTCGAAAATAAGATTCTAGCATGAATGATTTGTGTTGTATAGCAAAAACCATGTTAAATCAATTTTAAATTACAAAGCAATTTTTGTCAACTATGCATCTGTCTAATTGACAACTAATGCAAATTTAAATTATTAATAATGAATATGATCATACGTTTTTAAAGGAATGGCCTACTAGAGGCAAAGCTTATTTGAACGCTTTTTATATAGGTATATATATATTTTCATGTCCAAACGTAGACAATATTTTTTAATTAAAAATTTCTTATGATTTGCTTTGCAATTTGTAGACAGCAATGTTTACATCCTCACCTACTTTGCAATTACATACTAATTTGATATTTGTAAATATTTCATATAAAAGCCGAAAAACTCCAAGAATTTACCATTTGATATATGTATACAAGCTGATTCACCATGGGGATCTCTCTTATTATTGGAGATAGAGTATAGGTTTAAATTTGGCAAAGTTGTTAAATTTTGTGTTTGTTATAAATCCGTAAAGAAAATAGACCTGTGACAAATGACCTTCGTTATTTAAAAAGAAACGCGAAAACCCCATTTTCTTCTTTTACCTGTAGCACCGACATTTGGCCTTGTAGAGAAAAAATAAAAACACATCCTTGTGGCCATTACTAAACCTCTATCCAGTGGTGTACTCTAAATTTTTATACGACGTTTCGTTTCTTTCTGGCCATCATCAACTATCTAATTTCTTATAGGCGCCATATTGGATTTAGACATCTTCAGAAAGAGTTTTCTTTTCTGATTTCAACCGTGTACCACATGCTGACTAAAGTTTTTGACATTAGGTTTTATTTGAAAGAATAAATTATAAGATTAAATAAGGTAGCCATGGAATTTCAATCTGTCAAACATTTCATTTATTGTTCATTAATAATACAAAAATGTCATACACTAACGAAGAGAAACGAGATATGATAGGTATTTTTTATTCTTCGAAACAAAATTCTAGCCCTGTTTTGTCGGGGATTTTGTACTGCCCAATAGTGCTCCGTATTTCTGTTGAACATTCCAGAATTTGTAAATTTTGTTTCATCTGACCAGATGATTTTGTTTAAAAAATTTTCATCATTTTCTATCCTTCCCATTAACCAATTACAATATAAATGTAAGCCTTCTCAAATTATCTAGCCAAATTATCTCCAGGCAGTAAAGAGTGACTAACATGGATCCTGTATGGTTTAAACCTACTTTTATGTAAAGTTCTCCAAACTCTGGACTGGCACAAATTTAATTCTGACGCTACTTCACGTGTAGAAATTGATGGATTATTATTTATCTATAAAAATACAAGATTAACATGAAATTTGAAAACACGCTTTTAATTTACCATTTGTAAAATATCTTGTCGATTTTCATTTAAACTCCTGTTGTCTTGACCATTACGCGGTTTAGTAAACGATCCATTCTCGACCAAATTTCTGTCCAGATCTAGAAAAATGGTACGATGAGGCTGTTGTCGTTCTGGATATAATTGTAGATATCTTGTACTCGCTACTGTTGAATTTCGGTTCGAAGAATAAAAAATACTTATCATATCTCGTTTCTCTTCGTTAGTGTATGACATTTTTGTATTATTAATGAACAATAATAAGGTGTGAACATATGTGTTGTTCGCTGCTAGCAGTGAACAACACATATGTTCACACCTTGCTATCCGTTTTTGGAATACTAAGGCATGATTTATTATTATGCAATTGGAATATATCTTTGAATAATTTAAACCATAGCAACTCAATTATTTGACATTTGTATTCTGTCATTTATATTTTATATCCTTGATAAAGGCATCATTGCCGAAACATGTAGGGTTGTTTTAAATATATATACTTTGAAGTAAACCAGACCTTTAATCGCCGACTGATTGAATTTACCATATCATACCAAGGTCACGAAAATATTATATATATATATATATATATATATATATATATATATATATACATATACATATATATATAGCAATTGATAAATTATTGGAGATTTTTGGCTTTTATTTGAAATATTTACAAATATCAAACCAGTATGTATGTAATTGCAAAGTAAGTGGAGATGTAAACATTGCTGTCTACAAATTACAAAGCCAATCATACGAAAATTTTAATTGAAAAATATTGTCTATGTTGGGACTCGAACCCAAGTCTACAGTTTGCCGAACTGTCGCTTTTACCACTTACCCACAATAGACCTAGGTTTAGAAATGCATTATAAAGTAACAGTGTTAATGAATCAGATGTCAGTTATTGAATGTAGATGTCAAGTTGAAAGCAGAAGTCAGTTTTTGAAAGCTGATGTCAGTTTTGATAGCAGATGTCAGTTAGTGAAAGCAAATGTCAATTATTGAAAGCAGATGTCTGTTTTGAAAGCAGGTGTCAATTATGAAAGCAATTACATAAATTACGTAAATATTTCATATAAAAGCTAAAAAACTCCAATAATTTATCAATTGTTATATTTAATAAACGGCTAAGAAATTATCTAAAACACTTATATATATATACATATATATATAATATAAAAAGAAAAAAAAATATATATATATAACAATAGATAAATGATTGGAGTTTTTTGGCTTTTATATGAAATATTTACAAATATCAAATTAGAATGTACGTAATTGCAGAGTAAGTGGGGATGTAAACATTGCTGTCTACAAATTACAAAGCAAATCATACGAAATTTTTTAATTGATAAATATGGTCTACGTTGGGACTCGAACCCAAGTCTACAGCTTGCCGGGCTGTCGCTTATACCACTCAGCCACAATAGACCCAGGTTCAAGCTATTTAGAAATGCATATAAAGTAACAGTGTTAATGAATCAGATGTCAGTTATGAATGTAGATGTCAAGTTGAAAGCAGAAGTCAGTTTTGAAAGCTCATGTCAGTTTTGATAGCAGATGTCAGTTAGTGATAGCAAATGTCAGTTATTGAAAGCAGATGTCTGTTTTGAAAGCAGGTGTCAGTTATGAAAGCAAACGTCAGATTAGAAAGCAGATGCCTATTTTGAAAGTAGATGTGAGTTATTGAAAGCAGATGTCAGTATTTTGAGAGCAGATGTCAGATTTCAATGTTTTGAAAATGCTAATTATTACTCCATAGCTATATGAGTGTTTAGATAAACACTTTTATATATATATATATATATATATATATATATATATATATAAGTGATTAGATAATTTCTTAGCCGTTCATTAAATATAACATTTGATAAATTATTGGAGGTTTTCGGCAACATAGACATTTTTTCAATTAAAAATTTCGTATGATTTGCTTTGTAATTTGTAGACAGCAATGTTTACATCCCCCCTTACTTTGCAATTACATACATACTAACTTGATATTTGTAAATATTTCATATAAAAGCCGAAAACCTCCAATAATTTATCAAATGTTATATATATATATATATATATATATATATATATATATATATTATATATGAATAAAATTGCATAAAAAATATTTTCTAAAAATTTTCTATTGGTTAGTTGTGTGCTCTTTGTGAGCTCGTAAGTTATCATATCAAATTATTTCATTACTTGTAGTAACAGGTTAAATAAATCAAATTTAATTTAAAAATGGAAAAGAAAATTATAGGTTAAAATTTAAAAAGTATTTTGGTAATAGTTGCTGAATTGTAGTATTATATTGCTTATAATGTTAATCTGTTTAAATATGCCTTATCAGTATATGAAATGAATAAACTTTCGTTTAGGTGCATCTCATTTTGATGAATTGGGATACTTGTTCCGGACACCTTGGACGCCAACAGAGATTGCAGAAAATAGCTCAGAAGATTTGGTCTCAAGAACTATGGTAGATTTATGGACCAATTTCGCTATTTATGGAAATCCGACGCCCGACGGTTCAGACTATTTATGGGAACCATTCCAAGAGGGTCAATTTAATTACCTTCATATCGACAGCGACGAAACCACTCCAGGTGTGGACTTATTACCAGACAACATACAACTTTGGGTTGACATATATGAACAATACTATCCAAATTAATCGTATTCGTTTAAATAGAATTTTAGAGATTTCTTTTTGTTTTAATTGTAATTGCTTAAAAAGTATTTGTGAATCACTACCAACAGCATATTTTATATACCTAACATTTTCTCTATTAAATAATAATTTATATTCCGAAATTCTTCATTTTGTCAAATTTTCGAGTTGTGACTGTTATTAGGTATTTTATTGTATCCTTTTAATGTTAGGAAATTAAAGTTCTATGAATATCTGACATTGTAAAGTACGATGTATATGTTTCTTAGGCTTATTTGATATGTTTTTTAGGGCTGTACTATTACTCGAAAATTTAAATCGACACAAATTTTCAAGCAATAGTACAGCTCTAAAAATGCATATCAAACAAACCAAAAACACTTTAAATTTCGAAAAACCGCTATAATTACATCTGAAAAAATAACAAAGCAAGAAACATATTAGAAAGCACACATATACGAACAAACACAAACTTCACAAATCATAGAACAGACATAAATAACCTCTCAACAATATACCTGCCCATTATAAACATACAAACGAGAACAGTCTAAACCAACCATCATACGGGGGATGATGGGTGACATTACAAACATATACGCCTGTCAAACATGAAAATGAATATCTGGCATTATAAAAACAATAAAGCTCAATCTGAGCGGGATTTCTATCTTTTAATACTATAACATTTTTATAATAAGCGTCTTTCTTTAGATTAGCATAATTACGAATCTCCTTCTTTATATCGACAGCATCAGACAATGCAATTTTTATAGGTCTCTTATTGTTAGATGTGCCAGAATCAAACCTACCCAACCTTACTGTATGAGGATCATCCAACGGCGCATCCAAAACTTTCAATATGCCACGAGCAACATCAACACTCCTTTTCTCCACCTCAGTCGCAGAGACATTAAAAAGGATAATATTATTTTATGCTGGTGGGCAATGAATTCTCCACATACATAACAGAGACTGTTTGGATTATTTATACACGTGCGCGACATTATTAAATAAAAAGACGATGAGTTATCACAAACCGACATACATTGAATAGAAAGAGCCGTGTGTAGCTCTTTATGTACCCAGATAGCCAGATATCTAAGTTTAAGTGCTCTGACGTAGGAAACATGCAAGGACATGTTCAGAGTTGTCCATTCAATGTTCGACAGAACAATATTTTTAGTAGTATCTTTCTTATATAAAATTAATTTTTAAATTTTGGAAAAACCATTTCAGTTTTTTTTTATTTAAGAAAATATCTCAAAATCCTGATATGATAAAGAAAATTTTAAATCAGATTCGGAATCAGCATGACAAAAGACATAAACTACACGTATAACTACAGGCAAACTGTGTTTGTTGTTTGCAACAAGTTTGCAATACAACTCCATCTGAGGAAGACACGATGTATCGAAACAAATGTAATGGCATTTTATCTCAATCAAGTGGAAATTAAGTAATATTGTTTTTCTATTTTGCGTTCGAAATGAACTCATTATGAAACCCAAACAGTATCGAAATGAGCTTCATTATATACAATTGACAACAACATATTTATGTTTCTATGTCACTCATGTTTATATTTTTTAATGAAGTATCAAGTAATGTTAACGAAAATTAGTAAATAATGTGTAATATAATATACTTCGCGGATAGCAAGATTTAAATTTGAAAATGTCAAGTATCAATGTGACCAACTGCATGCTTTATATAAAAATTAAACTCTGAACTTTCAAATTAATAATTCCAATTTAAGCAATTTATTAATGTAAAAAACGCAAAATAGAAAAAATAGTATAAAAAACTCGTTTCATAAGGCCTTTTGCCGCACTCGCTCTTTAGAAAACTCGCCGCTATCGCGGCTCGTTTTCTAAACTGATCTCGTGCGGCAAAATGGTGCCTTATGAAACTTGTTTTTTAATATACTATTTTTCGTTTTATTTAATTATTATTATTATTTAATTTCGATTCAAAAAGACAAATACATTACACTTTGGTCCTTTTGAAATAATAGAGATTTTACAGCGAAAAATTAAAGTAAAAAAATTCTGACGGTAAGGTATTTGAGTACAGTATAAATTCAATAAAATCGATTGTTGCTGTGCAGAGTCGTTAGGTTTGTGAAATCATTAATCAAATTAAATTACCAAAACTCCTACACCTTTCCTAATTCCATACAAGTCGAAGCCATTTTCGATTCAGAAACTATAATGCCATTTTTTATCTGGTAGTCGGATTAACCACAATCCCCAACATAAATATTTAGGCATAACATTAGACCGGTCTCTGGCATTCAGCGATACCTCTATAAAACTAGTCAAAAGGTGAAGATCCGCAATAATATACTACATAAACTTGCCAGCAATTCAGGTAAAAGAATGGGGAAACTTTGCGAACGGCAACCATTGCAATAGCTTACTCTGCTGCTGAATGCTGTGCCACTGCTTAGTATCGAAGCTCTCACACCAAGTTAGTAGATAATCAACTTAACGATACAATAAGGATCATCACCGGCCCTGTTAGAGCCCGTCTGGATACCGATTCTATCTAATATTGTCTTGCCGGATATCAGACGTCTCGCTGCAGCACAGAATATATGATGATTTGAAGAGCATCCCCAGTACCCGACTGAAATCTAGGAGACCGATTTGGCTGAATACGGTAGTTCAGCATCCCTTCAATGTAAACTATTGCTGGATAGCCCTCCTCGAACAGCACCCTAAGTTGAGGAATAGAAATTTAGTCTGGCATCCTTAAGAACCTCTGCATAACCTAATCCTCCCACGTAGGCATTGGTCTCAATTAAATAGGTTTCGTACCTGCCACGGAAGGTGGGACTCAATGCTGTATAAATGGAAACTATGATATACTAGCCTTTGCGACTGCAGAAATTTTGAACAAACTATGGCCCACATAGTAAATGATTGCCCCAGAAGAAGTTTCCCTGGTGGCAGCTGAGCAAGGCCTCTCCTGCAGCTTTGGGTTGGTTGAGAAATTTGGACGTTAATGTATAAATTAGTATCATCACCTTTTTTTGTCATAAAGGTGATTTATACACTAATATCTAAATTTATATCTGAATTTCCAGTTCGTTTATCATATGGAACAATAATAATTGTCAACAAACTACAATCACGTTATAAAAACTATTATCGGAGCGTATGTGGCTGGATTTTACACTTCTTCGAATCACAGATTGTAAATCTGTCATGACTAGTTTTAATTGAATTATTCGCCGATGATTTAGAGTTGTGATTAAGAAAGTCTTCTCTCGCTCAGTGGTTCGCAAAATAACAGCACTTGTTGAATGCACAATACACTTTAATTATTAAATAAAAGAAAACAATATTACAGAAGCCAAACAAAACATACACGTTTGGCCCGTTTTTACCTTAAATGCGAGCTACAAGTCCATGTATATAAACGAACGTAGTTGCCAAGTTAAATACACAAGTGCGCAAGTACTGTTCGAGAAAAGTAGTGGGAACCCTTAAAGAGAGGTCGATACGATCATTTCGATCATAAGAGACCAATATTGTGCATGTTGGTGGTTGTTTTCTTTATTTTTATATTATTATTCACGTTCGTGATATTCTTAATAAGTATCTGAAGTTAATATTATAAGAATTACCTACTTCACATTTATTAATTTTATTGTTGAATTTAATTTGTTTCTAATTGGCAGTTATATTTTGTATTATTTGATTTTGGCCTGTTTTTATAGTTTTTATTCAATATGTTGGTTTATACAAACGAGGAAAGGATACAAATTATTAAGTGGTACTACTCTGGTAGTACTGCTCAAGAGGTAGTAGGGCGATTTATTTTTTCTTTCCAAAATAGACCTGTGCCTACAATACCAACAATAATGAGTATTGTTCATAAGTTTGAAGCTACTGGGTGTGTGCAAAATTGTCGAAAATGTATAGATAAGGTATCTAGAATGCGCGTATTGAATGAAGGTTGAGAAGAACGGGAAGTTTTAGTATGTAGAGCGGTTGAACATAATGAACCATGCTCATCGCGCCAAATTGCCGAACAAGTCAATATACTAGCGAGAACTGTAAGAAAAATCTTTAATAGGCAATGATACCGTAGCTTTAAAATTCAAAAACGTCAAGAAATATTTCCTCACGATGAATCAAAACGCGTTGCATTTTGCGAACAGGTTATGGAGAAGGTCATTGCCAATAACAATTTTATTGCAAATATTTTGTTTACGGACGAATCATCCTTTTTTTTACATGGGCGTCATAATCCAATGGCTACAAGATATTGGTCTAAAGCAAATTGTCATATCTATCTACCTCTACGTTCCCAGTATTCCCAAAAATTGAACGTGTGGACCGGCATTTTGGGGGATCACATCATTGGTCCTTTTATTATTGACGGCACCTTAACAGCAGTTAAATATTTGCAAATGCTGCAAAATGTAATTATACCAGCTCTTCGTGCCCTTGAGGTTAATTTTGACGATATCTGGCTCCAGCAGGATAACTGTCCTGCCCATACTGCTCGTCTGGTTCAAGCATTTTTAAGGGAAACATTTCATGAACGTCTAATAAGTTCCGTTGGTACAATTGTTTGACCGCCACGATCCCCCGACCTAACGCCCCTGGATTTCTTTTTTTGGGGGTATGTAAAACAAACCCTGTATAGTCATCAGCACAATCGAGCACGTAATCTTGGGGAACTACAACAAAAAATTGTTGATTGTGCAAATACGATAACCCCGGAAATGTTTTCGAATGTACGAAATAATTTTTATCATAGACTTGCGTACTGTCAAGAGTAAAGAGGTGGATTATTCGAACATTTGATTAATTGAGAAGTTTTAATTTGGTTTTTCAAGAATTCCGTTTATTTTAGAAGTATATTTTAATTTCCATTATTTAGAATTATTCTTTTAGTTTATCGTACTCTTCCTGTTTCCCCAGAAATTATATTTATTGAATTTTTTCATTTTGTTTTCCAAGAATTTTCTTTATTTTTTTTATCTATTTTATTTTAAAATTTATTGCCTTTAGAAGAGCAATTTTTTTCTGTTACTTCAATACGTCTACTTTGGTAGTGTCATACATTTACTATTTTTTACAGCTTGTATTTAATGACTATTTACCTAAAAGATTCTCAAATTATGCTTTTTGCGCTCGTTGTTAACAATATTGTACATGTTGCATAGCTGTATAGTATATCACTATTACGGAATACATTCATATTCATTTGTCAATTCTCCAACAAAAGTACTGGTAAAATTAAAGTACGTTGTCTATCACATCTGCTTCGGAAAACCACTAATCTAGAAGAACATTTTTATTTCTCTATAGGTCTACTTGCCGGCTCTCGTATGTATATTTGTTAGATAGGTACGGTTTGGCAACTTCTCACGCCTTATGTATGGGAAGCCGCATGCAAGATGATTGTAGACCGAACCTGTATAAAACTTGGTTACATTTGCTAAATCAGTAACGCTTGAAGCTGCGCGGTATGGCACGTGTGATCTAGTTAGAATATCTGAGCAAACTTCTACTTTTATTTTCTAATATGTTAGCGAAGTAATTCCTATGATTGGTTGAAACAAGGTAAGTACCTAAGTTCACATAAACATATCGCTACATTATATGTAAAAGTAGGTATGGATAAATAGATGAGTCAGGTACATACTGTTTTACCTAGACTTGACCTTGGTTAAATTGTGAGTCCGAAATACTATTCTACAAAGCAGACCCTTGAAAATATGACCGTAATGAAATTGTAACAAGTCCGGCTGGCTTAACGGACAACTACGTGTTTATAACAATAGGCGACAAACCTTCAATTTAAATATCAGAATGTTTAGCAACCATAACGGCTACACCTTAAAGTAAAAACGATACAAATAGAAAAATGTCTGAATACACAACTGTAAAAGAAATGATAAATACGTATTTCGAAGGACATTTTCTGGGAAGGATGAACCAAAACATAATTGTGAGATACATGGTTAATACAGGTCATGCTTTGAACAACATTTACTGTATAAAGTAAGTAAAAGTACGTCATAAAATTATGTTTGACGCTGCCATAAACGTTAATAACGGGGAATGCCGTGATCCCTTTGAATATATACAGGGCAATCCAAATTAAGTGTTCACCATTGGTAACTTTGTTATTATTAAAGATACAAGATTGTTTAAATTAGCAAACTAGTAGTACTTTTAACGCTCTTTAAGATGGAAGAATTAAAAAAAACAAATGAGCAGCGCGTTTTCGAGTTTTCCCGAAAAATGTTTTTTTCAAATGGAAACCCCTGTATATTATATCATTTTCTGTTAGAAATTCAATTTTTAAACAATAAATCTAATAAGAACTTTTTTACTGGGATTAAAAACACTTGAGTTATAATGTATAAACAAAAACAGCTAAATAATTTTTATAAACTTTATTTTATACATAAACATATCATTAAAAGAAAATAAAAATCACTGATTTTTTCATAGAAGATGTTCAAAAATACCACCTTGTTGTTCAGCACATTTTTGAACACGTTTCTGAACTTGTCGAACTGCTTTTAGTATGGTCCTACCATCTATTTGGTTTATCTTTTCACTAACTGCAATTTTTAGGGCGTTTACGTTTTCGTACCTTTGCTTATAAATCTCTGTCTTTAAATAACCCCATAAAAAAAATCAAGCTGTGTTAAATCTGGCGATCAGGGAGGCCACTGAATAGGACAATTTGTTCCTATCCATGAATTGTTAAAAATAGTATTTACAATTTGATGAGTACCTCTGTAGTTGTGCGCAGGTGCGCCATCCTGCTGAAAATGCAGGTACTGTCTACTTATGGGATCAATATCGTCTAAGAAATTATTCAAAATTTCAGTCAAAAATTCTATGTACCTTTCACCAGTTAGAGTGCCCTCATAAAAGAAAGGACCAACAATCCTTGAACCAATTAAACCGCACCAAACATTAAAACTGTAACGGACTTGCGGGCGTCTTGGATGTACTAAAAGAAGATTTTCCTTTGACCAGTAATGATGATTTTTTGTATTGTACATTCCAGAATTTGAGAAATTTGATTCATCGGTCCATAAAATATAACGAAAGTTGTTTACATTTTGGCGACAAAAGTTAAGATACCAGTGGCAAAAAAACATTCTTCTCTCTGGATCCCCTGGCAAGAAAACTTGAACTGGTTTGTACTTATAAGGAATGAATTTGTGTTTCTTCAGAATCCTATGCACAGTACCGTGACTCAAATCAGATTCCTTGATAATATCTAGTATGGAATTCTCACGGTTGGCCTCAAAATATGCAAGAACTAGAATTTCCGTGGCCTCGCTTATTATAAAAGTCCTTCTTGTTCTTGTTTTGGCAAAAACACTCTCATTGCCTCTAAATTTTCGGTACAGTCTCAGAAAAAATTGCTCATTTGGTTGTGTTCGGAGTGGATATAATTCAGCGTAGTGTTCTTTTGCCCTCCTAGAGGATTTTCTGCACACTAAATAAGATTCTAACATATCACACTTTTCTGCATGGGTAAAAATCATTTTTTTGTCAAATTAATAACTAGCAAAATGAAATTTATGAGTGAAAGACTAATAAAACTGTACTAATATTTGACGTTTACTAGAAAGAATTAACGTCGTTATCATAGAAACATAGAAATGCACTTGACTTAGCTGTTTTTGTTTATTCACTATAACTCAAGTATTTTTAATCCCAGTAAAAAATTTCTTATAAGATTTTTTGTTTAAAAATTGAATTTCTAACAGAAAATGATATAATATACAGGGGTTTCTATTTGAAATAAACATATTTTTCGGGAAAACTCGAAAACGCGCTGGTCTTTTTTTTTAATTCTTCCATCTTAAAGAGCGTTAAAAGTACTACTAGTTTGCTAATTTAAACAATCTTGTATCTTTAATAATAACAAAGTTACCAATGGTGAACACTTAATTTGGATTACCCTGTATATACAATGGCCAAAACACCCCATAACGGGGCATAGCAGCTTCGGGAAGCTTTCTAAATCCTCATTTTCGGGGTGGATCAGTCCCGATCCTAACTTTTCATATCTTCCGGCATATTTCCTTCCAGAGTTTTCTGTTCTTTGTCTTTTCCTGCAAGTTGTTAACGCCTGCTCCTCGGATATCCTCCACTATCTCCTCCAGCCATTTAGATCTCGGTGTACCTCTTCTCTTTTTTCCTGCCGGCTTCCAGTTCAATAGTAATTTGATTATAGATTCTTCTTCCGCCCTCCATACGTGCCCCAACCATTTTATTATTTTATTCTTTGCTGTTTTATTTTTTTTACAATATCTTCTCCTTTGATTTCTTGTTGCAGCTCATCATTTGTTCTTATTCTAAATTCATTGTCCGTTATCTTTATTGGTGCCATTATTGTTCTTAATATTTTCCTTTCGGGTATTCTTAGATTTTCTTCGTCCTTCTTGGTCATTGTCATCGTTTCTGCCGAATACATTAGTACTGGTCTTATTATCGTGTTATATATTTTTAATTTATTCTTTTTAGAAAGATTTGTGTTCCTTAACAATTTCTTATTGGCTCTGTTTGTTGCCATAATTTTTTCTTTTATTTCAACATCTCTATTTCTATTGCTTGATATCATAATACCCAGATATTTGAATTTTTCGACCTCCTCAAATGTAAAATTTTTTATTTGCAATCTTTTGTTTTCTTTGCCCTTTTTTCCAACTCTCATGAACTTCGTCTTTGTTTCATTGATTATAAGACCTAATTTCTCCCCTTCTTTAATTATTTCTTGTACTATTTCGACCATTATCTCTCTCCTTTTTGTTATGACTGCTACATCATCCGCATAAGCAACCACCTGGCTTCCTCGTGTTCTTAGCGTACCCTTGTTTATTTTCCTTGTCAGATGTTCCAGAGCCAGATTGAATAACGTCGTCGCCCTGCCTGACACCTTTATTTGTTTCAAATTCGTTTGTTACGCCTTTCGCTGTTTTCACACTAACTCTTGTGGATTTTAAGGTCATCACCACAAGCCTTCTTAGTTTCGCTGGCACTTCAAGTCCCCTCATTACTGATATAAGCTTTCCCCTTCTAATATTATCAAATGCCTGTTGAAAGTCTATAAACAGGAATTCTAATTCCATACTATATTCATATGCTCTTTCTAATATTTGCTTTATGTTATGCACCGCGTCTATAGTCGATTTTCCGCTTCTGAAACTGAAAAATAAAATTACATTTTTAAATCCTTAAAACTCATTCATTAAAAACGTTGTTCAGATTTCTGGACAACTATTTTTAATAATATCATTACTAGAAATAACATTACGAAATGAAACACAAGATTAACACATACGTAGAATATTAAGTTTAAGAAAACGATAATATGAATTTCCTTAATGTCACATTATCTTGTATTTTATTTTTTTAAGTTATTTTTAATGATTTTTTAAAATTATATTGTAATACGGAAAGCGATCAGAAATAAAATTAATGAAAGAGAAGAAAGAAGAGAAGAAAAATTACGAATCCGCAAAAATAATTGGATCGTAATTTTATTCTTTGCGAGAAGGTGTTATATTGTTAAGTAAAAACCCTGGTATTCATTGAAATGCCCAATTTTTGTACTGAAAATTTGTTCTCACAGATTCGAACCGTTGTCGATGTTCCTTCTTATCGCTTTCTTGTAAGTTAAAAAGCAAATTGTCAATATTTTGTTTTGACTGCATAAGTAATATTTTGTATTATATTTAATCATCATTATTGAGGACCGGACGCGAGAGGCCGACTCATCGCCAACGGGCACACTATTGAAAATTTGTATTTTTAGAGTTTCTATTTTTTTTATATATTTGGAAAGCAAACGGGTGGTGATCTATAAAATACGAAATACATTTTTATTTGTTTATTTTGTAGTTCAAGTTGAGTAAAGGAGTATTAATATTAACTAGCAATACCTTCTCAAGGTTCCCTTCTGTGAAATTTGTTCTCGTTGAATGAAATACATCTTTGTAGATATAAAAGTCCTTTCTACATCGTAACTGGTTATAGGTGCATACTGGAAATATTCTCTTAGTTCAGCGTTTTAGCAGTTAGATTTTGAGTCATTGTCCCCATACACAATTACCGCAATTTTATTAAATCTGGATTTCTATTAAAAACTGCGTCTAACTTTTGCCGAAGGCCATATCCGAAGTCACTTGGAATATTTTTCAAATTATTAATAGCCACATCTAATGTGGTTAATCCATCATTTGATTTGAGATTTTGATTTTAAAATAACTGATTAGTTTTGGTAAATTTCCGAAGTATTCCTGAAGAAAGTACAACTGATTTTTTAAATTTGGAATTTGTTTTAGTTCCTTGCACTCAGAAATACTTCGAGCATCGTCATTTAAACATATAACGAAAATTTTACTATCGAAATTCTCTGCATAAAAACTAATAGCTTTCAACCTTGTTCCCCATCTAGTTATTACTGGAGAGTGAGGCAGTGACAAACATGGAAGTTTTTCCCTGTAAAGAGCTACTCTCAATAGTGCTTTTCTAAAAACTTTTTTAAAAGCGGATACAAGTCTACTAACTTTCAAAAACGTGTCTCTGATATATTCACAGATTCTGTGGGGAGCATGTGCTACACAAGTAATATGAAGCATATTAGGATATGTTTCCTTTAATAGTCTGCCTGTTTTTAATATATATGCAGCAATGTCACTGGCAAATAAAAGTATTTTTTCTTTGCACCTGTCGTCCGAATGAAGCATTTGATGCATATTTTCGTAAATTGTTTTAGCTACTGTTTCCACATCAACTGTATTTATAACTTTTGTTGCTATTACATATGCGTTATATGGAATATGGAATAGTTGGATATAGTACACCAGGTACAACATTTACCACACAGCGTCCTAATTTATCGACAGTTTCGTCGGCATTTATCCATTGGTACTGATTTGAAAGATTACTTTCAATGCGTTCTACTGCTTTCATGTAGCACTTAGGAACATAATATTTGCGTAAGGTGGATTCATAAGGAACATTTAGACCAGTATATTTTTGGAGAAATGTTTTGAATGAGGGATTGTTAAGTTTATTTAATGGAATATTTGCCGCCATTCAAGTTTCACAGAGATTTTCGTTAAAATTGTCAGATTCCAACGGGTCTAATTTCTGTGTATGTGTTTGCGATACTAAGTTATGTTTCACGTGCGATTTCTTGGAATTTTTTAACGATATTTTCCAGACTTTGCAATAAATTTCGGAATCACTGACAATGGACATACAATCAGTATGACCCTTAATCCAACTCGCCATTGTTTCACGATGCTCTTCTCGACATTGTTCAATATCATATCTGAAAAGTAACTTAAACAATGTTCTAGATCTAAATAAATGAAAATTAAAAATGTATGCACAAGTTATTGAAACTTAACAAAATTCATAGGACACTTACGTCAAAATAATTGGAAGAAGTAGATTCGATGAAACGATGTTAAACAGGATCCATTACAAAAATTACGAAGTATGTAATTAACAGTAATTAAAAAAATGAAAAAAAAGAAACTAACTCACCGTAGTTTATTTATCTTACGAAATATAAACTAATAAATAAAATTTAAATTAAAATTAGATTTAAATTATAAAAACTGTTCACGCTTCTATCTACGCCCATGAAGAAATGAATTTAACTGAAAGAGTGAAGTAATTGCGTCACAATTCAACGACAAAAGACAGATGTGCTGTTAACAGAATGAATATGCTATTCAATGCCGTGTTTTACTGCGTGTTTTACTTAGCGATGTTATAGACTATTTATATAGTCCATCGTAATTTCAGTCTGATGCGTCCGTTCTCTAATTATTATATTGCTAAAACTCCGTCTCTAAAAAACGTTACTGTGTTTCTATTTTCCGACTTAAAGTATAATTCTAAGTAACTGATCCAAATCTGGATTATTAGTAATTATACACTTTGGTAATTCAATCAACATATTCTATCCATTTAGATATAATATCAAAGTTATTAAACCTATTACTAACAATTTAAATCCGATTTAATGAAACTTAAGTGGATGAAATGAGAAATATATATTTTATACGTAAATATTGTTCATATATCGTACGGTAAAATAGATAAAGCATACGAACAACTAACAAGTTAGTTAATGAAATAGATATAGTAACGTTAGGAGACACTTCAAACGCAAGTATTTAATTCCAGAAAAATAATCATTTTTCGTAGTTCAATAATTGCCACACCGATTTATCATGACTTTTTGTCGAATGTTTATGTTTATTTTGATAGGCCTGTTTGAATTGATACTACAATGTAGTGCCCAAGAAGTAGAAATTTCCCAAGGGGTACTAAAAGGTGACGTTCGTACTAACAGAGATGGAGGGACTTATTATAGTTTTAAAAGTGTCCCTTATGCTAAACCGCCTTTGGGTGCACTGAGATTTAAAGTAAGTGATATAATTTTTAATGAAAAAGTTACGATAGACTTAAGATTAAGCATTAAAATAGGCTAAATTACAAACATTATTTTTTAAGCATTGATATTTTGATATAGCTGCTCAGAGTTTCTAAATTAATATTCGATTAAATAAAAACGACATCCGCCAAATACCTACAAAGTCTTTCCAATATGTCTTGTAATTAAAGGTCAACAACGCAAGTATTTAGTTTCCTTTGACATGTTTTTGAGCCATTTTCGAATCGAATCAAGATTCTTTGAACAATTGGATAAAATTTTAATGCCAAACCCTTTATTCTCGATGTGAGGATGGATAAAATCCATCAAATAAGTAAACAGACAACCAATTACCACTGGTAGACTATTGACAAACAAGGGACAGCTAGAACAAACTTTCCATTTACGTGTTCATTTCTTTGAGAAGAAATTTTGTATTGCCTAAAATTAATACTTTCAAGCAACTTGCGACTGCATACCTTCTACATATAAATTTCGGTTTATATTTTTTTATTTTGTATTATCAAGGTCGCAACCATTTCAATAAAAATTTCTAAATTCCATTAGTAACTAATGAAGTGAAATAATCTATGTTACAACAAAAGATGCAAATTATTTTATTTACAAACTTTCAGTTGCCTTAAAACGGAGAAATAAACACGTTTAAAACCTTTCTAAATTAAGAATACTAGTCGCAAAACTCATAAAATAGAATATATTTACTAATAATATTTCTGTGAGTATAGACAAATTTAATAAGGATACAGTTGCTGTTAAAAGAGAGATAAATAATGTACATACTCCCATCAACAGAATATTTTGGAAAATAAGTTCTTGCAATAATAATAATAATAATAGTTAAAAACTCAACAGTATAGACGCATGTGGAATATTATATACTAAAGTAATAAAATAAACCAGAGTAGTTTCAAAGCTTTTTATTTTTCACTGCAATCCTGTTTCACCAAACTTTGGTCAGTTTATCAACACCTGATGAAGCAACAAGTATCAGCCCGTTCAGTCAACTATTATATACTATACGTAAACAGACATTAACTAAATATATTTATAGAAAGATGAAGCACAATATATATTGCACATGATGAATAAATAAGTAAATAATGAACAATAGTAATCAAATATTTATGAATTAATCGTCTAAATAATGGCTTGCATTCTTCATCATTCGATATATTTATAGGACTTCTGAAAATAGAATTTGCTCTGCAAAATGAAATATGAAAATATAGAAAAAAGTCTTAAACACCGAAGTTAATCAGTCGAAGTGCCGGTGGAGAGTCATAGGATCGATTATGGATGATTTTATAAAAGAAGTTGGTGCTAACAATTTTGTAACAAGCACCCAGTGAAAGCAAGCTATATTTATTTAGGAACAAACCATCATCAGTTTGCAGGATATATACCATTTACTTTAAAACTTAAGAAATTCAGAAGACTGGAGCATTCACAACTTTATAAAGATGTAAATAGGACATATATTTGGAACTTGACGACCACTTAAACTTCATTCTTTAATAAATAGATACAAGACACAGATAGAAATCATAATTCATTAGAGGCAAGCATAGGTATAAACTATGTTATATAACGGGTGTTCAGAAACATTCGAAGTCAAAGTAGTCCTTGAAAATATGAAGTCATGTCTGAGATAGATTGATTTTTGACAGACAACAGTTGACATTTAATAATTATTACAAATCAGATATAGCAAACGCCAATTAAGTTGGCTCGAGGAGGGGTAAGTTCGCGCAGGATTAAAAGTAGTGGGGAGATTTGTATTTGGTTTTACATCAAATGTCAGATAATTCTAACCTCTGAGCGTGTATCACTTTATGATCCCCTAGTAAAGACATTATGATTATGTTCCGTCAAACTTCAATGACAACATTGTCAATTACTTGAGTAGTGGGGGTGGACGTTTTTAAAAACAACTTCTGCGCACTCCCTCCTCGCGCCAACTTAATTGGCGATTGCTATACTTAAGTAAAGATATACGATTTTTTGTTCAGAGCCCACTTGACTTCGAATGTTTCTGAACACCCGTTATAATAATAGATTCGAGATTGTAATAATAGAACATCCTTGGTGCAAATTATAATTTGAAAAGTTACAAGTTTCTAAATTTATTATACTATTAATTACAGTTTATATAACACTAAAATAAAATACTACAAGATATATTTTAATGTTTAACTGTGCGGATAGCCACCAGAAGAAGCAGATGGTTGGGAAGGTGTGCGAGATGCTACAGTAGAATTACCACAATGTACTCAGTTTATGTCAGTATTTGGTTATTCAAATGAACGAGGCCAAGAAGATTGCTTATATCTCAATATATACACGCCTGGTGTAAGTAACTTACTTTCTGAAATGCATACACAGATAAATTAAAAATTTATTAGGTACCAGCGCAAAATGTAACAGGAAGGGCAGTAATGGTTTTTCTATATGGTGGTAGTTTTTCTGGAGGCGATGCGAGAGAAGATAGTTACGGCGCTGACTTCTTCCTTACAAAAGATGTCGTTCTTGTAGTTATTAATTACAGGCTAGGAGTATTTGGTTAGTAATGATAAATTTTATTATAATTAAGTAGCATTACATATTAAATATTAAAATTATCGGATTATTTTTTTTAGGCTTTCTGTCACTGGATGATCCCGACTTAGGAATTACTGGAAATGCAGGACTAAAAGATCATGTTATGGCTTTCAAATGGGTGAAAAATAATATCCAATACTTCGGCGGTGATCCAAATAATATTGTTATATTCGGCGAAAGTGCCGGAGGTATAAGTGTAAATCATCACATGCTCTCACCAATGTCTTCAGGTAAATCATCGAAAATATAATGTTAAGGTATTTGTAAAGTCATTCAGAGAGAATACGTTAAGTTTGTATCAGTGAAATATTCGATTCTAAGTGAGGTTTAAAAGTATTTACAAAGTTTATTTTTATTTAATTAAAGTTAACAACAAAACAACTAATAAATTTACAATCTACGAGGGACGTCTTTTTAGTTTTGCATATAGCCTCATAGAGGGCGCCACGAATAAAACGTCAGGCATCAAAACTAATCTCAATTTTTCGTTAACATTAATCTCAAGTTTCATGAAGATACGACAAGTGATTTAGTCACTGAATTTTTTAAGTTTATAAGTTGGCCGAAAAATGAAATTGAGTCGAGAAAATTTTCCTGCAATAATTTCTTATAACTTTCGGAGAGGATTAACTCAACAAAAATGTCTTACTGAGTTGGTTTCTGTTTTTGAAGATAAAGCACAACACCAATCGACAATTTTACGTTGGTACTGTGAATTCCAACGTGGACGCATCATTACCTGCAACAATTCCAGAACAAGTCCACCAACGATAGCAGTCACCCAGAAAAACATCGATGTTGTGCATCGCCTGATTAAGGAAGATATACTGTGACATATCGTGAAATTGAGGCATCGATGGGTATTTCAAAGACCTCAATCCAAACGATCCTACATGATGATCCGGGTGCGAGAAAGTTACATTCGCTTTGGATTCCGTGTCTTTTAACCGAAGAGCAAATGTCGGCTCGCGTTAATTGATGCCGAAAAACTTTGAGTCGGTTCAGTAACGTAAACTCAAAAAAACATCTGTAGCATTGTGAGTGGCGATGAATCATTGCCTCTCAGTCAGTCAGTTTACTGTTTTGGTGTTTCAAGTTGGAGAGAATCCAACAAAAGTTATCCGTTCTGGAAGTGTGTCGAAAAAGATGGTCGCAATGTTTGTCTCAAAATCACGTCATGTAGGTAAAATTCCTTTGCAAGATCGAAGAACGGTTAACGCGGATTGGTACAAAACCGTTTGTTTACCTCAAATAATCGTGCATCATGACAATGCGAATACGCACACAGCTCGAAAGACAATTGAATTTTTGGAACAGCAAAATATCGAATTATTAGATCATCCTCCATATAGCCCCGACCTAAGGCCCAATGATTTTTTTACATTCCCAAAGATGAAAAATGGCTAGCGTGGTCGACGATTTCAAGCACCAGAAAAAGTAGCAGATGGCTTTAAAGCGGCAATTTTGACTGTCCCAACTGAAGACTAGAATAACTGCTTTAGCGATTGGTTTGAACGAATGCAGAAGTGTATCAATTTTTGTGGAAAATATTTAGAACACTAATAAAGTACTTTGAGTCGATCCACTGTTTTTGATTTATTCAAGACTAAAAAGACATCCCTCCTATAAACCTTTATCAAATATGATAAAAGAATAGTCTCTAACAAAAATATCTGTTATTAAAGAAATTTTATAATTTCTTTCTGAATAACGCAACTAATACTATTTATTACTTTTTAAGTATTAATTACAATATCTAACATAATCTTTCTCAGGTTTATTCGACAAAGCTATTTCTGAGAGCGGTGTTAGTCTAAATCCCGGCACTCTAAACGGAAAGACCAGAAACAGTGCATTGATATTTGCCGAATATTTCGGAATTCAAACTGAAAATTATGAATACATGCTGATATCTCTGCAAGAAGTATCAGCAGATGAACTATATGAGGCTGAAATAGTAATTTATTATAAACAGTATCTTAACTTTGTTTTTATTTGTATTTTTTAGGCTTTGAAATCAGGATATAGTGGTTTAACATCACCAATAATAGAAATAGCTGCCAATACACCAACATTTATTGAAAGAAGACCAGTAGATATTATTGAATCAGGAGAAATTTACCATGTACCTTACATGATAGGTTTTAACAGCGCCGAAGGTCTGATAAGACTTCAAGGTTTAGAAAGTTCGACTAGTGATGAGGAAGATGATAAAGAGCCGAACTTTACTGGTTATATTCCTACTGACTTAGGAATCGAATCTGGATCAGAGGCTGAAGATGATATTATACAGAGATTCAAAGATTTCTATTATAGTGATGTAGAAACTTCAAGAGATAACGTAATTGCTGGTATTACGTTATTTACTGATTATATTTGCACTTATCCTGTATACAGAGTAGCTAGAAAGCAAGTAAAAACGACACCCTATCCTATTTATTTCTATTACTTCAGTGCCGATACGCAATTAAATTTTAAAAGCGTTAATCCAGGAATGTTGCCATATCCAGGTTTGTATATATGACCAACATAATAAGTAATGTAATATACCCGAAACAAAAACATATACAAAAAAAATTTAGGTTCTAAGACAACCGTTTAAAAAAATAAACGAAATTAAAAATCTACCCGCTAGATAAATTTAAATACAAACCAAAACCAAATTAGATATTATAATAATCAAGGAGACTAACTTCTGAATTTTATATAGATATTCTGCAATTTTTTTCCGATATCGTCAATGTGGTTAGTTATAGTGCAACCAAATAAATATGACTCCTAGAAAATATGTAACAGGTATATACGAATAGCATGTATAAACGAACTAATTTGCTAACGTCTTGTCCCTCACTCCCGCCGATCAACACATTGGGTCGTACAGTCTCGTTCTATGCTTTGGTGATTTTAGCGTGTGAAGAAACACGTTTTGTAGTTTACAATTTATTTGAATCTAGCGCGCTAATTCTTTTTGAGAATCTACACAACATATTGACAGTGCTGTTTCATGGATCATGTTTGCTTGGTTGGATTATAGCGCAACCAAGTAAATATGACAACCGGATGTTACGTTTTAAACATTTTTCCTTTTAAAATTTACTTTACAATTATCGCTTGGTATATCGTTTTGCGTTAAATTTCATCATCTTTACATTTTCCCGAGTTATATCTAATATTTCATTTTATATTCTCTCGAGTCGTCTTTGACCATCTGCGTGTTTTTCTAGACAGTCTTGCCATCCCTCTCCGCGATTGCCGGGTTTATATATATATATATATATATATATATATATATATATATATATATATATATATATATATATATATATATATAGTAGATAGTAATTAGTAGGCGATTTAAGGTCTGGTTTTACTTAAAAATGCATATATTTAAAACAATTTTACATGTTTCGGCAAATGATGCCTTTCTCAAAGAATTTAAAATATAGTATTATATATATTATATAGTATATGCCTTAGTATTCAAAAAATAGTTAGACAACAAAAACGGGGAATGGCAAGGCATGAGTTGTTATTATGTATGCGATGTTAAGATGTTAAGCTGTCGGCATTCTCCTTAAACGAGAAGGAAAACCACGAAAACCTACTCGGACAGCCAGTCAGACATCCAAACACGGAACTGTCAACATGATAAGCAAATGTACAGATATTTAAATAAAATATATGATATATATTTATATAACAGCAACATAAATTGCAGATCGTTACATAATTAGGTTGTAGTATATACTGCTTAAATTTTTTATATGACTTATGTTGTTAATTGAATATTTTCAAGTTTAATACTAATCATTTCTTTAATTTCCCTTTTGATTGTGTGTTGTTCTTTATCAATTATTATCTGTGTGTTTTCGAAATCGAAATGGTGATCGCGTTGTAGTTTGCGTGTAGATAAAGCAGTTTTGTCTGTTTTAGAGTATTTGTGGGCTTGTATTCTTTTGTATAAATATTGTTTAGTTTGGCCTATGTAGTATGGTATTTTATAGATGATATGTGTTTCTCGATTTTTTTCTATTTTAGGTTTTAGTTTTGAAAATAGATGTTTATTAGTATTACTAAGTTTATATGTTGTAGTTATATCATATTTTTTTAAAGTGTATTTAATTTTTTCTGATAATTGTGGAACATATGGAATCGTGATATATGTTGTTTCATTGTTCAAGTTGTTATTGGTGTGTGCAGTGTTGTATATTTGGTGAATTCTTTTCTTAATTGTTTGGTCTATAATTTGTGGTGGATAGTTGTTATCTGTTAAGATCGTTTTAATTTTCTTGATGTTATCTTTTCTGTATTGGGTATGTGATAGTTTTACTGCTCTGTCAGTCAGATTATTTATAATCATTTTATTCAATACTATAGGTGTATTTGAGTGGTAATTCGTATATCGAAAAGAAGCGGTGCGTTTATTATACCAATTTGTATAAATAGTACCCTGTCTATCATAGCTTAAAGAAATATCAAGAAAATTAATACTGTTATTAATTTATTCTTCAATAGTGAATTTTAATTTGTTGTGAAAATTGTTGAATTTATTTAAAAGGTAGTTTATTTTATTTGTCGGAATACATGTTATGATGTCATCACCATATCTTTTGAAGAAATCGTGGCGGAAGTCTAATAGATAACGTTTTGTTCCAAATGTTCCATTACCAGATTTGCAATAGGAGCAGCTGCTAAAGAAAGCCGATGGCAATACCAAATGTTTGACTATAAAAAGAATTTTTGTATTGAAAATATGTGTTGTCGAGACAGAAATGTATACCTCTAATAAATTAGTTTTTATTTAGTGATGTGCGTGGACTAATTTCATCCCATTTGGATTCTATTATGTTTATAGCTAGATCTGCAGGAATGTTAGTATATAATAAAGATTCTACATCAAGGGATATAATTTTGTGATTAGTTGGTACTTTTTGTTCCGTGATGAAATTTTGAAATTACCATGAGTCTTTGGTATGATATTCCGTTTTTCCTAATATCTTAGATATGCTATCACCTAGTTTGTTGCTATATTATAAGTGGGGTCTTGTATGTTTGATACTATTGGTCTTAAAGGGATATATTTTTGTGGATTTTTGGTAAACCATATATTGATGGAGGTTGGAATCCCTGACTGGCTGTCCGAGTAGGTTTTCGTGGTTTTCCTTCTCATTTAAGGCGAATGCCTACAGGTTAACATTTTAAGCCGCTCCACGGCAGCATACATAATAATAACTCATGCCTTGCCATTCCCCGTTTTCGCTGTCTAACTATTTTTTGAATACTAAGGCATGATTTATTATTATTAAACTGGATGAATCTTTGAATAATTTTATCCATGACAACTACAAATGTATAAGTATGACATTAATATACTGTTATTCATATTTTAAATTCTTTGAGAAAGGCATTATTTGCCGAAATATGTAAGATTATTTAATATATGGATTTTTAAGTAAAATCAGACCTTAAATCGCCAACTAATTAAATCTCCCATAACATACAAAGGTCACGAAATAATTATCTATATATACATAAATTTAACTTAAAAGAAATGATCGACCGTACTATAGTGGTTAAAATAAATTGAAAACAGGCAAGCGGTCTGTCAATTAAAACTCATTTATTTATTACCTCTATATTTCACAACGCGTTTATAGCTTCTTCAGGAGATAAGAACGTAGAGTTCAAAAAATGAAAATAAAATTTGAAAAGTATTTTGGTAATAGTTGTTGAATAAGAGTATTATATTTATTATAACATAAATATATTAATTTGTTTAAATATGACTTACCAGTATATGAAATTAATGAACTTGTGTTTAGGTGCATCTCATTTTGATGAATTGGGATTCTTGTTCCGTACGCCTTGGACGCCAGCAGAGATTCCAGAAAATAGCTCGGAAGATTTAGTCTCAAGAACTATGGTAGATTTATGGACAAATTTCGCTATTTATGGAAATCCGACGCCCGAAGGTTCAGACTATATATGGGAACCATTCCAAGAAGATCAATTTAATTACCTTCATATCGATACCGACGGAACTACTCCGGGTGTGGACTTATTACCAGACAACATACAGCTTTGGGCAGACATATATGAACAATACTATCCAAATTAATCGTATTCGTTTAAATAGAATCCTGGAGATTTCTTTTTGTTTTAATTGTAATCGGTTAAAAAGTACTTATTAATCAATACAAATAGCATATTTTATATACGTACCTAACATTTTCTATATTAAATTAGAATTTATATTCCGAAATACTTCATTATATCAATTTTTCAAGCAGTCACTGTTTTTTTCTCTTCTACGTATATCATTTCGCTAAATGTACTTAAATCCTTAAAATCAAATGACAGCAATAAGATATTTATTATTGTGTTCGAACAACGCCAACATTGAAAAATGAAAAAAAGCGTATTGAAATGAAAATCATTTCGATACCGTTTTGGGTTTCATAATGAGTTCATTATGAACTCAAAATAGAAAAAACATTTCCATTTTTGTAGGTTTCAATGTTACAATAGTATATTAAAAAACAAGATTCATAAGGCACCATTTTGCCGCACGAGATCAGTTTAGAAAACGAGCCGCGATAGCGGCGAGTTTTCTAAAGAGCGAGTGCGGCAAAAGGCCTTATGAAACGAGTTTTTTATACTATTTTTTTCTATTTTGCGTTTTTTACATTAATAAATTGCTTAAATTGGAATTATTTAATTTGAAAGTTCAGAGTTTAATTTTTATATAAAGCATGCAGTTGGTCACACTGGTACTTGACATTTTCAAATTTAAATCTTGCTATCCGCGAAGTATATTATATTACATATTATTTATTAATTTTCGTTAACATTACTTGATATTTCATTTAAAAATATAAACATGAGTGACATAGAAACATATATATGTTGTTGTCAATTGTATACAACATACGTTGTTTGTGTAAAATAAAGACATATATAATATCTGTCAAATCTACATAAATTCTTAAAATCAAATGACAGCAATGATATTTATTTCTGTATTCGAACAACGCCAACATTGAAAAATGAAAAAAAGCGTATCGAAATGAAGCTCATTTCGATACTGTTTTGGGTTTCATAATGAGTTCATTTCGAACGCAAAATAGAAAAACAATTTTATAAATAAATTAATATAAAATAATTATGTTTTTTGTATTTTGTGGAAAATTTGTGACAAGTATATCGTCTACCGAGGCTTTCATAGCCGACGTCATTAATAACTAAAGGCCGGATTATATGCTGTTTGCATAAATTTGAATATTTGCATAATATATGCATTTTGTATATTATTTGCATATTTTGTATTAATTCAGCATTTATTTTCATATTTTGCAGTAATTCAGGATTTTTGCATATTTTAAGTATCCGAGTTTTATTTATTTACTAAATCATATTTATTATAGCCATTACTAAAAATATGTCGTGGATGTAACAAACAAACAAACAAACAAACATTAAGCAACCCTTTTCAATTAAAAATAACATTTTATTAAGCCTCTTCCCGTTACTTTTTCGATAAGCTTCTCCAAGAATTTACTAATGCTCTGCCCATACATCCAGACCGAGACAAAATTCCAGGAAAAGCTAATACCTTAAAACTCCTAAATAAATACAAAAATACATTTTACCAGAAAATTAGGAGTATATGTGTTTCTTTGCTATTCGGAGAAATTTATTTCTATATTTGAAAGTAATTTTATTTTAAAGGTAATTTTGAGTTGGCTTTTCGAAGTGTAAACTTGTGAGTTGTGATATTTAATAGCAAAAATGCCGAAAATAGCGTCTGTGCCTGGATGGATTACACCTTAATCAGAATTGCGTATGGATGGAGAAAAAGTGTTTTGCGTATCATGCTGCAAAATTGTGAGCAAGATTTTAAGTTTATTTCCTCTTATTAATTAATTAATTAAGTTTTTAATTATTCCTTTATATTTTTCTAACATTTATTTTATAAGAAAACAACCGATGATGTGATATTTTTTTGCAGATTATAAGTGAAAGAAAGTTTCAAGATGAAATTAGCGAAGAAGAGGCAGCAAACATTACCGCAATGTTTGCCATCAACTTCCAAAAAATCGGAACAAGAATTAATGAAGATTTGTGTCAAATGTTTGCGTCGGCAGATATTCCACTACATAAATTAAACAATTTAAATGTCAAGTTATTTTTGCAAAAGTACATCAGCAAATATAACATTTCCAATGAGAACACGTTAAGAAAAAATTATATTCGCTATATCTATGCAGAAACATTGAATAGCATTAAGAAGGTTGTTGTAAACAATTATCTTTATAAGTGCGTAGATGAAACTACTGATACATAGTTCACTTAATGATTGGCATCCTTAACGTATCGTATCGGTTTCAGCAAAATCTTATTTAATTTCATTCAAACAGTTGGAAAAGGCAAATAATTTGACAATAACATGGTTTATACAGGAAGAACTGGCAACTTTTTTCTAACCGGAATCGATTTCAACAGAGAAAATTCTATTGTTTTGAGGGATGCTGCACCATACATGGTGAAGGCAGCTTTCAACTTGAAAATCTTTTACCCAAATTTAATTCACATAACTTGCTTGGCGCACCGACTAAATCGTGTTGCAGAAGAAGTCAGAAATATTTTCCCTTAGTAAATACTTTAATTAGTAGTGTTAAGAAAGTATTTTTAAAGGCCCCATTACGAGTTCAGTTTTACAAACGTGTTCCGCTTCTTCCTCAACCAGTAATCATACGATGGGGAACGTGGTTGGAGGCTGCTATTTTTTATGCAAATCATTATGAACGAATAAAGACAATTATTATGGATCTTGATAGGGATGCACAATCTGTGATAGACGCCCAAAAGGTGTATTCGAGTGAAGAAATACCTCAACAGTTGGCGTTTATTAAAGCCAATTACAGTTTTATTTCCACTTCTATATTGCAGTTGGAAAAACAATTTATGTCGCTAATCGAGAGCGTTGAAATAATAATAAACAAATTTGAAAAGTCATGTTTTGATGTTAAGGAAGAGTGGGACAGTCCATATATGAAAATTTTTTAAGTGTAATAGGAAAAAAAGAGGGTTTTAAAAAGCCAAAGGACATTGCTAAAATCTTGTGTGGTCATTCAGTAGAAAATATTGAGTCAACAATAGATGATATTTTTAATTTGAAATATACTCCTATAACAAGCGTCGACGTAGAACGAACCTATTCAATACATAAATACATGTTTTCAGACAAGCGTCAAGACTTTTCTGTTGAAAACTTTGAGAAATATGTGATTGTAATTTTTTTTCATAGTTAATTATGTTGTAAAATGATTTAAATCAACTTTTAGCAAACATAATAGAATATTTTTTTCTATAGTATTCCATTTTCTAACATTCCTCGTATTTTTTACCTGCACATTTTTCATAAGGAAGTGCATATTTAAGCAAAACATCTGCATATTTATGCGCATATTTGCAGTTTTTTTTTTGCATATAATCCGACATTTATTATTAACATAATTTTTTATCGGAAGAAATTGGTACCACAATAATTATTATTATCTTATAATTTAACATTATTTAAGTGCATTATCTAAGAATTATCTAAGAAATTATCGAAGAAGCCTTAAAATTTTTCGAATATTTAATTCATCTCTATAAGATATAATCAGTGATGGTAACCCTACCGATTTTTCGGTAGATCTACCAAATTTAGGTATAATCTACGGATCTACCGAAGTGCTATGGAATTCTACCAAAATATTTCAATTCTTAAATGGCTAATCTGCACAACAAATAAATAAATTAGAATAACCAATCTGACGGATGTTAGCTACCTATAAACAGATAGGCAGTTACTTTAGGTGTTACTATTTTTACTAATATTAGTATTTTTAACGAAAAACTGTTTCTCATTTTCCTTGTCTTACTCTAAAAAAGAATTTATTTACCTAAAACTGATAATAAAGAAAGAAAAGGAAATAAAAATATATAGATAGCAATTGTTATTCATTAAATTCACTTCAATATAAGGGTATTCACCGACGGTTTTATAGGAAAACCACCAGCCAAAACTATATATATACGTTTAACTTACTATTCGATGTTATTTATTGAATTCACTTCAAAATAAGGGTATACACCTAAATACATTTATATAGGGAAATCACCAAGCAAACACTATATATACGTACAACTTCCTATTCCCTCATTTTATTTTAGTAGATTGAATGTAGAAATCTAGTAGTGCTTTCTTATTAATTAACTAACAAAAATGAGTGATAGTGATAGTACCAATGAAGGTACTCAGGAAGGTAGTAGCTCCGGCGTTATTAAAAAAAGGAAATACAACCAAACTTATATAAAAGAGTGGGAAACGATAGATGCTTTTAAAGGCTGGTTAAAAAAAAGTGAAAAAGGGTTCCAGTACGCAAAATGCAGTTCATGCGACAAAAATTTAAATATAATTAGTGGAAAGGATACTCTCATGAAGCATAATAATTCAGCTAATACATCAAACAAAACTAAAAGCGATTTCGAAACAACCCACATTAGAAGCGTTTGCAACTGCTGCTCCTTCTATATTAGAAGAAGAAGTTAAAAAGGGTAATTACTTTATTTAAACATAACTTTACTTTTTGTTTTTTTTATGTACATGTTATAGGTGAAATACGGCTATCTGCTTTCATCGCCGAACATAATTTACCACTTACTACTATGGATCACTTGACCAAGGTCGTTGCCGCAGTATGCTATGATTCAAAAATTGCCCAAAGACTAGCCTGTGCAAGAACGAAAACCACTGCAATAGTTAAAAATGTACTGGGATACGAAAATATGCAAGTATTATGTGATCATCTCCGGACGAACAAATTTTCCCTTATTGTTGATGAGTCGACTGATACGAGCAATATTAAACATCTTTGTATATGCGTAAGAATAAATAATAATAACACCATTTGTGATAATTCTTTAGCTTTAATTGAAATTAAAGCAGCCGACGCGAATAGTATATATAACCATATTGTCACTTTTTTTGAAAAACACGAAATTCCGTATAAAAGAAATCTGGTCGGGTTTGCATCTGATAGGGCAAATGTTATGGCAGGACAGCATCGCTCAGTAAAGACTTTATTGCAAAATGACATTCCAAAGCTTTTTGTAATGAAATGTATATGTCACTCCTTCCATTTGTGCGCTTCATATGCATGTGAAAAGCTACCTCCGTATATAGAGAAGCTCACAAGAGATATATATAATTACTTTGCTCATAGTCCCAAACGAATTAGCGAATATACCGAGTTTCAAGTATTTTGTAATACAAAAATCCATAAAATTTTACGCCCATGTCGAACCCGATGGTTATCCGTACATAGCGTTGTTTCGCAGTTACTAGAACAGTATGGACCTCTACAGTTATACTTCACCGATGTCGATAGTACCAATGATATCATGTCTGTAGATAACATATTGAAAACGTTAAATGATCCTGTTACAAAGTTATTTTTACAATTTTTAGAATTTGTTCTACCCTTTTTTAATAACTTGAATAAGGAAATGCAATCTGAACACCCTAAAATACATTATCTATATAAAAACATACTTACTATTATAAAAACGTTATTCGATTGTTTCATAAAAAGGGATTACTTTCAAGGTATTTCAGTGGCAGACGTAGATTTTAAAAATCCTAGACATTACCTGCAGTTTGAGGATATGTATTTTGGCGCGAAAGTGATCCAAACAATATCCAGCACGTCACTTACCAAAGAGCAATTATCCTTTTTTAGACTAAGATGCTTGGATTTTTGATGTAGATGGATGTGATCAAATAATGAAACGGTTTCCTTTAAAGAACAATGCTTTGGAAATATTTCAGTTTTTAGATCCAGTAGTTGTAAAATCAAGATCAGTTCAATCTATTACCGACATAGCACTTATTTTCCCGGATTTTTTATACAATTCCGACCTTCAGACTTTGGACAATGAATGGCGTCTTTTAAGAAATACTAACGAAATTAACCCTTTTTCTGATAATGTAGAATTATTTTGGCAAAAAGTAGAAACAACGACATTCGGCGACGGAACACGTATATTTATTTGTCTTATAAAATTTGTTTTTAATTTACTTTGTCTGCCGCATTCTTCGGCCAATGTTGAAAGATTTTTTTCTACGGTCAATAATTTAAAAAATAAACAGAGAAACAAGCTAAGTATGGATACAATCAACGGGTTAATTCTTGCTAAGCAATACATTGGAAATAAAAGTTGCTTTGATTTTCCAATTGAAAAAAAAACTAAATTTGCGAATGGCTAAGCATACACTCTATAAAGATGGCGAAAACGAGTAATTTTTTGTAAAATGAGATTTTTTTAAAAAATTTGTTTTCAAATTTTATATTCTATTTAATGTATATGTTACTTATATCAAATTTTATATTGTATTTAATGTATGTTACTTATATATTGTTGTAAATAAAAATAAAAGAAGATATTCCTAAAATAAAAAAGCTGTAAATTTTTTAATCTACCGAATATTGCCGACCTTTCTACCGAACTAGTAAGAGTCAGGGTTACCATCACTGGATATATGTAATATAAATACGAATTATTTATTACATTCAGAGGCGCGGCTCGTGATGACGTATTTGGGAGTGCAAGTACAATGATGCGAGTGCCTCGTGTATTTTCGGTGTTTACTAAGAAAACGTTACAGTTAGTACTCGAGAATACACGAAGTACTCGCATCATTGTACTTGCACTCCCAAATACGTCATCACGAGCCGCGCCTCATTCAAGGATACATTTGAATATATGAAAGTGAAATTATTTACAGGTAAACTAGTACAAAATAAGAAATGTTAGTGCAATTCTTGAGAGAAAATTAGAATATGGAAAAATACAAGTATTGTTCATGTAATAATTACATAAGCAAATTATTTTGAATACGTTAACAGAATAAAACCTAGTGGTATAAATTAGCGGAAAAGACATTTAGAATAAGTAGAAAGCTAATGAAAATTTCCTATATAATTTACGCTTTTATGATCTTGATTTAACGTTTTGTTATTTACATTCTTTCCCAATGAATCTTTAAACATGATTATTTACGACATGGGAAAACTTACTGAGAATATTAAATTTTCCTTTAGAAGTCTTTGGTTTCGATTTAAAAAATAAATAATGTGCCCGTTATTATTGACTGTTTAATTATTTAACTTTAATTTACATTTACCCCAAACAAAATAAAGTAGAAATCTATTTCATAACATTTTTTCATTCCTAAAATATCAAAATTATTTCATGATAATTAACTTAAATGTATAGCTGAAGGTTGACCATGTGAAATAATGTTATTTTTTCAAATAGTGGTTATACTTTTATAAAAATGTTGTATGCAATTTTTATAAAGGTATTAGTTACTGATGTCTCTATTTACTCTAAATACGGATTTCGAATTTTTTATTTCCTTTAGAATTGACAACTCAGTAAATTAAATTGAAATAAATATAAACGCATACTATAGCCTAAAATAATTATTCCATTTATTACATATTAATTTTCACGAGCGATCATTAAAATTTTCACTCGTAGCTGGCCGTGTATATAAAAATTATGTCGTAGCTTTAGTCATTAAGATGTTATTTCAAACATCTGTCAGTGTCAAATATATATTTTAAAGTTTCATCAAAAGAAAAAGTAATGGCCTTTAATGATATGCATAAAGCGTTTATGGTAGAATGTTACTTCCTGACATCTCAAAAAATTGATGGTATTTGGCAGCATTCAATAGAAAATTGCCTTGCGGAATTTGAAGAGAGATATCCAAATACTGTTCCTAGCTATAAAACTTTCCGTGATACGCTAATGCATTGTGTAAATCTTTTTCGTCAAACAGGCAGTATTTTAAGGAAAAAAGGAAGCGGTCCTCCTCTCAAGAGAAGTCGCGGCGTAATTGAAAATGTCAGACAAATTATTAACGAATCTCCTCAAACATCTATTCGCAGAGTTTCGCAACAAGGTAGGGCTTTCGTATGGAACATGTCAAAAAATTTTAAAAAAGGACTTGCACATGTATCCATATAAATTAACTTCTGTACAAAATCTATTACCTACGGATTATGAAAAAAGAGCACAATTTTGCCAATGGTTTATTCAAACAATGACAGACAATATTTTAAATCATACTTTTTTCACCGATGAAGCTTGGTTTTATTTGAAAGGTTATGTTAATTCGCAAAATATGCGTATGTGGTCCAGTGAAAATCCTCATTTCTACAGAGAAGTTCCTCTACATCCAGAAAAAATAGGCGTATGGGCTTTCGTATGGAACATGTCAAAAAATTTTAAAAAAGGACTTGCACATGTATCCATATAAATTAACTTCTGTACAAAATCTATTACCTACGGATTATGAAAAAAGAACACAATTTTGCCAATGGTTTATTCAAACAATGACAGACAATATTTTAAATCATACTTTTTTCACCGATGAAGCTTGGTTTTATTTGAAAGGTTATGTTAATTCGCAAAATATGCGTATGTGGTCCAGTGAAAATCCTCATTTCTACAGAGAAGTTCCTCTACATCCAGAAAAAATAGGCGTATGGGTAGGTATGAGTCGTCACCGATTAATAGGACCAATATTCTTTGAGGGCACGATAACATCGGAGAAATATCGTAACGAAATTCTCAGTGTTTTTACTAATCAATTGACTAATGATGAACTCCAGGTCGGATATTTTCAACAGGATGGGGCTACATCTCACGTTACACTTGAAAATATTCAGTTTTTGCAACAATTTTATGGCGATAGGATAATAAGTAGAAATACAGCGATTCCATATCCACCACGATCGTGTGATTTAACAGTCATGGAATTTTTTTGTGTTGCCATATGTAAAGAATATTATTTATGAAACACCAATTAATAATCTACAAGAGTTAAGACATAAAATCATAGAAAAATGTGAACACATCAATAACTCACCGCAAATACTGATCAATGTTTTCAATGCTCTACGAAATAAAGTGCGATTATGCTTGGTGGAGAATGGTCAACATTTTACACATTTTTTATAATATTCTATTACTTTGTATAAAAATTATAAATATATTTAATATAAAAGTCAGCATTTCAAATTATTTTTTAACAATCATGACGTTTGAAATTATAATGACAGATCTCCTCTAATAACTTAAGTTAGGAGATACTTTTTGTGTACATGGCTTACTTGAGCGAAAATTTTAATGATCACTCGTTATTATAACGATATGTCATAACAATTTTTTGCTCTGTTATTGTAATGTATTTTCAAGTGAAATAGTAACACTCAGGCGTGATTATTTTCTATTTATAAGTTTAATATACGAATCCCAAATTATAATTTAAAACATAGAAATTTAAAATTCTTCGTAATAGAAATAAAACTAATGGTTAAATCTTCACTTTTTTAATTAGTTACAGCTAAAGAGCACATTACAAACGAACTGATTTTTATTATATTACTGCGTGGATTAAAGGAGTACATAAAGATACGCAAACGATTACTGTTATTCTATATAACCTTTGCACATGGCTTGACATAAAAAGCCAAAACACAGAAACCAATTTTTGAAAAGTTACGTCAGTTCGTCTGTGATTGTTGTACTCGTTTTTTTAAGCGCCGATGGTACGTCCATCGTAGAATATGTTGCTCAACTTCGGACTTGCAAGGAGGAAGTCTACTCTTCCTCCTTGTAAATACGAAGTTATGCAACTATTGCAATTTTTAACATCGATATTGAGCTTCATTTCATTTCGTTTACATTTGTACATTTTCATGAAAGTTTCTACTCGAGCTTCGTTGACCTTTGTTGTGTTTATCTAACCGTACAACTCACAAAGTAGCGTGCCTTCAATTTTCCTCATTACAGACGACCATGCTTTTTGGTAATGGTAGGTGACAATGCACGTAATCTGTCACAAATATATAATTTTGAATAAGCATGGCCGTCTCTAATGGGGAAAGTTTTTGAAGGCACGTTATACCGTGATACTATAAAGTTTCTAGGACGAGGATGGTATTGAATAGCTATTATTACAACTAGGGGAATATGAATAGTATATTTCCCGTGGTTGGCTAGTTACATCCCGAGGGTGAAACCCGAGGGATGTATAGACAACCAAGGGAAATGTATTCATATTCCCCGTGTTGTAATCAATAGTTTTTTTCTGATTGACACAATATTGTTGTGAAAATGGAAAAATATTGGATTGTATATTTTTGAATTTATCGGATTGGTGACGTTGCTAAGGGCCGTGTTTGTAAATATCATGGTTGACTGGTTTGATTTTCACGTTCTGTTATAAATAAAATTGATGAAATGTCAAACAATGTGCTAACACAAGCGGCGAAAGCCCGTGAATATTTGGTTCCGGCGAAATCCAAAGCTGCTTACACTAAAGTGTATGAAGACTTTCAAGAGTGGAGAAGAGAAAATTTGGTGAACGGTGTCGACGAAAATATTTTGCTAGCGTTTTTTGAAGATTTGGTATTTTGCTATAATTTTTTTTATTTTTGACGTATGACTAATTTATTCTAACCGTAGTCGCATAAATATTCACCAAACACGTTGTGGCCAAAATTATCGATGCTAAGGTCAATGTTACATTTAAAGGAAAAAATTAATGTTAAAATGTTCGATGAAGTAGAAGCATTTGTGAAAAATAAAAATAATGGATACGTTCCTAAAAAATCAGAGGTGTTGTCCCGAGAACAGCTCAAAAAATTCTTGCGAGAAGCTCCTAATGAAATTTTTTTGATGTATAAGGTAAAAATTTCATTGTGATTCTCCTCTGTTGAATAGATTGTTACAACCGTAATTTTAAAGGTCGCTTTAATTATGGAAATCTTTGGCGCCTGCAGAACGAACGAATTGGTGAATATGCTCTCTTCCGATATCGAAGATCGTGGGTCGGTGATCGTGATCAACGTTTCAAAGACGAAGAATGATGTAAGTAGGAAATTTACAATTATTGAAGAAGAAGATCTGGGTGCTGTTCGTTTGGTGAGAGAATATTCGGCTTTGCGTCCGCAAGGTGTTCTTAGGTTCTTCGTGGCTTATCGAAATAAGAAGTGTACTCTTCAGTCGGTCGGCAAAAATACCTCCGGAAAGATTCCGAGTAAGGTTGCTGAATGGTTGGGTTTGGATAATTCGAAGAAGGCGTATACAGGCCATTGTGGAAGACGAACATCCGCGAATTTGGTGGCCGATGCGGGAGCCTCAATGACTACACTAAAGAGACACGGTGGTTGGAAAAGTTCGTCTGTTGCGGAAGGCTATCTGGCTGACAGTATGTTGCAGAAAAATAAGGTAGCAAAGATGATAGCGGGTGTGGAGGGAGAGCCATCTGCAGCATCTGTTACGGTTCCTGGTGTGTCGATGACGAATTGCGAACAAGATTCTTCATCGTTTGTATCTGGTTGTAATCGCTTAAGCGGAAGGTTTGAGAATTGCAATTTTTATTTTGGTTCTGAAAAGTAGTGTTACCAATGCAAAGACTTTCTTAGTTCATTTGTTGCTTTAATTAGAAAATGAAACATTTCTGATTATTTTTGTTGCTTCAATTAAAAATTATAACATTTTTATGGTGAAATGTGACGTTTCATATTTCCCTTGGGACAATATGAGCGTTTCATATATCCCTTGGGAAATATAAGTGTGTTATAATATATCGTAACCAAGGCAGTATTATTCAATATTGTTTCAATCGGAAAAAAATATAATATATGTCTGAAATTAAACCATATTATCATATTCGTAACTCAAGCTCAACTTTTTAAAATTATTTTGACAGTGTCATCGTGACATATATAAATATATTATTTGATTTAAAGATACAGGGTTATTCATTATAAATGTCCCAGCCCTTACCATAGTTATTATTGCATAAATTAAAAAAAAATTGAAATAAAAGTTGTGTGGTTATAAACTAATTTTATTATAACGTTAACAAAAGTACAGTGGCGTGCGTAGTTTAGGGGACACAAAAAATAATTGTTTTTTTTAAATGAGACACCCTGTATATTATTAAATTTTTGAAAAGATCTTTTCCTTCTGATTTCAAAAATATACCATATCATACCCCTGTCTTACACCGTTCTTAAGTTATTAAATAAAAGTTTTGTATCTACGAATGAGTTTTGATCAACATTTAATTAAATCAATATTTATAGTAACTGGTTTAATTTGCTATATTTATCCTTTAATAACATAAGAACGGTGTAAGACAGGGGTATGATATGGTATATTTTTGAAATCAGAAGAAAAAGATCTTTACAAAAATTTTATAATATACAGGCTGTCTCATTTAAAAAAAAACAATTATTTTTTTGTGTCCCCTAAACTACGCACGCCACTGAACTTTTGTTAACGTTATAATAAAATTAGTCTATAACCATACAACTTTTATTTCAAAATTTTTTTCTTTTATGCAATAATAACTATGGTAAGGGCTGGGACATTTATAATGAATAACCCTGTACAATACAAGAACAAGCTCAGTTGGTATTCAAGATTTTTTTAATAAAAATAGGTGAAATTAAAGCAAGTGTTGAAATTGTTGTCCATTATTTTAAATTCCCAGGTTTATACGCCTTCTGATGTTATTAAAGGCATTTTGTAACATTGCGGGCGTTATTAATGCACATTCTTCAATAATTCTTTGCTGCAGATCTTGCAAATTAGCAACAGGAGTTCTAAATATTCTATTCTTTAGGCGAGGAAACACGAAAAAGTCCATAATTGTCAAACAAGGTGATCGTGGTAGAAATTCAACTTCCGTATGTAAGCTTATAATACGATCGTTGAGAAACTCACGAAGAAAAGCAATATTTTCATGTGTTGTATGTGCCGCTGCACCATCTTGCTGGAAGTAACCATATTGTAATTTATCTTCGTTCAGCTGCTCAATAAATTCATTCAAAATGTTTCTATACCTCTTGCCATTAATTGTAAAATTTAAAAAAATAGGTCCAACAATTCTGCGGCGAGAAACTGCTAGCCAAACGCCAAGTTTCGCAGTATGCAGAAACGATTCAATAAAAATATGAGGATTTTCTCTACTCCACATTCGAGTATTTTGGGAATTGACGTACTCCGAAAGCTGAAACCACGCTTCATCAGAGAAAAATGTCAAATTTAGCAGGTCATTATGTTGCATTAAATTATTTTCAAAACACTGGCAGTAAGCAAGACGTCTAGGGTAGTCTGCCAGCAAAATAGCCTGATGTGATTGCATCTTATACGGATGCATGTGTAAGTTTTTCTTTTAAATTTGCTGGTATGTTCCATAAGAAAGTCCAATCTCTTGAGAAAGGCATTTCAAAGGTTTTGTGGGTTTGTGGGGTATCATTTATAACTTCTTCCGAACAAACAGTTGGTCTACCAATACGTGATCTATGGTCCACAGAACCAGTCTCTCGAAATACACCAACACAATTGGAAAGGCAATTATAAAGATTCTTGGGAATTACAGCTGACTCCGTGCGCTGTACACCCGAATTCCATCAATTCGCAATTCAGTTCGAAAATAGGTTTCTATAATGTACGTTTTTTGCACTGTATTGTAAACTATATTTGAATTTATTCAAACTCGATGTTCGAACATGCTTTCAGCAGTTCTAACACATTAATTGATGACAGTCAATGTCACTGTCAAAATAATTTTCAAAACCGTTAAGTTATCATACTCTCGTAAGCAAAAAAAAAAAAAGGGACACTGTTTCTGCATTGGTTTAAATTATTAATTATTACTACTTATATGGCTATCTTTACTCATAATAATACGTCAGAAATTGTCAAAAATAATTTTATTATTTACTTCGGTGAAATAAGATAAGAAAACCTAAATTTTCAGATGCAAATTTTATTAATTTGAAAAATCAATTCACGCGCAGTGCATCAGTACTGACAATTACTACTAATGATGCGTGCACTGATTACTAAATGATCAGTTAGTTTAAGAAATTACGTTTATTTTGTTTCACCGAACTTTTAAGCTTACAAGTTCTCAACTATAATTATAATTATTATTTGCTATTATTAGTTATTATAAATAATATTTCGTGCAGGCGCTGGACATTTTGATGAATTAGGATATCTATTCACAAGATCTATTTTGCCTGAAATAGAAATCGGTAGCGTTGAAGAAGCAGTTATGAGAAATATCGTAGATCTATGGACTAATTTTGCGAAGTACGGAAATCCAACCCCCGAAGGCTTCAGTTATACCTGGGAGCCTCTGCGAGAAGATCAATTTAATTATTTCCATATAGAAAATGAAGGTGTCTATCCAGATGTAAATTTATTGCCAGAGAACATTCAACTATGGGCTGACATATGCGAAGATTACTATCCGAGAGAAGACCTAATAAACTTTTGAAGTTTTAATTTGTTGAATATTTTAAAAATAAATTAAATACATTCTCGTGCATATATCGTTTCGTATTTCTTATATTTTTATCTTTACCTCTTCCACTTTACTTACAATATTATTTGATAAATTTCAATATACATATTTGGAAATTCCGGATAATAGTATTTATCTAAAGTTTATTTCTGATTTCATGAGGTACTTATTTATTTCTAATTCAAGTGCATATTTCTTTTAACAAACCAAACATAAATAATATGCCACTTGAAATTGTTTTGCTGATTTGTTTGATAATTTTGTTTTATAATCTATATCAGTCAAGATTATTATTACAATGATCCGTACGTATGCACTATTACTGGACATGTGCGAGTAATGGTCAGAAGCATTGGATATATGTTGACGATATAAAACGCTATCTGCTAGCCAATGAATTTAAAATTTTAAATGTAATGAATAAAATTAAAACAATCTTAAAAGGTAACAACAATCTGAAAATCCTCCACTCTATCTTCATATTGGCGTTTGAAGCCAATGAAGATATTAAAAAATTTTTGCAATAAAATATATATGTTGCATAAAAGTTAAAATAAATGCAATAAATTAATGCTTCAGTGCAAGAGGTGCCAGAGATTTGGATATACACACTTTGGATATACGCACTTTTGCTCGCGAAACTAACTATGTAAGATGTGCAGGTACTCGTCAAACAATTAACATAAAACCTGTATGTTCTAATTGAAGTGAAAACCAGTCAGCTATGTACGTGGATACGTGGATATACAGTCGCAAAAGAATTCCTGAAAAGGAGAAACGATATTAATAAAGCCAAAAGGTATCATCCTCACCATGAGAATTCATGTTCAACAAAAGTTCCAGCAGATTACCATATTCGAAAGTAGTTCAAGGAGGCAATGAACAAATTCAAGCAACACAACGTGAACAGAAATTAATTGTGATGATGTAAAACTTGATATCCACGTTTGATACACAAGAAAGAACAATGAACCAGTTCTCTCAGAGACTTGCGAAATTAGAAAATAATATTAGTGGACCAAAAGCTCAGAGATCCAAGTAATGAATATAAAAATTTAGGAATAGCTATTTGGAATGCCAATGGCATTCTAAGCAGAAAATATGAACTGCTGAAGTTCCTCGAAATACAAAATACCGACATACCTCATTTCAGAGACGCATCTGACAAACCATTATTACATAAAGATAAAAGGGTATGAGGTTTACCATATAATCTATCCCAAAAACCAAGTAAGAGGAGAAAGTGCTGTCAGAATAAATTAACCATTTAATTAAATATTAAGTTAAATAAAGTTAAAAATAAAGTTAAAACCAATTAATCATTCCTTTGAAGAAAATAACTACCAGAGTACTTATTCTCTCTTGACAATTATCGCTGGAGTGAATTAAATATGTCAAACAAAACTTTATAGTTGATGCTCTTTTTTACTCTCCTAAATACAATTTAAAAAAACAGATTGTAAGCTCTTGTTAGAGATGCTTGGTGAAAAATTAGTTGGGCGGTGATTATAACGCTAAACATACTAACTGGGGTGTTCCTGGTGCATCATAACAAAATGTACAGAACTTAGAAATTAGGGAACTAGGATGTAACCTTCATTCTACTGGAATATGTTAAAAACAGCAGATCTGCTTGATTTATTTATATCTTTAAGGGTATCTCTGAATTTTGTAGACATCGAGAACAACATTGATTTAAGTTCTGATCACACTGCTATTATTATAGCATTGAACGAGAACGTAATAAAGAAGAAAAACAATCCTATCCAATTAACAGACCGGCTAATTGAAAAAGGTTTATACTAAATGAGAATCAAACTTAAAACTTGCATTAAATGATCAATCTTCTCTTCTTGTTTAATTGTCTGTATTTTGTGATCTATTATATATATACTGAAATAATGTGATGTTCGATTCTCTTTATTTTAGCAAAGATTTAATAACCTTAAAAATTATGTTTTTGGTTATCTGTAAGGGAAGGTGAGGTAACTGGGACCTAGTTTTGCAACTTTTAAAATATGATCACTTCTGCTTGTTCCAATTTTGGATATCAATACCAACAAATTTGGTTGTATAAAATCTATAGTGCTAACAACGCACAAGTAAAGAGGTTGGGATCTATTCCCATTATTTATTTAAATATAATAAATTTTTATTATTGACATGTCGGTGGGCCGAGTTACCCGAATTGGTGGGGGTAACTGAATCCTCCCCTCTCATTTTCGTACTATGCTACATCCAACACAATGCAAGGTAATTGGATCCATATTTTATAATGTGTTTGTTTGTCATACTAAAATTTCTTGTTATAAATCTTATGGTTTGAGAGGTATAGGGTTTGCAAGGAACAGTAACAAGGGAAACCAACAGATAAAAAATCAGTAGGTATATCAAGATTGTTTAATTAATTCAGGAATCTATCCATTTCAGGAACATTATACATAATGAAAATATCTTCTGGACTATATCTACATAATCTTCTTTGACTGGCCATCGCCAAGCATTGGTTTTTGCACATTTACGAGGGGGTGTTGATATCTAGTTGGCCTAGACCATTTTCCTTGAACAAAACAAAATCTTGTTATAATGGCAAGAAATAATGATATTTTAAAAGTGTCACTGTAACATCTTACGTCGAGAAGTTGAAGTATTGCTGTGCAGTAAATTTTTAAGGAAACCTTGTCGAATGCAAATGTGAAAATCGATAAATTGGAGTATCGAGGCATCGTCAAATACTTGTATTTGAAGAGGTTAAGTGGTAAGGAAATCTACGAAGTATGCTTAACACACTTGGCGATAAATGCCCATCATACGCGAATGTTAAAAATTGGATTGAGTCATTCAAAAGAGGAAAACTTTCCGTTGAAGATGAGAAGCGACCAGGAAGAGCGATTTGGGTGTTCACACCCAAAAATATTGACGCAATTCATGACGTGATATTATCAGATCGGCGAATTGGGCTGAAAAATATAGTTGACGCACTAAAGATTTTATATGAACGCATCCAATATATAGTTCACGCCGATTTAGATATGAAAAAAATGTCTGCCAAATGGATTCCTAAATGCTTGAACGCCGAACCCAAACGAGCAATAGTCAAAATATCACACTCAATCTACGCCCGCGCTATGGTATTGATAAAAGTTGTCTGTTTGTACGTATTTCAATGCAAACAAGCGGAGTGTGAAATATATTTCGCCAGAGTCGTAATAAAGTCAATGAAATGTATATACGGAAATTTATTTTTACGAAAATAAATAAAACACTGAAGCATTTACTTTATATAGTGAAAAAAATTCAAAATATTGAAAAAGTATAAACTTGTAATTAATTATATCACCTATAATTAAAGTGAACGCTTGGTCACACCACAGTAAACATTTTTTATTCACTTTAATTATTATAATATATTCTATACTTTGTTCTGTAAAGAGCGTTCTTTTATTGGACAGTATGTCTTTAAATGTTGAAAAACTTCGCTCAACATCAGGGCTAGTGAGTGGCGCATAGAAATAATAATCTTTAAATTTAATATATCTACTGATTTCCGTATTTTGAACATTACTACAAAAGCCTTTCAGGACATTAAAATCAGGGCTACGAGAGTATATTGCATCAATCTTATTATTAAGCGAAACCGACTCTGTCTGCGCCTGCATGACTCATTAGAGGATAGCGTCTGTTCTCCAGTCTATTGATGATGAAACAACGTATTTTCTCTTCTTGGTTTGGACAGGCTTAACTGCCCTTTTGTCGTTTTTTCTCGCCCGTTTCTTGCGACCATTTCTTCTAATTTCTCGATGTACTCTTTGGTGTTTATAATTTCTGCTCCAGGCTAAATTTGACGTTTCTTCACAACAGGTGAATTTTGTTTGCCACTTCTAACAAACTCTAACAGAATGGCATCAAACGATTTTGATTGAAAATCAGTATTATTAAATAGTGGCAGTGTATTTTGTTCTGCTGCATCCTCAGTTGCATGTTGAAAAATATTGCGGTTGTTCAATTCCTGAATAGTTCTGCTACTTGAAGGTTCCTGTTTAGGGTCAAGCATTTCTGCTGGTGGTGCCATGTCAGGGGCCAAATCTGAATTTGATCTCTGCGTCTGTTCATTGGTGTCAGACATGATTGTTGATTAATTTTTTGGTTTTTGTACCTTTCCAAATCATCTGGCCTAAATATAGACTCTTTTACAGCATTTTTATTTAACTTCCAGTCGGTTAGCATCTTATATCCCTGTTGCTTTAAATACACAATCGTTGATTTTTTTTAGCATTTCAACAAAATCTTCTTTAGGTATCCGTTTTCTTGGATTTTGCCGCTGCCATTTGACAAGATATTTGTCTCAAACCGTTTTAAAAGGGCCAAATATCGTGACAACCAATTTAAAGAAATTGTACTCTCTATCCACCCCCGTTTTGAAGCTGCATAAGCTGTCTCGTTCTTTACATTTTTGCTAATCCAGGATTCCATTATGTCTTTGACTTTAAAAATAACTAACAGTGGCAATTTCTGGTCTCCCTGCTGAACTCATCATTCTTGTCCTACGCACATCCACAGCAACAACTACTTTAGTTTTTTTAGTTTTGTAAGTTTTAGCTCATCAACTGATTTTCTTAGTACATCAAAAAGTTCATATATTACAAAAAGATTTACCTGGGACATGCGTAGATATTCTACTGCTTAGGGTTTAATAGAAAGCCTATCTCGACCAGAGAATGAAAGATACTAGTCCTCACCAGGATTCTGTTTTTAAATTTAGTGTTTAGGTTATTGCACTTTATATAACCTTGAACAACATCTAGAACTTCATGTCTTGATAGTCCAAATCCTCATTTTTCCATTACTTTAAGACACTCAGTTAAACGTTCTTAATCTTTTCGAGGTAATGAGTATTTGCCTCCACCACCTTCTTCACTACAGACAACAATACCTGCATTTCCCCGAGTTCTTTGAACATAGTGCTTTAATGTAAATCTTGGAATGTTATAGAACTTTGCCGCTATTATTTTAGTTTTTTCCTTCCTTGACATCTTGGACCGCCATTTACAAGCCAGCAGGGCTATAACGACCACTATTTGTTTTTCTTTGATAATTTCGTGTCATTCTGAAAAGTGAAACAAGAAATAATAAATTGGGGTAACTGAGTCAGAGGATGCCTAATCACCAATTATTAGGGTCCTTCTTCTTCTTTAAGTGCCGTCTCCGCTTCGAAGGTTGGCAATTATCATAGCAATTCTTACTTTTGAAACCGCAGCTCTAAACAGTTCATTATTATTACATCCAAACCAGTCCCTAAGGTTCTTCAGCCATGAATTCCGTCTTCTTCCTATAGATCTCTTGCCCGGGATTTTTCCCTGCATAATTATTTGTAGTATTTGATATTTTTCTCCCCTCATGACATGTCCCATGTACAGCAGTTTTCTTCTCTTAATTGTCGGAATCACTTCTCTCTCCTTATGCATACGTCTCATCACTTCTACGTTGGTTTTTCTCTCTACCCATGAGATCTTCAATATTCTCCGGTATACCCACATCTCAAATGCCTCCAGTCTCCTCATGTCGGTTACCTTCAGCGTCCAGGCCTCCATCCCATAGTATAGTATAGACAGCACATAGCATCTCATCATCATCATCAGTCGTATTTTTAAGTAAAGGATTTTATTAGGGTCCAATTACCTCCAAAAGCGATTTTGGGGGGAAACTGGGACCCCCGAACATACTTATATAATGTTACAATAAACACTTTTCACAAAAACTGGTATTCTATTGGAAAATACTTTGACTTCGCGCTACAAGTTGCAACTACGAGTTCATCGTATCCGTTGTAGCAGCCATTTTATAACGAAATAGCAAACTGATCTCATCTGATCATGTTGTTTCGGATAGATGGAACCACCGGCGGCAAATAATTACTTCTATTTTATTAAATTTTGCAGAAATGGTATTTTAAAAACCCGTGGGACCAGTTTCACCGGGGTCCCAGTTACCCGAATTCGCCTTACTTAAATAAAAACCGTAGACTCGATTTTTCTGTTGGAATATATGGTTGTTGGAACGTTTCTGGAACTGGCGCTGGTTCATTTTAACTGGATAAGGTGGATTGATGTAATAGGATTTTCTAACCTCAAATTATATTAATGGTGGCCAATTTTGGTTTCCACTGGGACTGGATAATGTAGTTTCTTCGATAATAATATTTTGAAGTATATATTACTAATACATCCGGTGTTTTTTAATTTCATCTGGGAGATCAAAAATAATGCGGCGTTCTTGAAGCAAATGTGGAAAAGACGCTATTCTGCGCTTGTTTATTTTCAAAGTTGGGTTTCCATATAATTTAAGGTAAAATTTTATATTGAATAATTTATTTAATAGTGATAGTTAAATAATTAAGTTATAATTTTGATACATGCGAATTTTAAGTAGCAAATTTAAATAATCGATTTTTCTGAATATTCTAAATGTATTTACAGAACTTAAATAGTTCCTAATAGTAGGAAAACATCATATAAGTTAAAATAACTTATATGATGTTTTCCTATATTAAGTGTGCTGATCTGTCAAACATCTGTTTCTAAAATTAAACATTTATCATTTTTCATAAATTAATTATGTTTTTCTTATTCCTAGAATGATAAGCAAGATCGCTAACTCTGAACTACTACAATATATACAAGGCCACTATTATGTATGGAAATGGTCAAATATCGCGAGAACGATTCGAGATATCTAAATTAAATGTCGTATACGGATATAGGGTAATGTTTGGATCTTTTTGGTTATATTTTTATTTTTTTTTCGCTTATCGCATATTTGAAATCCAAGGCTTACTTGTCCTTTTTAAATGGCAACATGGGCTCGTTGTAAAGATTTTCTGAATTCAGTGATGTAAATATAATATGCCTTTCTTCCAAAATAGTGTTTCGGTTTCTTTTGGGGTAAATGCATTTTTCGTTTTGTTGGCTATGAAACTACGAAACACGGATTAAGTATTTAATTACACTTGGCAACCGTTAACGTATGTACATCTGTGAGTTTTAGATTTGTTTCAATTATCATACAGAATTATTATTTAACTGAAAGAGAAAGAATTCTAATAATAGCAATGTCTGGATACGGTGACAGAAAACGCACTTATGCTGAAGTTTGTTGATTATTTACTGAAGTACATCCAAATCAGTATATCACCAGTTTCAAAAACGGTGAAACGATACGTGGATACAGACAGCGTTAACAATCGTCGACAAGTAGGAAGACGAAAAACTAATGACGAAAATTCATTGAATGACTTTATTGTTATAATAGACAATGGTAAGGTTCCTTTCCAATAACTATAACAAGTGTAACGCTCAGTTCAAAACATAATTAAAAAAAAGATTTTTTCCTTACAAAATACAATTACTGCAAGAATTAAGATGATTTTGATCGTAGGATTAAATTTTGCGAAGATGTTATGGAAAAAATGAATACCAGTCCAAATTTTGTTTCAAATATAATTTTTGCGGATGAAGCAACATTTTGTTTGAATGGTCATGTTAATATACACAACTGTAGATACTGGGCTGATACAAATCCGCACTGGATGGATTAGATACATGTATCCTCCGATATGTCATTATCTACGACAACTTTCAAATGGCTTCTAATAGCAAAAAACCTTTTGTGAGCCATACTAGTGGCGATACGCTCCACTCGCGTTGAGGCGGCCCAATACATTCTAATCTGAGGAAACTTGAGACAAGACGTCAAGATGGAAATTTCAAGGAATTTCCTGACTTCATCTGTCGACAAATTCATGGCTTTATCGTGCTCCAAAAGATATTTTAAATTGATACAGGCGCAAATATTTTCCACATCAGAATCTTCAAAATACATTGCGATGTAGTCTGATATTTTTCAGTATTTTCGCTCCAAGTGTCTATCATTAAATCTGTCACATTCTTTCCAGGAGTTTCGTCCGCAACGAGCTTTCAAATTAATTAGAGGAATGTTAAATTCTGAATCGGAATCTGAACTTGAGTCGGCAGATGCTTCCTCTTCACAGGTTGTTCATCTGGATCTTCTTCAGGTTCTTCATCTGAATCTTCTTCAAGTTGTTCATCTAGACCATTGATTCCCAAAGTGGTCCAGGTGGACCCCCGATGGGGGTCTACGCTGGCGTGACAATAAAATGGGGGTTCACAATTCGGAAGCGGGGGTCCACGAAAATTTATCTGGTTTCGATAGTGAAGAACTAAAATGTTGGCTTGAGTTCACCTATCAATATAGGCAGATAATATTTTAAGAAGCTCAGCGACTGTTACTTGTACAAACTTGCATATTCCATATTCAGTACAACGTGTCGAGACTTGCAAAGCGCTGCCGCTGCCGCCGTCCGCAATTCTTGCTCAGATGTGCAAAAGGACGAAGTACGACTTGTGGTGTGTGTGCTTGCAATTTTGCATGAACTTGTTTGGTTCTTCACCAATATAAATACGAATGCTACGGATAAACGTTGCTCATTTGTTTCCAAAATTTCGAAAAGAAAAGTAAAGTAAAGTGAATCGATGTTAGTGTTTGCCACTGTCGGAAAAGTAAGTACTTACCTGCCTATTTGTTATACATACTTTTATTTTATTTATTATTTACCTATTTATTTTACAATTTATTGTACACGTAAGTAAACAAAAGGTACAAAAGGTGAGGCTTATTCCTAAAAGAAATCTCTTCCAACCCACCTGCGATAGGAGATATATTTATGTTGTAATAAGTATATTTGTAATGTTTGCGTGTAGTAGGTACGTATTAAAAATTAAATACTTAACAGAGCCATTATTAGATACTTCCATAAAAGAACAGAAAGCAGAGAAAGGTTGAACTTCTTGTCCCTACTTTATTAGTAATTTTTTTATTACCCTACTGTGTGGTGGTTCACTAATAATTAAATATATTTTCATAAATTGTACGTGTCTTTATATACTACGTACTCGTAACGTGCATCAAAGTAATAAATAAATAATTAAAATCGCTAAGTTTTGATATCAAAATATTATTTACAAGTATTTTCTATCGAATTTACAGAAATATATCAAAATATAATTAATGAAAAAACATTTTACATTACATTAAAATCGGTTCAGCCGTTTTCATAAAACTCAATTATTGATCTTAGTTATTCATTGCTTTTAATAATTAGAATCAGTTTGCCGCCAGTACTTTGTTTATTTCATTGCAATACATAATCAATTAATCCTGTTAAGATAGCCATATCCTTAAGTAAGACCTCCTTAAGATTTCTACAACAAAGTTTTTTTTTTATTTACAGGTAGGTAACTGATGCGAAACATGGCTGAATCTAAGAAGAAATGTCGACAGTACAGTGTTGATTATTTAAAATTTGGTTTTTTTCCATCAAAGGCAGACAAGCGATTGCCCATAGGCCATTTATGCAACAAAGTTTTGAGCAATGACTCTATGAAACCATCGAAGCTCGAAGATCATCTAAGAAGGTGTCATCCTGATAAAATAGGTAAAGATTTGAAATATTTTCAAACATTGAAGGAAAAATATGAAAAGAGACCCACCGTGCACAGTATGTTCGCTTCAACGTCGGAAAGTAACGATGATGGCTTGCGGACATCTTACAATATCTCATTACTTATAGCGAAATCTGGAAAATCGCACACCATTGGAGAAATCTGCACAAATCTCCATTTGACATACTCAAAAGAATTCCTTTGAGTAACAACACTGTACAAAGACGTATTGACGAAATGAGCTCTGATATTGAAAGTTTCTTGTGTAATTATCTGCAAACAACTCAATTTTCTATTCAACTGGACGAGTCAACTTTACCTGGTAATCAAAGCATTATTATTGGCATATGTTCGATTTGTTATGGACGAAGAAATTCATGAAGAGCTACTATTCGCGAAAACTTTGGAGACAGACACTAAAGGTGAATCAATATTTAATGTCCTGAGTGATTTTTTTAAGGAAAAATTGATTCCATTCACAAACGTTATTTCGGTGGCAACAGATGGAGCTCCTGCCATGGCCGGGCGATGTCGTGGGTTTATAAGCCATCTTAAAAGAATTATACCAGTGGTAACTGCAATTCACTGTGTCATCAACCGACAACACCTAGTAGCGAATTGCACCAATCGCTTGAATTTGTGATTAATGAAGTTAACAAATTAAGAAGCAATGCATTGAATACGCGTTTATTTGCACAATTGTGCGATGAAAATGATGAAGACTTCCAACGATTGCTCTTACATACTGAAGTATGCTGGTTGTCGAAAGGTGCATGTTTAACAAGATTTTTCTCACTTTTTGAATCAGTTTTAGAGTTTCTGGAAAGTAAAGATCCAGATTTAAAAGAAAACCTAATCAATTTGAAAGCAGACATCGCGTATTTGACAGATTTGTTCAAAAAATTTAATGACATTAACTTACAATTACAAGGGGACAGCCTCAATTTAATAAAAACAAAGGGTGTAATATCAGCTTTTCTTGGAAAATTGAAATTTATGAAGCAAAATATTAGTCGGCGCGAATTTTCCCAGTTTTCAAACTTGTCACAGGTAGAATGCCTTGATGAGGATATTCACACATACGTTCAACATTTAATTGCCCTGCATGATGACTTTAAAATCAGATTTGAAGATATTCTGACGATGGAAATACCACCATGGATCATAAATCCACTTGATGAAACGGAAGTGGAGAATGTGATATTACAAGAGGAGCTACTCGAGCTTGGCACTAATGAGGAACTGAAGGTGAAATTTAAAAGAGGGTATCAAACATTTTGGCTGCAGGCAGAAATACCCGAAAAATATCCTGGACTGTGGGGAATTGCGAGAAAGCTTTTGATAGCGTTTCCCTCGTCATATCTTGTCGAGAATAGTTTTAGTGTCGTTACAAACCTTTTAACAAAAAAAAGGAACAGATTGAAAATCACAGAACGGGGAGACTTGCGGTTATTCCTAACAAAACTGAAGCCAAATATTGATAATTTGCTGTCAATCCATCAAGTACATCCCTTCCACTAAAATTATGACTATTTTGTGATTGTCATTGTAGAAGTTACGTTACGTTATTAATTTTTAATTTTAATTATATTACGAGTGTTATCATATTACAATGTAATATGATAACAATAATAATTAATAGTGTAATAATTACATATTTGAATAAATACAACACAAGGAAATATACTATTTTTCTTTTTATTTTTACCACTCCGAATGGGGAAGTTTTCTAAATAAAATATGTGAGAATTGATTGGTTTCTTGTGCTGTGAGTAGATGTCAAAGAGTAAAGTTGGATGGAATCACTTTTTTGATTGGCTAACTTTACTTTTTTGACATCCACTCACAGCAAAATCAATTAATTAACCAATAACTCAGCCGCAACGCAAATTTCCATAGTTAGATCTAATCTTCACATTTTTTGTCGAGTTTTGGAAATATGGTAGAAATGTAGCTGCAGGGGGTCCACCGGAACCAGCAAAACTTTCAAAGTGGTCTATGAGAAAAAAAAGTTTGGGAGCCTCTGATCTAGACCTTCAGCAAAGTTTTCATTATTTTCAAAATTCTCATTTTCGGAATCGGAATTAGTTTCATCGTCCTCGTATCCCTCGATATCGGAATTTTCCAAACTTACCAGCAATTCTGCATCATGTTCTCCAGGTCGAAGGTAGCTTCTACTGCCAAATATTGCTAAATAAAAAAATATTGATTTGAAAATAATGTTGGCAGAAACGGTCCATTTAAATGTACATGAAATAATTCCGACTGTAGGGTATATAAAACGTTGTGAAATGAATAGAAATACATTGTAAGTGTAAGATTAAACCTTTCTGCCTCTGCATCAAAAGTTTTGCTTTTGTATTTTCAAGAATATGTCTAAAACTTACCATCTAAAGTTGCCTTGCCGAACGCACTCATTTTCGTCACACTTTAACAGCTGATCCACTAATTACAAGTAACTCCACTTGGTCAATACACCGATAGATGGCACCTTATGCACGTCTATTTCAATGGACTGCCGGGTTTTAATCCGACAGAAACGAATTTGACTCTAAAATGTCTAAAAGCTAATATGTCCATTTTAACGAACGTTGGGCCTGAGAAGTATATTGCGCAGGACTTTATTGATGCATTCATCAAGAATCGCATATAAATTATTTAGCGATGTCTTTATGTTTTTATGGAATTATTTGATTTTTTATTTATGTATTGTCACATAGAGTAAAAATTTGTTTGGCCTCTTGGGATGAGTCTGTTGGGCAAAAAAAAATAAATTATTATTATTATTAAAGTGCAGATTTAGAATACTAAAAAGGCAGCAAAGTATAGCAATGTCCAAAAATTAGAATTTTTGTTGTAGATTTGTCACTTCTTCTAATATTGAGTGGATACCTCAGTTTAATATTGTGTGGGACTGCCCCTAGCAATCCGTATTGCCCTCACTCTACTCGGCATAGAGTTAATTAAGTTATTAATGAAAGATTGAATCGGCATTGGCAAGATGCTGTAATGTTTAGGGTGACTGCTATAGGCGGTTTAATTGTCTTGCCATTTCTGCCCAGTTATGTTAAATATGTTTAATAAAGGTTTAATAAAATTCTGGTCTGGAGAACAAACTGGCTAATCCATTCGGTCGATACCAAGATGTTCGATATGGTTGTTGATAATTGTGTCTCGAGTATCGTCGATTAAAGTAAAATTGTCGCCGATAGCGAAAGCAAATATTACAAAAACTGGTTCTATAACCAGGTCACGATACCTTACCGCTGTCATAGTCTCGTGAATTAGTGCGCCCATTCAAATAACATTATATTGTTGTCCTCGCACCCTTCACAACATAAGAAAACCATAGAAATTATAAAGGTGAAATCTGAACTCTTCAATCGAAAGACACGATTTCCAGCTATAAAGATTCTAATTTCCATTTTCAATAGCCCAACGATTTTGGGGCACTCGCTGCTACCTACTTAACCGTGATTAGTTAGCAATCGCAATCCGAGAGCAATCTCGGATTGCGACTATGCAACTTATTCTTTACTCTTTGACAACAAATTACTATTTTACACAAATTATTCTTGCCTGATTAAACTATTAATGCGGGATGCTGAGAAGGTAGTGTTTCTTCGTGCAGTAAGACCTATCAGACGATCTTAAGCGGCAGTTGTAGCTCTTTCTCTTCTACCACCATGAGTATATGTGGCACTACTTATAGTTCTATATCGACACCATGCTCTACTAATTAACTTTGAGAAACTTGTAACCAATGCACTAATTTTTCAAGTAGAATGGCTTCGAAGAACATGTTGAAGAATAGAGGCAAAAAAGATGTTGAAAATGAAAGAAATGTATTTTATTTACTTTTCTACGTTAATTTAACATACAGTTCTAATGTAGTAAAACCTTTAAACATTAATTTAAATGTAAAAACTCAGTTTTTTTTCAAATACCCACTTCAATTTTTAAGCACTGTATATTGCTTCTTAAGAAGCGATTTCGAAAATCGTGTAATATACGTGCCTGACAGATAATTATTATAAATAGTAAAAAAATTGTTTGTATTAATATACTTTGCTATTTATACAGAAATTGTAAGTACATAAGTACGTAATAGAATAAAACATATTAAATTATTGCTATCAATTAAAAATATTAGAGTATTATTAGTATCCTACATAATATGACTCGCTTCATAGATAACGATCATAGTCACGAATATACAATCACAGAGCTTAGACCGTACGGTAAAAATTTAATTTAATTCTAACGACGTTAAGAAAAATTTCGATAACGAAATCTATTAAAAAAATAGATCTCAACAGATACAAAACGCCTCTTGAAATATTCAAACTTATACAAACAATTTATGTGTCCATCAGATTAAAATTTTAAAATTTGCGATGTTCTGGGGAGTATATCAATTAATTTTAATATTTCTGTTAGCATCGAGAATATTTTCGCAAGATCCGGTACTAGAAATACCACAAGGGACTTTGGTATGTGTATACTTTGGCGATGTGTATACAAATAAATATGGTGGTAATTCTTATGCTTTCAAAAGTATCCCTTATGGCAAACCACCACTTAGCAATATAAGGTTCAAGGTATCAAATAGCCTTACCCACTACCAAATTTTACTTCACTCGAAATCTTTTATGTTAGATATCATGCATATAGAGCGTTCCACGTTGAGAATGAAGTTATACCAGGGGTATTTCACTTAAATTGCCGTGTTTAAAGCATAATTGTTAGGCAAGGATAAAAGATGTCAAGTTTGCGAACTTTTCAATAGGTGACAGAGTGGATAGGAAACTTCCAACTACCGACAATTAGAATATTTGCTTTAACGACAGTCAATAATTTTAACCAATTAGGACTAACATTGACATTTTTGACGCCATTATTTTTTGCAGGGTTTGTTAAACCGTTGTTATATAGTTTTTGCTTTTTATTTCCATTTTTGTGGACTCTGTTTTTATTATTTCTAGTGTGTCTTACTTCGAACGTTTTACTTCTTTTGTTATAGTTAGTTTACCGTAGAAAGAAAACTATAATTAAATTGGTCATTTTATAAAAATATTTTATATTTTTGGAACTTCCTTAAATTCCATATTCTATAGAAAAAATACATAAATCTGATTATAGCTCATGCAACACAACAAACTTCTATTCAAAAACTAAAAATATGCTTGAAAGGAGCAATAATCAAGAGCCATGTGAGTCATTATCCGTTGTTTCTTTAAATTTATCATCTATTAATACATTTAATTATAGAGCTCTTACATCAACTTGTAAGTATAAATGAAAGTTACAAAATATGTAGAAAATATTAATATATACATATAAATTTGTATCAATCATATCCATTCAAGAATCTATGAATATCCCATCAAGCCGTAAAAAGGAAACTTCAGGCATGTACAACTTATTCTATTAGATTATTTACAAAACTTAATATTTTTTTTAGGACTTCTTATTGAAAAGTGTGGGAGTGACACCTATTACAGAACTTAGCTCCAAAGCTAATAAATTATACAATCGTGCTATATACTTCGAATCTGCTGCTGCAGAATTGTTAATTTTATATCATTATATTGCATAATGTACGAGGTGCATTCAAGTTCTAAGGCCTCCGATTATTTTTCTAACTGACTACTCACCCGAAAACTATGAAACTGGTGTTACTTCTCGACGTAATCTCCCTGCAGACGTACACATTTTTCACAACGTCGACGCCATGATTCCATGGCCGCGGCGAAGGCTTCTTTAGGAGTCTGTTTCGACCACTGGAAAATCGCTGAAGCAATAGCAGCACGGCTGGTGAATGTGCGGCCACGGACAGTGTCTTTCATTGTTGGAAACAGCCAAAAGTCACTAGGAGCCAGGTCAGGTGAGTAGGGAGCATGAGAAATCACTTCAAAGTTGTTTTCACGAAGAAACTGTAGCGTAACGTTAGCCCGATGTGCGGGTGCGTTGTCTTGGTGAAACAGCACACGCGCAGCCTTTCCCGGACGTTTTTGTTGCAGTGCAGGAAGGAACTTGTTCTTCAAAACATTTTCGTAGGATACACCTGTCACGTAGTGCCTTTTGGAACACAATGGGTAAGGATTACGCCCTCGCTGTCCCAGAACATGGACACCATCATTTTTTAGCATTGGCTGTTACCCGAAATTTTTTTGGTGGCGGTGAATCTGTGTGCTTCCATTGAGCTGACGGGCGCTTTGTTTCTGGATTGAAAAATGGCATCCACGTCTCATCCATTATCACAATCGACGAAAAGAAAGTCCCATTCATGCCTTGGTTGCGCGTCAACATTACTTGGCAACATGCCACACGAGCAGCCTTGTGGTCGTCCGTCAGCATTCGTGGCACCCACCTGGAGGACACTTTTCGCATTTTCAGGTCGTCATGCAGGATTGTGTGCACAGAACCCACGGAAATGCTAACACTGGAGGCGATCTGTTCAACTGTCATTCGGCGATCCCCCAAACCAAGTCTCTCCACTTTCTCGATCATGTCGTCAGACCGGCTTGTGCGAGCCCGAGGTTGTTTCGGTTTGTTCCCACACGATGTTCTGCCTTCATTAAACTGTCGCACCCACGAACGCACTTTCGACACATCCATAACTCCATCACCACATGTCTCCTTCAACTGTCGATGAATTTCAATTGGTGTCACACCACGCAAATTCAGAAAACGAATGATTGCACGCTGTTCAAGTAAGGACAACGTAGCCATTTTAAGGATCTAAAACAGTTATCATTCTCGACGCTGCCGCTACAATTCCATCTGCCGTATAGTGCTGCCATCTCTGTGACGTATTGACAACGAACGCACGCTCATTTTAGAACAATGCACATGCTTCTATCTCTTTCCAGTCTGGAGAAAAAAAATCGGAGGCCTTAGAACTTGAATGCACCTCGTATATATGTTAAGATCTTGCATTGCACTGCACTATTATGTTCTTAGTTTAATCAAATCTTCAATGCTTGTGATATACATACTGTTTCACAAAGTACCATAATTAATCTTTTAATTTGTATTTTTCTGAAAATACGCTTAATTTTTTTTTATTATAGAAAATTCAGTTTACTTGTTTTCACTTCTTATTTTTTTCTTTCTTGTGCTTTTCTTGTGTCTTAATATGTTGTTAATTTTGTTATTATTTTCTTTTGTTTGAATAGATGTGTCTACATTCATTTAATATTTCTCATAATTGGGAGTACCAGTAGATTATTATTAAGTATATATTTATTATATTTAAATTTAGATTTTTTTAATTAAATGTATATACTAGTAATTATGTTTCTTGACTTCTGTTATAACTTCTTACAAGAACCAATTTTTTTATTTGATTTAGTGTATAATAGGTACATTGTAATTGGTAAATGCAATTATACAAAAGTATTTTTAATAATATAAAATATTATTAAAAATCTGGTGTGAGGAACACAATACAAGCTATATATTTGTGAATGTATCTCCTCTCCAGAGACGCAGATACGTATTTCACCTTTCTACAGGATCGTCGTTACGCCCCTGCTGGAGAGGAGATACATTCAACCAAACATAACTACCTTGCTATCAACCAGAAATTATTAAGACAGAGCGTGAAAGAATATTCAGCGCTGTCTACATTCACACCCCATTTTTAATAATATTTTATATTATTAAAAATACTTTTGTATTATACAAATTGGTGTGGTTTTTACCCACTCATGTATGTTTCGTATATAACAAATTATTTTGTTATATACGCATTCGGTTCGCCCGACAAGTAGTGAAGACACGATAATACAGTTTTTTATAGATATGGTTGTTACCGTCTATAGAAACACGTTGCTTAGTTCGGCAGTTATTATGTAGACAGCGCTGAATATTCTTTCACGCTCTGTCTTAATAATTTCTGGTTGATAGCAAGGTAGTTATGTTTGGTTGAATGTATCTCTTCTCCAGCAGGGGCGTACCGACGATCCTGTAGAAAGGTGAAATACGTATCTGCGTCTCTGGAGAGGAGATACATTCACAAATATATAACTTGTATTGTGTTCTTCACACCCCATTTTTAATAATATTTTATATTATTAAAAATACTTTTGTATTATACAAATTGGTGTGGTTTTTACCCACTCATGTATGTTTCAAATTATTTTGTTATAAATGTAATTATACTTATTTTCACAAATTATTGCAGAAAATCATGGAAATTATATTTACCAATATCAACATGGCTAGGATATACTAAATACCAGAAAAGAATATATTCAAATAAGCTACGATTTAAAATATCCGCCAATATGGTGTAGTTTGCGAACTTGTCGTCAGAGGCGCTAAATCTTGTTTTAAATGCTTGTTAATAAGATAATCTTCTATTTTAAGCTTTTTCTATGAATGAAATTCACATCCTATGGGGAAACAGGGCATAGTTGCCGGATCTATGTTTCTAAGGAATTCTGTTTTATAATGTTTACGTACATGATATAAGAGTAAAGAGAATCATGTCGTATTTGATATACATATTGCTGTGGATTTTTCATCAGAAAAATACTGAAAATTACGCGATATATTTGAATGTTTAAAAATGTACATTTATATGTGACATGACTGTATATTGAAAATGTTTATAAATTTTGCGTTGAATATTTGTCATGTTTCGAAGGTTAGCAAGAAAGAAAAAAAAGAAAAGAAAACTTGTTATCCGAGGATTTCATGTAGAGGTCGAAGTTGAGGGGAGATGACTTTAGGCCATTGAACGAAGAGGTGCGAGTTTCGTGATATATTTTTAAATATTTAATTATTTCGGGTTTTTTTATTTGATTGCTTGTGATTTATAGTTGTTATTTAGATAATAAATTCCCGATATTTTGATGATTAAATTGCTTTAGCGCCTTTTCGTGAAAGTCTCCATTAGTTTTATAAGTATTTAAAATTTTATGACGTCATAATTATATTTCCATTGTATTAAAGCTAGTAGTAGTTAAAAGATTTAATTATTAGGCATACAGATAATACAGCTTGTATTAAAATTCTTTGTAATAATTTTATAGATGAAAATTTGTTCGATTGGAGTCAGGTTTCTTTTTGTGCATGGCAAAGCACATGCGTAGTTTTTATTCGCGGTTCAGAATCTGAATTTACAGTGTGGTTTTCTTTGAAGAATTTACTATAAAGCTTGATTATTTTTAGATAAGTTTTGTTCGGAGTCATTAAGTAGGACGTTTTCCATTCATTTAGCGGTCAATTTTCAATGAATGTTTTTACCTCCAGTATCTTTGTTATATGATACAGCATCTTTATACTTTGTAAAGATATATTTTTTTATTTTTTTAATTTTTGTATTTAATATAAAAAAAATTTATTTAATCTTTTAACCTGCGTTTGTTTTATTTCCTTACTCCAATTTTGTTAAGTATATTATACCTATATAAAAGAATATATTTAAAAGAAACTTAAAAAGAGATTAGTTCAAACTTAACTTATATAAAATAGATAAATAAATTTTTGTGTACAAGTGTACTGGCGCTCAACTCATATTTTAGACACGTCTTTCCTAAGGGAATCCGAGAAGTTAGAGGTCGCAGATTTGAAAATTCACCGGCTGAGAAAACCTAGGTTGTGGATGGTGGCGCGCTAAATTATCAACCCACTATTCATAGCAATATGTAATAAGTAGAGCAGACCAATTTCCGTGCGCGCCCTGAGCGCCGCGGCGGTATGGGAGTGTAATTCGTAATATATTAGAATATGCGATAGAATAGGGACGCAACATGAGCTTGTTACCGATATAAGTATAGAAGTAGAGACATTTATTCTCACACGAAAAATAAAAATAGTACATATTATAGCAGCGTTGTATGTACCTATAAATAAAATGATTTAAAAAAACACTTACCGTTTTAAGCGTCTTCCAAGGATTGACAAACTGGAGAAATTCGATTGTATATTTTAAACATCAGGTGCGTTTCTATGTTTATTTCTAAAAAACATCTACGCCGTGAGGAAATAAAAAAGTGTATATTCGGAAAACGAGCGTTCTACATCTAGTGATGTTATATTCGCATAATCTAAATACTTCTTTAAGCAACTTAACGCATTTGTAGACGTGCCCTCACAAATACGTGTTAAGGTGTCAAAATCTGCATTCTGTCTAAAACACTTTCAAATTGAATTAGAACACTTTCACTTTTTGCGTCTTCTACAGCACACAGTTGTGCGTGAACATCTTTAACGATTTGCAGTGATTCCTCTAACGACAGCGACGAATTTTCTAATTTTGTTATTGCTTCTTCTAGTCCCAAGTAATTCTCACGAATACTTTGTAAATCCATTTTAATCTGGGCATCTTGAAATTTTTTCTGGCTTGTTTGATAGCTGCACTTTCTTTCGGATCGAATGATAAAACCACGTCCTTAATTTTTTCAAAATGTTCATGATAGTAAAACCCCGCCCGTAACCATGTACCCCAACGTGTCAGAATCGGCTGTGGTGGCTCAGGGGTATGGGGACACGTGAAATTTCCGAATACGTTTTGGGATTTCAGGAATACTGCCTTTGTACGCGATATTAAAGCATCTTCCTCTGGATAACATCTACGAACCTGTTCTGCCACAAGGTGTAGAGCATGGAGTTTACAAGTAATATGTAACAAGTTAGGACAATGTTTTCTAAGAGACCGGCCTACAGAACACATGGTTGCGGCACCATCAGTCATAAACATTAATACTTGGTCTTTCGAAAGTTTAAATTCTTTAAAGGAATCTAATAGCACCTCTGAAACTTTTTCGGCATTACATTCTTCTAGTCGTCTGGATGCTAATAAAATTGAAGACGTTGGTTGATGTGGTTCCATATTACGCGTCATCACATTAACTATAGATTGTTTTGTCAGTTGTTTCGTCCACACATTACCACAGTTTTTTATTTTTCAGTTCGGCTTTGATTTTATTTTCAACCTGTTTACGCACCGATGGTAAATTCCTTCGTAACGTTGTCGTGCTCGGTAATGTTTGGTTCGTGTATTTATTCCAAAATGCAATAAATGAATCATTACTTAACAAGGTAAACGGTAGTGTACACACAATCATAGGTTACACATAGTTCATGTATAAACTGTTGTCGATTAATTTTGTTATTATTGTGCTTCGAACTGCTTACGTGTTCTTTACAATGTGACCAACAATTTTGACCAACACATTAGATATGTATTGCACACTAAACATTTAATTTTTGAGCCATCGTATATTAAGTCCGGGAAGTTTTTGTGATGATTCCGCAGGCTGGTTACGGATGAAGCTCTAGGTTCCTTTTATGTTTTTTCTGGAATACAGGTCCTTGATAATGGACTGGATACGTTAAACAAGAGAATACCTGTCCATTTTATTCTCTACCAATTTCTTCAGAAAACTGATTTTTCTCTCCGAGAAAACAATTAATATTAGAATTTAGTCTCGGAAGGTTATATATAAATTTGTATTTTTAAATTGCAAAGTGTTTCTCCAAATATTGTTATATTGGGTTTTGTTTTTGTTTCCAGTGATTATAATTAATGTAAGTACATTTACTTTTAACAAATATCTATTTTTCGCAATATTTGACTAATTTTAATTAACACCGAGAAATTTTACTTCTGTATAGTCTACAATGCAAAATTTCCATCTTTACAAGGACCAAAATTATTGACTTTCCAATGTTTTTTTCACAGGTCATGTCTATCTCTACTTAATATTTTGAATGTAATTTGTCATAGATTTTTATTATATGAAAATACCTGTCATTTCAAAATTATTTACCTTGTTTTTTAATTTTACTTTTGACGCTTCATTTAGAATTATGTTCCAAACGTTATTTAAATTGTTCTGAACAGTGGCGGCTCTTTAATGAGAGCAAGTGAGCAATTGCACCCCCTGGAATTATGAAACAAAACAAACCAAGCGGCTACTAACTGAGAGTATTTATTTATTATGTATATTATGTATTCATAGTTATTGACTAGGAACATGGCACGCTAACAACGTACATACACCGATCGTCGTCACAGATATACTGAGCAAAGCCCTACCGTTGCTCTGTTAAGGCATTAACATTACATTGATGGTGGGGAGAACTGTATTTTGCCGTACTTCAATGTCGTATAATACATAACGTTGGAGCAACTAAACCAGACTGCTCTCGGGCGTTATTGCGATGAACTCCGTGTCTTTTTTAGAAAACAACGCGTTTTCGCGTTTAACGTAAATGAAAAAATCGCAGTAAAAAATCTTAAACGGCTGATGCCTCAATTATGTTTAGAAAATAAACAATCTGTTAAAGGTAAAGACGTTATAAGAAAATTCAAAATGAATATTTATCAGAAAAATGACTGGATTTGTGGGTGTGAAATTAAAAATACTTTGTTTTGTTTTCCGTGTCTTTTGTTTGGTAGTGAACCGTCTTGGTCAAAGAACGGAATAAGAGACTTAATTCATCTTAGTGCTAAAATTATTAAACATGAAAATTCCGAAGGGCATTTGAAAAACATATTTAGTCTAAGAATGTTAGGAAAAAATAACATTCAGAATGTTTTAGATTCATCATATAGAAAAGCAATTCAACAACACAATGAAAAGGTAACAAAAAATAGGCATGTGTTAAATTTAATAATAAATTGCATTAGATTTTGTGGCGCGTTTGAACTGGCACTTCGGGGTCATGATGAACAGCAAACGTCGAATAACAAGGGCATTTTTCGGGAATTGATAAATTTTACGGCAGAATTGGATAAATCGCTCAGAGATCACATCGACGCAGCACCGGTTTTTAAGGGATTATCAAAAACGATACAGAATGAGCTGCTTGATGCAATGTTGAACGTGTATCATGAACAAGTTGCCAGTGAAATTAAAGCAACCGACTTCATATCTGTGATAGCTGATGAAACCACAGATGTGTCCAATCAGTTTCAGTTGGTGGTTGTTTTAAGATATATTGTGAACGCGAGACCGGTCGAAAGATTTTGGAAATTTCTTCTGCCTAGTGGACATGATGCTAATTCTTTATCTGCCTATCCTTAACGAAATTAGTTTGCTTGTTGATGACCCTGAAAAACTGATTGCACAGAGCTATGATGGGGCGGCAGTCATGAGTGGTGCTATTAACGGCGTGCAAAGACATGTCCAAGACCAGTTTCCAAGGGCTAATTTTGTACATTTTTATGCACATCAGACAAATCTAATTATGTCACATGCTACATCGAGCAGTAATAATTGCAGAATTTTTTTTTCCAATCTGACGTGATTATGTACATTTTTCTCCACTTCACCACAACTAGCTGCAAGATTGGAAGAATTCCTTCAGAGAAAAAGCTTACCTCGTTCTTCAAAAATAAGATGGAACTTCAATTCTAGGACAATGAATACAATATATGAGCACCGAGAGGAAATAATTGAAGCTGTAGAACAAATCGAGGGAGAAGCTAGTTAAAAAATACCATTCATCAAGCTAGTGCCAATTTGCGAATTTTAGAGGAGGAAAATTTTATCTATTGGTTAACTTTCTTTCATAAAATTATGCCACATGTGGACATATTGTTTAATCAATTACAAAATGTCAATACAGATGCATTAAAAATCAAGAATAATTTAGATCATTTTGAACGAGCTATTGGAAAAATTCGAACCGAAATCGCTGACACAGATAATCAGTTGGTTAAACAAAATGACCCAGAACTGACTCCTCGACCATCAAAGCGGCGAAAAGTAACTGATGGTAGCCAAAGAAGGAGGGAAACTATTGAAGTGTGCGATATTATTTTGTTAGAAATAAAAACTAGATTTCGGTATACAGGGCACTTAATATTAGCAAACTTAATTTCTTTTAAACAGTTCTCCTCTTTTCAAAAAAAAATTCCGGAAGATTGCCTTAAAGAAGCAGTAAAATTTTATCCATGCCTCAATGAAAGCAGACTACGAACGTTCTATATTCTAGAGAAGAATTTTGGCAAAATATAGAAGTCGGTGCTGTAGGTCTGTTAGGTCTTCTGCTGGATGGATTAAGCGACACCTTTAATGAAGTTGTTACGCTTTTAAAAATTGTCATTACAATCCCAATGACAACGTCCGAAGCGGAACGCTAGTTTTCACGGTTGAAGAGAATAAAAACTTTCCTGGGAAATACAATGAAAGAAGAGAGATTAAATGCCCTTACTATGTTATCTTGTGAAAAAGAATGTATAAATGATTTCCCAAACTTTAATGAAAAAGTGATAGAACTGTTCTGCAAGTCAAAGACACGTAAAATGGACTTCGTTTATCGTCAGATGTAATTAAACTGTGTAGTATAATATTTACTATTCCCTCAAAACAAACTCTATAATGAACAGTACCTGTCTGGAACAGTACGTCGGTGAAATTTATAAGGATTGGGTAAGCGTTTTTGTATCACACTTTTTAATTTTGAAATTATGCACTCCCTATGTGAACCACCCCAAGCCGCCACTGGTTCTGAATGATTTCATTTTACATTTAGTTACATTTTATAAATTAAACTATGACATTTCTAAAATTTACATTTATGTGCGTAAATTTTTGAACAATTTTTCTTTTCAGAAACATTACAAAATACTTCAAGTTTCCGCTATGAATTAATTTTTGCTAGATTGACTAAAATTGAATATTTAAATGCATAATTATAATATACTTAACTACCTATATAAAACTTACATACATAGATATATTTACTACCCTTTATCAATGTAAGGCAATGAATTTACTAATAAAATTTGGATGGCAAACTTTGGTACGAAGCTGAAATTCCAGTTGCTCACACACACACACACACACACACACACACACACGCCCGCACGAGTGCCCACTTTAAAGTAAATGTTTAAAATATCTCATTTATTAAACAACTGAACTACTTGAAACCTTTATCAGTTGAATTTTTATTTCTGATAAATGCTACATTCTATAGAAGAACATCCACAGAGCAATAATGTTTAATAAAATATACATATGTTTTCTAATACATTTATCTATAATTGGAACAAAATGCATTGAACCAGAAGTTGAAACAACACAGGGTATATTAAGAGGAACAACGCGTTTCAATAAAGATGGAGGAATATATTACAGCTTCCAAAATATCCCATTTGGTAAACCGCCAATTGGTGAACTGCGATTTAAGGTGAGTGTAGTTTTTCTGGATTTTTAAAAAGCCTAAAGATATCTTCCTTTAATTTGTTTTTGACATCAGATCTTAATGCAAATATAAAATCAAGATTATATTTAATACTATATGTTAACAAATACAATTAGATTCAATAACATTGGTCAACACAGTTTGGTTTTCTTATACACCAATACGTGCAGTTTATGTCTTTTGTTATGCTGATTTTGAATCTGATTTAAAATCTGCTCCATCACGTCAGGATTTTGAGAAATTTTCTTAAATAGTTTCTTCAAAAAACATTAAATTTTACAAAATATCAAAGTTACTTTTATATAAGAGGGATACTACTAAAAATATTGTCTTTCCGAACATTGAGTGGACATATCTGAACAGTCCTCGCATATTTTCTACATTAGAGCACTTAAACCATGCCCATTTTTTTTACTTTGAAACCAATCAAATTAAAAATTGGTAGATATCTGATTATATCTATATCTATATCTGGGTATATAATGAGCTACACACGGCTCCTTCGATTCAATGTAAATCGGTTTGTTATAAATTGTAATAGCTGAACATCTTTTTATTTCACAATGTTACGTACGTGTATAAATAATGCAATAAGTTTCTGTTATGTATGTGGAGAATTCACTACCCACCAGTATAAGCGAAATATTACACCTTTAATAGAAAAGTTAGATTATCACTATTTTAGCTTAACTATTGAACATCGGGACAGGTCATGGACTGCCAGAATTTGTGCGCAGCGCACACTATCCTGTTACTCTGAGGGGCAGGTGAAATGGTAAGAAAAGCGCTATGCCATGTGCAAGACCTATAATTTGGTGTGAACAAACGGACTATTCGACTGATTGCTACTTTTGCTGCACGAAAACTTTCGGGTTTTCCAACAAAAATAAGAAAAATATTAGCTATGTTAGTCTGCTCTCTGCTACTCGTCAGTATATACGAGGAATGTACAGTATTTATTGTCTCTAACATATAAAACGATATTATTTTTCAACATAGTCACCCTGCACTTGAAGACACTTATTTCACCTAAGTTCTAACATATTTACGCCTTTTGAAAAAACTCGGGTTCTTGATCACAGAAGAATTCTTCAACTGCTGTCATAACCTCACTCACGCAATCACGAAGTTGATTATTGATAATTAGTGTAGTGTAATACTGGCCCGTGATTGTATGTTCTCGCTCCAGGTAATCAATTAATAAAATTCCCTTGGCATCAAAGAAAATGATGGCCATAATCTTACCCGCCGAGAGTTGAACCCTAAACTTGCGTGGTGGTGGAGATCCTAGAGGTCGCCACTCCTTGCTTTGGACTTTCGACTTGGGTTAGAAGTAGTGAACCCAGGTTTCGTCAATGGTAACGAAGCGATCTAGAATTTTTTTCTGATCACTGTTAGACAATTTTAAATTCGCATCTGAAGTCGTGACTCTCTCTCGCTTTTGTTCGGGTGTCAACATTCGGGGTACTCATCTTGCAGACACCTTAGGAAGTTCCAAATAGTCATTGATTATTGTTCCAATTGTACTGTTTGAAAAGCCTGTTATCTTTGCTAAACGTCTACTAGTTAACCGACGATCTTGTGTAATCAGGTCCCAGACACGATCAACATTTTCCTGAGTGCACACAGTTTGGCGCCGACCAGCACCTTTTGCATGTTCGCAAGTTGTTCTTCCACATCGAAATTCTTCACCATCTGGTATGAAGGCGCATCATCTCCAAGTACACTAACCATATCTTCATAAATTTGTTGTGGCGCTAAACCTTTCCTTTGCAGATATTTAATGACAGCGTGAAGTTCGTTTTTCTCCATTTTTCAAAATCTTTGGGCAGCTTCTATTTTAACTCAATACAACTTTTTAAGAAATACAGTTATACGACCCAACTTTGGCATTTTGTTTGACAGGTAAACAACGAATGAATGGTGGTGTTGTGTAATGTTTATTTCAACGCCTACTATACTAGGGACAGTAAATACTGTACATTCCTCGTACCTGGACAAAAGAATATACTTCGTAAATTACTAGTTGAATCTGATAAACTACTTCTACCGCCATTACATATAAAATTAGGTTTGATGGAAAATTTAGTGAAAGCAATGGATAAAGACGACCGTGGATTCCAATACATTCAACAAAGAAAATTAAATTTGTCTTAAACTTAAAATGTATTTTAATGCTAATGTTAAAATACATTTTTTGCACTCGCATCTGGATTTCTTTCCCACAAACCTCGGCGACGTTAGTGATGAATACGGTGAAAGGTTTCATCAAAATATTTCTGTTATTGGAAAACGTAATCAGAGCAAGTGGAATAGTGAAATGTTTGCAGATTATTGTTGGACATTGATATCAGAAAGTGACGAAGAACAGTATAAAAGAAAAATATTTTAAACAGGACGATATAATATACATACCTAATTAATATTATTTCATTTACTTTTCGATATTTTTTTCAAAAACCTGACGTGCCAGAATGAATTTGTTATTACTATTGCTAAAACTATAAAAGAAACTAAAATTGTACATAGTTTCTATAGAAAAATAAAAAATTAAAATTTGTTGACTGGTGTAATCTACCGCAATCGCATTTATACATATTGCTATGAACTGTGGTTTTATATTTACTATACCACCGTTCACGACAAATCTATACAACTAGGATATTCAGTCGGTTTATTTCCAAAAAATGGGACTGCTTTCCTCTCAGGGTCCCAATCGGAAACGTGGAATAAAAAACAAATGTTAGGCGAAACTCAAAATTTTCTTGAGAAATGTTAAAATAATATTTCTTTAAGTTACTTATTAAACTCGAGATGAAAGGATAATTAAATGATAATCACAATATAAATTTAAAATGAAATTTAATACAAAATCAAAAAAAAAAGAAGAAAAAAACAATCTTTATAGAGTATAAAGATTGTGTAATAATATACTTATTACATCTGAGGTAAAAATAACACACGAAAATGACCGCTACATGCATTCAAAAACCTCAATTATTACCGAACAAACTTATATTAAAATAATAACAAAGATTATTTTTAATTTCTCCCCAGAGAACAAAATAAAAATATAAACAAACTTGACACCTCGATCAAAAATCTAAAGCATGTGCATACGTCACACATGAAAAAAAATGCCCTTGAAATCCAAACGTATGAAATTTTTCATATAAATTTTTTGCTTAGAAATGTTAAAAAATCCTCTTCGTCATCTAACTCAATTATTACTAATTAAGACTAAAATCTCTTAAATAACAATGTTCATATAATTGAAATATAATATACTATTCAAATCTTTTGAATAAATAAGATATCTTTTTTAATATATATCTATATATATATATATATATATATATATATATATATATATATATATATATATATATATATATCTTTACTTACATAAAAAACAATGTGAGACACATTTGCGAGAAAACGTTAATAAAATATAAATTAAAATTACGAGACTAAAACTCGTAGAAAGTACGGGTAATTGAAATACAAACACATCAACTATTAAACTCAAAATCAAACCCGAAGTTACTTAATTATATAGATAATTATCTATTTTAAATAAAAAGAACGTACTTCTCGTCTTATGGTTAACTTGTGTCTGTCCTAGTCCACATAAAGCACGTAGGTTTCGCATAAAAAATACAGTTTTTCTTATACATAAATATTTCAAAAGTATACACATAAGTTCAAAAATATGATAAATACATAAATTTTAAATATTTATTGGGAAAAAAACCATAGCAATATGTTTCTATAAACAGTTTTTACACGGTTTTTACCGGTTTTTTACACGGTGCTAATTTATTAATAATAAATAAATTTATAATACAAAAGTATTTTTAATAATATATAATATTATTAAAAATGGGGTGTGAAGAACACAATACAAGTTCATATGTATTTTTGAATGTATCTTCTCCAAAGACGTAGATACGTATTTCACATTTCTACATGATTCTCAATACGCCCCTGTTGGAGAAGAGACACATTCAAAAAAAACATAACTACCTAGCTATCTTGCAGATATTATTAAGACAGAGCGTGAAGGAATATTCAGCGCTGTCTCTATAATAATCGCTGAACTAGCCGGGTTTGGAGAAGATACATTCAAAAATACATATGAACTTGTATTGTGTTCCTCACACCCCATTTTTAATAATATTATATATTATTAAAAATACTTTTGTATTATACAAAATTGGTAGGTTTACCTACTCAAGTATGTTTCAAATTATGTTGTTAAATAAATTTATATTTAAACTTAAATATGTATCCAAAATTAAGGCTCCGGAACCAGCAGAAGGTTGGGATGGAGTACGAGACGCAACAGAAGATTTACCACAGTGTGTTCAAGCAGCGTTGGGTACTATAGGAATATCAGGCCAAGAAGACTGTTTATATCTCAATATTTATACTCCTGGGGTAAGTTTAATTTCAAACGCAGATATAGATATTTAAAATGTACTCGTAGCTGCCAGTTGAAAATGTAACGCACAAAGCTGTTATGGTTTTTATGTATGGTGGTGCCTTTACATCAGGCTCTGCGGTCGAAAGCAATTATGGTGGACAATTTTTGCTTACTAAAGATGTAATTCTTGTCGTTTTTAATTATCGCGTAGGTATATTTGGTAAGTTATTTACATATTCTATCTGTAAAATTTTATAATTTTGTTTTTTCTTAATAAAATAAATTCGATCGCTACAGTATATTACTTCTGGCATTACACAAACAATTTTAACACCTTTACACTCCACATTGCACAAATAAATATTATATTGGTTACGAAATTAGCTAAACACGTATCAATAATAATTCTGTTTATAATTGCAGGATTCTTGACCTTAGACAATCCAGATTTAGGAGTGCCGGGAAACGCTGGACTGAAGGACCAAGTCTTGGCTCTTAAATGGATAAATGAAAATATTGAAAATTTTGGAGGAGATCCTGATAACATAATGATTTTTGGGCAAAGTGCAGGAGCTATGAGTGTACACCTACACCTGCTATCACCAATGTCTAAAGGTTCTTGACGAAAACAATCTATTTAAAGAAACCATCAACATAGAAGTTTGTTTACAGGGCTTTTTAGTAAAGCAATTGCAGAAAGTGGTGTAGCTGTTAGTCCGATTAGTGGAACTAGGAATAACGGCGTCTTAATAGCCGAAACATTAGGAATAGAAACCAATAATTGGAAAGACATGTTAACTTCATTACAAAATACATCTACAGAAACATTATTCTTTGGGGAACAGGTAAGTAAAGAAATTCCGATCCTGATAGCACATAACTTCAACAATCAGGAACCACTAATTACTACAAACTAATCTTAACTTTCATTCACTTAAATAACAAATCCAATAGCTTATTAGAGTCTCTATAGAATATTGAATTTTATTTTATAATAAAGATTGCAACACACTAGCGCAAAAAGTTTACATACCTACATTTGATCAAAAGTATTAGCAAGAAGCACAGATGTATGAATACTGTACTAAATTTACACACTGCTATAGAAACAAAAACCTTAACAATACATTATTTACTAAACAAGAAGAAATGAAAATTTCTTTTATAAAAATAGGTTAAGTACTTATGAATGATTAATTTTTATATAATAATTGAAGTTATTTTAATTCTGGCATCTATTATTCTATTAATTAAATGTAATAAATTATAATAATAATTATAATAATATATTTGAATTCTTGCATCTATTATTCTATTAATTAAATTTAATAAATTTAATACAAATTCAATTTTAAATTGATGAACTTAGAAGTTGGGTCCTCGTAACTAACTATGTAGCATAGAAGCTCCTCATACAAAAAGAACAAAAACAGCTATTAGTTAGTGAAGCATTGTGTATCTACTCGTTGTCAGGTCGACGTGATTTATATTGACTTCACGAAGGCCTTAGATTTCATTCATTACTTTATTTTGTTAGCTAAACTGCAGGCCTTTTATTTTTCTTTCTGCCTACTCCAATTGATTACTTTCTATCTGGATTCTCGTTCAAATTACTTTTGTCCTTCTGAATATCGCTCTCACCATTTTATTCCTTCACTAAATGTCTGCAATATTCAAATTTTGTTCCTCCTCTATTCAGAATTAATGATCTCCTTATATCACTGAATTGTAAAGAGTTATCTCGATAATTTAAAATTTTTAGAAATTTTAATTCTTCTGACTGCCAATTCTAGAGAAATCTTCCGATCATACACAAAATGTACTGCCGAAATGAAATTACTTTAAATGTTAAGAAATACGCCATTTTTAGGTACAAGGTGCTACCCACAAATTCACAGAATTTGAATTGTGGTACAGCTCTGTAGCGCTAGATGGTGTAATCTACGTCTATACTAAGTCAGTTTGTCAAACGGTATTTTGCTAGGTGGTGACAAAGAATTTTTGCGTTTATATTTGTTTAGTTATGTTTGAGTTATTCTGCGACACTACAACGTCTGGTTTGAAAGAGCAAAATTCTGCTTCCAGCTTGGTAAAACGGCAGCAGAAACTCTGGAAATGTTTAAACAAGCGTTTGATGAGGATGCTTTATGCCAGACGCAAATTTATGAGTGATACAACCGTTTTAAAAATGGAAAGTGTGTCGGTTGATGAAGATGAGCGTTCCGGTCGTCCATCGATGGACGACCGGAAACGCGGTACAAAATGTGACAAAAGTACGTCATGCTATCCTGCCGAAGGAGAGCAATCTATGACATTTGTAACATTGTTGGCTTGTCGTACGGCGTTTATCGGCACATTCTGTTCGGCGAACTCAACATGTGGCGTATTGCTGCGAAGTTTGTGCCAAAGTTACTCAGCACAAAGAATTTCTCCCAACAGGTGAAACAGTCAATTGACGATATTACTGCGATGTTCTTCGTCGACTAAGAGAAAACATTCGGTGCAAGCGACAATGCACATGTCCCTTGTCGTGCGTCAGTTTCTAGCCTCAACGAAGACGGCAGTACTTTCTCACTCTCCCTATCCCCAGATCTTGCCCCTTGTGACTTCTTCCTATTCCCCAAGTTGAAACTGAAGCTCAAGGAGCGCTGTTTTGAGACGATTGAAGAGATCCAGACCGAATTGCGGGCAGTGGCAGTTGAACACGTTAACACGCGAATACTTCCAGGACTGCTTTCGGTCATGGACTAGTCGCTGGGATCGGTGTATTCATGCGGAAGCAGACTACTTTGAAGGGGATGGTAGTGAATAAGATGTAAGAACAATTTATTGTGTTATTTATTCACATTCCGGGAATTTCTGGGTAGCCTCATGCATTAACTTGTTACATGTTTATATATGCCCAAATAACCCAAACACAAGATCCTTCTATATGATTCATCTCTGCTGCGCGTATTAATATTCTACTACAAGGCTTTAGGTTATTTAGGGATAGTAAGCATTTTACCAATCTAACTATTTTGATAAATGCTTTTACCACGTTTTTGTTGGAAGTAGGTCGGAATAAGTAGGTACCTACTATTTGGATCCCCTTTTTCTTATTTCAGCCGTTAAGTGTTAAGCTAGTACAGAAGCGTTTCTTAAAATATATTAAATAAGAACTTAAATTATTTAAATCTTTTAAGAAATAGTAAGTATTGATTCTGCGGTATTGGTTTCACACATGAATTTTGCCGTTTCTACTTGGCTTATTCTCTCAGCTTATACTTTACGTCTGCCGAGGGCAAATCTAGTGTTCACCTCTATATGACACTGACATCTAACACAAATAGAGTTTATTATGATCCAGTTCCCTGAATGAATTTATTTCGACAGCGGTACATGAGACTTCTATAATTAGTTATTTTTTGTTTGAATTAATTGTAGTTATTGCTTTGTAATTATTATAGTGGTATTACGGAAAAAACTGCATAATTGTTTATTTGGTTTATAGAAAGAAGCTTAAGTCTCTTGTACAATAAAGGCTATTATTATTATGAAAAACCTACCCTCACCGCATTTAAAAAGTTCTATAACAATCCGAACCCAAAAATGTTTCCATAGTCAGTATTAATAGAGTGTACAGTCAATTTGTGATATTTATAGAATAATTTTAATTGAATTGATTCGGCTTTTACTTGATGAAGATGCATAATTCAAAATGAAAATAAACCTTTTAATAGTTTAACCTTCACTTTATTCATATGTAATCGAAATACAAGAATTGCTTTGCCTACGTCAAGTATGTATTAAACTAAGTTACAAACAAACGACTGTATTTATAAAAACAAAAAGGATTAATATTATATTCTGGTGTCTTTAAACTGAGAGAAGTTATGCAAATATGCTAGTAAATGTGTGACCCAACTGGCCAGCCCTTGCTGTTACAGTACTGGGTAAAACTTATGTTTATATATTACATACGGGAGAATTTAAATAAATGCCGTAGATCAAGTTATGTGTACATTCACGTAGCTCTAAGATTAACAACTTGTTACATTTTAATTTTTCACGATTAATTTCTACCGCCCAGTATATATCGAATTTATTTTATTTTATATTCGTTATTTTCTTTGTAATCCCGGTCCCGCCATGTATGAGACTTTATTCGTTGCATTTCATCCCCCTCCGGTTCAGGAGTGCAATCTTAAGAGAGCCTTCGGGTACTTCTGTTTGAACGACGAGTTAGTTAAGTGGTATAAATCTTGGTGTGCTTCGATATCCGAAATATAATTCACGTGTGCCCTAAGTTTTTTTTGGAAATTATCGCAATTAGCGGTTTCAAGCTCTGGCGTAGTGAAAAAAAGTTTTAAAAGGAAGCTCATTGCCATGTGGCCGTATCAAGTAATTGGACGTTTTCTTTTATTTTGAGGCAAATTAACATATACCATGTGGCCGCGTGCGTCTGCATTATAGCGAAACCTGTAGTGTAAGCAAAACACACAGAGGTGTCTGTAAGTTAGAACGGTAAAGAAGTAGACGCAATGTTCCAATGGATTACAAGAGAGCCTAGTATATCGCATATCCCTATGATGCAGTCGTATTTGTCCATTAAATTCACATTTAGACGGTGTAGGCGCGCAAGCGCATTAGCTGTCGCTCCCGCATATGGGTGTTAGTTGCAATGTTTATATCGTCAGGGGAACTACTCGCTCACATTATTTAATAAACCGCGTTGTTGGTGTACGCAACGGTCATTTAAAAAATGGAGTATTATACACCGGAGCAAAAACTCTTTATGATTAAACAATTTTACGGTGGTAATTCCGCGGAAGTAACTCGAGCTTTATTTGCAGCTAATTACCCTGAAAGTCAAATTCCCAATGCAAGCACCATTCGTAGGACAGTTAATCGGTTCGAAACTACATTTTCTATAGTAACTAATAAAAGTAAAGTTGTTCCGGATAAGAATATAAGTGATATAGAAATTCGAGTATGTGCTTTAGTCGAAGTAAATCCCACTATGTCGTCTCGATAAATGACCCGCGAATTGGGTATCAGCAAAACAACGGCTCAAAATATTTTACGTACTAATAAATATCGTTCATACAAATTTACAAGTTCACAAGTTCCTTTTCCCGATGATTATTATCGCCGTATGCAGTTTTGCGAAAGAATGATAAATAAATATCACGAAAATGAATTCTTATAATACGCCCGCTGTCGGTGTGGCATTTCAAGTTGGCACGCCCATTATAGTCGACCGGTAGTTACTAATACATGCATCGCGCTATCGATGGCGGCCACACGGTATAGGCGAGCTTCTTTTATATATCCATTAATTTGGGAAATTGAAATATTTCGCTTTGGAGGAGAATGTGCTAGAGAGAGAACACCATCTTGATCTGGCCTGTATCACCTGTGACAAGAAACCTTACGTAGTTCGTTTCTTTTTTGGGAGGACCAAGCCATATGTGCCGTTTTACATCTCTTGAAGGTAATATTGTATCAGACTGCTCAATGCAGTGAACTTGAAAATTTATCGCCGATATTTTATTTGGTTATACATAATTATGATTTCGAATTTTTAATGCTAATCAAAACAGCATTTGATGTTAGTATTTCGTACTATAATTCGTATATGCATTAATTTCTTTATTGTTCGTTTATTCAAATAATTATCGCATATATATTTGTTATTTAAACATTTGTGAAATTAATCCGCGTTCATAACTTTCGTTATAGAGATTCTAATCTTAAAATAATTTCGTAATAAATTAATAATAAAATTTAGCTGATGCCACGTAATAACAATTTTCGAATTTTAAACTAATGGTTATTTAGTTGATTTCACACATTTAAATAGTTTCTTCTTGTATTTTTGCAACAACTTGAACGTGAGGGACTAGAGTTATATATATTTTACGATGTTTTTTTCTGTCGTCACGTTATCTATTAAATATCTATTATATTGCTATTAAATTATAATACTATACTTGCAGAATACTCTGTGTGTAATATCTAATGTAAAGTTCAACAACAGATCTGCCATCGAACTACGAATTTTGTTTCTAGATTAAGGCAAATTGAATTTGATTAAATACCTAATTGTTATAATTTTGATGCATTTTTCTGATTAATTTAATCTAACTGATTTTGGTATTTTTAAGTTGATACAGTATAAACTCATGTAGTTTCCTTTTTGGTAATATGTTCAATAATTTAATGATCTGATATACAGGGTGCTCATATTACAGTGTAAATTGTTCATAACTTCAATTTCATATATTATTATTTTCGGCTTGAGAGACATTATTAATCACTTGTTAACTACTTATTAATTACATGTTTTTCTCTTGATTATTTTTACAATATACGTATTAACTATTTTCGATTCTTTTAGTTTATCTATTTAGGTACCTCTTTCTCCTATAGTAATAAATTAAAACAATAACAAGTTTTGCTTAATCATCAGTTAGATTTCAAAAAATCTTTGTTTTAAATTGATTTACTTAAAGCGACTGTTTGGACAATTATAATAATTATTCATATTTAGTCTATCAAGTTTCTATTAGTAACCATAAGTTTTCCCAATAGTCGAACAGCAAAGGCTGATTCGTTGTCACACATTTACTAACATATTTGTATAACTCTAATTTTAAAGACACCATAAAATAATATTAAGCTTTTTTGCCTTTATGTATACTGTTGTTTGTTTGTAACTTACTTTAATACGTACCTGACGAAGCCACTGTGGTGAGGAAACAATTATCGTATTACAATTACACAGGAATAAAGTGAAGTCTAAAAATGTATTTCCATTTAAAACAAATTTATTTGTTAGTTTGTTTATCAGATGTAGACAATTAACCGTTTAACTATGTCTGAGGCTACTTCTTATATCATAACACCTTTCAGGTATTAACTGTTACATACCCCTACATCTCAAGACCAATTCGCGAAATAACATCTGTTGTACCATCTTTTATCCAAGAAAACCCAGTTGATATAATTAAATCTGGTAACTATAATCATGTACCGTTAATAATTGGCATTAACGATGCAGAAGGACTTCTTTTACAATTAATATCAAGATTAACAACTGGTCAATCGGTATTAATAACTGATTTTACCACATACATACCAGATGATTTATTAATTAGCCCTGGTTCTGAAGAAGAGAAAGTTTTAAGCGAAGAGATCAAATATTTTTATTATGGTGACAAGGAACCAAACAGAGATAATATTACCGGAGCAGTAAATTTGTACAGGGATTATGCTTTTGCTTTTCCAGCATATAGATCAACATTGGAACATTTGGAAACATCGTTATATCCCATTTACTTTTATTACTTTACTGCTGATACTGAGTTAAATTTAGCTAAGTTTTTAGATGTTACTACTGCGGTATATCCAGGTTTGTCTCTTTTGTCTTAAATATTTTAATCTACGGGTGCATTTTAGGTGCGGCGCATTCCGATGAATTAGGATATCTATTTCATAATTTATTAACACCTAGTGACATAGAAGAAGAAAGTGCTGGAGGAGTAATTCTGAAAAATATGATAGACTTATGGACAAATTTTGCAAAGTATGATAATCCGACACCTGATAATTTTGAAAACTATGAATGGGATCCAGTTGTTTTAAATCAATTTAATTATTTACATATTGGGACTGAAGAAATTTACATGGATATCGACCCAATCCCGGAGAATTTGCAATTTTGGACGAACATCTATCAGAAATATTTTCAACAAAATAAATAATTTTCATGTCGTCAATTATAAAATATAATTAAAGAAATCTAATTATTTCATTTACACGATATTTACTTAGAGAGCAGTACCTTGTGGTGAATACTGATGACGCCCTTTTAAAAGAGGAATCAATTTTTAAATTAGTCAACATTAGCTTAACATTTCATTAAAAAATCATTTTAATTTTTAAACTTACCTGTTATTCTATCTTTCCGCCTTAGGCTCGACTTAAGTAATTTGCCACCAATTCAGAAATATGTGCACCGTCACTGTAACCTATCAAATGAAGTTGATCAGCTTTAACTCCCCGAGTGTATTGAGTTACGTATCTTACACGCTAAGCTATTTGGCACAGAATCTAGGGGCCTATTCCATTTGCTTTAGGCATGGTTCTTTAACAATGTTCCATAATCGACAACAAACATATTTTACTCTCCTTCGTGAAAATAAGCGTCATATCCGTACTATATCTCATTCCAAATAAGAAAGGAGCGTTGGAAAAGACAACGATTAAAATAAAAGCTTGTGATTAGTTAAAAGATATGATCAGCTTTAACTCCCCGAGTGTACTAAGTTAAGTATCTTACAAACTAAGCTATTTGACACAAAATCTAGGGGACTATTCCATTTATTTTAGGCATAGTTTTTTAACCAATGTTCCATAATCGACAACAAAAATATTTGAGTCTCCTTCGTGAAAATAAGCGTCTGCCATTAGTATATCCCATTCCAAATAAGAAAGGAGCGTTGGAAAAGATAGGGCTTAAAATAAAAGCTTGTGATTAGTTAAAAGAGATGGCGAATTTAGGCAGACAAAATTACGATTTCTATTTTTGTCTGTCAAATTTTCCTTAACTGTCAGTGCTGCTCAGTACTAACGTCGTCGTCGCACGTTTAGTTGTTTATTGTGCAATTTATTATTAATATTTGTTAAAAATATGTAGTTATTTATAGAGATTATAAAGTGAAATACTCATTTTCTGAAGATATTTTATCACTTTTATTATTTTTTTATTTACATAATCGCAAACGTTTTTGAGCATGAACGACGCAGGTTTATCAGGTAGTTTTACCAGATTTAAGCACAAAGCTAATATGTTGAAAACACCTGCTGTTCGTCAAAAATTCAGGGAAGTAGAGATTAGCAAGAATACCTACTGTGTTTGACGCTATAAAAAAATTGAAAGGCCTGGAGTTTCACATTCCCCCCAATAAATTGGACGAGAACGTCCAAAAGTACGATTAGAAGGCACGTGTATTCATTTTTCTTAAAAAATCAGTTACCAGCTTGCACAAAAATATGTGAGATTATTTATTAGAGTGGTGCCATAAAACGAACATCACTTTGCAGAATACTAAAGGATTGGAGTGGGAAAAACGCACACGAAATAACATATTAATTGAACAAAATGATATTTACTTATGGAGACGTCGTTATTTGATAATCAAAAGAAAATTTTTTGCAGAAGGCCGAAAAATCTGTCATTTAGATGAAATATGGGTGAATGCAGGTCACACAAACCCAATAATATGATACAACGGTATTTAATCTAAGGCAAGCATTTGATGAAGGTTTTTCAACTGGTTTAAAAGATCCATCTGGCAAAGGAAAACAACTAGTTGTGCGTCACATTGGCAGCAAAACTAGTTTTGTGAATAGTGGTTTGTTGTCATTTGAATCCAATAAAACTGGACATTATCATGAAAATATGAATAGTGAGGTGTTCATCGTATGGATACAAAATATATTACTTTCTCTTAGGCCCAATTGTGTTATATTAATTGATAACGCGCCCTATCATTCTACTGAAACAGAAAAGTCACCTACTTCATCATGGAAGAGGAGGCACTTATTAAATAGCTTTTAACAAAAGAAATTTTAGCTGACAACAATATGCTAAAGGTTGAATTGCTTAAGCTTGTAAAAACTATGCATCCTGCCATCCAGTTTCATACGTGGTTGATGAAATAGCTAGAGAAAGTGTCATACAGTTTTACGTTTACCTCCATAACACTGTAATCTGAACCCCATCCAACTTGTATGGGCTCAAGTTAAGCATCATGTTGCGACCAATAATTAGTTATTTAAATTGGACGAAGTAAAAGATTTATTGTTAGAAGGATTAGACATGGTTGATGCTGATGCATGGAAAAATAACATTCATCATGCTGCCATAAAAGAAAACAAGATGTATGATTTAGATAATATTGTTGAAAATATTTTAGAAAATTTAGCTCAGTTGTAAATACTGAATTTTCATTAGATTCAGGCTCCGATTTTGAATATGTGCAATATGCAATATAATGGACTGCGGTGTGTTGGGTTTAGTTACGTGTGTATAATGTATTAGGTATAATTACACTTATAACTTGTAAAGTTTAGGGAATATAGTTAATATTGTGAATAAAGTGCAAATAAAATATAATTATATAATAATGTATACCATAGAAATTAATAAGCTGTTTCAGACCCTCAGATATTGTTGTTCAACATCCTGGCTGTCAAGTAACTCCAGTATTAGAATCAGATATTGTGATACACAGAGAATATTAATGGCTGATAAGGCTAATAGATTATAATCAATGAAATTTCTATATAATTCTACTACGCAATTCTTGAAATTTCTAAGTAGGAAATGAGTTTGTAATTTTTTTATTGTATGTATGGAAGTATACTAAGTCATTACACATGGATATAATGCAATGAGTTTTATTCATTTACCCTTACACATAGGCATAAGTGTATGGTGGCATAGAAGGCAACCAGTTATACACATCAGTGACATTTTTTCAATTGTCAAATATATATGTTTTTCACCATACTTAAATCTTAAATTAAATATATTTTATTTAAAAATACATAATTTATTTAAAACAGCTAATTATCTCAATAGTAGAAGACAATTTTCAATATTTTTAACAAATTCAAAGAAGATGGATAGTATTTCTTCAAGGTTGAAATATATCTAAGGTAGTAAAATTAGTGTATCAGAAAAGGTAAAAAATATAACAAAAAAAGTACAAATAGAGTTTACCACATAATGAAATTGTAGAACGTCCTCACATTACCTCTAATGAATTACCGAACGTAACCCACGCATTGGGGGCATTTCAGTAACACGATAAAAACAAATAACACCTCGCGGTATCTTACGAATAAGTGGTTTCATAAACTGGAGAAATTTATCTTAAAAAGCAGTATTGGGAAATTCTTGTAGGTAATAAATGTGTTCAATACTCAATTACTAGAGTCGCAACTATTTTACACCCTCGATTTAAAAGAGAAGGTAGTATTGAAAATGCTACTGGGGCTACTTCTTTTCTAGAACAAGAAATGTTTATTAATATTATGAACCAAATAGATCCTGAAAACAAAGAACAAATGCCTGTAATCGAAACACATCAAAAGTCATTTTCGTTATTAGGATTTTTTCAAGAAAGAATAAGAGAAAGTAAAATCGATTACAGCTGATGTAATAATAATTAAAAGGCAATACTTCGAAAGGCCAAATTCAAATCAGAGTGTAGATGTTAAAAAAAGTGTAATTGCATTTATTTGGATTTTCTTTTAGGTAACAGGCATGGAGCTGAAACCCTTAAAACAATGTGGTAGGAAATACTTCTGTATTCCAGCGAGTTTAGCAGAAAGTGAGAGTATAGTACAGCTTGTTTAATAATAGAATAAATGTGTGTAAGATGAAAACCGAAAAATGTTAATATGATAATGTTCCTAAATAAAAACTTTAAAAATATTAATAAGTAACCTTCAATGCTAAAGAAATAACTCCATGGGTTTCATCTTACTATGCTTTCTAACTGTTAAAGATATGAATGTTTAAGCCAGTTTATGCTTTCAAATGGAAATTATTTAGATTGCTGTACATAATGTACGAGGGAAAGTCATTAAATAAGTCACAAACTGCTGTAGGAAAGCTGAAAATAGGAGTGAGTTGTTTCCCTATTTGTCAATAGATGTCACCACAATCCAGCTTTATAATTCTCAAGTGACAATTGGTGTGCGCGAACACAGGCAGTGTTAAAATGGCGACCGTGCTCGAAGATTGTACTGTGGAAGAGCAACATGCTATTGTGCGTTTTTTCTGGGCAAAAGGACTTTCTGCAAAAGATATTCATAAGGAAATGTCTCCTGTTTACGGTGAAAAGTGTTTGTCGCGTAAAGCCGTATATAACTGGGTCGAGAAATTCTCTCAAGGACGCTCAAAAGTTGTTGACGATCAGCGAAGTGGCCGCCCCGTTCAGATTTCGACAAATGCAACACTTCGACGGGTGGAAGAGATGATTCGAACTGACAGGCGGGTAACAATAGGTATAGCAACTGCAATAGGGTGTTCTCATGGTTTAACCTACGAACTGATGCACGATCGTTTGAATTTCCGAAAAGTTTGCGCACTGTGGGTACCTAGACAACTGATCGAGGAACACAGAAGAATTCGAATGGGCTTGTCCTTGCAACACCTCTCTCGATACACAGTGGAAGGGGAGAACATGCTTAACAGGATTGTTACTGGTGATGAGTCATGGGTGCACCACTACCAACCCGAAACAAAGCGTGCTTCATGCAATGGAAACATCCTTCTTCGCCGTCAACAAAGAAATTTAAGGTTGTGCCCTCAGCTGGTAAGGTTATGCTTACCGTGTTCTGGGATTCTCAGGGAGTGCTCCTAGCCCATTTCCAGAACAAAAAAGAGAACGTGACTGCTGAATCATACTGTAGTTTTGTTGTTGCTTCGGGATGCAATTCGACGAAAACGTCCAGGCCTACTGACGAGAGGAATATTGCTGCATCACGATAATGCCAGGCCCCATTCGGCCCACTTGACCCAAGCGAGAATTGCGCAATTAGGGTGGGAACTTCTTGAACATCCGGCTTACAGTCCCAAGCTGGCCCCAAGCGACTATCATCTGTTCGGTCCACTCAAAAAGCATCTAGCGGCAAACATTTCGAGGGTGACAACGATGTTCAACAAGAGGTACGCACGTGGTTCAGACGCCAGCCCAAACACTTTTATGCAGCAGGCATTGGGGCATTGATAAAGCGATGGGATAAGTGTATTAATGTAGATGGAGACTTTGTTGAAAAATAAAACTTGTTTTTGGATATTCTAGCAATTTCTCAAATTATTTTTATAATACCTTTTTGTGACCTAATTACTGACTTTCCCTCGTACATGAAACTCTTTAAATCTATTACCAAACTTTATCGTGAAAGTATTCTAGAATATAGTTTGGCAACAATTCTTGTACTAGCAACAGTGGGTAATACCAACAAAATAAAGCAACGAAGAATTAAGTTGTGTTTATAAAAAAAAGAAAATCTCAGTTTGAATGAAAAAATTAACTTATTCAAGACAAACAAAACAACATAACAAAAGTCAAGACAAATTTTATAGCAAGTTTTCGAAATGTCCTCCTTGTCTTTCATGGCAATAAGCAAGGCGATTTTGAAAGCAACGCAGGGTATTCTGAATAAATTCTGGATTTATTCCATCACATGCAGTAGGTATACGTTCTTTCAGTTCGTCCAAGTTACGTATTTGCACGTTATTATAAATTTTAATTTTAGGTAACCCCAAAGGAAGTAATCGTTTGGAGATAAATCGGCTGATTTTGGGGGACCAATGGTATGGGGCCAAACCTGCCAATTCACCGTCTTTGAAATGTGTTACTTAAAAAATTCCTGACGGCGTGAGTAGAATGTGGCGAAGCCCCATCCATTTGGAATCAAAATTAGCATCTCAATAGATGGAATAACGTAGTTTCGCAAGAGATTCAAATATTTTCTGCGGTGAGGTTACCATCAATAAAAAATGGATCAATAAGTCTATCGCTTATTATTCCAATCCAAACATTGACTGCGTTCGTGTTAGGTTTTGGGGATGAGAATTTGTACGGGACCAATACCTAATGGATTAATCGAAAGGAAATTTAGTATTTTTCAATGGATAAATGTAGGATACAAACAAGACGATCTGAGAGTTGACTTCACGATTTACGATAGATGTAGCTTTATAAGTAAAAATAATTTGATTTAAAATTTCTTCGTTTTCATTTAGCAAATTAAACATTATATCGCAAAAATCAGTTCGTTTTACTTTATATTCCTCGAAAAGCTCTTGATGGTTTGATACATTGTATGGGGTATATTTTATTTTTTTCAGGGTTCTATACACCAAGCTGTACAATACTCCAAAAAGCCTGGCTACATCTAAAGGCGATCCTACAGACCGTTCTACTACATAACACAGGATATTCAGCTTCATGCCTTCTGTTAACACGTGATTGATTTAATTTTTTTGTGGGAATTTGGAAGACCACCATCTTCTTTGAATCTATTATAAGTATTTAAAATTCTCTTTGCTCAAGGTATAGGCCTGTTGGGATAATTAACGGAAATTAATATTGAATTTTTTTCGTCTTTGCTGTACGTATTCATGATTTAAATAAATTATCTATTTTTCAATCAAATGTATTTAATTTAAGATGTTTGTAATGAATAAATATTGAGAAATATTTGACATTAAAAAAAAATTATTTTCTCTCCATGGCAATCTATTTTATTGTTTGTACGTAGATGCTGGTGTATAACTGGTTGCCTACTAGGTCACGATACACTTATTCCTAAATGCTAAATGAATAAAAGGCAATGCTTTATGTCTCCGCTACCGCACTAGAACGCCCCCCCCCCCTGCCGTTTGAAGGTGGTAATTTCGGCCCCTGCGTCGGCTAACAGAGAGGCAGAAGAGGCAGAGCCTTCATTATTTGTTGTAACATGATACATATGCAACCAACATTACAGATTGATACTACTCCTATACAAATATTCCTAGTTCAAAATAGTTTGACAGATGTTTTTTAATTTTATTTTAATTGAAACGTAAGTAATTTCTTGGAATAATAAAAATAAATTTTAGTTGTATGTTTATTCAATTAAAACACTAGTGTTTATTATCATTTTAATAGCATAAATTTTATTTACAGTTAATAATGCAAAAATTGTCAATTTTGCCTCTGTACAAACACATTTTATGAGGAGCTAACGTACTGAAAGCTTTTTCACAATAACATATTTATAATAAATGTTGGAAATGATGACCATTTTGTTGCAAACAAATATTCACCCTACGTTTTAAATTTTCAAAAACATTATGTAAATCATTCTGCGTAATGTTATTTATTTCATGCACAATTGCTGCTTCTAGTTCTTGTAAATTATCTAGTCTATTTCTATATATCCTATTTTTCAAATGTCCAAATAAGTAAAAATCAAGCGGAGTAAGATCGGGAGAACGGGGTGGCCATAAATTAAACAGTCTATCGTCGTAAAATTCTGTCAAATAGTGGTGTGTGTCTCTGGCCGTGTGAGCAGGTGCATTATCTTGTTGAAACCAGCCATTTTCTAATTCATCGTCATGCAGCTGATTAATAAATTCATTTAATATTCCTCGATATCTTGCTGCAGTAATGGTATCGTAAAAGAAAATTGGCCCAATAATTCTTCTTCTCGACATTCCCACCCATATTCCTACTTTTAAAGGATGTAATGATGTTTCTACTAGTTGGTGTGGATTTTCTGAAGCCCAGGATCTATAATTTTGTGAATTTACGTATCCTGTAAGATGTACCCATGCTTCGTCACTAAAAAAAGTTAAATCTAGGAGATCATCGTTCATTCGATTATTAAACCATTCACAAAATCTAATTCGCCTATCGTAATCGACTGGATGTAACTGATGAACAACAGTAACTTTATAAAGATGCATATGTATCTTTTTTGTTAATGCTTTGTGACATGTTCCAACTGAGAGACCTACAAGAACATTTTTTTGAATGTTAACTTTGTACAATTAAAAATAAATATGAAATACCTGTTTGCTGAGATAGTTTTTTAACTGATTTATGAGGGCTATGTTCTACTCGCTGCCGAATATCATCTACAACAGCTTCAGTTAATTTGGTGGGCCGCCCAGTCGATTTCCCTTTACAAATACAATGTTTATCCTCAAAATGATGTGTTATAATATGTCTACGATGTCGAAATGAATCATAATCAAAGTCAAAATCTGGGAAGCGTTGTATAAATTGATCTATACAACTTGGAAGTGAATAACTCCAATTGCCTTCGGCATCTTGTGTAGCACTTCTATAATGGGCCACTAAAATGAATGCATCTTGTTCGACGGTAAATGCCATTTTGGAGGTTATAACCTAAAATGAAATTATTTTATTTATACATACATTCAATGTTATTAATAGATAACTAACCTTCACAAAAGTTAGAATATCTTCAATAGCTCTTCAAAGAACTGACTTTTTTAACGCGAAATAAATATAAAATTAATGCAAAGAAAATGTAATTGACACAATACACAAAACGTACAAAACTGTCATAACAATACATTTGAGTTTAGGAACTTATTATGCAGGATTGCCAATCCTAATGTATGCAACCAATATTGCAACGCGTCACGTGGGTTACAACCTATTATGAAGGCACGGTATGTCTAAAGCAGTGCCCTGTATAATTTTCCCGATGAGGCAAATTGAGATAAGTTGCTATTTTTTTTAGCACATTCATTTTTTGTTCATACGATTTAAAATATAAATTAAATGGTTACGCATAACACAATTTTATTGTCGTATTTTATTGTGGTTTTCGAAAAAATATTGTTTGTATCTTGAAGGCGAAATGTTCTTGCGTTCTCGAATGGATATTTTACCTCGCTAATGCTTGGTAAAATAACTACCATTCTTGAACGCAAAAGTACCATTTCACGTTCTAGATACAAAAATAACTATTTTAATTTATATCATTGACTTAAAATACATTAAACACATGTACGTAACAAAGTATATTTGGCACTAATTAATTGAAATAAATGTTGTAAATCTGAAAGCTTAATCAAACTGTAAAAGCAAAAAATTTCACTGTACGTTAGCAACAATTTATCACATACATAAGCAAAAAAGTAAGTATTAATCAACCATAATTTGGAAAAAAGGAACGAACACACATGTAACCAAATACTGAAAGTGAAAAAAATTGCATACATTTGGCTTATCTTTCGGCCCTAAACTGCAGTGTTACCCCTCAAGTTTACTTCTTTTTGTAAAATATTTTTTTTTACATAAGTATCTACCTTTTTTAGATGCATACAGGGTGTCATTTTGAAAACGTACCACCCTCTATATTTCGGCCCCTATAGAAATTCCAAAAATATGCAAAAACACGTCAAACTTATTTTTAAGGGGGTTTGTAGGCTGGTTTTCAATTAAATTACATCAACCCTCTAGCGGGGGTGGACATAACCTCTAAAAATTTAAATGGAAATGGGGGTTAAGTGATACCTCATTTTAAAGGTCGTTTAACCCGCTTTTCAAAAATGCTAAATACTTGTTCTTTATTTTTAATACTTTTGAAGAAATCAAGTCAAACCATGAACATACAAGTATCAAGTGTTTTGCAATAAAACATTAAAAAACTAATAAAAAGTAACTTATTTTATAAAATTTTCGAAATGTTGTCCATTATTTTCTAAACAGTGATAAAGTCTACTCTCAAACTCCTCTCTAACATTTCGAAACACTTCTGCCTGAAGTTCTCTACATGTAGCTGTTATTATTCTCTTTAAATCTTGCAAATCTCGAGGCGGTGTTTTATAAACAATCGATTTTAGATGCCCCCATAGGAAGAAATCTAGAGGCGATAAGTCGGGTGATCGTGGTGGACATTCTATTGCTCCTCTTCGACCAATCCATCCGCCAGGAAATCTATCATTTAGCCACTGTCTAACTGGAAGATAGTAGTGTGGTGGAGCTCCATCTTGTTGGAAGTGTAGAACATCTTCTTGCAAAACCATGTTACCAGCCGCGTCAATTTGATTTTCCAAACTAGTTGTTATTAAGGGGTCTATTATTTCTTCAAGCAAATTTAAGTAGAGCTCACCTGTTAGATTTCCTTCAATGAATGAAGGTCCAATAATAGTATTCCCAAGGATACCAGCCCAAACGTTCACTTTTTCTGGATACTGTGTGTGACCTTCCCTAAAAAGTCGCGGATTTTCATCGCTCCAGTAGCGACAATTTTGCTTGTTAACATGCCCATTAAGAAAAAAAGTACACTCATCAGTAAAGCAAATATTGTGCAAGATATTTTGGTTTTCATTTATAAAATCCGTCATTGTTTCACAAAATTCAATCCTTCTGTCGAAATCGTCATCAAAAAGCTGTTGTAGAATTTGCATTTTATAGGGGTGAAACTTATTTAACTTTAGTGCTTTCCTTACTGTTTCGTGAGACATTCCTACTTGGCGTGCCACAATGCGAAGTGATGTGGAGGGTTCTGCAGTAAAGGTGCCTAATACTTCTATGTGTGCTGCTTCATCCAAGACACGGCTAATATTTCTTTTTTTGTTAGCAACGGAACCAGTTTCACTAAACTTAGCGACTAATTGTAGAACATACTTATGATTTAAATGACTATTCGGATACCTTTCATTAAACATTCTTGACGTTCTTCTTGCGCATCTTCCACATTCCCCATAAATAAGAATAATTTCAATTCTTTGTTGAAATGTAAACACCATTTTTAAAAATAATGTAATAAAATCGCAACTTTTACCTCGCAGAACTAATTTTACAATAAAGTAATTTTGACTAAAATAAATGGAGTGACAAATAAAGAAAAATTTGACAAGAATATCAAGAATGCTTAAACCAGGGCTCTTTTTTTTCTACGTTAAACTACCTGTACGACTATCACAAGTACTAGTTTAGGTAAATCACATTCTTTCCAATAATAATGTTTAACTGAATAGTATGCGTCTTTATTATTTCGATGGATATTAGAAGTAAAAATAGTTTAAAAAATTTACCGTTATGTAATACATCAATTTCATTTATTTTAATTCATTAAAGCAATATCACAAAGTGTTTTTGATACCTAAACTTCTTTACAGTTTTCACCAAATATCTCGCGAACTGCTAAAAAGAAAAGGCAAGAATTTAGCATTTTTGAAAAGCGGGTTAAACGACCTTTAAAATGAGGTATCACTCAACCCCCATTTCCATTTAAATTTTTAGAGGTTATGTCCACCCCCGCTAGAGGGTTGATGTAATTTAATTGAAAACCAGCCTACAAAATGTCCCCCTTAAAAATAAGTTTGAGGTGTTTTTTGCATATTTTTGGAATTTCTATAGGGGCCGAAATATAGAGGGTGGTACGTTTTCAAAATGACACCCTGTAGAAATTTTTATCTAAATTACCTAAAATGATGCGCAGTTAAATGAATTTCCTTATCACTATCTAATTATAGCTGCTTTTACAAACTGCTATTTTTGTTAAGCAATCACTAATGTTAAGAGATATATAAATATTATGATAATTATAATACATATCACTATTAAACCTTTAATTTATTAGTTTTACATCTACACAATATTTTTGTTTGCCTGACATAATTTTAACATATTCTCACATTGTCACTGTATTTACGCACAAATTTATTGTATTTGCACCACCTTCAAAGAGTAAATATTTTATAACAAGTTATAAGATATTGATTGAAATGTTTTGTCTGTCTGTTTTATGCGTTGGTATATATTTGCCGTTTCTTGTTTGAATAAAATGATTAAAGATATCTAACTTTCTTAATAGTAAATATGTTAATAGACAAACGTAAAAGTCAAAAAATAATCTTTTATATCGATATGTATATAACATAACATCAACATATGATAGCAAATATATTGCTGTGTAGTTTGATTCTAAAGTCGGGCTCCAATTATATTTAAATGTAATCGTTACACACGCATATACCTATAATGTTTGACTCTTTTAGTATGTATTGCTCTCAGGATTTGCTTTCGGGTTCTTTGTAACTAGATCTAGCCTCTAGCCTCCATTATAAAAGGCAAAGAAATAAGACGCTACGTTATCAAATTAAATACATTTATTGTTCATACTTCAATATACACTTATGAATCATGAACTCTGTAAACATGTTTAATCACTTATTTATTTAAATTAAATTACAAACATATAAATTTATGAGTATGTATTGTCAAAAATATATTTTTAAATATTCTCCTTGAAAAGCCCTTTCTCAAATTTTATAAACCTTGCAATCAGCACACTTGTTTATTGTTTTAGCCTTGGGCATGTAATAAGCTCCAAATACTAAGCTATGACACAAAGTGTTTTGTTTAATTTACTATATTGTAAAGCTAGGTATATGAATTTTGAATTTACTGATATTGTGTACTAAAAGAGTGAGTTATTCAATATTCATTTGGTGAAAAATAATGCCTACCACATGAAATATTTATCTTCACACTATAAAATTTTTATTTGATTCTTAATTTATGAATCTTTAATTGCAAATAAAACAAGGATATCTTTTGATTCTTGTGAGACCAAAATCTCTACACATTCTCCAAAATACTATTATAGGATATTGTTTGATCGTTATCCCTCTGCTGTGTAACAGAAATTATAATTCATTTACTACAAATTAATTATCCATGCATACTTAAAATTTCAATTCTTTACTCTATGGACTTCAAGATTTACCGTATTTCGTTATCTCATACAAATCCTTCATCGTTGTATAAGTTAACAAAGTAACGAAGTAAATGCTGAAAATACGAGGTGTATTGTCCATGTGTACAGTTACAGATATGTATATTGCATGTCTGTTTCATTTGTAACAAATGCGTAATACGTGCTTAACGTATTGATATACTTAAACCTTTTTTGTATATTTACTGCCATCTGGCATCGTGTTAATGGATTTACATCTACATACGTAATTTCTTCCCTTCTGTACCGGCATAGCCGGTCAAGGAAAGGGTTGCCATTTTCGGCATAGTCTCTTTCGTCCGTCAGATGTCACTATATTATATGGTGCTACCTGATAGGACAAAAATTTGCTATACCTTATAGGCGATTTAAGCTTTAATTACTTCACTAGCTTAACTGATGACGCCTAATAGTAAATGGCAGAAACACGTGTCTTAAGCAGAAGTAAATGCTGAAAATACGAGGTGTATTGTCCATGTGTACAGTTACAGATATGTATATTGAATGTCTGTTTCATTTGTAACAAATGCGTAATACGTGCTTAACGTATTGATATATTTAAACCTTTTTTGTATATTTACTGCCTTCTGGCATCGTGTTAATGGACTTGCATCTATATACGTATTTTCTTCCCTTCTGTACCGGCATAGCCGGTCAAGGGAAGGGTTGCCATTTTCGGCATAGTCTCTTTCGTCCGTCAGATGTCACTATATTATATGGTGCTACCTGATAGAACAAAATTTGCTATACCTTATAGGCGATTTAAGCTTTAATTACTTCACTAGCTTATTTCGTAAATTAAATGTGATTGAAATAAATCTCTGTATTAAACAATGCAGAATTTACCTGTGAATCGCGTGTCGGTCCAGCCACGTGCTTCACGTACGAAACGCATGTTTACTCCTTGACAGGTGGACGAAGAAATTAATTAGTTAAATTAATGTGAATGTAAGGAAAAATAATATATGTATCGTACAATACAGATTACCTGTGTGTTACATGCATGTCACGATCGAACATGTGAAAAGCAAGATCGAACAGTTTTTGGGGCTTGAAGCAGCACGTCTTGTGTTACAGATGTTTATCTTACGAAGGTTTGAAATGGTAGAGAACATTTTATGTAGGAGAGAACACTCGTGGTCGAAAAGGTTCGTTGTTTTATGATCCAGTTTTGGAGAGAGAGTAACGAAGTTGCGAAGTCTAAAAATTAAGAAGCAATTAACGACGCGAGCTAAAAGTTGCGATGTCGATGAAATAAATATCATTAAAATATTCCTTATGAAAAAAGCTTAAAAATGAAGTCGAACTTGACATGACTTAGAAAATAAGACGCACGTAATTAATTAAATAACTAAATTTGAAATGAAATATAAAATATAGAAATTCTAAAAGAACGTTGAATATGAGTTGAACGTTCAATCAGGTAGATTTCTTGAAAGGATCGTCTTTACCAGAGGGGTGCAAGAGAAAAGATATTTACTTACAAGCAAATATAGACAAAATAGCAAAATGAATTAAATACTTTAAATTCGAGATATTTTTATGAAAAATACAATTTAAAATTGAATTAAAAAACATTCTTAATAAGCACATAGTGTAACAAATTAAGTAGGAGAAACAGAAAAAAAGTTGATGTGTAAAGTATCCCAAATTTTATTACATATTCAAACAGGTATTTGAAGAATAAATCTAAAATTCATGGTTACTTGGAATATATTTCTTTCTTCTATTTACATTATAAACTAAATTACATTTTAGAAGTAATAAAAATTGAAATATTATACTTGTATATTATTCACATAATCCTCAAGATGATATTGAACAATTGGTATATCACAATTTTTAATGTCTTCTAATATTGGCACAAATTTCGCATAAGCATTATCAGTCTTTGGTAATGTCTTTGGTAGGAAATGTGTTACTACGACGAATATATTGTGATCTTTTTTATCCTGAAATAGACCAGTCACAAACTGAAATAGTTCATTATCTTTTTCTTTAATAGAAATCATTTGCAGAAATTTTCGCAATCGTTGGCAAAAGGAGGCTATTATACTGTTATCGTAATTATTCATATAAACATAGAATAACTTATTAATTTCAACTCCGGTTCGATATATGTTAAATTCACTTTCAAAATATGAATTAACAAATTGTAGTAACATCAAATCTTTCTTGAAGTCTCGTGTTTGAAATATTGAAATCCAAGCTTGTATAAACTTCTGTAATAAATTGTGACCCTGTTTCAATTCAATTGCTAAATTGAGAAAGTGTAAAACAAAATTGATAACTTTATATCTTTTTTGTACATTCTCCACTAAATCGTGGTTTTGTTCTGTGTAAATTATTAAATTTTTAAAGTTCTCTTCAAATAAAATAGCCTGCCTTTCTTTGTGCCCATAAAAAACGCATTTCCAGTAAAAATTTATGGTTACCTCTTTACATACAGTTTCGCAAATTACATCTTTAAGAAATTTATTGTCTAATTGTTTAATAATAGTCCCTGGAATTGCATTCAGAAGGTCAAACCTCTTTTCGTTGACCCTTACGTCAAGATTTTGGGAAATTGCCTCATAGATGGTCGTTAAATACTCCGAAAGATAATTAGGAGGAATTTTATCTAAGTTTAATAGAAACTCATACATTTCTTTGTCGTCTGGATTAAAAGAATTCAAATTGTATTTTAGCAGAGACCAAATTGGTTCGGATGGATTTTCACTAAAAAACTCTATAATTTTTTTCATAATAATATTTCTCATGGATAAATCCTTTTCTTGTTCGCTCCATGCTTTTAGTATTTTATAAAACTTTTCGACGGTAACGAGATGTCTGCTTAAATTTAAGATATGCTTTCTAACAGAATCTTCTGTATTAAACAGTTTTTTTAAACAGTTGTCAATGCGTGTTTCCGGGGTGTTATAAGTAATACTATATAAAGAAGGTAATCCTAAGTATAAATAATTCCGGACACAAAATCTTAATATTAAAGGAAATGTTTTTGAAGTATCTCGTACATTAGACAAACTCCTCGCAATTACTTTTTGCAAAGCTACTTTTTCTGTGTTAAATTCTAAAACGTCTTAAATTTATTTGAACTTGAGACGATGGAAGTAGAGGTTTTATTACATTTAGAAAAACTTCAGGAGCTAGTATCGAAAGTATCTTTATTGGTAACTTCGCATTGTTGCAATCTTCATTAGAATACATTTTTAAGGCGAGATTTTTTATATTCTCGATTATGTTTGGACTACAAAATTTTCTAATCTTAAAAAAAAAGTCTTTCTAACTTACTCGCCTCTAAAAACTGAAATATTTTGGATACATGTAGTTACAATTTATCGGGCCGATGTTTAGCATACCATAGTAATAAAGTATTATCAACTATTTCAGTTGCACTCCAAAATAAATCATGCATTAATTTAAAATTATATGTAACTCCAATTTTTATTATGTCCCAACAGTCGCACATATTAGGATTCAATTGATTGAAAAATCTGCGATAATTCAAGATTGGTATTTGTTTTCGTCTAAAATTCAAGCATAAGGAATTTAGAAATCGAACACATAATGTTTCATATTTTCGATGTTCTCTGTATGTATCTATACAAATCGCCAATTCAGCATAATATATCTGCCGATAGTAATCCTCATTGATGTAAAAAAATAATATACAAAAAGCTTGTGTTTATGTATGTATCTAGGCGTCATCAGTCAAGCTAGTGAAGCAATGTATACAAATTGATACAAATCCATTAAATAAATAATTTGTATCTGTATTTACATTTTACTGAAATCACCCAACAAAGATAAAGCAAGTTTCGTCCTATAAGGTGACACTATTTAATAAGTGACATCTTACGGAACGAAAGAGACTATGTCGGAAGGCGACCTTTCGTTCGAATAGCTATGCTATTACAGGAACAAAAAAATACGTATGTCGGTGTAGTCCATTAACAACGTGCCAGATGGCGGTAAATATACAAAAAGTTTGTGTTTATGTATGACAATACGTTATGCACGTATAAAGCATTGTTACATTGAAACAGACATGTAAATAATTTACGTATCTGTAACTGTACACATGGACAATACACCTCGTATGTTCAGCAAATTCAGCGTATGTTCATATAATTTAGAAACTATAATTAGTACACATCCCTTGTTTGGTAATTGTGTATATTGGTTTAGGTATGTTGATGACATATTAATTTGCTTTAACGGTTCAGATAGACAATTAAAAACTTTACATAATTATATCAACACTATTCACCCCAAAATAAATTTTACTATAGAAACAGAAATAAATAAAAGCATTAATTTTCTAGATTTTACCATATCACACAAAACTAATAAACACGAGTTCGCTATATACCATAAACCAACACATACAGATACCACAATACACGCTAATTCTTTTCATCCTATAACACACAAATTATCAGCATACCAATCAATGGTATATAGATTAATTCATGTACCTATAAGTAAAAGTAATTTCGACTTTGAACTAAATAGAATATACACAATAGCATTAAACAATGGTTACTCTATAAATATTGTCAATAACATCCTAAATAGCCAACAAAAATCTAAAACCCTTTCCTTAGTTTATCCAAAATTAAAATACAAGATAATTAATTCCTCTAATTCAATCACTTACTTAGGAAAAATTTCGGAAAAAATTGGTACTTTCATTAAAAAACTTAATAACGAACATATATCATTTAAAACAGACAATACTATACAGAACATTATTAAAAACAACAAAGATAAAATAGACAAAGAATCAAACTCTGGTATATAAGTTAACATGCGAAGATTGTAATAAGGTATACATAGGACAAACGGGGAGGACATTCAAAATTAGGATGAAAGAACACGAGAGAAGCCATAAAGAAAAGAAAACAGATTCAACTTTCGCAAGTCATTGTATAGATATCAATCATAGATTTAATATAGATTTCAAAATTTTACACATTCAAGAAAAAAGTAAAAAACTTAACCTGTTAGAAAACTTAAAAATTAATAGATACAATAGTTTAGGATTAGCTTTAAATGACCAACTAGATTTAAACAACTCCCCTCTACTAAATTTAAGATTGTAGAAATTTTTCCACCACCATTTCCCCAATAATTTTCACATAAATATTCAAACTTGTATTGTACATATTCAGTATTTCATCCACCTGATGAAGCCATTGTATGGCGAAACAATATTGTAGTGGTATTTGCAATAAAAGAATTTTTGAAACTAGAAGTTTAGTTACTTATTTCTTAGCGTTATAATGAAGTTTCAACAAGTATCTCCTTCGTTAATTAACTATTTCTATAATAATTCAGATTCGAAATTTTAATGATTTTATTTCAACAAATAGAGGATAATTTATGCATTTTGTAGCATTTTCAACTAAAGTATATTCCAAAAAGAGAGAAACAAAATTCTGGACAGACCCAAGCGACCGTTGTCTCATATTGATCCAGAGCAAGGCAAAATAACACCGTAGAACATCAATCATCATCATTTTGCCATCAATTGTCAAATATGTTTACATCTTTATATCACGTTTACGTTTCTAGAGTTTTGTTATCATATTATTAAATTATTAACATTATATTACTTTAACTATTTTGCGGTGTATTTAAAAGTTCTTTTTATAGCTTCGATTTGAAGATTAATAAATTATATAAGTAATCTTTAATAAGAGAATTTCAGTTCTTGTAAAATTATAATTTTGTAACTGTAGATTTCAAATATGAATACAGAACCCAACACCAGTACTGCTAAAAGCACAGATGTGTGTTCTTCTCCAAGGAAACGAGAGAATGCAAGTCATTTGAGTAGTGCTGAAAAGCAGACAGCAATAAATGTTTATAAACAAGTTGTGACGAATACACCCGACATGAGAAAAGTTACATGATGAAGCAGATTTTGTCAAGTACTAGGTAACTGTATAGAGTGCAACATATATAACATATCTCCGTTTTACAAGATATGATTATAGGAATTTCAAGACCGACAGTATATCGGGCTATCGACGAATATAAGAAAACAGGTAAAACTTCAGAGCCAAAAGAGATAACTGATAGACATTCCGTACTGGAATCTTTTGATGAAGCTGTCAAAATTGCTTTCAAAAAATTGTTCACAACATGTTTCGACAAAATAAACTGCTCACGTTAGATAAAGTGCTGGCTTAAATAAATAACAGTAGCGAACTGCCAAGTATGAGTCGCTCAACATTGTACCGCTTAATGAAGCAACTAAATTTTAAGTGAGAATACTTATAGTAGGTATATTTATATATCTAAATATAACTATGCTAAATATTATAGATATCTTAAACGTGACAGTGTTCTTACTGAGAGAGATGATATTGTAAGATGGAGACGACAATATCTGAAAGATATTTCATTATACAGATCCATAGACCAATTTTCTATTTAGACGCAACCAGGTTGAATGAGGGCCATACAGTGCAGAAGGTATGGATTGACACAACTGTTTTAAACCATAGACAGGCCTTTGTGGAAGGAGATGAACAAAGATTACGACACAAGTATATTTCCACATCTTTTTGAATAAACGGTCACGACGACTTTTTCAAGATAGTCATAGTTTACTCTTGAAGAATTCTTTCCCGGTTTACTTTACTACAAGCTGTTATATTCGTTTCTTCATATTGATAATTGAAATTTATATTATTTTCTCTTTTTGTGAATGATAATATCTTACATTTATCGGGATTCAAAGGTAAATTGTTTTTGTGCACCAATTCTTTATGTTAACTATATCGGTTTGTAATAGAAGACAATCCCTAGTTGATGATTCAAGAAAGCAACTTTAAGTCATCGACTAAGAAAGGAAAAAAGTGGTTCTAAGTTCCAACCTTACGAAACTCCGGTGATATCCGTTACAGAACAAACGATGGGTTCTGTTATGTAGGTATGAAGTTAAAAAGTCAAGTAGCGGTACACTAAATCCTAGACTCATCAGAGTCATCAGTTTAGCTGGCAAGATAGCGTGACCTATTCGATCAAACGTGTTGACCAAGTCGGTATTCATGACATCAACCTAAAAATTTTTGCAAAGTTTGATAAAATAGCAACACAATGATAGTTGGTTATGGATGAAATAGTACCAGTTTCTAAAACGGAAGCATTTTTAGTGCTTTTCCAAACAGCGAGAAAAGTAGATGTAGAGAGAGTCAAATTATATATCTTCACCAACACGAAGCGAACACGTTTCCTCAGAAAGGCATTAATTTGATCATCTTCTAAAGAAAATTTATCTCTAAGTATCTTAGTGCTGAGCACTAAGTTGCTTAGCACTAAGACTTAGACATTTAACGTGAATTATAAATGTTCTTGAAATGATCAACTGGCGATAGAGGATCCTCAATACTGACTCACGACAATTGCATTCTATCGGGAATACGACTTCTTTTCTTTCTCTTCTCAATGAAGACCAAAATTGTCTTGGATTGTTTCTAAGTTTATTTTGAGTTTTTTTGCAAGATAGTTCTTATAAGCTGAAGATATTTGTTGCTTAACTAATACTCTCGGATGCTTTTGGTACGTTTAAAATGCTTAAAATATTTAAAATAAAATAAAATAAAACAATAACTTTGTTATATATACCACTTTATTCACATATAATCGTGACCGCGGTTTCGACATACAATGTCATTATCAAACTGCAAAATTTCATTGGTTGACTTCGCAGATATTTCTTGGTGAAACATTCTTGTAATAACTTGATTAATTATTCGAAAATAAAACACTTGGCTTAGTTTCACGACTTCTTTATTAGATATACTAACAATTGTTTCGGCTATTAGGCCATTATCAAAGAGCTATCTAAAACTAAACTTACTCTACTTAAGGTTAACTTATATACCTGTGTTCATTATGGGTGGGAGAATGTGGGTAATTGATATTTTCGATGCAATTTTAAATATCAATTACCCACATTCTATACGGCCTTTTCATTTCTATACTTTCTGTATATATAGTTCGTTGTCGCGAAAGGGTGTGTTCTGCATACTGGTACAAACTTAGTTTGTCGGATTGTAGTTACGAACGCATCAAATAAGTCGACATTTACATGTAAGAATGTGATTTAATATTCATTAATTCTCACTTGCAGTAAATTCCAAATGTTAACTATATATACAGAAAGTATAGAAATGAAAAAGCAATGTCCGTCATCGAGGGAATACCGTACATTGAAAAGTTCCAACCAGAACGAAACGCGCGTTTGTACGTTTCCTTCCGTTGATTGACGTGTTTTTTCAGTATTTCTTAATTCTTGATTAACCTAATCACCAGGAAGTTCGTTGTCGCGAAAGGGTGTGTTCTGCATACTGGTACAAACTTAGTTTGTCGGATTGTAGTTACGAACGCATCAAATAAGTCGACATTTACATGCAAGAATGTGATTTAGTATTCATTAATTCTCACTTGCAGTAAATTCCAAATGTTAACTATATATACAGAAAGTATAGAAATGAAAAAGCAATGTCCGTCATCGAGGGAATACCGTACATTGAAAAGTTCCAACCAGAACGAAACGCGCGTCTGTACGTTTCCTTCCGTTGATTGACTTGTTTTTTCAGTATTTCTTAATTCGTAAGTATGCACACTATTCGTAGTTCTAATAAATGTGATAACTTATATAGATATTCTATTGCAGTTTTGACTACCTTTATGGAGATCATAGCCAGAAAGCGACACAAAAAACAAAATTTAGTAGCAAGGAAAAGCCGATTATTATAAATGTGTATAAATATTTTAATATATCCATGAATGTAAGCTCTGCTGTTCAGGATGCAAGTAAAGCTTAAAGTTTTTTTAGCGCGTACCATATATATAGCATAAAGAGGGAACAACAAATAACTCCACTATCATGTCCAAAGAGACCTAAAAAAATAAAATACGTACAAGTGAATGATCAACTTTACACATATGATGATAGTACACAAGCACTTATGGTTTTTTTTCATGTTTTTTTTACAAAATACACCTTCAACTTTAAGTACTATTCTTTCTACTGTTAATGATCTAACTTCAGTATGTAGAAAAATTAAAATATCTTTTTATTTTTAAGTGAATCAATAAATTTATGTGTTATACCCAAGTACTTTTTATTTGCATATTTTCAACATTTTTGTGCATATTTTGACTAAATGATTTGAATATTTATGCGCATATTTTTTGACTTTCCACTTGCATATTTAGGTTTCCCTAATTATGACTATTATTTTCAGGTAGAACTATAATGTATTATGGGTGAGTGCAGATAACGCACCTTTTCACCCGCTGTTCTTCAGATTTAGGTGACTTCCATTTATTCAAAAAATTCAAACTTTTTCCTGTCAGAAAGAAATTTCGGTAGAATGAAAAACTTATTGCAATGGAGTACTATCTTGAGAGTCTTGAGAAATATTACGAAAATGGCATGATGACATTTCATCATCATATTCCGAAATCATCCTCATAGAACCGAAAGATTATTTTTTTTCACTTTTTAACAAATCGTTGAATTTGACTTTTTCTAAATACTAAATAAAATATTATTTACAAGTAGACCTGTAATATTAATAAATTTTGTTTACTCACCTTAATGTCTAAAATGGTCTTTCTTTCTTTCATTGGAGAAATTTTTAATAAGTTTTCTGTGAAATAATTCGGATACTTCATTAATTCTTGGTTGTATTATTGTTTAAAAGTTGAAACGATTAATTCATATTGTTTAGACTGAGATTCGCCTCGAGCTAATTTCAATATCTTATCGGCAACATTAGTTTCCATAAATTTATCATGAGTTTCTGGATAAAGACTAATTAAAAAAGCTTCTAATTTCTCCTCACTTTTTAACGTTTTAAGTAATTCTGAAGGATGGAACATCTCCAAAACAGCTTGTGTATTTTGCATAAAATTTTTGTATGCTTTAATCATATTAGGAGTCATATGTCTGCCAAATTTAATTTTCAAGTTATATTTTTCATGTAGTTGCCAATAAATATTGGAATCTGTTTTAGCTTTATATACGTATATACTTTAATATATGTAGGATTTTATTGCAACAGTTACAAGATAGGTGTTATATTTAACTAAGATACCACAAGAATGTTTCGTCTTCAATTTCGTCTTCAGTTTCGTCTTCAATTTCGTCTTAACTTACTAACACACACACACACACCCTTTCTTCATATCGTCTTCACTACTACTACTCCCTTTTTCCATTTCCGCTCGGCACTCCCTCTCTTCTCGCATCTAACTCTACATCTCTGCCGTCCTGCATTTCGTCCGACCCGGACGACACATCTTCATTTATCCAGGGCTTCATATATTCAGCGCAAGTGGTCGTGTGGATGGGACCGTCGTGAAAACCACTTTTCGTTACCTAGTAAGTATCATTCATTTTAACTTTACCCACTCTGTAAGGTCCCAAATACTTTGGTTTTAATTTAAGACCTGGTCCAAATTGCGTTCGTTTTATCGCAGCTGTGTTGTTCACCTTATATTTGGTAGGTTGCTTTGTTCTCAGATTGTAGTATTTTCTGTTTTCTTCTTGAATTTTTACAATCTGTTCTTTCGCTGTATTTCGTAATCCGTCTCGTTCTTCGTCGTATTTTTTGACTATTTCTTCTTCTATCAATTCTTTAATGTTGCTATTTCCTCCTCTCATTTTAGTACCAGTCATTAGCTCGAAAGGTGTAGTTCCTATACTTCTGTGGTAACTAGAATTTAGTACCTCTTGAACCTTCCCCACGTGACGATACCACTTGGTTGGATCGTCTACAGATAGTTTCGAAAGAATAGGTATAATCGTTGCATTCACTCTTTCTACTTGCCCATTTGCTCGTGGCAATCCTGTTGTTACGGTGAAATGCTTTATATCTTCATCATTGCAATAAGTATTAAATTCTTCTGCTGTGAAAGCTGTACCTCTATCGGAAATAATGCACGCCGGGTTTCGGAATATTTCCTTTTGCTGTTTCAACTTATTGATTACTTCACGTGCTGTTGTCGTCTTTGTTGGATATAACCAAATGAATTTAGTGAAGGCATCCACCACTACAAGGATGTACTTATAATTTTTGTTCGTCGATTCCAACGGTCCAAGATGATCAAGATGGTATATGTTCAAAGGTACGTCCCCTTTGTGAAGCGGGTGCAAATATCCTTCTTGCTTCCCTCTCTTTCGGTTTACTAGTAGACAAGGAACCCAATTCGCAATACACTTTTCTATCTTCGTTTTTGATTTAGAGATAAAGTAATCTTCTTTCAATATTTGCTCTATCTTCTTTGCACTTAAGTGCCCTTTACCATGGGATTCTTGTATCATTTCCATTTGCATTAACTTAGGCACCACTAAAAGTTCACGACCGTCAACGGCTTTATACAAAATGTCATTTCTAAGATCATAGTCTTCGTAAGGCTTTTCTTTTAAAATCTCTTTTATTGGTTTCAGCAACACATCTGTTTCTTATGCGTCTCGAATTCGTTTGATGATGCCATCAGTACTGACAGTCATTACTGGGTTCCTACTGAGTGAGTTCGCGTGTTTAATTCTTATAGATGGACGATATTCAATGGTATAGTCATATTCTTTAAATAACATAATCCATCGAGCTATCCTGGTTAGGTCTTTCTTGTTTATGGTCTTTTGAAAGGCTGAGCAATCCGTAACAACTTTAAAATGAGTACCCAATAAATAAACACGAAATTTCTTCAGCGCTTCAATCACTGCTAGGACTTCCAATTCGTAGCTACTGTACCGTTTCTCTGCATCTGAAGTTTTCTTGCTCATATAGTAAATCGGATGGAAGCGATTGTCTTTGATCGATTTTTGAAATAAGATTGCTCCATATCCTTCCTGACATGCATCCGTATGTAATTCTAATTCTGCTCCTTGCTTGTATATATCCAGAACTGGTTTGTTTGTTAGCATTCTTTTGAGTTCTTGAAAAGCGGCACGCTCATTTTCATCGAAACGAAACTGAGCCCCCTTCTTCAACATATCACTTAGAGGTTTGGCTATGATGGAGTAATATGGTATAAATTTTCTAAAGTATCCCGTTAACCCTAAGTAACTCTGCACTTGCTTGACTGTTTTTGGTTCAGGAAAACGTGTAACGGCTTGAGTTTTCTCAGACGACGGAAATATTTTTCCCCCTACTATCACATGACCAAGGAATTCAACTCGTCTCTTCAAAAACTGACATTTCTTGACGTTTATTTCCAGACCATATTCCTCAGCTGTCTGAAGAACTAGTTTCAATCTACGAATAGCTTCGAATTCGTTAGAGGCAGGAATAATCAAATCATCCATGTACGGCAAAGCGATATTTTTGTTAGATAAATCTCGAAAAATAACATTAATATATCGTTGAAAAACTGCTGGAGCGTTACACATACCAAAAGGCATCTTACGAAATTGATACTGAATATTGTGTGTAACAAATGATGTATATTTTCTACTTTGTTCGTCTACGTTTACATGAAAAAATCCGTTCTTCAAATCGATAGTGCTAAAAATTTGGGCATCTTGCAGTTTGTCTAATTGGTCCTCAATTAATGGCAATGGATAACGATCCTTCACCACCATTCTGTTTATTTTACGGAAATCGATGCATACTCTGGGCAATCCGTTCTTTTTACGAGCCACAGCCACTTGACTTGAGTAATCAGATGTACTCGGTTCTATTATTCCATTATTCAACCATTCCTCGACTTGTTGATCCACACAATTGATCTTTCCATAAATGGCAATCGTCTCGGTCTATGTGCAATTGGTTCTTCGTTCTTGGTGATAATCTTTATTTCGACATTCACACTTTTGGCCTTCTTGGGCTCATAAGAATAAACCATATCTTTTATTTCATCCTTCAATTCGTCGCTTATTTCCAATCCGATGTCTAATTCTTCTTCCTGGATTTCCATATTTGCAAACAATACATTTTCATGCTTTTTAATCACCGTGATGCCATCTCGATTAATTACCAAATCGGTCTGAGTTAGTAGTTCATTTCCTAATATGCCTCCCATTGGCATAACACCATTGCCAACCACATGAAAAGTACAAAAATAACTGCCCTCATCTATTTTAACCATACACTGGAAAAAACCCATGGTTTCTATACTTGACATGCCAAATCCATTCAATGTTATACTTGATTTGTACAATACAGGTGATCCAATAGCTTCTAACATGTCTTCCCTGATGATGTTGACTTGACTTCCGGTATCGACTAACAAATCTACGGAAACACCATTGATTTTCACTGTCTTGAATAATCTACTGTCGGAATTCTCAATTATATAGACGTTCGCTGTAGATGTACTTTGATTTGATCTTCCATCATCTCTCCCCTTACACTCAAAACTTCGATGACCAAAATTGTTACACTTAAAACATTTTGTTCCAAGATTCTTTGATTTACAATCAACAGACTTATGGCCTATTATTCCACAATTGAAACATCGCAAAGGCTTTCCCCGATTTGGTTCACACTAGTTGTTGGCCTTCTTGTTGTTTTACTCCTAATGTCATTGTAGATTTTCAGCCTTCTTTTAAAATCGGCAATGTCTAAGGCACCGTGTAAAACCATTTTATTTGTGTTATCATCTTGAATTCCTTCGATAATATACTGCAACAAAGAGCCTGTTTCCATGGAACCACGACTTGCTAATTCCTTCATTACTAGAAAATATTCTTGTACACTCTCATTTCTTAACATTTTTCGTTGAGACAATAGTTGATGGAGTTGAGCACTATTTAATTTTGACGAAAATTCTCTCAACAAAGCTTCTTTCAATGCTTTCCATGTCGTTATTTTAGACTCGCCTTGAATGAAAAGTCTGGCCAAGCCTTTTAGAGACTTTTTTGCGAAAATAAATGTGTGCAACTCGCCCCATTTAAATAATATTGATAAATCTTCAATGTCTGATATCCATTTCTCTACCGGATATGTGCTGCCATCAAACAGACGAATAGAATCTTCTATGACTCAAAAATTTAAAGCGAAATCCATACCTACATTTGCTGATACGGTTCTGTCCAAATTCGATGCAATACCAGATGAGCATACGCTATTTTCTTCCTGGCGGTTGTTCTCTTTGTTCTTGTTTTCGTCATCACCATTTCCTTCTTCATCTTCTTCTTCCGTTTCGTCATCTTGTCTGCCACTTTCTATTGTGCATTTTAAAGTATTTAAATCCATTAAACTTACACAAATCGCCTTGGCTAATTTGTCCGCTGTAGTATTATAATCTACACGTATAATACAAAAAATTAAAGTTAATTCACTAACGGTAAAATTGTCTTTAATAAATTGCAGTTTGTCTTTATATTCATCACTCGCGTTGTCGAAATCGAATCCCGAAAATTCACGCACTTTTTTCCGACTATATCTATCGCCCCGTTTCAAAAATAAGTTTGTAAAATGTTTTTATAACTGGCATCGGAGCCGTGTTAATACTATCGGAAACGTATGGAATTTGTCCCAAATTCATTTTTATTAGTTTTGACTATTATTTACACTGGTACTTTTACTTTTTTTTTTTTTTAAGTAAATAAAAGGAATTCTTTCAAATCTAAACATAAACGGTTATCGTCTTCAAAGCGTTCTTACCGAGCAAGCAAAAATAATACTTATTTCACTATACCTTAAATGCTGTCTATTTTGATCAAAAAAGGCGGGCGAAATATGTTCTCGACGCACTCGAAAATAGTTCATATGTCACCTTAGCGTTAAAGTTATTGTCCCAATCGCGTATGAATCTACCGCTTTACTAGGATATTAAAATGTTTGTAATAGATTATAACTTACCGGTTTATCGAATATTTAACTTATTTAGTTTGTCTTACGTTAATAAACCATTTGTCTAGTAATACACTTAATTTTCTTTTCACAAAATACAATGTTTCACCTGCCACACGCTTAACACCTTATGCAATCACTGTTTATGGCTGATAATCCCGGTTGAGCCCCCATATTGTGTAGCATTTTAGTTCAACAGTTACAAGATGGGTGTTATATTTAACTAAGGTACCACAAGAATGTTTCGTCTTCAATTTCGTCTTCAGTTTCGTCTTGAATTTCGTCTTAACTTACTAACACACACACACACCCTTTCTTCATATCGTCTTCACTACTACTACTCCCTTTTTCCATTTCCGCTCGGCACTCCCTCTCTTCTCGCATCTAACCCTACATATATATATATATATATATATATATATATATATATATATATATAACGTGTGCTCATTTGAAAAGTCAATCACATTTGTTATTTATTTGTATGTATGAAACTGTCAAAATATACGACTTCGTAGGTTAAGTAGTAAGTTTTAATTTACGACATACTTCAAAATGTTCTCAGTAAATCACATGCTACTAGATTGACTTTTCAAATGAACACCCGTTATATATATATATATATATATATATATATATATATATATATATATATATATATTATTGCGGTAGTACTACTATTCTTATTTAAAGGAAATAACAAAAACAAGAAAAAAAGAATCAATAAATGTTAAATAAGTAGTTAATAGTGCAATTTAAAGGATCAAGTTTGGCAGCTGTATGACTCATGTTATGATAAATTCGAAATGTTTTAAAATATCAAGTTATAATTTCCAAAAATGTCCAAAAATTCTATAAAAATTCGTTATTACTATTTATTAAATAAAATCAATTAATAATAATCGCGTAACTTGATAATTTAAGATTCATAAAAGGAAAAATAACTAGAAAATAATTATGGTTTGACAGTACTTTTCAAAATTATATAGCACAAAAATATGTATTGATAGGCGCATGATTCATAACCAACCAATGCTTCAATTACCATGTATTATGCATGTAAAATCTTAAAATTAATTTAAAGAGATTTCGAAATAATAATAATCAATTTGTTAAATTTGTAAATTAATGCCAATTTACAAATTTAATTGTTGAAATAACCCAGCTATGGAATAGAATACAAGGAAACAAGGTCTATCGGCATGAGTTTTCGAAAAAATATACATAGACGTGTGTAGAAATTGAGCTCCGAAATTATTTTTAAAATTTGAGTATAAAACTAAATAAATACCTTACGAAAGTTATCCACGATAAAATTTGGAACTTCGATAACGTGCTGAATAATTTTCCTAGCGCAAACATCCATTATTGAGGTTAGAAACCACGTATTGTCCAACTAACCTTCATCCCGCTATAAAAACTGCCATTCTCCGGAGGTTAAATCTATTTATAAAATTTCTAATTATAGTTTGTCTTACTATAACTTAGAAACCTCCAGACATATTTCTAGCTGAATCTTTCAGGCGCGGCTCGTGATGATGTACTGTAGCGGGCACGTACAATGATGCGAGTGCCTCGTGTGTTTTCGGTGTTTAAAAAAACGCTACAATTAGTACACGAGAATACACGAAGCACTCGCATCATTGTACGTGCCCCAACAGTTCGTCAGCACGAGCCGCGCCTGGATTTTTAAAACATAACCTAGTTCAATTTAGACGCGAAAAGGTTTAAAAATTAAAATTAGACTCAACCATATAAAATATGAGGGGTATTAGTTTGAAAGCATTCAAGTTTTTAAACGGTTTCTGTTGGTTATACACTTAATTTTGTAATTATCTCTTTCAATCCTTAGTATCCTCTTTTTATTCACGTATAAAATACCTTAAGTATAATAAAGTATAATAATTACATGTAGATCTCGGTTTCCGGGTTGGAACCGTGTCAAGTTAGGCGTAATTGCAACCGTTTCGTCCACTGTTACAAGGGACATCTTCAGGGCTGTACGTAGATGTTCGTCGATTTGAAATTCTTCAAGCTACTGCAAAGAATTTTACAAGCTATTGCGAATCGACGAACATTTACGCAGAGCCCTGAAGATGTCCCTTGAAACAGTGGACGAAACGTTGGCGATTTCGCCTAACTCGACGCGGTTCAAACCCGGAAACCGAGACCTACAATTTGAACACGACCGCGAAAACCTACACCTACGTTTAATAAATACATTTCCAAATATACTTTCATTTTATTATTTCGTACACGAGAATTTATATACTTTTCTTTATTCAAAAAAGTAACATCTAGTAATTTCATAACAAAACTGTATTTTTATATGGTTCTTAGTAAAATTTATATTTACTTAGCCAAAAATTTTATTATTAATATTGGTGGTACAAATATGTATTTAAACAAATTTATTTTGCCTTAAAATTACCAGTTAAACTTAAACGTATGTAATAATCTACAATGTGATTAATTTTGATATATTAATTAATTTTTCGAACATGCATTAAAAGAGTATCTTTAAAACTTAAAACTATTGAATTTTTATGTAATTCCATATTATACTTCGATGTTCCGTGCGGCGAAAAAATGTAATTCTTCAGTAAGAGACATAATCCAACCTTAATTTGCATTAGACCAAAGCGCAGGCCAATGCATATTCTTGGCCCTTCTCCGAATGGAAGGTAGGAAAACTGTGGTCGTGTAGATTTATTTTCATCTGAGAATCTTTCGGGGTCAAATTTGTCAGGATTGGGATAATATTCTGAGTCTCTATGTATACCTAATATACTTATTAACACTATTGTTTTGGCTTCTATTATTGTGCCAGTCTCCTCAATTTTATAGTCTTTGGTACAAACTCTTGCAATTGCTGCTCCCGGAGGGTATTTCCTTAACGTTTCTTCAACAACTTGGTTTAAATATTTCATTTCCATTACACTTTCATATGTTAGTTTTCCTTCGTGATTCTGAATTGTTGAATTAATTTCTTCTCTAATTTTATCTTGAATGTGTCTATTATAAGCTAATTCATGTAAACAAAAAGTCATTGTTGTCGAAGATGTTTCAAAGCCAGCCAAGAAAAATAAAAACGATTGGGCTGCCATTTGTTCCACCGTTAATTTAGTACCTTCAGTATCTTGTTTCAAATCCAGTAATAATTGTATAAAATCGTTCCGTTTAACGTTATTACTGTGTCTATATTCAACTATACTTTTAGTGATATTAACAAAAAATAAGGCAATATCATTTTCTATTATTTTCATTACTAGTTTTTTTGTTATATTAGGGCAAATTTTCAACAAAAATCGTTTTAATTTCATTCTAAACGTAGGGTTAAAAACTCTTTTACCATATATTCTAAATTCTGAATTTGGGTTTTTAAAGCTATTACATTCTAATCCAAAACCACAAGAACCTATTACGTCTGTTGTGAAACAAGCCAGTGTTTCCTTAACATCTAATGATTTTCCTTCATCACATACACTATTTATATGTTGTAACATTGAATCGCCACAATCTACCAAGGTTTGAAACATCATTTTCATTTTACCAGATGTAAATGTTGGGGTTAATTTCATTCTCATATTTTTCCATTTCTCGCCCTCTAGGTTGAATAAGTTTCCGCTTAACGGATCATTCTTTTCATCGGTTTCTATTCCATGACCCATAAAATATTGAAAGTCTTTAGATAATATTCTCTTTATCAAATCTAGATCGATTGGCAAATAAGCAGGTCGAGTTAATAGGTATAAACCACCATGTATGTGTCCCTTGGACTTGAGTTCGTCATAGTTGCATTTTAAAAGTTCGAAAAGTGAGATGCTTGGATTGAACGGATTTAAACTTGTACCCCAAGGTATTGATGGCTTGATATACGGTATATTCTTCTTTTTCCAATAGTTAAAACGGCGTTTGTAAAATAATAACACATAAGTTAAAAATAACACAAATAATGCCAGAAGAGTGCCAAACATGATAACACTTTTATGATAAATGTGTTTCCGATATAGCTATTGTTTAAAATTACACTTTATTTTTATATTACTCTCTATTTATTTGCTACAAACACTATTTTAATTACTTTTCCACTGTCTTATATGATAATGCACTAATCGACAAAAAAGTTAAGGCTTTACATTAACATGTCTGTTCTACGTACGTATATTTGTGAACGAATTAACGTAGGAAGTTGTCAATTTGTTATGCTAACAAACAGTCACTTTACTTAGGCAGCAAAGATGAGTAAGACTTTATACACTGGATCGCGAACATAACAATAGGATTACACTGTCATAAAGTTGAAGTCTTATTGTCCATTAGATAAATTTCCTATCACTGTACTTTGAACATACACTTGGTGCACAATCCCAACAATTTATAGTCTTTGTAACAATTGCTCAAATATAATGTATATATTAGTATCAAATATATGTACGTAAATTGCGAACTAAGTGAGTATTAGTACACTATACTCGATTCGAATATTTGTTTGAGTTATGTTTGAGTTCTGTTTGAGTTCTGGCCGGCATTCAGAAAAATGAGAAGTACCTATTAACACCTAACGAAATATAATAATTAGTAATTACTTAATTACAGAGCAGCGTCATTATTTGAATATATGCAACCTAATATACACATACAGTATCATACACATATTTTACAGATATTTGTTTAATCGGACTACTATTGAGGTTAATTTAGCATTCTATGTAACAAAATTTAGAATTCGCAGGAAGACGAAACATTAGTTACTGAACTTGACACAACTCTTTCAAAGCATTAAAGGAAGCTATTAGAACAATATTTCCTGTCTTATCTTGTAACACAATGGTTACAAGAGAATGAAATTTAAACTTGAGATTTCCCGCCCTACAGTCCTTATCTAAACCCCGTCGACAATGTATAGGGATTAATGAGATAGAGCTGCTACCCAGGAAGAATTTTGGGAGATTGTTCAAGATGCTTGGCATCAAATTCCTGTAAATGTTGTACAAAGTATTGTCACTGCAATGTCTACAAGATTAGATGCAGTTATAAATAAAATAATTAAGATGGAATGACGAAATATTAATTATTTTATTTATATTCTTTCTCTATCATTTGTAGTAATTTTTATTTATAAATATTTCCTGACTATTATGAGTAAAGATAGCAACTTAAGTAGTCACAATTTAAACCCACGCAGAAACAGTGTCCCGCTTTTTTTTTGGTCACAAGATTATGTAATTACTTTTAATTGTTTAACGTAAGTATACTCTTTAAATAGACAGTCATCATTTACATGTCACATTACTTATCATAAGCTTTGAGTTGGCATATGGGTAACTTGTATGAAAATAACATGGTGGTAACCGGGAATATAAATGAATCAACATAACTCTCTTTTTTTATACAAGATGAAACATGTTTGACTATTCGCCTATATAAGCGTTTACATATCGCCAGGCATTAGATGGTGATGCAAAATGTATCGCAATATTTTTTTAACAGAAAACATCTTACACGCGCCTTTAGAAAGTTTGATAGATGAATTAGAATCCGAACAAAATTAAGGTATTTTGAGTGGATATAATTATCTAAAAGTATTCTAAAATTTAGTTCTATAGGTGTCATTGATGCGTTATACGTGCCACCTCATGTGAATATATCAACAGATAAAGAAAATATCGACGACGAATATGGTTTACCTGAAAATCAGTCACAACATCCGGATTTTGCTGGCACGTTCGAAGTACACTCACCAACAACTGATTATATCATCGATTTTGAAGGCTTTGATTCATCAGACTAAGAAACTCTTGCATCAAAGGAATATAGATTACCTAAATACAGTAGAGTCTTGATAATCCGAACTAATTAGGACCGAAGATGGTTCGGATTATCAAATATTGCTGCGAAACAACTAAAAATACAAGTTGTATTGGATACAAGAAATAAAACACGTGCATATTGGAACTCAAAATCAATATATTTCTGTAAACACAAAACTAAAACCCATATTTCTTAATTAAAAATACATAGATACATATTGCTATGAATAGTGGTTTGAAAATTTAGCACGCCACCATCCACAACTAGTTTTCCCAACTAGGTTTCTCAGCCGGTGAATTTTCAAATATGAGACTTCTAACTTCTCGGGTTCCACTTAGGAAATACGTGTCTACAAAGTAAGTTGAGCGCCAGTGAAATGTTCACAAAAATTTATTTACTTATTTTATATAGAATTAATATGTAACAAAATTGGAGTGAGTAAGAAAACAAACGCAGTTTAAAAGGTGAAATAAATATTTAATACAAAAATAAAAAATATATATCTCTACAAAGTATAAAGATGCTGTATTATACAAAAATACTTGAGGTAAAAACATTCATTGAAAATTGACAGCTAAATGAATGGAAAACATCCTCTAAATGACACCGATCAAAACTTATCTAAAAATAATCAAGTTTAATATTAATTTCTCCCCAGAGAACCACACTGTATAATCAGATATTGATGCACGAACAAAAACTTACGCATGTGTATTAACATGTACAAAAAATAACCCTGACTTCACTCGAACAAACTTTTCAATCTATAAAATTACAAAGAATTTTAATATATAAACTATATTATAAATATTATAATAATACTTATGCTTATTTCATATAATTTTAATTCTACTTACAATTAAATGGAGACGAAGAAGGTGCTTAATCAAATTTAATCATCAATACGACGAGCAATTTATTTCTATAAATATCGGGACTTTAATACTTAAATAACAAAATCACTTTCAATCAATCAACCCGAATTAATTAAAATATAATTAAATATATTTCACAAAGCAACCTTCTAGTTCAAACTATAAATTTCGTCTCTACAATTTGCATATCCAATGCACGCCGGGAAAACCAATTTTTCTCGCTAGTTAAAATTTATAAACATTTTTAATATACAATTTATGTAACAAAATATGTACATTTTTAAATTAAATTATTTTTAATTGAAAATCCATAGCAATATGTTACATGTACTGTTATATAAATATGTAAATACATATATTTGTAATATACATAGATATGTACACAGGTTTAGTTAACATGAAAATACATAGTCGGGAATCTTCTTCTGAATTGTTGTCACAACCCTTTTCTTCGGGATTCGTTTCAGTACTAACAATTGTGCTGAATTAGACTCGGACTATTTCTCGAACCGTTTCATGGTAATTTCCAGTGAGTTAAATGTGTCTGAAAGTGAAGGGCCTGGATCATCATCACTGCTATCCTTGGCATTATCGTTATCGTTATTGGCAACTTCTACATCGATAATTTTATCGTCTCCATAATTTTGATGTCCTTGTAGATTATGGTTCATTTCGGGCCATTCATTAACATTTTGTTCGTCACATTAATCGAATCCGGGTATTGTTCGACAGGTTGCTACGATGTCTGTTGATATATTATCGATCTGAACACTCTCATTTTCTTCGTCAGCTTCTTCCCATAGTTTATTCCATCCATTTTTTTAATTAACTGCCCCACGAGTCCGCCAACATATAACAACATCTTTCGAAAAAACGATCACGCTGTCTTCGTCCCGTTCAGCAATAAGCAAGCGTTGCAACAATTGCTTTCGATACAGTTTTTTGATTCCCTGATCCATCGGCTGTAAAATGGCCGTTACATTAGGTGGAAAAAACATCACCTTAAAATCTTCGTCAACTGTATTTAAACGGTCTAATCCGGGATGAGTTGGCGCATTGTCAATGAGCAACAATACTTTTCCTACCTTCTCGTCCTTCTCACTGCAGTTTTTACTTTGGGTATGAAAACCTTAGAAAACCATTCCGAGAAAATTTCAGATTCCATCCAGGCACTTTTCTGTCCTCTGTAGATGACATGAAGGCACGCAACGTTTTTGAAGCAACGCGGCTTCTTGCTTTTGCCTACCACCAGCAAGGGAAGTGAATGTATGCTACTTGCATTTGAACAGACCATGGCCCTAATTCTGTCTTTACTTACTTTATACCCAGGAGCTTTTCTTTCTCGAAGAGATCCGAGAGATTTGGTTGGTAGCGCATGCGAATTAACGCCTGTTTCATCTGCGTTATAAATATCATTCCTTGAATATTTTTGAGTCCTTACAATCTCGTCGAATTTGATTCTAAATGCTTCTGATGCTGCATTGTCGCCGGATAGAATTTCTCCTTCGATTTGAAGTTCCCCAATGTCGCGTCGTATTTTTAAATTTGTCAGCCATCCGTTACTTGCCTTGAAATCGGAGGCCCCATTGAACTTTTTATTTCATTGCAGGGACTTTCCACATAGTAGTGGGCCAGAAATAGGTTCGCCCAAACTGCGTTTCTGAGTAAACCATAAATACACAACGTCATCCAATTTTGTATTTTGTGCAGTTTTTAACGTTTGTCTATTTGTTGGCCCGTGATCCGAATCCATTTTTGTTATATAATTTTGTATAGATTGCCGTTTGTTTTTGATACCAGTAATTGTTGCGTTTCCCACACCATAAATACTGGCCAGAATTGCTCCAGATTCTCCCTTTTCCAGTCTCTTCAAAATCTCCATTTTTGATTCGATTATTAATGTGGTATGTTTTCCTTTTCTAGATTCACTCATGACTATTACAGTAAAGATCACGTGAATGCAATAATTCGGGTTTCACTAATTCAACACGCGAAACTGTATAAACAGGAATCAACAAGAAACACTTTGACGCTCCGAATTTAATGTCACACTTCGGATAACCCCCCTTAATTTTTTTAACAGTGACTTTTATTTGGTTGGCGAATAGTCAAACTAATAATTCTGTGTTTGAGACAGTCAGCAACAGAGGTCATAATTGTTAAACAAAAATAATTATGTATTATTATTTTTTGTTTGACTAAATAAAAAGTTATAATTTATCATAAATATGTAGATACATATTGCTATAGATTTTTCCTTGGACAAGAAAGGAAAAATGATTGAACAATTTTGAACTCTATAATGAAGTACATTTATAAAAAAATTATCTATTTCAATTGTATGTTTATTTATTTCAGACGGGGATCGTTATATATATATTTTATTTTATAAGTGAAAATTTTTATAATGTTTGAAATTATGATTAACCCTCGTATATTTAGGTTGACCAGAGGATTGAACTTGCCGCTTTTCCGGATATTGTATTTATTAAAATGTGTTGTCTGTATATATTTTGATTTTATAGATGGTAGGGATGTTCAGGCGGATGTTGAAATTTCATTTTGAGAGAGATATCTTGATGTTTAAAGTGATCGGTTTATTAAAGAATAAAATACTCAATTTTATTCTTTGTTTTATAAAATCGGGTTGAATATTGTTTATGCATTTATTGTGAGGTGCATCTAAATCTTAATTCAATTTTTGCGAGTGTTTTGATGTTGATAAAATGTTTTTTTATGAATAAGATATCTCTCGTGCATTTTATAAATTGTGCATAGATCTATGTAAGTTTGATAAAATATTTTGTTTATATATTTGATATCACGATTATTTACTTTATTATAATTTCATGTATTTCTTGTAATAATTTATATTTGAAAGTAGTATATGGGTATTAGAGAAAGTTGTCATGTTTTTTGTAAGGGAAGTTTTTTTCTTAAAATAATATTCGAGAACATTTTGAATTCAAGGTTGGAGTTTTCTTTAGTGGGGATTGACCTTGTTGTGTTATTTTTGCGCATGACAAAATTTCAATTTTCGCGGGTTGCGAAAACTTAGTTGTTTTTGACATTTGTTTGAAGGGGTCAAAGTAGAGGTTAAACTTGACAAATTTCACTAGTATTTATTAGTTTTATGTTTGATCAAGTGTCATAAGGGGTTTTTCTCTGTGTGCGAGTCATTATTCACAAAGAGTGTTTCCCCATTGCTACTGTTTGATGATGCTTTAGCACCCTATACACTTTGTAGAGGGATTTTTTTTTAATTTTTTTTTAAATAAACTAACAAATTAACAGATAAGATTTTTATTTGTGTTTATCGTTTTATTTTCGGATTAAAACTTGGACCTGATCCGCGAAGAACGATTCTTGAGATGGGAGTTCGTAGATTCTACTAGACTGAATAGCCGGCAATATAAGCTGTAGTGTGAATAAAAAATTAATAAGCAATTTCAAAGCAAATTCCACTGCAATATGTATGTAAAACTATTTCTTTCTCAAGGAGTAAGAAGTCTTTATACATATTATTCTCTTAAACCTAACAATTACGGCTTGGAACATGAATTCATTGAAATTAAAAAACCTAAAATAAAATAAAAATGTTACTTTTGTTTTTTGAGCGTTCGGATTAACGGACGTTCGAATTACTGGGGTTCGGATTATCGAGACTCTACTGTACCACAAAAGTTGCTGAAATAACTTTAGAACTCAAATGGGTAAAAGGAAAAATCGAATTCACATTGGCCTGTGAAATGAATTACACGATAATTAGCGAACAACTAGCTGGTAAAACTTCATTAGATATATTCTTCTTGTTTCTTAATAATGTTGTGTTAGACACGGTAATTGTATTTTCTTTGAAGTATGCCTCTGATAGCAATCGTCACGATTTTCTATTTGATAGATCAGGTCTTTTAATTTTTTTGAGTATGATACTTTCTGGGTATCACACTTTTCCTCAAATTCCTATGTATTGGTTGACTGATAGGGATAATGATGTGAACATTGTACAGAAATGTATGAGCTAGAACAAATTTTAAAATTTGTATCGAAAAGAATATACATAAATCTGATAAATAATTCATTAGATAAAAGTGACAAGTTCGCAAAAGTGCGGCCGTTCTTAAATCTGCTGAATGACATTGACATATTTATATTCAATATATCCATTGATGAGCAAACGATACCATATTTTGGACGCCATTCATGTAAAATATTTATAAAAGGCAAACCTGTACGATTCAGGTTCAGGCTGTGGAGTCTGTTTATCGGATGGGTATTTGTTTTATTCATTGGCTTGTGGCGAAGCTTCAGTAAAAAATGAAAAATTCGCTCTTGGCATGGGTGGTTAGGTTGTTAGAGATTGTTGTCAAGATTCACTTGCAGTAGTAAAAAATTCTTTGTGCATCAAATATATTTTGATAATTTTTTCTTTCTATAGGTAACTTATTTGTTTAAAAAACAAAAATTGAATTTTTTTCTCCTGGCAAAAGAAGGAAAAGAATACAAAAATGTCCTTTAGAAAGTGCAAAAAGTATTTCGAAAAAGATAAAAGGTTCATATGATTCAGATTCAGCGTTCAATAACCTATCAAAGATATCTCTTGTACTTGAATTACAATTATAACGCAATTGTTACGATATGCAGTAATAATTTCAACGTCCAACCACTGAATACTACTAAAAGATATAACAGAAAAGAGAAGGATGCAACGATTTGTTATCCTAATTGCATTATCTAATTCAATAAATTTATAGCAGGAGTAGAACTGCATGATAACGGCATCGCCAACTATAGTTGTAGTTTTGTAAAAAAAATGGTGGTGGTCTATATTTTGCAACGCACTTGATACTACTATTGTCAACGCATGGAAACTATATAACATGACAAATGAAACTAAATTTTCGCAGCTTGATTTCAAGTCGTATATTGCTTTGCGTTTACTGAAGAGCAAATAGATAAATACGAAACAAATGCTATCAAAATCAACGGATATTCGATTTGACTACTATGAACATAACTTTTATACACATTACATACATTATTATAGATCACATGAAACTAAGGCTCGCAGAAGGTGTAAAGTACCTACCAATGCCAAAATCATACAATTCATATGTGTCTTAAGTGTAACGTGCACCTTCATGTACCTTGCTTTGAAGCATATCATTATCCCACCAGGAAAAAACATAATTTCCATATATTGAAAGTTCATTTAATTACATAAATTTATTAAAGAATATAGTATGACTGGTTTTGGGATACTTTCAAGTGTGTTTAATATAAAAATTTAAAATATAATAAGAAATACTTAATATAATATTTTACCTATGTTACCAGTGGTTCGTAAACCCACCATCATTTTTTGTTTGAGTTTATAATTAATATTTTATATTTAACTTTTATAGTAGGTACGTTTGTTAAACTTACTTTAGATAATAAATATTTAACATTTACTTACCTACATATTTATATTTTTATTTTTACATGCCTTAGGATTAAATGTACGATTTTCTGTTTTCACTATTAAATGCGTTTCCTATGTTAAGAACTAATGAATGATATATTTTAATGTGTGTAAAAATAATTTAAATACTACAATTTTAACGGTAATTTCATTTTTACAAATATACCTACATGAGTATATATTTATCTTATCTTTTAAAGAAAAATCAAGTACATATCAAAGTTCTTTATAGATTATGAGAGATATATTTATTGTAAGATATTGACCGATTAGCTAGAAATATTTACAAACGTTATATTAAATTGGGTAGGTATAAAGCTTTTTTGTCAACAAAAATTAGTTTTCACAATCTTTGTTAGAATATAATATTGAATATATATACATATAATATACACATATACATATATCATCGTCTGGTTCTGTTAATTTAACTGATTATTTTAATCTAATCAATTCAAGTTATTTGACCTTATCTAACAATTTACGTATATAATACTATTGAGTATATAGTGACATAGCGACATAACAGTAGATATTTTTACTTATGTCAATAAATTAATCCACATATGTATTTTGAGTAAAATTGTTCATCGAAAGTATCTTAATCTATGTTATTATTTTTTTTTATGGAAGAGTTTACCTATCTTAATCAGACTTAAGATTCATATACATATTTTTTAAATTATTTGAATTGCAAACATTCTAGGGGAAAATCATATTACCAAGTTGGCTATCCTACTTGTATGACGCTTCAATTTTTGCTTGAGAGTACATGCCGTTTGATCGATACGAATAGCGTTAAAAGTGTAGCTACGTTTTCTTATAGTAATTATATTGATTAAATTTCTTTTGGTTCAAAAAGTGCTGCAAAATATTATAAGAAGGAATAAATACTTTTCTATAAATTATTACTATTAGTAGTAATACTATCAAGTAAGCCTTAAATCAACAACCTTCATTTATTTATCTTGTTATGTAGAATATTGTCATTTTAGCATTCCAGACACGGTTTTTCTTATTTCTTGAAGTGAATAACGGTAAAATGCGTGACAACGATCTGATAGATCTATCGCCTGAAGAAACAGAACATCGAAGTCGAAGCCGTAGCACATCACGTAGCAGCAAAGATAATGCTTCACCACGCAAAAAGAGTGTGGATAGTAAATCGAGTTATTCCAAATCACGATCTAGATCAAGAAGTAATAGTCGAGATGACGATGGGTACAGGTTACATATTGCTGATATTGGTGAAAATGTGCGAAAATCAGATTTGGAAAAGTTGTTTTCTCAATATGGAATATTGAAAGAGATTTGGATGACTAACAGCTCCCCTTGCTTTGGTTTTGCTGTATATAAAGATAAGAAATCTGCAAATACAGCTCTAAATGAAGCCGATGGAATGTAAGTTGAAATATGAGTGCTTTTTATTTATGTATATTAGTTAATTTAAAAATATTGGGTTTCCAGTGAGGTTGGAGGAAGCCGAATAAGAGTGTCCTTTGCTAAACCAAGAACTCGGGGATCAGGAAGAAGATTCTTTAACCCAAACATGAGATGCTACCAATGTGGTTACACAGGACATTTTTACAGGGATTGTCCCGATTTGAATGGCGGTGAAAAAAGAGCGAATTCACGGTAATTTATTTATCTTAATACAAGATTAATTTTATTCTATTTAGGTTCATCGTTTCAATTACTGGCACATGTATCAAATGATGATCTATAAATTCATTAAAAAAATAGCATGAGTTAATAAGGAGATGCCATAAAATTAAATAATAATTTTCAGATATTCTTAGTATGTGTATCTGTAATAACAAAGAATTTAGTACAAATGGAAGTCATAATTTCCATATCAAAACTTTATTATTTTACTACTATTATGCATTACTTTAAGACTAATGAAATATGAAAGCATGATCTTTGGAATATGAATATCATAAATTTTAATATGTAGTTGTTGAGACAGGATTACTTCAACGGTACTAAAGATTCATAAATAAAAAAATACTGTACTTTATAACAATACTTGTTTGCTTGATAACAGAGATAACTTGAAAACTAATCAAAGTGAAATATTCTTTTATTACTGGTTTTACTTTTTTTTTTAATTAAAACTATATTATATTAAGTTAAAACCTTTCTAAGAACATTGGCAAAATTGATTTTATAAGAAAAGTATTCTTATACAATATAAAATAGTTGATAAGTATAAATTTTATGTAATCTATTCTTATACTGTTATATAAACCATTTGATAAATTATTTTAAATATCATCTGATACTGCAAGATAACCTATAAATCAAGTGTAAAAATTTTTCATCCCATCTATGTTAAGTTTTCATATTGCTTTGTCTTTTTTTTTATTTGATTCTGTCATTTCCTTAGGGACTATTTTTTTCATATAGTTTTAGTTCTTTCAGACCACTTTATTAAGAATGTGAAGGGTATTCAATATATAAATAATAACACATTACACATTACTAATAGTTAAGGCTATTTATTTAACATATTAACAGTAACATATAATTCTACTTCTAATGATATTATTTCTAACCTATATAAATTTATAATTTTGATTTCTGTTTCTCTTAAAACAAAAAAATAAACATTGATAAATAAGCATGGGGATGCCCTAAATGAGCTGTTATAAGAAAGCGACATTAGCCTGACTCCTGGGCCACGAAGGCCACAGGTCTAGTAAGGAGGCAGACGAATTGGCTTCAAAGCCTCGTCTGCAATCTTGATAGGACCGGAGCCCTTGGCCTTAGCCGTAGGGAAGGTTTATGATGAACCTACTGAATAGAGGCAGAAAGTCTGTGAAGATGAAAATGAATATATTATTCATGTTTGTTAAGGTTACAATGCCCCGTTCATAGGCCTACTATCATTCTAACAGAGTTTCTGTCTATTCTATGGGCTTCTGTCAAGCCCATATTGGACTTGACAGAAGAAACGGTATGTAGATTCTGCCAAAAGGAAGAGGGAATCGTGATTCATGGACTATGAAAATGCGAAGGCTTAACAAGTGCGCGGTTCTTACAAATGAGAGATCAATATCCTAAAGCAAAATTATTTTTAATTAATTAAAAGAACAGGGCTAGAGGAAGTACTCCAAGGAAGCATGAGGATCACTATAGATTTATAAAGGTTGCAGTAGAACAGGCTTTACGGCTATGGCCTTTCTTTCATGATCCTTATGCCCCCAAAGGGCCAAACAATAACATTTAAAATAACTTTTTCCGAATTCTCTTCTATATTGGATGAAAGTATAAATGCTTTTCCATTCTCATCTATTTTAAACGTTTTTTTCTATGCGATTCAAGCTAACTACTTTGCTTCTTATTGTATCTGTTATTATCTGTGCCATATTTCACATACAATTTAATTTTGAATAAGCCTTTTCTTCTTATTTTGTTCATTCTTTTTATTATTTTATTACAAATCTATGGATTTTCATTTTGGTTATTACTACTAATTTTTGTGTATATACATAATATTAACTTGTATGTGCTGATGTGTGGCACTTCTCTTCTATTAAAATAAACTTACACAACATTTCATACAGGGAAGCCATCGTATTTGCTTTATTGTTTTTTTCTCTTTATTTTTTTTTCTAATTCAATAGCTCCTAGGCATCCATTTTTCCGTAAAAGGAATTTTTAGAACAAATTTAGAAAACCTTTTAGATTGACTTAGGCGTAAAACGTTAAGATTATACTAAATAAATATACATATTGATATATTGATCTTCAAAGATCTTAAACTGTAAATCTAACAAAGCGTGTAATTTAAAGCTTCATATCCAAAGAATTCAATTTCTTGGACAAAATAATATTTTACTTCGTAACATAGATATGTTAATTATAAACTACGACAGAATTTATTTAATAAATTTAAATCCTTTTTAATTTATTATAAAATTCATATTTAGTAAATTTCTAAGTTTTCGCGTGCATATAGTTGCATTAGATAACTTCTAAAGGATTAATTTATAATTTTAAATCCTCTTTTAACCAAAACAGGTATTGATTGATTAGTAAAGACCGGCATTCTCAGTCGGCTCACAGAGGCGTGGACCAGTGATAGATTCAGAAGACTCACTTTACTAGCGCTTCGTGTAGTACATAAATACGTGAACAGCTACCATAGTGTGTAGTTGTTGATACATGTGTTTACGAATACACGTAGGTGTAATTTGAACTGAAAGCATTTTTCTAAATAACGCGCACTTTAATTTCAGTAAACCCAACGTACTGACGCCGTTGTTTGCCTACCTACGGTGCCGGTCTTGATTGTTTAGAGTTGACATTCAGGTTGAATTTTTGTTTCTATTTGTAATGCTATCATTTTTCACCTATTGTTGGTTGTAAACGATTATTTGCTATAACGATTTAAAGTTACTGTTAAAGGTTTTAATTTTTGTCTTCTAATCGATTTGCTCTAATATATAAAAGTGTAAATTAAATCCACAATTCTGAATGGAATAAAATTCAAGTGAAATATGAAAGACTTGAATGGAATATTAAATCAAATATATATGTATTAAAATAATAAAACAGAAAGAAGTACTTACATTGGTTGTTTTGGATATGTAAGAGTAAATTCAAGTTTCATCACCCATTGCTGTGTCGTAAGCGGAATATGCAAGACTTTGATTTTTAAGCATTTTTTGCTTTATTGGACACGTACCACCTTTTTTACACTTTGGTTTAGGTTTGAATTCTGCAAATCGCCTGTAAACAATGCTATGTAATGGTGTTTTCTCTTTTGACAATGGTTTTTAACCTAATGTAAAATTTTACGAAAATGGTACTCTTAATTACAGTACGTACGTTACTAAAAGCTTTCGCGGTAACCTACATATTGCTTTATATTAGAATTTAGGATAAACATGCAACCACTAGCATTTGCAAATCTATAATGGTTTTAATACACTAACATATACACAGACTATTAAGTGGTGGAGCTAGCTCGTATCCACTAAAGAAAATTCTAATACATTTTAACTTGCGTTTTTAAAATTGATAATTTCATTTTCCAAAGATTCTAGCTTTTGTTTCTAGTGGCAGTAATGCATTTATTGGGTATTTAAAAAGTTTTGGTTGATTAAGTAACCTTAAAGCAAGATTTTACAGACGAATATAATATCGTATATAACTTACAAAATATCAATTTATATCATTATTTTATTAATAGAAGTGTTCATTTTATTATCGATCAGCTTACACTATTCTTTCTAGAGAAAATTATAGATAAATGTGACGTCGTGGATTATATAAATTCAATTCATGTGTTTTATATGCATGTGTCCGCGAAATTGTTGTCATGTCGCAAATCTTTATTGAATTCGCTTTAAACATAGGGAAAAACACCATTAATATAAAAACGATTAAATAGGTACTTAAATTCTATAACAGTTACACAGATGTTCCACCAGAGACAACAGAATCAAGAATCCTAGTTGATTTCTTACAAACAAAAATGTGTTTTGTGTTTTGGGTTTGTTCGCACCTAATTGTGATTTTATGGTTTATCAGGCTCATGGCGTTTTTTATATGGGTAAAGCGTTATAAATGGATTGTGTTATGGCTTTCCATAGTATAAAGTTAGAAAGTGGTGAGAATGGTTGTGGAAACTTCAAAAAAAAAATTTATAGGAAAAATGTTTGTTACTGGCAGTATGAGATGGTCCTCTGACTTAGCGTGTTTTTAGTTACGATCGTTCTAGTCGACGTCACAGAGACCACAGGGACAGAGACTACTATTACGAGAGAGACTACGGTAGGAGGCACCGACGTTCGAGACGTTATGACGATTATGGCAGTCACCGCAGTAGCCGACGTCATCGCTATTGATAGCAAGTTTTACAAATTTATTTTTTCCCTTAATTCCCCTTTCCTTTTTCCCTTTGAATATAACGTGTAAATTTTTTCATGTGCAATGTCTGACTTTACTATTTGTGCAAAATAATGGTCAAACAATAGATAAACATAATTACAGTTGACAGAAGATGCTTCAGACACTGCACATATATTTTGCAAGAAATATGTTGTAATTTTTCAAACTATATTTTTGTGTGTAGTATGTTGTGTGATTTTCACAAATTTTGACCAAATAAAGTTTCAATTTTTAAGTACAATATATTATATATTGGTAAAGGGAATGAATAGAATAATAAAAATACAAGTGTTCTGATTTTTGTTTGTTTTTGTTTTATTTAAAGAATAGGAATTTATGTTATAACATAAATTAGAAATAAATAAAGACAATCAAAGAAGTTATATGTTAAAAGATCCTTATTTATCAGTTAGTCTATTACATGAGTGAATGCTAAAATCATTTTTGTAACAGTTCTTGTCTATGGTATCCTTCATAGACTACCGTCGGAAGATTTAGTTACACCAGTATATATAAATTGTACTATGTGTGATCATTGTTATCCTCCTAAAATATCACAATCTAATCGGTGATATATTATTTTAATAAACTGAAAAAATATGCTGAATATGCTACAAGTTTTGGAAAATATTTATGAATTGTAAATTTCTAATGTTAATGTGGTTTGAAATGAGATGGATAAATCTTTATATTTTAAGAATTAACATTCATTATATTAAATATTTCATTTTAAGTTGCAAACGATACGACAATGTGTTAAAATAGTGTTTGATATACTGGAAAATGGCTACAAATAATTTGGGAATCTTCGGAAGAATGTTTGAACAAAATGAACGAAAGTTGTATTTGAACACTGTGTGTGAGAAATAAACGAAAACAGGACTCACGATTGATAACGTTTATATTTTGAAATACCTAATAGAAATCGCTGTAATTTACAATCAAAAAAGAAACATGTGTTACTAAGGTTCAAAGGTTATTTAGCAGAAATTTGAAAGGTGATATAATTGTCAAAAGATCTAAATTAATTGGGAAGCAAAGAAAGTGGATTAAATTGACTAAAGTAACATTAGAGTTGTACTGTAAAAAAATGAAATCTATACTCAGATGAATTAGTATAAGTGTCTACAATTATTTTGGAGATGGACAAGAGAAAATAATGTAAGGTATTTATTTTGTTCCAAAATTTTTGCAGTTAAATCGGTAAGAGATTCGTTTATCAGCAAAGTAACTACTTCAAATATAAGCTAAAATTGTCAAAAATGTCTTTCAACAAATAATTGAAGTAAGAATACTTCATTCAATGAACTGATCGGCACAAAATTACAATGTCTTAGAACTGCTTTAGCATCATTTAAATCACGAAGTTAGGAAAACATCACCCATAAAGACAAGACGATTACTTTGATGGAATAGCTCATTTCTGATCCTATTCCATTTATATTTCCCAGAATATTTTAATTTTTTTAAATGATTTTGTATTACAGTATATTTTTTAATCCTAGAACACAAACCTGATTTAAAAAAAAACGTTAACACAAACTTTCCTAAGATTTACTACTTAAATCGAAAATGGAATAATTTTTAAGTTTTTTCAAATTTTTATTGAGTAACTTTTAATATAACGTGTGTTCATTTGAAAAGTCAATCTAGGTTACTTAGAAATTTTGATAGAATAAGACGCATATATATTAGTATGTGTTTGTTGTTCCGTAAACGTAAATCCAAATGACATTTGATAATGTCAATCACATTTGTTATTTATTTGTATGTATGAAACTGTCAAAATATACGACTTCGTAGGTTAAGTAGTAAATTTTAATTTAAGACATTCTTCAAAATGTTCTCGGTAAATCACATGCTACTAGATTGACTTTTCAAATGAACACTCGTTACATATAATATGCATACAATAAAAATATATGAACAACTCAGCATCAAATTTCAACAATCGGAACATTTTTTTGAACGGTGTTCTCCACAGAACGCACGCATTCAGGATTCACAGTGATTAGTGGTCATTCTTCTCATTTTAGATGGTCAAAAGGCGCATATTGTGCGTTTTTCTTTCTCGGTAAGTGTAGTTAATGCCCTATTCGTACTGTTTTGTAAAGTTGTAGCAACGGATTCCCGAATCGACTTCGATAAATTTGGTATTGTGTTACGTTGCTCTAACCATGGACGCACCAATGATGAATGCAAGTTCATCAGAAAGTCGCGTCTAGATAGCTGTTTATTGTTTTGTTTGTGATTGTTACAACTGTAGATGACATATGAATTGATTGTCGCTATATTTATCATTCCCTAAAAGATACACAGCGGCCATCTTTTGGTTTTTCGACTGTAATTAATGTTCGAACACATTTGGTCAAAAGTGTCTACTCCTGCTTTCGTGGAATTATAAAATTCAATGATTTGTGGTTTCAAAGTACGCGTTGATATTTCCGGTTGATTGTGGGTCATGGATAGCAGTATCACATTTTTGTTTCTCTTCGGCACATACGAAACGAGAGTTTTTTCTTGGTCGAAACAGAACATTGATGTGCCAGGTTTACGATTTTTTGTATGTAGGAATTCGGGTGGAATCTCCCTTTTATTCTTCTTCAATGTGCCCACGAGAGTTAATTTATATGGATCTTTCAATAATTTTTCTGCCAATGTCCATGGTTATGTTGCGATTACTACCATGAATACTTCGTGTCAGTTCTGTCACATAGTAGTTTGCCAATGGTTGACCATTTGTATTTGTTGATTTTCCTACATATGGAGAAGCATTTATCATATACTTTGTTGTAGTATCACAGAGCATGACTATTTTTATACCGTACTTCGCCGGTTTATTTGGGATGTACATTCGAAATGGACAGCGCCCTCTAAATGCAAGTAATTGCTCATCTATTGTGACATACGATCCAGGTTTATAGGACTTTGTGCAGTTTTGTATGAATTCGTTCCATATTTCACGTATTGCAGCAAATGCATCCGTTTTTTTTTTCGCAGTAGTCTAGTTTGCTTATCATCGAATCGAAGACAAGATAATAAAAAATCGAACCGTTCAGAACTCATAACTGATTTGTATATACTGGCACATAAAGTCGAGTCAAACATTACTCTTGTATGTAATGGTTGTTTTTCATTACCGCTGACAATACAAGTAAACCTAATAATGCCTTTAGCACATCTGCATGTTTCAGACACAGTAGCTTTTTGTATTTTGTACATTTCCATGTTGGTAAAATAAACTATTTTTTTCATAATGGAATCAGTAAATAAACAAGAAAATGCATCTATAGGTGCATCCGTTTTTGTCGCCTCATTTTGTGTTGACTGGAAAATATGTATTATATTCCTTGCAGGGTTTCTTCTACGCCTTGACTTGCATTCAGACGTCCAACAGTGCCCATTCTTACCTCTCAAACTTATTTTAGAAGGTACAACTATATGGGAATTTATTCGCACAAGTTGAGTTAATGGTATATTATCTTCTTCGTCTATAAAATTTTCCTAATTTTTATTGGTAGTAGCCATATCAGTAATATTATTGAAATTCCTTGGAGAGTTATTGTCTTTGGTTCCATTGTCGTTATTACTTATTTTATCAAACGCATTGTGTAAACAATCATCTTCACTATCACTATTTGTATCTTCCATTAGTTCTTGTTCTTCACCATCATCGATTTCGCTAGTATTTTCATTGAATTCACCGTCATCATCTTCATACAACAGTCTTTCTATTTCTGCGTCTGATAATGGACGTCGCCTTTCCCACTCAGACGCCATTTTGCTTCAAAGAAAATAATAGGGATACTCTTCGTAAATTTTACGACTATAAGGCTAATAATTATTATTCTAGATACACCACCAGTGATATATTAGACCTACTGCATTGGTTTACTTAATAACGAAAAGTTGTTAAACGGCAGATGCATTGATCGACAAATTTCGGTTATATTCGCGAATAATATGGCGATCGTCATAATTACGAAAGTTTGTGTTTTAGGGTTAATAAACTAGGGAAAACTTTAATTATCGTTTATGCTTATAAAATTATGTTACCATTATCTTTTTCAGTGCGTTTAAGCTTTCTGCTGGTAAGGTATATAGCTAAAGACAAAACAAGTTAGATAGTTGCCGAAACTATATTCCGTAACCTTAAAAATTTACAGTATTACCATATTCGACTTTCTTGCATTTCATTGACAGATAATTCGAAAAACGGCTACATAGCCAAACTTATTATAGCTTACTTATTGATAAAAAGTTAAAATTCATTAAAGTATTAAAGTAGCTCTGTGGAAGCTCAAATAAGACCTTTTTAAGTAAATTGTTGTAAATAAGGGAAATGTCTTATACAAATGCAATATATTCGAAATACATATAAAACTCGATCCCCGAATTTCAAAATATAACTTAAACAAATTAAAAGCACTTGATTTGCTAGGTGTATAGAAACGTGAAACACTTCACAGATCAGTTGATAAACGATGCTCTCTTAAGTTTTAATGACATATCTTCGCTAAAATTTGTTGTATTGGAATTGCAGCTGTAATTCACGGTTTCATCAGATATATCTGTTGGAGCATATATGAAACAATATATTATAGAACTTAATTCGTTGTCTCAATAAAATCATTTCAGTCTTAAATTTAATTTACAAAAATTTAAGTGATTTTGAATTTGCCAGCATCTACATACGTTTAACTGTAATGTCGACATGTGTATTAGCTGGTTTTTTGTGCCCATTAAGTATATTTTGTAATTAAGGATATGTTTTCTTCATATTTTTTAATCTGCCGGAATTATCAATTTTTAACATTTAATTGATTAATCTAGAAGTTAAGTCGACACTTAAAATAGAGCTGGGCAGGACTATATGGTATAGGCACTTTCCAAGTATATTTCAGATACTTTGACTTGCACCGAAGTAATAAATACAGACGTGGAGTAGAGAGATTGCGCAGTAAATTGAAATGTGAAATTTTAAAGGCGCCCATGTTTGAATGCTGTTTTTAACGTAAAATAAAGTCACTAATATTTACCAAAGCGTTATTAAGTTATATTATTGCAGTATGAATCAAACATTACATAATTTATTGATGAAAATATTATACATATTTGCGTAAGTTGTGAAAAAGAATTGATAAATCTTTCTATTGCAAAATGAAACTAGAATTGTAGAAAACAAATTAGCTGAAAGGTAAGAGAGAAGCTAATTTAAATCGATAACATAATCAAATCATTCACTTAAAACTAGAAGTAACTTTATATTACTATCAACTGGAATTTATTCATTGAATTAAATGAAAGATTTCATAGAAATGTATGAAATTTGATTAAATACAAAAATCATAAAACGACGGAAAAGTATTTAAAGTAGTCAGAAAATAAAATTCAGGATAGATTTAGACTAAATGTACAAAATTGTTTGTAATGTAAATATTTGATACAATTTTCTCACTTAAAAGGTAATTGTATTTTAGGAAGTATATATAATATTGGGTACGTTCCACTAACTAGCCCCACACAGCGATCGCCGTCATTCTTGTTCCACTAGCATATGACTAGCTCGTAAGTATTTTGGTTATCCTACCAAGTGGAATGGGTTTCATTTGATTGAAGTTGAAGAGCGATGACAATGGATGATAATCTTTGTTTTGATTTGTGAATACATATTTAGAAAATATCAATTCACAATAGTGATAAGACGTATTTTATAAAATAATTTTAACAAAATGTTCAATCCACATAATGCAATTATTGCACTAATGCACAGCTTGTGGATATACATTCCCTTTTAGAAGTAAATCTTTCTCTGAATCATACATACATGGTTATTGTTTCGGTCGCCATCATTGAACTTATCATAAACAACCGCTTCAACCCACCTAAAGACATGAGTCGACGTGATCGAGAACAATGACGTGAATTATTGTTTTTAGCGCGCCCACAACGACCGTGATCGTTATGTGGAACGACTCACACGGCGTTTTGAGCATTGTGCGTGCCTAGTGGAACGCACCCATTCAGAACCGTGTCGGTCTAAGGGTAGGTCATTGGACTATGAATCGGATAAACCGGGTTTAAACTCTGATCAAGCTAATAATATCGATGACGTTTTTTTCGGTCCCAGCTAGACCCAGGCTGACAAAATTGGGTATCTGGTGGTAAAACTCTGGGGTAATAATCCTAGTTGTACCGAACGGCTCAAGTTGTAACAAAACTACAATGTTACCATCCAAAGGCCTGCAAGGCTAGTACGGGGACTTATTATATATAATATTGTGTTCAATAAGTGTTTTACAGAATCTATAACGAATAAAAGCTTAGTTCCAGGTTTAATGGTTTTACATATTCTGTGATTAATTGCAACTGGATGTTTCTGAAGTATGGCAAAACATTTTAATGGAACCGGCAAACAATTGTACATTTTATTCAGACGTAATTTATATATTGATAATTTCCATCCACTGGACAATGAATATAATAGAAATAACTAGAATGAAATGCAATGTTCAAATATGTGTAGTAAATAATGTGATAAAAAAATCAATTAATTAGAATTGCTCTTGCAATATTTTTATAAAGTAAAAATTGACGAGAAAAATTAAACATAAAAAAAATTTCATTTTCTATTTACAAAAAAACTCCATATATATTTTAAGTTAATTTATTTTAAAAATGTATGAAAATACAATACAAAAAGTTATGTGTGCATACTTTTATTATTTAATTTATTACATTTATGTATTAAAACATTTTTTTTATGATTTTGCACCTTTTTCTGAAAATATGCAGATTTTTTAGCCTAAATATGCACTTAATATGAAAACCTGAAAAATATGCAGGTAAAAAAAATACGAGGAATGTTAGAAAATGGAATACTGTAGAAAAAAGTATTCTATTATGTTTATTACAAGTTTATTTAGAACATTTCACAACATAATTAACTATGAAAACAATTTACAATCACATATTTCTCAAGTTTTCAACTGAAAAATTGTGACGCTTCTCTGAAAACATGTACTTATATATTGAAAAGGTTCGTTCTACGTCTACGCTTGTTATAGGAGCATATTTCAAATTAGAAATACAATCTATTGTCAACTCAATATTTTCTACTGATTCACCACACAAGATTTTAGCAATGTTCTTTAGCTTTTTTAAACCCTCATTTTTTCCTATTAGGTACACTTAAAAAATTTTTCATACACGGACTGTCCCACTCCTCCTTTAACATCAAAACATGACTTTCCAAATTTGTTTATTATTATTTCAACGCTCTCGATTGGCGACATAAATTGTTTTTCCAACTGCAATATAGAAGCGGAAATAAAACTAATTGTCTTTAATAAATGCCAACTGTTGAGGTATTTCTTTACTCGAATACACCTTTTGGGCGTCTATCACAGATTGTGCATCCCTATCAAGATCCATAATAATTGTCTTTATTCCTTCATAATGATTTACATGAAAAATAGCAGCTTCCAACCACGTTCTCCATCGTGTGATTATTGGTTGAGGAGGAAGCGGAACACCGGGTAGATGTTTGTAAAACTGAAATCGTAATGGGGCCTTTAAAAATACTTTCTTAACACTACTAATTAAAGTATTTACTAAGGGAAAATGGTTTCTGACTTCTGCTACACGATTTAGTCCGTGCGCCTAGCAAGTTGTGTGAATTAAATTTGGGTAAAAGATTTTCAAGTTGAAAGCTGCCTTCACCATGTATGGTGCAGCATCCGTCAAAAACAGTAGAATTTTATCTGATGGAATCGATTCCGGTAAGAAGAAAGTTTCCAGTTTTTCCTGTATACACCTTGTTATTGTCAAATAATTTACCTTTTCCAACTGTTTGGATGAAATTAAATAAGATTTTCCTGGAACCGATACGTTAAGCATACCATTCATTAAATGAACTATGCATCGGCCCACACTATCAGTAGTTTCATCTACGCATATATAAAGATAATTGTTTGCAACAACGTTCTTAATGCTTTTCAATGTTTCTGCATAGATACAGCGAATATTATTTTTTCTTAACGTGTTTTCGTCGTTATATCGAATGTTATATTTGCTGATGTACTTTTGCAAAAATAACTTGACATTTAAATTGTTTAATTTACATAGTGGAATATCTGCCGACACAAACATTTGACACAAATCTTCATTAAATTGTTCTTGTTCTGATTTTTTGGAAGTTGATGGCAAAATTGCGGTAATGTTTGCTGATTCTTCTTCGCCAATTTTATCTTTGTTAGTTGTGCAGCATGAGATGGAGTTTTCATATGTTTGTCGACTTAAAAACATTCTCTCACTTCTAATCTGCAAAAAAATATCACATCATCGGTTGTTTTCTTATAAAATAAATGCTAGGAATAATTATAAACTTAATTCATTAATAAGAGGAAATAAACTTAAAATTTTACTCACAATGTTGCAGCATGCTACGCAAAACACTTGAATAAGGTGCAATCCATCCAGGCACAGTCGCTATTTTCGGCATTTTTGCTATTATATATCACAACTCACAAGTTTAAGTTCGAAAGCCAACGTAAAATGACATTTAAAATAAAATTACTTTCGAATATGGGAATAAATTTCTCCGAATAGCAAATAAACACATACCCTTAATTTTCTGATAAAATGTAATTTTGTATTTATTTAGAAGTTTAGAAGTGTAGAAAGTATCGGGAAGAGGCTTAATAATATGCTATTTTTAAATGATAAAAACACACAATGTTGTATTAGATTTACACTTTATTTAATAATAATAATGACTATATAACAGCTGTTTCACCGTACAACGGTTTCTTCGGATATAACAAGTGGTACTATAAAACATTTTACTTAAACGTAAATATTTTTTATTTTATTACTTAATGGTATTCTCAGAAATTGGAAACCGAAATATTTTTACCCGCCTCTTTTAGTAGGGATACATATAGATAACATAAATTATATTATAAGTGACACATATCTAACAAAATATTTCAATCACAAATAGGAAATAAATTCAACAGAGGGGAGGAATTAAGCTCTGTTTTGTCATTTAATAATTTATTTGAAAATTTTTGTTTATTAATAAACAAAAATTTTCAAATAAATTATTAAATGACAAAACAGAGCTTAATTCCTCCCCTCTGTTGAATTTATTTGTCATTTAATAATTTATTTGAAAATTTTTGTTTATTAATAAACAAAAATTTTCAAATAAATTATTAAATGACAAAACAGAGCTTAATTCCTCCCCTCTGTTGAATTTATTTCCTATTTGTGATTGAAATATTTTGTTAGATATGTGTCACTTATAATATAATTTATGTTATCTATATGTATCCCTACTAAAAGAGGCGGGTAAAAATATTTCGGTTTCCAATTTCTGAGAATACCATTAAGTAATAAAATAAAAAATATTTACGTTTAAGTAAAATGTTTTATAGTACCACTTGTTATATCCGAAGAAACCGTTGTACGGTGAAACAGCTGTTATATAGTCATTATTATTATTAAATAAAGTGTAAATCTAATACAACATTGTGTGTTTTTATCATTTGATATGGATTTACATCAAGTAAAGGCAGAATCGATTCAATGCTATTTTTAATTTAAAGAGGGCTGTTTAATTTTTGTTTGTTTGTTACATAATGCGTATACATTAGGGCTGGGCGATACCGGCGTTTTCGGTATCGGGTACCCGATACCAATCGAGGTATCGATACTTAGCGATGTATCGGGTATGTGCACGGTATCGATTCTGAGTACTGGAATCGGTAAAGTATCGATACCTTGGAATCGATACCTTGGAATCGATACCTTGGAATCGATACCTTGGAATCGATACCTTGGAATCGATACCTTGGAATCGATACCTTGATTCGATACCTAGGAATCAGTATTCATAACCCGTTTTCTAGGTGTCGATTGTTTGATATCGGTTTCAAGAGATGTAAAATTAATTTACCGATTCTACCATAACTACGGTATGAAATTTGCAATATTGTGATATTTTGTTTTTTTTGTTAGTAATAATTAAAGTTATGTCATAATATGGAATTTGCTACGCATAATAACCAACGTCTTTAAAATATATATTATGCATACATACTTAAAAATTCTTTACTTAAAAAGTTATTTTTATATACATTTAAAAAACGCAGAAAGATATAATAATATAGGCAAATATGCGTGCTATTACAAAATTATACAAAAAGCCTAAAATATTCATTTCAAAATTGAAACAAACCAAGCACGTTTTATACCTACAATAGCTTGATAAGAATTCTTGACCCAACTTTTTTTACCTTATTATATTAATTAATACTACATATTTATATTATATTTTGTTTATTTTAGTTCCAATTTACAGTCGTGTATTGTGTATTGTGCATTCTATAGAACAGGAAAGTGTTTTATATTTATATGAATATGAATATCACCTATATTTCTCTCAACACTGCTTTATACAAATTATGTGTCAACAAATTTTTGCTGTTCCCTAGTTTTGATTTATTATAATTCCTACCTTTATTCGTCGTCTAAAGTTTAATATAAGCACTTATATTTCATATCATTTTAAGCTTCATCACTTTGTTCTTATATCTTGGTGTAATAAGTGGATACGTACGTACCAAAATGTCGAAAAAAAATAGTGTAGTTTGGAAATACTTTGATAAAATTAACGACCAGGGCGTGAGTTGTAATGTATGTAAAAAATAATATAAGTGTACTGGCAATACTACAAATATGCTAAAGCATATAAAATGTGTTCATCCTTTTACATATTTTAATATTATTGAAAAGAAAGACAAAAGAGAAGGTGATAGTGAATTTACTGACGTTGAAATATTGGCCTCCGAAAGGTAAAATTATAATTATACTAGCTGCAGACTTATGTATGTAGTTCTTTTTTAATCCTTGCATGAAAAATAAGAAAATTCTAAATTGTCATTTTGCATAAAACAACAACTTATATACCTATGATGTACGCATACTCATTTAAAAAAATGCAGAAAGGTAAGCTACCCGATACATGGCTACCCGATACATCGCTACCCGATGCATCGATACTTAGCGAGTACTGGAATCGCTAAAGTATCGATAGGTATCGATGCTTTGGAATCGATACCTCGCTACCCGATACATCGATACTTAGCGAGTACCGGAATCGGAATAGGTATCGATGCTTTGGAATCGATACCTCGCTACCCGATACATCGATACTTAGCGAGTACTGGAATCGGTAAAGTATCGATGCTTTGGAATCGATACCTTGGAATCGATACCCTGGAATCGATACCTTGGAATCGATGCTTTGGAATCGATACCTTCGTTATATGAGGTATCGGGTATTGGACGATGTATCGATACTTCGCCCAGCCCTAGTATACATACATACTTAAAATATGCAAAAATGCTGAATTACAAAATATGCAAATAATATACAAAATGCATATATTATGCAAACTGCATATAATCCGGCCTTTAGTAGTAACCTATAATTTAATGTCACAACATTTACTGAACTTTTCGCAAATCCTAGGCGAGATGCCGTAGTTTCTATCAAGGAAATAATCCTTTGTTAAAATAGGATATCGAAACCATAATGAAAATAGTACAGAAAAGAAGTTTGACAAACTACAAATTTATATTGACAGTTCATTGATAATGAACGTAATCAATCGGTGCAAAAATCTACATTGTGGAAATTTCCTCAAATTTTACAATGACATTGGCGACCAAAATTTATTGCTCGCAGATGCTGTACATACTAAAATTTCTTTTGTATCTGCAACATAATTCATTTAATTTTTAAGTTTCAAGAGGCTATATTTTGTATTCGTTTACTTACAGTCAGTTTGAGATGCACATTTATGTTTATTAGGCTTGGAAAAATTAAAAAATATATTTTATGAAATAAGTATAACGTAAGACAATAGGTTTGTTTCAACTACCAGTTTCGTTACGATACCAGTATTGTTTGGTGATTATTTTGTGCGCAAGCGTTAGTTTTGCACAGCTTTTGGATCAGTGCAGTGTTGCCAGCCAGCGTTAACGTTACATCAGTAGATTTGTCGACAAATTTCAGTAGATTCCGTAAAAAATCGGTAAATTTAAAATTTTATAATTGTATTACCTATGCATGCTGCTGACTATTGCCAATGAGTAATATATAGGTAGATGTATCTATATATTATGGACGTATTACGCATTTGTTGCAAATGAAGCATATATGCATTACACACATCTGGATCTGTACACATGGAAATTCCAACATTTACTTCTGCCAAAAACACGTGTTTCTGTCACAACAGTAGACTTCGGTAGTTTGGCTAGTGTAGTAAAGTATGATGAAACGCCTCATAGATATATCAAATTTTGTCTAATCAGGTGGCACCAGAAAATCTGGTGATATCTGACGGACAAAAGAGACTGCCGAAAATATCGATTTCCTTTCGTCCAGCTTACACCTACACACATATTTTTCCCTTCTGTACCGGCACAGCTGGACGAGAGAAAATCGCTATTTTCGTCATAGTCTTTTGTCCGTCAGATGTCACCAGATTATCTAGTGCCACCTGATAGGACAAAATTTGCTATACCTATCAGGCATTCTGTCAAACTTTACGCATTTCTCACTGCGATCTCTGTTCCAGCAGTATTGTATTTGAGAGCACCGACGACGACATTCGTCAAGTGACGCCGGAAGCAATGGCCGGGCAAACGAGAACAATAACCAACCTGATGGTAAACCCCGAATACGTGGACCGATGTTCACCCAAGATACGTAAAGATTTACAGGACTTAATCGACCAAATTCGCGATGAAGAAGATATCCAGACCTTGTTATTAAAATCACCGCAACTATTCATGGTTAACCAAGAAGAACCGACGATTCAAATTGAGATAATAAACAACTACACCGAAAAGCAAGAAAAAAACTCCGTAAAATCGAAGAAGAGCCAACCGGAACAGAAAAGCGAAAACAACACATTCAGACAAAAAACAACAAAAAGACAGAAAACCGACCACACACAACCACTCCAATCGAAACAAAAATTCCTACGGCGCCCTCGAACCCAACGCCGAGGAAAAGATGGAACAAGACGCAACTGAATTCACTCCACAACCGTCAACTTCAGACAGCACACCCAGGTTAAGTGACAAAACAAGCACCACACAAACACCGAAACACGCAAAACACAAAATCACGCCAATCATAATCACAGAGAAAGACAAATGGGCACACATACGACAAATACTTAAAACACACAACATTAACACCGTACAAAACAAACTTGTAAAACCTGGTATACACATCGAACCAACAACTGACGACGACTACCGCACACTCCAACATGTACTCAACACAGAACACATACAATTTTACATTCCTACCTTTATCACTGACACAGACATTACTGACGACCTGACTGACAAACGCTACCCGACAATAAGAATCAAACGAATGAACGGAAAACACGGCAAACCTGCACCACTTGTAAAAATTGAACTGACGAGACAATACAAATCAATCTATAACATACACAACTGCTGCGGAGTTACAATTAAAATCGAACCACTAAAAATACGGACAGACATACAATGCCACAAATGTCAGACTTTTGGACACCAACAAAGACACTGTAACGTACAATACAAATCTATGAAATTCGGAGACGAACACAACACACCTTTGCACAAAACCAAAAACAACCCCACCAAAGTGTGCAAACTGCGGTGGTCCTCACCTATCAACATACCTTAACTGTCCTAATAACCCAAACAACGCTGTAAACAAAACCACACCCAAATACATACCAGCACCACCCCCAACAACTAACCCCTGGAAACAAAAACGAAACAACGCAACACCAAACACAAATGACAAACTAGCACTTGCCTTAGGCAATATACTAATAACATTACGCTCTACAAACGCAACAACACAACAGATACAATACTTCGTAACGCAAACAGAGAAAATAATCACACTTTACAACAACAAACAGTAAACACACACAAGACTGAAAAGCAAAAAAGCGACAAACATTAAACAAACACAGGACTTAAACGCAAAAAAGCGACAAACATACAGACTACACACACTTAACACAAGACCGTACAAAAACATGATACAAGGATAGAAAGAAGATATGATACTACGCAGGTGCACCGCCATCTTTCTAACGCTGCCCTACGTTACGCGGAGAGTAAACATTGACATTTCGCACTTTTGCCGCGTTTAATCGCAGTCAATCGCAGTTTTTTCCGGTTATTGTTGTGTTACATGTGTTATTATTTGTTGTCAAAAGTTGCTGTGGTGTGTTTTGACAATGCGGTGTGCAATGTGGGGTTGTAATAGTGACAATCAAGCAAAAAACTTTGCAGGAGATGTGATGTTTTACCGATTTCCATCAGAGTTACCCTTTCAAAGACATGGCAGACTGCATGCGGCCGTGCAGATAGTTTTAACACAGCAAATGCCAGAATTTGCTCCAAACATTTTAATAGTTGTGATTTCGTTCGTAATCTCCAACACGAGCTGCTAGGATACATCGTAAAGAATCGCCGTCAGATTAAACCCGGAGCAGGAAGAACAAGAATACAAAGAATTAGAAGACATGGTCTACCATGGGTTGGAAAATTTAGCGGGTGTTATTTGTAACAAATTGCGGGAACCAAATAGCACGTTAACCAGTTGCAGTCAGGAAGGATCATATTCTTGGGTGGACCATTTAAGCGAGGGGGGTTTAAAAAAGCCTTCAGCTGAATTCATGATTCAACTGGAGCAGTTGGAAACAATTTTTAGCAACGTAAATTTAGAAGGGCTATACATTCCCAAAAATTATTTAAAAAACTTGCTTGCTAAAAGTAGTAATATTTTATGTAGTGAAGAGACAAAAAAAATATTTTTCAGGTCTAGGATGTATTTCAGAATGACACATCTAAATAAAGAATTAACTGACACTACTTTAAGCAGAAAAAGAAAATTAAAGAAAATTGTTAAGTGACAAGTTTTGTACCTACTAAATCTATATTTCTTGTTTCTTTTTCTCGAGTTTTCGTTTTGGGTATGTCACCATTTGCTTGTTACTTCCGATTTTTATTTAGGTTATCGTTTCATTTGTTAATTTGACGTTTAATATTTTTTTAGTTCGTAGGGTAACGGGTACAGTGGTTGGCACTGATACAGTTATTGGCACTGTAATTTTAAAACTAAAATAATAAGAAATTCTCCGATTCTAGAGACATTTGGCTTTAAAAAATTTGTAGTGTATTATTTAGACATTTATTTCAGAAATTTGCAATCTGTTGTGTTGGCAGCAATGTGTTTTGCCGCCACTTTAGTGCATGACAGCTTGCAGTGAGTGTGTAAAATCCAAATTCTTATAGATACCACAAGCAAGCGGCCTAATACATCCTTTGCAAATGTACGTACTTCTGCTATTAATGATTAAATTGAACTCAATTATGAGTATATAACAACATTAATTTATGTTTTTATCACTCATAGCCTCAAAATATATGTAGTTTCCTTTTAATTTCAAAGGTGCCAACAACTGTCACCAAAAACTTCGAAAAACAGTAGTTGGCATGGGGTGCCAACAACTGTATTTCCGTTTTTGTTACAGAATATGTGATTTATATATTTCTATCTTTGTTTTATATATAATAGTAATTGAATGTAGCATAAGAAACTCTGGTAACTGCTTGTAAACAGTAGTTGGCACCGTGCCAATTACTATCAATTTTCGAGTGCCAACAACTATTCGCGAAGTATTTTTTGTTTATTTTTTTCTTTCAGGCAAATCAAGCCGTTGCCAAAGCAATACACCGAAGATAGTGTAAAAAAGGCTATTAGAGCGATTCAAAATGGTATGTCGAAAAAGGCGGCATCTCGTCAATTTGGGGTTCCGAGATCGACTTTGCAATTTAGAATTAATAACGATATGATCAATGATATTCCGACACGTGGACCATCTTCAATTTTAACGAAAGAAGAAGAAAATACCTTAAAGTACTGGATTTTTGAATGTCAAAGGAAAGGATTCCCAAGACGCATGGAAGACGTGCAATGTTCAGTTAAAACAATACTTGGATAAAACACCACGAGCCAATCCATTCAAAGACAACATTCCGGGAAGGGGTTGGTACAGAGCTTTTTTGAAAAGGCACCCGGAGATATCAGAACGAACTGCTGAGGCAGTCACATCAGCAAGTGCGAACGTTTCTGAATCAGATATAAGAAACTGGTTTCAAAATATTAATTCTTTTTTTATTGAAGAACATCTAGAAGACATTTTGATTGACCCTACAAGAATCTTTAATGGGGACGAAACCAATTTTGTTTTATGTCCTAAGAACAAGAAAGTTTTAGCCCCTAAGGGAGCCACGAATGTCTACGAAAGTGACATTGGAAATGCTAAGTCAGCATTGACTGTGATGTTTACTTTTGGGGCATCAGGGTCAGTCACTCCCCCGATGGTAATTTATCCATACAAAAGGTTACCATCAAGTATTGCAAAATCAGTTCCAAAAGAGTGGGGACTGGGTCTCAGTGATACGGGATGGATGAAATCGCAGCTCTTTTACGAATACATTTGAAATGTTTTACATCCTGCATTAAAAAAATTGAATTGCCAATTTCCAGTTGTACTGTTTGTGGACGGCCACAAAACACACCTGGACAGAATTTTAAGTAAACTCTGCGCTTCGCTACAAATAATTTTAATTGCTCTCTATCCAAATGCTACACGCATATTTCAACCCGCAGATGTAGCTGCGTTTCGCCCAATAAAATCTGCATGGCAGAAGGAAGTATTAACTTGGAGAAGAAGCAATCCAGGTCAACCCTTAACCAAAGAAAAATTTGCCCCAATTTTGAAGAAAGTAGTCGCTACTATTAAACCGCAAACATTGGTAAACGGATTTCGCGCGTGTGGATTATATCCGTTTAACCCAAGTGCAATAGACCATACAAAATGTCTGGGTCAAAAAAAAACTGAAAATACAGTAGCACCTAGTGACAATAATAAATTATCGTACAATATGTTTCTACAAACAGTTGGAGACAATTATATAAAACAATTTCAACAATTAAAAGATTCGGAAGAAAACCTGGATAATAACATACATAATAAAGAATTTGTTCTGTTATATAATTTATGGAAAGCGTTTTCAGTTTCAGTTGAAACACAAGATGAAGTTAACATAGAAGTCAATAATAATTGCGAAGAAGAAATTATATTCGAAGAAGCAGAAAATAATGTAACTGAGTACGATATCGTAGATGAACCATTTGATTTGTTTGAAACCGAGTTTGAAACGGATGAGATTAATACTAACCAAACAAGTTACATAGATGAACAAGGATGTACTTTTTTAAACAACGGAGATTTAGAAAGTAGTGTGGTTAATACGAATGAAAAAAAAAATGAAGAAATTCAAGAAAATACTGCCAATGTAGGATCTATTGAATTTTCTAACCTTACGATGGAAGAGTTTAGCAATAGTTTGCCGGTGGTGGTGGATGATGCAAATAACAATGAGGCTCCATCGTTAGAAAATATTTTACATTATCCGGAATCACCAGTACGGAAGGGCAAGAGACAAACTGAAAGAATGCCGTTTGTTATTACCTCTGCCAACTGGCAAAAAATAGCGGATAAAAAGGAAGAAGAGAAAAAAAGACAACAGACCGAAAAAGAAGAAAAAAAGCGTTTAAAAATGATAAGTAAAGAAAACAAAGAAAAAGAAAAACTAAATAAATCCATGAAAAGAAAAAAGAACACCGGAAAAAAGTCCCCACAAGCAGCAAAAGTGCAGAAAACCATTAAAAAAACAAACACAATTATTAAACCCAATAATGACATAAAATCTGACCACTGCAAGAGTATTGATAAAATTAATATCGTTTCGTGTGTTAGCTTCAAAAATTTTGAAGTAAAGCAGCCAGACAATCTTGAAACCACACAAAATTCAAACAATTCAGGCTCACATGATGATACAGAAGCTGAGCAAATCGACGGAGTTGGCCTCGTAACTAGTGGACTTTGTTACACCTGTGCGAAACATTTGACAAAAACAATGACGGGTGTTAAATGCTGTTTTTGTATCAGAAGTTTTCATAAAAGTTGTTTAAAAAAATATCAACCAGCAGAGGCTACTGAATCCACTATGTTTATTTGTAAGTCATGTCAGACCAAATTTGACAAATAACAGCTCGTAGATTTTTTTTAAACAACTATTTTGATTTTTATATTACTAGATATTTGTACTTATGTTATTTTAATACTTGATACTCTAATAAATACATACCTAGGTACCTATGTTAATTTGTTTTTAAGCGTTAATTTTGTTAAAGTACGAAGTGCCAATAACTATAAAATGAAGGTGCCTATTACTGTGACAAGAGTGCCAATAACTGTTTTTTTGACAAGTCCAAATATTTTAATTTATTTAAAAAAAATGCAACAACTAAATAGAAAATAAACGTTGTGTCATGAAATTTAAGATGTGTAGTTGGCTAAAAAAAAATTGGATTATTGTTTTTGCAAGAAATAATAGGTATTTTTAAGAAAATGCGATGACAGCTCGCTTAAAGTGCCAACAACTGTACCCGTTACCCTACTGCCATGCATGTACTATGTAATTATTATAGTTATTACATATTACATGTCGTCTATAATAGACGACAAAATTTACTTGCATACCTACCCACAAAATTTACTTTGTAAAGTTAATAAAATATTATCAAGTGCTTGTACTTAAATTAAAGTATACAGTCATTTCTTCCCTTCTATGCGAAAATTTCTCATTTTGCAGCGATTTTTATTCATTAAACTAAATAATTTATTATAATATAGTGTAGCAGTGACTATTATTTCATTATTCGTTTAAGGAAGGTACAAAAAAAAACTTTACTTTTGTCACTTTGCTTGGTATACGGTGAGTTTACAAGGATAAATGAGGTGTGGAACTCTCCGCGTGACGTCATGCGCAAAGCCGACGAAAATTTGACCGGTTAGTATCATATCCCTGTGTTGGTTATATCATGGTACAAAAACACACAACACACGATTATTTATTAATCAGACACAAACACGTTACAACCCTGGGAAATACGAAAAAATGGAGTGGAAATGGAGGCAACTTCGACCACAAAACAAAAGCCAACGACTCGTGAAACAAACTTTACTTCACTAGAAATCTATTGTTGTGACAGAAACACGTGTGTTTGACAGAAGTAAATGTTGGAAAATACGAGGTATATGTCCATGTATACAGATGTGTGTAATCCATATTTGTTTCATTTGTAATTACTTTATAGGTTTCTACGCAACCTTTCTATACAACCAATTTGGGATAAAAATTCAGAATTTATTTTCAGTTTCCTTTCCTTGCTTAAATACATACATGGTATAAGTCTAACAGAAATGTAGTATACAATCAAAAGATAAAATAAAAATTAATTTGTTTCTAAGTAGACAAATACAAATAAAATTATTACACTAACTAAATAGAATGTTTTCTAAAATATAAATAAACATAATTTATATCCTACTCAGTGGTATATAAAGTATGGTTTTCATTTTTAAAAGCAACTTTTCCTCAGTGGAAAAATCAACTTTTGTTATCAATAAATTGCTTGGTATGCAATAATCCACATATTATTGTAGTCGCTAATCTGTTCAGTTTTCATTAAGTTAATACTTAAGATTCTTTTCACATTTGCGGATGAGTGTGGAAGGCAAAGTAAATTTGAATAAAATCTATTAATATACTAAACATCGGAGTATCATCACCATAGGTGTTTCCTTGATCTGTTGCCAGAATTCTCCAGTATCACTCGAATACGACAGTATTCCGCAAAAGACGCCATTTTGTATCCAAATTTTGTAAATCATTAAGATCTTTAAGGCCCGGTATTATAAACATTGAATAAATCTCTGAATAGCAATTCCACGAATAAATTGAAATCTGGTATTATAAACATTTTACGCAAGTAAAATAACTATTCGTAGATTATCACGGGATAGCAATATTTCGTAGTTTCGTTATTCGATAAATGATGGCACCACATAAAATTAAATACTAATTGTTTGTGGAGGTTAAGTTTATGTTTCCCTCGTGGCTGATATTTGAACTGAACTGAAATAGCAAATATTTTCAATGCTCATGCCGAAAGTGGCCTAAGAACTGATATCCAGCTTAAATTATTGTATGAAACAATAAAAAAGACAAAGCCGATGAAAAGGTAAGAAATGCATATTTTTTTATTACAATGCATTACTAGACATTTATGTTATGCATATAGGTAGAGTTGTATAAAACCGGAGGAGTATTTAAAAAAAAAATTGGTGGAATTGGCCAAAAGTTCTTCGAAATGAGTGACCAAGGTATCTTTCATTTGGCAAACCAATACGACAGTTCCTCTACTTTTGGTAAGTAATTAAATTTTAAACCAAAAAAAAAATGTATAGTCAGTAACATGTATTATAATATGTCTATTTATTGATTGCAGATAAACAAATAAACTCTGTAAGTGGCACTAGTCCATATTCTCAAGATGAGAATGAAATAATTGACACAAAGGTAATATTTGTAAATATATATTTTTTAAATAAACAAGATAAACATAATGTTTTTGTAGACGTCTACTAATGCTGTGTCTACATATGCTTATGTTAGCACCCCAGTGGTCACCGTAGAGGAAGCTCCAAGCAATGTATCACCTGTAAGAAAAAAACAAAAAAAAAATTATTATAAGGAAACAACGGATGAAATAAAACTTAAAATTTTAAAAATAAGATTAGAAAAGGAGGAAATCGAAAGGGACATTTTGAAATTGAAAAGACAAGAAATGGAATTAGTTATTGAAGAAAATAAAATGTTATTAGAGGAAAGAAAGAATAGGGAGCAGAAATAAATTATTTATATATATATATATATATAGTCTTTCTAGAATTTTGTTTTTGTTTATTTATGTTATAGTTATATATTTCTTGCTTTAAATAAAATTTTTTTACACTTTTGACTACATAGCCTTATTTTAATTACTTTATATCATGTTCTATTAAATGTACAAGTATAAGGTAAATATGCAATACATACCTTGCAAATATATTATTTATTACTGCATTTCTCACAGCATTAAATGCATCTCTATTATTGTCGTGGATATTAATAGGTGGAATTTCTACATCTACGTCTTCTGCAATTTCATAATTATCTCCATGTTTGATACATATATTGTGCAGCACAGAAGTAGCAATGATCACTGCCAACGATTTGCTTAATGAAATCGAAGCCCATTAGATAAACAAGCAAATCTTCGCTTTAGCACTCCAAAAGTCCTTTCAATAGGATTACGTGTTGCAACATGAGCTCTGTTGTACCTTATTTCAGCAGGGTTTTGTGGTTGCAATAGTGGCGTTAATATGTACCTTCTACATGGATACGCTGAGTCACCCAATAAATAAGAATTTCCAAATTCACTGTTTTCAAGTTGCGCCCTGATATAGGAATTGTTAAAAATGTAACTATCATGACACGATCCTGGATGACGGGCCACAATATCATTATTTTTAATTTTGCATCACAAATAACCCGTACATTAATAGAAAACCAGCCCTTCCTATTTCTGAAAATCTCTGCATTATCCCCACCTGGAGACTGGATTTTCACATGTGTACAGTCTATTGCACCACAAACATTTGGAAATCCTCGAATATTAAAAAAGTCTCTGCATATTAAATTTCGGGCTTGTTCTGTATGTGGCATTTTTACATACCGATTCCGCAAACTAGCAATTTCATGTGTCACTTTATGGATGATCCTTCCTGTAGTGGACTTTGTTGCATTAAAATGATCTCCAACTACATTTTGAAAGGAACCGGTAGCATAAAATCTTAATGCTAGCAACAATTGATTCTTGCTCGATATGGACATATTCCTGTTTGTGTAAGGTTTCAAATTATCATCAATAATACTTAAAACCATTTGAAATGTCTCTTTCGTTAATCGAAATCGTGATTTAAATTCTTCATTTGAATATATTTCAAATGGATCAGTCCTATCGCGAAATATCCTTGGCAGACGACGTTCGAAAGGTTGATTTTCATCGTCTGATGAATCAGATACTGAAGATACGGAAGACACTGATTATACAGAACTCACCGACAAATCCGACATTACTTTGAACACAATCAAAACTCTTATAAACAAATAGCAATACAATATATTTTAAAATAAGATTATGTTTGAATACGTCAGATCGCATTTATTCGAAGAATAAATTTTAATAGGCCGATTTTCTAGGGTGTAAATTACTTGGGAGATTTACTTGGTTACTTTCCTTATTCCATGTTTATATAATACCCAATCTATGGAGTAAAATAAATTTACTTGGTTACTAAATAAAATCTGTAGATTTTTATTGTTTATAATACCGGGCCTAAGTAAATTTGGAACCCTAACGGCTACATCAGTAATGGCACTTCCAAAAATTTTAATATTTGTAAAATATTGTTTTTAATTGCAGCGAGTATTGCAAATTTTTATTCTGATATATGAATAATCATTGTCGATTCGCAATAAAAACAACATTTTTATTTTATTTAATATTTTTACAAATTAGATCAATAGCCAAGGGTACATGCTTCGGACTGTGAACTGGTTTGACCGTCCCGTGATTGGTGTGTGTACGGGTACGGTCAAAATTTAGTTGGACTTGGAACACTTTTGGTATCGTCCAATGTACGGTCACGGTCACAAATTAAGTTGGAACGCTTTTCTGCAGTGCGCATGTATAGCATCGTTACTGTAGGTACGGTTTTCTTAGCGAGTTGGAAAAAACCTATCTTTGCTACTAAAATTATTTGAATAGAGATAATGGAATAATAGTAATCTGGATGTTTATCAAATTAAAATATCAAACTAATAGCATTCTATTTTGTTACATATAGTCGTTAGAAGCCAATCACAAATTGAATCTATAAAGAACTTTCAGAAGTATTTATAATACAAAAATTTAGCAAGCTGATTTAGAAAAAAAAAGTTAGTGAGATTCGTAGATATTAGACACTGTTATTCATTTTTGAAACACATCAATGTATGACTTTACCTTGTTAGTAAAGACACTTCCGAGAAGTAATAAAAAAGAGCTATGTTTTATTATTCTGTTTTAGCCAGTCTTTCTGAAATATATATGTACCTACGATTTTGAACGTATAGCGACGGAAGTTAAAATTCATATATTTACATCTCTGTTCTACGTAATTAAAATGGCATATTCTAGTTTCATTGCGTTACAAAATACGAGTATGTTATCCACAAAATCCCATTTATTCTGGGCACGCAAGTTTGATTTTACATTTATTAGGTACTACATAGGGGAAGGACGGGTAAGATGACAATGGTAAGCTTATTAATTTCTTTTTTCTGCGTGATTTCAATATAGCGTCTTGTTTTTTATCTAAGAGTCATCAATGTCATCATTCTATATTCAGATTCAAAACATATTTTCCTTACTTTAGTATTTCTAAATTTACCTATTTTTTTGTACCTTTCTAATTTAGATATCAAAATCGTCATCTTACCCTCATGTGCGGGTAAGATGACTTTACTAGGTGGGTAAGATGACGAAAGAACAATAGAACTCTTAAAAATATACTTTATTATCTACTTGTCTTGACAAAAGTCACAAACATATGCTTTGCGTTTAGATTCAATTGAGGTCAGACCAGTACAGGCTGCATGCGCCCACTTCTTACACAAGAAACAGGCATACCAGACCTCATCTTTACCGAAATCATTGCAAATTATGCAAACGTCTTGCATATCCACCACATAATCGTTATCATCATCTTCTTCCATATAACTGATTGATAGGGAAGAATCAGAGGATTCCTTGTCATCATCAAACGTTATTTTTCTGACATGCTTCTGTTTTCGTCTCTTTAGGGTCTCGTTAGGTCTTACATTTTTTATAAAATGTTGTAACCATTGGAGAAAAGACCCAGCGTCCATCCACCCTGACCCATTGCACACGCCCGAAGATCCCGGTGGTTCATCGTTTAAGAAATGCTGATGCCATCTGACTCTTGGAAAGAGTAAGAACGGAGGAACATAATGGCCAACAGCACTAAAACAGCACGCCACACTCACATTTGTACCCTTTTCAGCAGAAGATACTTTTATGACTCTACGGGTTCCTGTTGGACTTAGCACGTTCGGTGTCTTAGTTGGCACCGTAGGACAGCCAGTCTCATCTACATTGAAGATTTGATGAGGAGCGTAATTTATTTTGGCTAAAATTTCTTCATATGTAACAAAAAATGATTCTATATTTGTTCTGTTAAAGGCTGCCAACCTCGCCGCCGAAGTAGCTTCTGGCTTTCTCAATGAAAACTTACATCTTGTCATAAAACTTTGAATAAAATCTTTCCTCGCCTTTTTACTTTCATTATTAAAGCGGTGGGGAATCTTCAAAGTTTCGGCGTAATCATAAACAATCTTCGAAAACTGTTCTCGGGTTACACCAAACGCCCTTTTATTTAGATCCTCTACATATTGCTTTAAGTTGTTCACTTGCTCATCGGTAAATGTGCACCTGAATCTTCCGCTATTAATTGGCATAGTCTCCTCAGTATATTTCTTGACATAGCGCCGCAAGGTAGCTTCCGGAAGATTGTATTGTTTGGCTGTACTATTCACCGACGCCCCACTCTTCACCTTCTCCACAGCCGCGGTAATTTTTTCCTTTGACCAACTTTGCCGGTTCGTCTTTCGTTGGTAAATTTTAACCATAATTATTCACTGCAAATTAAACATGACACTTTACGCTAAAATATAAAATAATATAAAATTATATACTTGTCGGGTAAGATGACGAGCTCGCCATCTTGTCCGCTTGTCGGGTTCGTCAACTTACCCTACACGACTACTTTTAAATAAATTTTACAACAGACAAAAATGTATACGTATTTTGAGAAGCGTCTATAAGCTATGGTCATACAATAATAATATCTTACATAAAATACTTACTGCGGAAAGAAAGCACTAATAACAAACAATCTACAGCTTGTTTTATAACGAACTAATTTTACAAGCGCACAGGGTCAAAACATTAATGGCGTCATCGCGCCACAAAACTATGACAAACTTTACTATCCTCGCACTGCAAAGTAAGAAACAATGTTGACACACGAGATACTTCTAAGACGTGGCGTTATCTATTTACCTTTTCCGAAATGAAACAATTCGTCATCTTAGCCGATTCGTCATCTTACCCGCCCTTCCCCTACCTATTCCGATAAGTGGCAGTATTTACAATAATAGAAGAGGCGCATCACAACCATCCGGCATAATCACGTCACATAATTGCCAAATGTTCTTTAATTTTCTATTGGATGATTTTTATATTTTAGAACCATTGTTAACTCACTCTGCTTCAAAATACGAAATTAACGAAAAAAACTGGCTTTTCCGACTGCTTGTTGAGGCTTAGGCATGATTTGTTAATTCTTCAAATAACTATTGTAATAAAACGTAACTAATAGACAGAAAACAGTGACAATGTTGTGAAGGGTAGGTATCATAAAGAATCCTAAATGCAGTAATAACTGCATTAAGAGTCCGTATATTAGCAACTTGTATATGGTTATGTAATTTTCTTATTATACAAAATCTACCTTACAGGTGTAATATCAAAATTTCAGTATGTGTAGCAATGGTCAGGGAAGTAAAGTTTTAGCAGTGTTATACGCGATGATCTGGAATGTTTGCACTTGCAATTAACTAAGCTATCAATTCGCAGCACCATGCTTTGCTTAAAAGTTTAGTTCTTTTGTATATTAATTAAACGATCATGCTACGTCACCCTGTACTGTAGTGGAAAATTTAATCTCAAATGTAGAAGAAAGGCTGCTGTGATAGTTTGTCCTTAGCATTCAATTTACTGATTTTTTTCTGTTAATAACAGAACAATAAATCAAGAAAAAACTACAATAAGAGTAATAGATGTTAGTAGGTACAAATATTAAGTACTTTGATAGCTATTTTTAAATTGATTTAATTTAACAGAAATTCGGCAAAAAACAAATCCATACTTTACGTGGGACACAACCAGAAGCTAATCAAAGATCCGTTAATAAGGAAAAGTAAATAAATGAAGTTGCTAAATACGAAATATGTTTTATTTATTTCAAAATAACAACGAAAAATATAAAAATTAAACTAAAGTTACTTCAAAATGTATTAAATGTTCAAATCATAGTCTGCAACTGTAGTAAATAAACAGATTAATTTTTAATTAATATTATACGAACTATATAGGTATTAAAATAAATCGTATTTATGAATGAATTTTATTATAAAAATATATAGCAGATGTTCAAATAACTCCGGATTTTGTTCTGGACAAGACGTTCATCTGTATAAAAATTCTTGTTCACGTGAGAGCATCTTGGGTATAATTCTATTACAGGCGTCAATAATCATTCAGTCTGCTTTAGGTAACCTTACAAGAAAAAGTCTAGTGGAGTCAAATCCAGAGGTTTGGGAAGCTTTTGAATTCTATCGGAGATTAGGAAAGCTAGCTGAAACCATACATAATCCAAATTGAAATTAATAAGATCAGCAGATAATGAAATTATTTAACATATTGAAATATTTTTGGGTCATTAAACTACGATGGATAAAAAATGGTCAAAAAATGCGGTCATTCAAAATATCGACCTACAGTTTTAATTTCGTGAGCATAAAGGCAAGAAAAACATTTATTGCTGTCTGACCAATAATGGTATGTTGCCCATGTAAAAAAAATGACAATTCATCTGTAAATAAAATATTACAAAATTATTATTTTCAATTGCTATTTGCATTATTTCTTCACAAAATGCTAAGTGCTTTAATGTTATCCTCATGAATAATTTCTTGTTGTGTCGATATTTTGTAATTTTTGCAGTCGTTCCAAAATTTTTCGTACTGTTCGTGAACTAATACCCACTTCTTTAGATATTTGACCTACATAAAGATCTTGTCGCCACCTTTCCTTATTCATAGGATTTACAACAGGTTGTCGGACGTTTAAATGTTTATATTTTCTACACTTTGTTCGACATTCTATAGATTCTAACTTATATGATTAGTACCTACTTTTGTTGTAGAAACAGGCCTATTTTCAAATGTAAAAGCGAAACGACCGACAACCTCATTTGCTATACTACCACCAACATTGAATGATTTGTATGTACTTTCTTTGCCTTCGTATACAAAGTATTAAAAACAATAGAGGAAACTGCTTTAAAATATAAGAAATAACAAGGAAGCCAAATAAAATTGTTAATAAATTTTAAAAAATAGTACATATATGTATTTTATGTCGGCCAATAAAGTGCAAACGAATGCCAAAACCGACCCTCTATAGCTAGCAATTACCAAGTTCTGTCTGCATACTTGTATTACACAACTCCCATTTTTATTTATTAAATGTTATAGCAGTCCATATGTATTTTAACGGGCGCTTTCGGTATTTTTCACCCGATAATTAAGGAAATTATGAAATAAAAAATCATTTGTATTATTTAATAAACATTTATTTTCATTTGTACATTCAAAGAAGAATAAAATTAAAACTAATAACAATAAATATATGTATAGATAGGTAATAATACTCTGAAATGTGTAATATACAACGAGAAAAGAAAGGTATCACTGGAAAGACACGGCGTTAATAAGAAGTGTAAGAATGTATGTATATTGGCAAGAAAGTTGAACACAATAGTGATTATCTTCGCGTTTGAGGGCCTTCTTCTAGCTTTCTCCACACCACCTGAAAACATGTTAATAAATATATTTTAGACTTATGATTCGATACTATGTGCCATAAATTAATGTAATATGCTACACTGGGACAATAGATTGTTATCCTCAGAAGAGTTTACATACATTCAGTTTTAAATTTGTAACAAAAAGTCAAAATCAAGCATTTTTACTTATAAATCTTTTGTTTAAGATATAAATGGGCAACATGGAATTCAGAATATTGTGGCAATTGCTTAACCTCAATTGATCAGAAACAAGCATTTTTATTGAAATGATTTGTTCTAAATTATTATAACGCAGAAAAAAACATTTAGGACTTTGTTAATTTTTATTAATTACTTAAAAATGCAGAATTCACTAATGTTTAGGCTAAGTAGTTGCACCTTTTAATTGAAATCAAATTACAGCTTAATATTGTATCAGAAAAAATATATTGCGAAATCTGCAAGGGCTTGACAATTCTAATACTGCGATCCCGTTTACTGATAGCTTGTTCGATTACGTTCGGTTCATTGCATCCAAAATTATGGAATTTTGTGTGGTGCAGTGGCGACTCGTGGATAGATAAAACGGGTCGGCAACCAACGGTTTTTTTTTTTTGTAAAGCAACGGTAATTAAAATATAATTTTTATAATTAATTATTAGTGCCTGTACTAAATGTTTTGCCATATAGAAAATAGTAATTAGAATTTATTTCTAATAATTAATTATTGATATAAAATTAAATTCGTGATCAAAATGAGGTTTATTTTTTTGCACAAGTTTAAGTCGGCGTTGCCATCCCTGACCAGCTGCCACAGCTGTGGTGCATCACTTTCCGGTAACAAATTCTTTTTGGGAAATTTGTGAGTGAATCATGTATTATTGATTTAGTGATAAATTAAAAATAATGTTTGGTATTAATTGCGTTTTCGCGAAGTAATGTAATTGTAAAGTATAGAAAGAATATTTACAATGTTAGGTATATTTCTTAAAAAAGAAAGATGTTTGTTTATACTGTTGTTTTCAATTCGTGCAATTGCTAATAAACTAAAACTAAACGATTGTTTGTTGTTTTCTTTTATAATTTGTAGATCCCTTAACTTACTGCCCCAGCTTGTTTAATTTTTCTTACTATAAGTGAAGAGTTTGAAGTTAAGCGGACCCTGTTAATTGCCATTGAACTATGATTAGGCATATTTATTCAAGTATAGTAAACGCCAATTAAGTTGGCCCGAGGAGGGGTAAGTTCGCGCAGGATTAGAAATAGTAGGGATATTTGTATTTGGTTTTACATCAAATGTGAGATAATTCTAACCTCTGAGCGTGTATCACTTTATGATCCCCTAGCAAAGACATTATGTTCCGTCAAACGTCAATGACAAATTATTCTGACAATTACTTGAGTAGTGGGGGTGGACGTTTTTAAAAACGGCTTCTGCGCACCCCCTCCTCGCGCCAACTTAATTGGCGCTTGCTATACCTTTCATTCTTTAATATTTGTATTAATGCTTTTTATTCTAGACTTAATTGTTTACCTCGTGCAATCGCAATCAGTGATCAAATTTTAGCTGCAAATACCCGATATTCTTATTCAAAAGCGAACTCCTGAAAACTGAAGTGCTGTGCTTGCAAATTGCAATATTGCCATAGAATTTTGAGACTTGCAAGATTTATGTACAAAACAATTAAATTTCGTCTTCGCTGTTAGCAAATTTAAATTTATTTCTATTTGCAAATATGTCGTCTTCGAATGTAAAAGAATACTGATTCCATAATTGTGCAGGATATCTTTACAAGTCTCCGCTTTAGAGGAAATTTTTTCAAATTAAAGCGATAGTGCAACCAAGTAAATCTGACTCCTGGAAAATTCTAATTTACTAACTCTCCACCCCCGCCAGTATACACTTTGGGTGTTCAACAACTGTGTACAGTCCTGTTCTATGTTTTGGCAATTTTAGCGCGCGAATTTTATACAACTGATTTGAATCTAGGGCGTTAAAATTCTTTCAAGGAATGAACACAACATATCGACATTGCTGCTTCATGGGTCGTATTTGCTTGGTTGGACTATAGTTTATGTTTGTGTCATGGCAATATTTAGTTACTAAATTTCCATAAATATTTAAATTTTTTCCTTTACTATTGCGATGACGCAAGATTTTAATACTTTTACTTAAACAACTTTTCCAGAAATTGTAAATCGAGCTAATTTCTGTATTGGACTTATCAACATATTGATTCAAAAAGTAAAGTAAAAAAGAAATGGATGAGATTTGTTATTCGTATATATATATATACAGTGTGGCCGCCATCGATAGCGCGATGCATGTATTAGTAACTACTGGTCGACTATAATGGGCGTGCCAACTTGAATTGCCACACCGACAGCGGGCGTATTATAAGTTATACGTATAAATGTATTCGTAGGCAAATCAAGTGAAAATCAGTGTAGGAGGTATTGTGTTCCCGATAGAAGTAAATATTTGCAGTTGTTTGAAGCATCAGATAATCACTGATAACATCTCAGTGAAGTAACTCATCACAGCTTCATAAACAACAACAAAAAAACAAACAGACATAAACAGAACTACTAGACTTTAACATAAAAAAACTTCTTAACGAAAATAATATTTAGTATTATAGTAGTATTACACTCTAAAAACTTAACAATAATAAAATACTTAAAAATAAAATATTTACTTCTTAAATGAACGATATTTATTAGTACGTAAAATCTTTTGAGCCGTTGTTTTACAGATACCTAATTCGCGGGCAATTTGTCGAGACGACATAGTGGGATTTACTTCGACTAAAGCACATACTCAAATTTTTATATCACTTATATTCTTATCCGGAACAACTTTATTTTTATTAGTTACTAAAGAAAATGTAGTTTCGAATCGATTAACTGTCCTACGAATGGTGCTTGCATTGGGAATTTGACTTTCAGGGTAATTAGCTGCAAATAAAGCTCGAGTTACTTCTGCGGAATTACCACCGTAAAATTGTTTAATCATAAAGAGTTTTTGCTCCGGTGTATAATACTCCATTTTTAAATGACCGTTACGTACACCAACAACGCGGTTTATTAAATATTGTGAGCGAGTAGTTCCCCTGACGATATAAACATTGCAACTAACACCCTTATGCGGGAGCGACAGCTAATGCGCTTGCGCGGCTACACCGTCTAAATGTGAATTTATTGGACAAATACGACTGCATCATAGGGATATGCGAAATACTAGGCTCTCTTGTAATCCATTGGAACATTGCGTCTACTTCTTTACCGTTCTAACACACGGACACCTCTGTGTGTTTTGCTTACACTACAGGTTTCCCTATAGTGCAGACGCACGCGGCCGCATGGTATATATAGGTAATATGATTAATGATTATATATATATATGTATATAATATGATTATATAGTATAGTATATATAATATATATATATATATATATATATATATATATATATATATATATATATATCTGTGTTCCCCAAACGGTTAATCGCGAGAGCTTTTGGAGTCGATCGTAAAAAAATAATCACTCCACAAATTCGAATTCTCTCAAACGTAAATTCTCGACGACCCTTCCCGATTCTTCTCGAATTAGTCAGATTCATTTAAAAATTCACGATGGCGGACACTATGCCAGTCATAACAGTATCTGAACGCCACGTAATATTTGAAAGGCAAAATGAGTGCGGCGAAAAAAAGTAAAACGTACCATTTTAATAACGATTGTGAGGAAGAATTTTTGTTTATTATGGTCAAAGATATTGAAAACTAGTTTAAAGGGTTAGCAATCCATGTTTACTAGGCCAGCGAAACAATCAGTAGCTGCAACAATCGCGTCTTTTAAAATTTACTGCATACTTACTGGCGCAACACGAGAAACATTTCGAAGATGGAGCGGTAGTAAAAGAATCATTTGTTGAAGCGGCGAATGTATTATTTGATGACTTCAAAAATAAAACATTATATCTGCTATCAAGGATGTTCAATTATCTCACCATCTAGACGTATCCAAATCATGAACACAGATTGAGAGCCCAGCGATATAACTGATACTGCTCAATTATGTATTTTCATTCGGATGGTATTTTCTGATATGTTGGCTAAAGAATTGCTAACGTTGCTGCCTCTGAAACAAAGAACTTGCAGAGAAGATATTTATAAAGTTTTTCTAAATTTTGTAATATTTACTACCAATTTACAAACGTGTCCATTAAGTGATGGAGCACCATCAATGACAGGCAATCAAATTGGGTTTGTGTCAAACTAACGAATACTTCCCATCATTTTTCGCATTCCATTGGATGATGTGGATATTGTTACAAAGATCGTGAATTCAATCCGTGTGCGAAGCTTGCAACGACGCCTCTTCAAAGTGCAATTGAAAGCTAACGACTCAGCTGAGCACACTGATTTACTTCTTTATACAGAAATAAGATGGTTGAGCTGCGGAAAATTTTTAGAGAGATTTCAAGAACTATTACGTGAAATCATTTCTTTCTTTTACGAACGAGGTACGACACTGATATCAAACGCTTTTATAAATAAATTGAAGCTGTTGATTAATCAGTTAAACAAAAAGGACTACACAAATCTTCCAGCTTTGAAAAGTTCTCACTCAAATTATGACAATTAAGAAACATTCAAAGTAAATTTGAAAGACGCTTCTCTGATTTTAAGCAACTGACGGATATTGTAACTTTGGCTTATCCATTTTCTGGTGAATACATTGAAGAAATTGCTACTGAAATATTAAACACTTTCAATATGGAGATCTCTTCAATACAAAATGGGATATTGCAGATAAGTTCAGATATACATCTCAAAGCCAGAAAGCAACTGATACCAGATTTTGGTCTTTCATATCCGAAAACAAATATCCGTGTTTGAAATAGTTAACAGGATTCTTCGGATCAACTTACTTGTGCGAGTCTGCATTTTTAGAAATGAAAATTGCTAAAACGAAATATCTCAATCAGTTAACTGACGAACATCTCTCAGCATGCCTGCGGTTGGCACTCAGTAATTAAATTACGAACAGTCTTTCGATAAGTTTGTGGATGAAATGCAGTTCCATGCATCAACATCTAAATTCTAAATGAAAGCAGTGACTAAAGAAAATTTCTGACGTTGCCATTTTATTAGATGTTTAACTTATGCAAGTATAATGTACTTTGTATTTATATATTATAAGAATTGCAATAAATAATTTTCATTTTTATTGTAACCGAGTTCCTCCTAGTAGTCGGTAGGCGTACGTGTCAATCGCTTGTCACCTAAATGTTTTGTGGTAAATCGCAACCCCTAAAAGTCTGGGCAGTCCTGCAGCAGCCGCTTAATGGAGTGAATACTCTATTCAATGAACAACTCGTTTATATAAACAACTTAGATTTTATATTAATGCTCGAAAGAATGAACAATAACACATTTGATACAGTGAACAGAGGCTTATGCATCATTTTGCTGACTTGCCTTGTGAGACGCAGTGTAAATTACAAGAACAGCGTATTTTATTTTATTCATTTTTAAATCTGTTGGTGTACTGTGTTGGAGTGTTTTTGTATTTACAATAAAAGTGAAGCAGAAAGTGCCAAGTTTGTCCGAAAAATGCGAAATTTCAAAAAGTCTGGACAATGGAAGCTGTGTAACATATTTATCTAAAAAAAGAATTACGGGATAGCCAAATTCACCATATGTACAATCAAAAAAATAAAAAACGAGACATTTTAAAAGTCACATCAAACCATAGTGAAATACAGAAAAGAAAACTTTAAAATCCTCTGCTGCCACGAATGGAAAAAAAATATATTTATGGTTTTGTTCACAAAAACTTAAAAATGCACCTGTTTCGATTGAACTTTTAAAAACAAAAGCTGAAGCTATCAATGAAAACCCAAATTTTAATGCTAGTGGCGGATGGAGCCAAAGATTTTAACAAAGATTTGGAATAAGACATTTAAAAATTTCGGGAGAAAAGTTATCAGCTGGTCCGAAGCAAGTAGATCCATTCAATATTGATGTTCGAGAGAAAATACAGGAGCTACAATTAACACATCAGCAATTATACAATGCCGACGAAACAGGCTTGTTTTGGAAATTACTCCTAGAAAGGACCTTGATTACGTCTGAAGAAAACGTCTGGTCGAAAAATGGAAAAATGTAGAGTCACTTTTCTTGCATGCACCAATGCAACTGGTGAACATAAGAATCAAATGTGGAAGAAATAATGCCTGATAAGCCAATTCCAACTAACATCTCCACCTAGGAACCTTTGCAAGGTCTTAATGTAATTATTTCTTGGGCAGAACAAAACATGCTAAATTCTGAAGTTCTAACTTTGCGTAGAATAAAAGAAGTCGCAGTTCAAAGATGTTTAAAGGCCAGAAAATTCAAACAAAATTAACTAGTTACTTTATCAAACAAACTTCTTTATATCATTACCTATTCATGTAGTATGCAGTACTTATATATTTTTCATTTATAAGTTCTTTAATGTTACTGTATATATAAATAAATAAATAAAGGAATTGAACTTCACATACAATTGAGTGAACATTTCGCTTCTGTGAACAGGTAAGGTTTCAATTAGTTCACATAATCGAGCGGCTACTGTATGTTGAGTAATTTGCTAATAATAAGCGTTAAATGAGAAAATATATAACCAGTAGTATTATTAGTATGCTATAAAAAATATATATACAAATTTTACATCAATTACTAACGTTGCACATTTCTCGTACTAATGCCTTTTCACCATCATCCATATCTCCTGAAGCGGTAACGGATATATTTTCCCCTCTGTCTGGCATTCTTCCTTCCCGTTCAAGTTGCTCTCGAACTTCTAATACTTGAAGTGCTCGAACGACCGCTTCGGGGCGACCACTCAATGCGCCCACGCCAGAATCAGGTGGAATTGCGATATTTGGATCACCTGTGGATGCGGCCAACTGGTTGATTTTATGCGTTAATGTGCGTTTATCCTCTTCTAGTTGTTTCACCCGTTGCTCTAAATTTCTTACATATTGCATTATTTGATCTGGAAAAGATGAGAAAGTGTTAAATCAATGATGATACCGAAACAATTGATTTTCTATTCTAGTGAAAATGTTTAAACTATAATTAAAAAAGATCGTCAATCCACCATGAACTATAAAAGTATGTCTTTAGTTATTTTGAAGTTGTATTATAGAAAGTGAACATTTTACAGCTCAACTAAAACATTAAACTGTTGACAAATACTTCAAGGTGAGAAGCTTTTGTTGAAATATCAAATTTATGAGCTACTTGAAGTGCAAAAAGCTTATACATAACTATTTTTTCAAATGTTATAAATGTACAATATTTATATATTTAGGTGTATGATTGGCTATTGACCAATAAGACGATATTGAGCGATTCAATCGATCATAAATTTATTACTAGAGACGTTCATTGCATTGGCGGCTCGTTCTCGCATGTATATGTACGAGGTAAGCCCAGAAAGTAAGTTCCCTTTGGTAAGGTAATGAAAAGAAATCAAGTAGAGATACAGAAAAACTATTTATTACAAAACAATTCGCAAACCTTAAGCTATTTTTGTACATAGTTCCCGTCATTTTGTAGGCATTTGTCACAGCGTGGCACAAGTTTTTGTATGCCTTCATAAAAGGTTACCGCCTGTGTTGTCAATCATGTGGTAACATGATCTTTGAGCTCATTTTTCGTGGTGCCAAGATTTGGTTGGCTTCAGTCGTTGCTGGCAAGGAAGTGTATCTCTATTCCGTCGATCGTCGTTTAGTTTCAGGGGTGTCATAAGCAATCCAAGTCTCATCTGCGGTCACTATCTGCCTCAGAAAGTCATCACCGCCATAGTCGCAACGTGTCAAAAAGTTAAGTGCATAGCTCAGACGTTTTTTTTGTGTTGCTCTGTAATTGTTTTTGGTACCAAACTCATAATATTGGGACTATACACCGCACACAATTCATGATGAATTTCAGCTGCTGAGTGATTTTTCGCAGAAAGAAATCTTATTACGCTACGCACTTCACACTTGGCGGGATTTTCTATTGCGACACACATGTTACAGGTTAGAATTCGAGAACGCGCGACCGTATGATACTCCCCTTGCCTTGCTAGAAGCGTACTGAGTCACTGCGCACACTGATGCTAGAATGGTGGCGCTACCCCCACTACTTATCGCGCTACACATAAACGGAGGTGACTTTGTGGACTACCCTCGTATATAAATACTGTAACATCTTTGCATGTGTAAATGTGTCTTACTGAACTTTGTGTCCATAGGCATGTTTTTATCCATAGCCACGAACGTAACATGAGCATAACTGTAGTTATTTAAAATAGAGTTATCATTAATGTTGTCATTTATTAAATTTGATATTTGTTTATTTATTCTACAACCAGGTTTCCGATTCAACACCTTGTCAATATAGTTTTTCTTTTATTTGTTAACCGAATTCACCAGGTGCGTTATTTAACTTTTGCATAGCGTTATTATATATTTCTAATCATTGTCGTAAAGGTAGTTTTTGACTTTCTATATTCTTTATTACGCGAGGAATAAAAACAAAATATTTATGAATAAATGGTAATTGTTTAAGCAAAAAGAGTTTTTGTACTAGTGTTTTACTAATTGATACACTTTTCACCGTATCTTCTAGACACATTACAACATTTTTAATTGTTTTAACCCTATCTAGTAATAACAGGTTGAGGAAGCAAACTTAATCCAGGACAAGGTTCTTTGTAAAATTATCTTTTGCTTTTTTTAAAGAAAATTATTTTTGTATTACTAATAAATGTATTTACATCTGTGAACTCTTCTCGCACAAATTCACACACGCGATGTAAAGAACGTGTACAATGTACAATGAACCATACCTGGTAAAAAAGTTTGTAAATTTATCCCTGCGTGGAACATATAAGCTACAACAGCAGTTACTAATAGAAGAGTAAGAAGAGTTTTCTCTTTCTTGTCCGGAATTATGGAATCTAGACTGCTTTTCACAAATTTCGTGATAGATTGAAAATTTATGGCAGACAAAACTTTACCAGCAACTAAATGAGATCTAGTTTTCTTCTTACAGTGCTTTCGTCGGGAATTGATTTACGACAATACTTTTCCAAAAAAATGTTCAAACCTAGATGATTGAGTTGTTTGAACGGAATATTTGAGGATCCAAATGCTCTATACAGTTCGTTGAGTATAAATAATTATTAAAATTAGTTTTTTTTAACGTTGAAAGTCACACCAGCAGACACTACATTGAATTGCCATTGAACCAACCTTAAATTATATATGTACAGACGCACATACAGCTGCGAGCAATAAATTTTTGTTGTCAATGTCATTGTAAAATTTGAAGAAATTGTCAGAATGTAGACTTTTGCCATGATTGATTATATCCATTGTCGTATAAATTTGTAGTTTGTCAGTCTTGTTTTTTGAATTATGTATTTTTATTATGGTCTGAATATACAATTTCAACAAAGTAAGGATTATTTCCTTAATAGAAACTGGATTGAAATTTGGCACACTTCTTCGAAATAGCATTGACCAGTATCTGAACGAAGGCTTTTCTTTCGACTACAAATAATTTTACAAGGCTATACAGAGAATTTCACTTAAGATGCAATATACAAACATGTATAGGTTTTTTATTTCCATAGAAACTAGGTAATACATTGTCCCACGTAAAATGCAACATATCAATATAATTTGACATTAGTTAAGTCAAATGTAGCAGTATTTCTATTTCGATATTAGCTTAGTATCAATCTTAAATGATATACACAAAGGAAGAGAGAACTCAGTTAGTGACATGGTATCTTTCGGGATTCAATTCAAACGATATTTATGGGAAATGTAGTTTTAATCCTAAAACACTACATTGAATTAAATAGGCTTTACTGTCAATAATTTGACAAAACAACCATGAAAGATATCATATCGATCATAACTATCATAAGTAACTATTACATATTGCATTTTATGTGGGACAGTGCAAGTGCATAGTATTTTCGTATCTATGGTTACTACATTCATATATTGCAAGTTACATGAAATTCTCTGTATGTAGTGTAAATTGCACCAAAAATTGAACTATTTTGCATACACCTCTGCCAAAAATTCAAGTTTTATTTTTTTTTAAATCCTTCGTTCAAGTACTCAAGTACGTTATCTACTAACATAAAAACTCTTTTTTTTTTTTAATTTCACATGAAGCCATCATGAGTTATCCTGCCTACGATGAGAACACTTTTTTTAGGGGTCTCCGCAAACCAGGCCCACCCGGCTGAATTTACCGAATTTTTTGATGAAAATTTATTTGAATATTGTTGAAAAGTTGTTCTTTCATGTGCTCAACACTTCGAATGAAATAATTCATATATTATATTTTTAAAAAATCGAGAAAATATGCTTTTTTCCTTGGGTACGAAACCCACGTAACCCAATTAAACAAACATTATGTATACATTTTACTAAAATTGATCAACTCGGTGTTCGGCTTTTTTTGAAACTCAGTATATATTTAAGACATAAGGCCGTAATGAAACTTCAGCTTCTTTTAAGGTAATCCTTATGAAAGACTATTGTTTCATTTCGTACCAGACGTTTTTTTTTTTTGTAATCTCCAATAAAATTTCAGATACCTACTGAAATTCGTTTCGTAACCAAAGGGATTACTTTATTCATTTTTAGTGTGATAGGTTAGATTTTGACAGAGGCGGAAACAATTTTTGATGTATTATATTTGGTAATAGATTATATGGAGTAATATAAATAATTGATCGGTGTTATGTGTTGTGTATTTTAGTGTATATATGTAGTAGTGTATAGGATAGTTTTGCTTTGTTCTGTGTTAATTATAATTTGATTGTTGAACATTAAAATGTCGCCATCGCTTTGTCTCGTCTCTGGATGTAAAGACGATGAAGTTCAGAAAATACATTATTTTCCAAATCAATTGGAAAAGTAAGTAAATATAAAACAATAATGAATTATTATTAAATGTTATATTTCCAGATCCAAAAATTGGCAAGAGGTGATGCGAATTAAATATTCTGGAGATTCTCTCAGAAATTACAGAATATGCAGCAGATATTTTATAGCTGAGAATTATGTGGATCATCTGAATTATAGGCTCCGCTTGGATGCTATCCCTTAAATTTTTCCTTGCCATTCATTGCAACCTCGCACTGAAACTGAACGTCGGTTTACGCCGACAAGTAGTGAAGACACGATAATACAGTTTTTTATAGATACGGTGGTTACCGACTATAAGGAACACCACGGCTAGTTCTGCGATTATTATATAGACAGCGTTGAATATTCCTTCACGCTCTGTCTTAATAATATCTGCGAGATAGCAAGGTAGTTATGTTTGTTGAATGTGTCTCTTTTCCAACAGGGGTGTATTGATAATCATGTAGAAATGTGAAATACGTATCTACGTCTTTGGAGAAGTAACATTCAAAAATACATATGAACTTGTATTGTGTTCTTCACACCCCATTTTTAATAATATTATATATTATTAAAAATACTTTTGTATTACACAAATATCAGTTAGTGCATAAAATAATCGTGCGTCGATTCTGGTTTAAATAAATTGCTTCTCAGTTTTAAAATGGCTTTCACTTTAGAACATAAATTTTTTTTAGTCCAGGCTTATTTTCGAAGTGGTAATAAAATTGATGGTTTATGAGTTTATTCAGTTCAAGATTGCATGGTAGAATTTCAAGTTGAGTTTCCACATTTTGTAATAGATTATATACAATTTAAGAATACTTTGGATAGAACTTTAAAACTTTTTTCTGAAACTGGTAGTCTCTTAAGAAAATCAGGCAGCGGAGCAGTTAAGAAACACGTACACCTCAAGTTGTCAATCGTGTTGAAGAAATAATGGAAAATGAACCACAAACATCTGTTCGACATTTGAGTCAACAAATAAACCTTTCTGTTGGTACAACTCATAAGTTATTATAAAAAGATATGCAACTTTATCCATACCGTGACAGCAGTACAAGAATTGTTAGAAATTGATTACCCACGTAGACTACAGTTTTGTAATTGGTTTGTAAATATGGACAATAATGGAGAACTTTCGCAAAGAGTCATCTTTACTGATGAAGCATGGTGCACCGGGGTGTAAGAAAACTTTCAGAAAAGGAGAAAACCCAAGAATGGAAACTGAATTGTATATCTGGTTTCTTCAACAATGTAACTATTACATCTCACATTTGAAGAGAAAAAGCGATACAATTTTACGCAAAATATTACGGCGATAACAAGTTCAATGCAAACCGAGGTTGGCTAAATCAATTTAAGAAAAGACATGATTCGTTATCTCAAAGTTAGTGGGGAGAAATTATCTAGTGATTCAGAGGTTGTCAAACCTTTTCTTAAAAAATTAGCGAATAAAATTAGGGAGATGCATTTGCAGTTTGCAGTCGAATTAGATTTACAATGCAAACGAATCTGCATTGTTCTGGAAATTATTGCCAGATCGTACAATGGTTCATGCAAAAGAAAGAACGGCACCGGGACGTAACCTTAACGTTCCTTAACTGTGCAAATGGTGATGGCTCACACAAACTAAAAATGATGGTTATTGACAAATTAGCAAATTCGAAAGTATTTAAGAATTGTGCCATTCCAGTTGAATATCATGCTAGCAAGAATGCTTGAATGACGTCAGCTTTATTATTATAGAACAAGTGAGAATAATTCAGAAAGACAATAATATGAGTGGTAAAGCACTTTTATTAATTGAATGCTCCGAGTCATGCAACACAGACGCAATTGTTCAGTGATGATGAAAACATCGTAACTATGTTCCTGCCACCTAATTGCTCTACCCTTATCCAACCGATGGATTAAAATGCCATACGACTGACTAAAATGTATTATCGCAATAGTCTCTTAATCCATGTTTTGTCTTTTGAAGAAAGCGATATTTCTAACACTATAAATAATACGAATTTAAAGGATGTCGTGTTTCTGCTAGCTAGTTCTTCAGGCAAAGTGACTCCTGACGCAATTCAGAAATGTTGGCACAAAATATTTTTTTATTCAGACAATGATGCGTCAGACTCTGATTGGGATTCTGGTTTCATTGTCTCTACTTAATCAAAGACGTGAATCAATCAGTGATGGGCATAGTGAAATTGCCGAAATAAAGAATATGCTGCAGAACTTTACCACTGAGAATAACCCATTGACGGAATCAGAGATCTGTGAATGGATAGATGGCGATGAAGAGCATTTATCGTGGCATAGTGATGAGAGCGACCCGGAAGACGAAGTTGTAAGGACTGATCCAAAAGTGAAATATAATTGTTTCAGAACATGCATACAGTGGGCTGGAGAGAATGGAGCTGAATTAAGTACCTTGTTCATACTACGAATGATGCTAGAACGCGCAATGCAAGCTAAGCAGTGCAGTATTAAACAAGCAAAAATTACTTAATTTTTTAAATCTTTTGTTTTTGCCTTATATTCTCCTTACCTTTTATGTACGACACCGTATTTTAATTTGTATTTAGAATTATGAGTATTCGCTTTTCGTAACATTTTCTATATTTTAGTTGATATTTTGAGTTTATAAATACCTACAATATATATTTTGGATCTTATTTTTTAACATTTAGAAAATGGTTCGATAATCCGGACGTTTCACTACTTCGGATTGCATCGGTTTTAATTGATCCAGATTAGCGAAGCCATACTGTATTTTCATTCTACAACAAATATACTTTCCTTTTTAGCAAGATATTGTGCTCATGTATAGAAGATATTATAATATATATATACCAACACAATATTAAACAAAAAGTAATAGGAATTATTTTTTATGTTTTATTTATTTGATATCGAGGACCTTTTAAAAATTACTGTGTAAACTAAATACAATAGGACACGTATTTCCTTAGGATAGATTATAATTAAAGTATTAAATTTCTGATAAAAATAGGCATTAGCAATGTGATTCTATTCTATAATGAGATAAAATCTGCCATTATAGGTTCAATCACTTTGTTAAAGCTTGTTTTTATTAGAAATTGAATTATTATTAACAAATTTTAAAAATATCGAGAAGAGGAGATTGAAATTTCCCGCGTTAGCACGTAGTTGCACGTCTTCGGTTGTCTCTGACAGAGGATAATAAAAGGGAATTTAAAATTTTACATAGTGTACGGATTGAAAAACGTACGAAGATATAGAAGATAATGCAACAGTTATGAATTACGTTTCATTACATAATAAACTCAGCTAAATTATGAGAAATAAATATTAAACATATTACATATGTATATTGTTAATTTTATTCAAATCCCACATTAATATGTGCATACATACGTACTTCTTGTAACAAATAACGTAATAATGACTAGGAGTTACGTTCATTTATAAATTCCATTTATGTGATTGTACAACCGTTACAATATAAAATTATAACTTACGCATATATTCTCCATCTAAATTAATTCGCAATATGTTTCCGTTGTAAAATTCACATTTGCGATAGATTTCCTATGATTTTATCTATTCTTTTAAATATTTTTTATAGTCAAATATATTGGAAGTAGATGCATTCATTTATTGACGAAGAATCAAAATTTTGGTGTATCTACCTATACAGGCTGTCCAGAAACTCTCCTGACAAACGAAGACCGGAGTTTCCTCAGATAATTTTAAGACAATTAAACCCAAATTCACCTAGTCCGAAAATGCTTCCTAAGGGAGCCTAGAGTTCTTTGAAGATGGCGCCTTGTATTTATTTTTTTTTAAATTCCTCCAGAACGCTTCTATTTAGAAAAACAAAAACTGGTATGCTTATTTATCCTCCAGAGATGAATCGATTCCATCAATTGCGAATTTCTAGTACCGGTCATAGGCGTCCGTTTTGGGTAGGTCAACGGTTATTTTAAGGCATAACTTTTTTGTCTTTAACTTTTAAGCATTTGTGACACTAGATTATTAAATTTTCAGGTATTCCAGTACTAAAAGGTGCTCTTACTTTAAGTCGGTAGGATACACCGTTTTCTAGAAAAATCGATTTGTAAATTTTTCGTTTTTTCTTCATTAAAGTTCAATTTTTTATTTTTTGCAATAGTTAGCTCTGAACTGCCAACAGAAGTAAAACCTACGTTCTTCATTGTCAAATTGTTGTCAGTTCGCGAAGTTTATCTTTTCATTTTTTACTTTGTGTTATTCAAACACAACGATTTCAATTTTTAAAAAAATGGTTTTTACTAATGAGGAATACGCCGATATGCATTTAGTTTATGGCGAAATGAGGTGTAACGCTCGAGCGGCGCAACGTAGATACGCTGAAAAATTTCCCAATCGTCAGCATCCCACTCACTCAACATTTACAGCTCTTCATCAACGATTAAGAGAAACAGGTTCAGTGGTCCCAAAAAATAATGAAACAGGGAGACATAATGATGTAACTGCAGAACATGAAGATGTTATTTTAATGGAAGTTGAGGAAAATCCAGAAATTAGCGTTCGAAGACTATCTGCCATGTACCCCACAATTTCAAAATCTTCCGTAGGAAATATCTTACACAAAGAAAATTTATATCCTTTTCATTTTCCAAAGGTGCAAGCACTGCTAGAAGGAGATTTTCCTGCTCGCGTAGAATTCGCTAGATGGTTACAAAATCAGAAAAATCAAGATGAAGATTTCTTCAGGAACATTTTGTTTGGTGACGAAGCTACATTCTCAAAAAATGGAATTTTTAATGTACATAATGCACATTATTATTCGTACGTTGGTGACAATCCCCACGTTGTTCAAGAATTTAAGCATCAGCATAGGTTTAGCATAAACGTCTGGATAGGAGTAGTTGACGATTATCTACTTGGACCTGTGGAATTACCTGCTCGTTTAAATGGTGCTGATTACTTACATTTCCTGCAAAATATTTTACCTGATTTGTTAGATGAGGTGCGTTTAAATATTCGGCAAAACTTATGGTTTCTACAGGACGGCTGTCCGGCCCACTTTAGCAGGAATGTACGAGACTTTCCAGATAATAACTAAGAAGACCATTGGATTGGAAGAGGCGGTCCAGTTGCTTGGCCAGCAAGGTCGCCGGATTTGAATCCTTACGATTATTGTGTTTGGGGATACATAAAAGCATTTGTTTATTCCGTTCCGATACAAAATCGCGCACAACTCTGGCTAAGGATACAAGATGCTTGCAACGAATTTAGAAATAACTTTGGAATTTTTGCAAGAATTCGGCGTTCTCTAAGCAAAAGGGTAAACTTATGCATAGAGACTAATGGTCATCACATCGAGCAACTTTTGTAACAATCTACCTTTGATACTTGTTCTTTTTTTGTTAGTTTCGTTCCATTGTAATAAATAATTTGTTTTTAGTTTATTAAATTAATTTTCATCCATGCCTTGATAGTCCAAGCCAACTTCGTCGCTAAAAATAAGTAGGTACATAATAAATTGAACTTTAATGAAGAAAAAACGAAAAATTTACAAATCGATTTTTCTAGAAAACGGTGTATCCTACCGACTTAAAGTAAGAGTACATTTTAGTACTGGAATACCTGAAAATTTAATAATCTAGTGTCACAAATGCTTAAAAGTTAAAGACAAAAAAGTTATGCTTAAAATAACCGTTGACCTACCCAAAACGGACGCCTATGACCGGTACTAGAAATTCGCAATTGATGGAATCGATTCATCTCTGGAGGATAAATAAGCATACCAGTTTTTGTTTTTCTAAATAGAAGCGTTCTGGAGGAATTTAAAAAAAAATAAATACAAGGCGCCATCTTCAAAGAACTCTAGCTCCCTTAGGAAGCATTTTCGGACTAGGTGAATTTGGGTTTAGTTGTCTTAAAATTATCAGAGGAATCTCCGGTCTTCGTTTGTCAGGAGAGTTTCTGGACACGCTGTATATGGGAAAATATTAGAATTCGTAGAAATAATTAAGTATAAAGCAAAAACATTTTTAATAATATAAAATATTATTAAAAATCGGATGTGGAGAACACAATACGAGTTTATATTTGTGTTTAATGAGCTGCGCTGAATGTTCTTCTACTCTCTGTCTTAATCACTTTCGTAGTATGGTAAGGGTATGGTTTACGGTGAAAGTATCTTTCCAGTGGCATGTACTGATGATTCTGTAGTAAGATGAAACACGTGTCTGCATATCTGGATACTTTTACACAAATATGAACTTGTATTGTATTCTCTACACCCGATGTTCAATATTTTTATATTATGAAAAATGTTTTTGTTTTATACAAAATTTCATGAGGTTTTACCTACTCAATATGTTTCAAATTACTTTGTAGAAATCATTAGAGTATTAGTATTTTCCAAAATTGCTTTTTTCGTCGAATAATTTATGTTGTCTTTTATTCGGTAATAGTCTAAATGATAGATAATAGAAAGTTCATTTGATTTTTCAAATTAATGCTTTTAACATAACAATTAGTATATAGTATAAGTGTTTTACTTAAATCCCATTTACATACAAATTAGTATATGTTTATGATTGTTTCTAATAGACAAAACTTTTGTATTTATAATTTTTAATGACTCATAATATAATAGAAGTTACTATTGTATATAAAATCAATTTGTCTTATTTTACAGTGTTTACAGTGAAGAATATCTTTAGAAATCTGATCAGTAGATACCTAATTTTATAGAACTTTATTTGTAGCGATTTTCAATTACAAATTTAAAAATAATCTCATTTAAAGAATAATAGTTCGAGTGAAGGAATGCATAATAAACAGTGAAATATCGACTACTATGGAATATATTTCCTGATTTTATATTTGTTTAATTGATATTTTATTACCACTATAAATGCGAAGGTCCAATTTTTGGGGAAAAGAAGAGGAAGAAAACCTCTTAACTGCCAATATAAATATTTTGAAAATATCTTAAATACACTGCGCACCAACTGAAGTGGTCCATTTAAGCAAACTTGTCTTTAGTGTATTTTTAATAATCTGCAAATTATTATTGCATGTTTACATTATATACCTTTTAATATAAGTTTTCTGATCATTTATAAAAATTTATTTTTCAGTAATTTTAGACAGAAATTACTATTTTTATTTTAATATTTAATTTGTTATATGATAATATTTGCCTTTGCTATTTTGCACAAATCAATGTTGGCGTTGCGCGAATGCCATATGTCAGTTGTGTTGTGTAACTTGTGTATGACGTTTAGTACTAGCTTCATTTTTGTTACGGAATGCTGCGGAACAATTAATAAAGTAAACTATTAACACTGTGCTATTAAATATGGTCTTTATTACGTTAAGAACAAAATACTAAAAGGAGCTGACACACACGTTCTTAAACCAACTTTTGCTTACTTGCAACGTACATTATTATTATTGTTGTACAGATGGCAGCACATGTTGTGATTTAAATAATTTTCTTTTATCTCATTTCCAACACTTCCACTAGATAAGAAAAAAATATCCGTTCAAACTACAAACAAAAAAATTACTGTATTTGAACTACACCCAATTCATTGATGGATTTGTCATGTTTTACTTTACTCAAACTCTTTGTTAAAACATCGGCTGGCATATCTTCTGTCTTTAAATATACCAACCTTACATGTTTATCAGCTATAACATCTCTAATAAAATCATATTTTATATCAATATGTTTGCTACGTTTATTAATGATCTGGTTTGTTGACAACTTTTGAGCTCCCATATTATCATTATATAAAGTTATACAATCAATTATACCCGTTAATTCACATAACAAACTCCTCAAATAAATTGCTTCTTTTGTGGCTTCTGCATTTGCCACATATTCGGCCTCAGTGCTCGATAGAGCAACAGTGCTTTGTTTTCTGCTCTCCCACGCAATGGGACCACCAGAAAAAACAAAACAAAAACCTGTACCTATATGATTTTCTATCATAGGTATTGCTGCCCCAACTGGCATCAACAAAACCATTTAGATAATTACACAGGCCTGCATTTTTCAACTCTTTGAATGTTGATTTAAAAATTTTAACTGTTTTCTAATTTCAAATCTGCTTTTTTTTTTGTATCACGTAAAGTTATTTTTCAAACCAGTAAAATCAAAAAATATAGAAAAAACACGATTTATTTCATTTATAAGCTAGTTTTATATTATATTTAGAAAAATACAAAAATATACACGTAGAAACTATTAGAAATAGTTATTTATTCTTTATGCTTCTTAAAAAAACGTTTTCGTTTTTCAGAAAAGCTTCGTTTGGTTGTTTTTCTGTCATATTCAGCTAAAGGAAGATCTGAAGGTAGTTTCTGGGGCAAGCAAATTTTTTTGTTTCAACCTAGATCCCAGTACTTCAGAAAGATCTGAAAATCCCAAATCTCTTACTAAATCATTCAGTTCGGCTTGTGAAAATAGCTGAGATTGGTTTTGACCTGAGGTTGATGGTTCAAAATCACTATCCATCTGTACGGAGCCGGAAGTTGAAGAGGTTTCAATATCTTCTTGTAGTACTTTGGGGGGTATAGGTATAGGTACATGATCACTGTGAGGAACTGGTCTGATAGCTGATTTAATATTATTTGGGTACAAAATATGTTTCAAAGTTTTTCTATTATGCCCCTTAATATCACAAAGACAAAAGTAGGAATCTTCATGATGATTTTGCGGTTCTCTCCAAACCATCGGTATTCCAAAAGGAAGGCTTTTTCTATTCCCTTTGTTCCAATGTCTTAAACCTTCTTCACATACCTACCTTACAAACAACGTGCGGTGCCCAATCTTTATCTAGATCTCCTAATTTGATTTTGAAATAATAATAATAATAATAATTGTTGATTCGCCCAACAGGTTCGTACCCAGTAACAGGGCAAAAACTGTGTAATACATACATACATACATATGACAAAACAGAAAAAAAAGAAAAATATAGTAAAAGTTAAATTACAGATATACATAAATAAACAAAAAGTGTACATTAATAAATTAGAACACATACGCAAACTCATTTAATGACTTCACCAGTAAATATATCGCTGTATATTGCATCCGCATTCCGCATCATGTGGTAAACAGGTGATTTCATTAGTAGGTTGGTCCTCGGGATGCTCAAGTTGAATGTACTCGTATAGCGAGTATTAACTGAAGGTACATTAAATCGAACAGCAGCTAATATCCCAGCGCAGTCAACACTATTGGTGACAAGTTTAAACAAGTAACGAGCACTTTGTTCAATCCTCCGATCAGTAAGTGTCTGGAACCCAAAACGCAGCCTTAGTCCATCATAGGAAACATTTCTGTCTGGGCACACTCCAGTATTTTTCAAAACCAAGAATTTGAAAAAGCGTCGCTGTACACGCTTAATAGGAAGTTGCTGCGATATATAATGAGGAAACCAAACGACAGACCCATATTCCAATTTAGGAAGAACAAGAGCGAAATATAAAGACTCCAGAAGCGCAACATCATTGAAATATTTACAAGTTCTGATAGTAAATCCCAACATTCTTGAGGCAGACGAACAAATTTTTTGAACGTGACTGTTAAACGATAAAGATGAATCAAATGACACACCAAGATCCTTAATTTCACTCATTCTGGTGAGTGGAACATCATAAATTGAATAGGAGGACAAGTATGGACGGGTTTTCCTAGTGAAAGTCATAGCATAACATTTGTTAACGTTCAAAACAAGCTTATTCCTGTCGGACCAATTGAAATAAGCATAATATGCATTTTTCACAAATTCACCAATTGGTCTCTTAAACTTTTTCAAGACGAAATATCCACAAATGTAACAGAAATCATCTGGTTTGTTTTTGCAACACCGGCTAGACATATTTTTAAGCAATGTTTATTTATCAAATACCACGCACAACACTAAAGACAAATTAATTTTACTTGTTTACTGATCGACACTCAGAGCTATAATGAAGTAAATGACATTAAAATATACATTTTGTTTGGAGTGATAAACTTGAAATCCTTCTTCGCAGTACTAATAAAGTGAAAGCATAATAAATAGGATTTAGCAGGTAAAAATTCCCGGAAATCTTGTCCAAAATTAATACATGTAATAAAAGATTTACATCAGGTAATGAGAGCCTATTTAACAAATTTCTTTAAAACCACAACAGAAAATCATTTTTGGGTTAATACCTAGAATTTGAAGTAGTACATTCATTTTAAAATGTATTAAAACGCCTATTATAAGATTTTTTTTATATTTTTTTCTTTTTCTTTTGTGCAAAAAAAATCTGTGGGTGGTAGAGACCAACTGTATTTTAATTAGTTATTGCTATATAAAAACTGAGCTTAACAAACAAAAATCACATCATCACAAATTTTATGCAGGCCTGTGTTATTATCTCTAGTAAATTTCAGACCGTAATCTCTCGTTCCCTGCAAGTATCTCAGTATGCGTTTTGCATGTTTCCAATGAGTTTCTGTATGGCAATCATTAAATTGACTAAGGGACTTAGCCATAAACTGAACCCCATCGCTACCTGAGCCCTAAAATAGCCCTTCAATCCGACACGAATAAAAAATTTCTGATTTTATTACCAAAGAATTTTAACACAAACCGCTTTAATTAAAACAAACCTAGAAATTGCCTCACAGCAAAAGAGATATCAGGTCTGGTCATAACTGATAAATACATTAAACTACCAATTAGTTGTTGGTAAAATACTTGTGTACAATTATCATTTTCCATATTTAACTGTAAACCTATCTCCATTGGCGTACTAACATGTTTTGAATCTGTCATATTGAATCTTTTTAACAATTGATCTACATATGATTTCTGATCTAGTGTTACCATACTGTTACTTTTATCTATTTTTACTCTCATACCCAGACAATTCTCTATTTGTCCCAAGTCCTTAATTTTAAATGCTTTATTTAATTCTAGCTTTAAATTTTCTTACTCAATCTCATCATTAGAGAAAATAAAAAAATCATCTACATATACACAAACAATAGTTTTTAAATCATCTTTCATCTTAGTATACAAACAAGGTTCAAAATCTGATTTTTTATAATCTGCATTACGCAAACAATCATCAACTTTTTGGTACCATGAGCGTGATGATTGTTTTAAACCATAAATAGCTTTCTTAAGTTTCAAAACTTTGTTTTTACTATTTTCTAATTGCAAACCCTCCGGTAACATCATAAAAAAATTTTCTTCTAAATCACCGTTCAAGAAAGCCGTTGCAACATCAAGATGAAAAATGTTTAGATTCAGCTTGACTGAGAGTGAAAACAAAAGTCTTAAAATCGAGTGCCGCACAACTGGCGAGAAAGTTTCATTGTAATCTATTCCTGATTCTTGAGTATATCCTTTTGCCACTAGTCTTGCACGGTATCGCACTTTACCCGAACTATCACTTTTTCTTTTGAATACCCATTTGCACTTCACTACACAACCACTGTCAAGAGTGTCCACAATATCCCATGCTGCATTCTCTTTAAAGGATTGCAATTCTTCTTCTATAACTGACATTCAGAGGTTACGATCAGGCCTCGATAATGCCTCTTCTACAGAGATCGGACCACTACCATTGTCCATGCATAAATAGATGATGTAATCATCGAATTTCTTGGGTTTTTGTTGTCTCTCTGTTCTTATAGTTGTAGTGGGTGCTGTTGTTGTCATTTTTGGCACATAATCAGCATCTTCTTTGTCATCATTATCCTCTGATACACTAGGAGGTTGTTCTTCGTCAATGTCTGAGACTATTTCTTCATTATCTCCCACTGAATCTGATAATTCCTGTTGGTCTGGCATTGAATCTGTTAATTCTAGGTTTGTTGTTATGTCAATTTCATTTTTAAGTTTTTCATTTATAATGACATCTCTACTTATTATTACATCTCCTTTTTCGGGATCATACAAACGATAACCTTTAACATTTTCACTAAAACCAACTAAAATAGTCTTCTTTGACTTCTTGTCCCATTTGCGACGATTTACTTTCGGAATGTGCATCATTACTTCACTTCCAAAGATTCGTAGATTGCTGACTTCCGGTTTTTTGTTTGTCCATATTTCAATTGGAGTCTTCTTTAAACCGGTAACAGCCGAACGATTTCGCAAATAAACCGCAGTATTGACTGCTTCAGCCCCAATTTTTTTTCTCTAATCCTGCATCAAAAAGTAAACATCTGGCTTTTTCGACAATTGTCCTATTTAGACGTTCAGCAGTGCCATTTTGTTGTGGGGAATATGCATTGGATTTCTGATGGTTGATTCCATTCTTCAGCAAAAGACTCTCAAACTCTTTACTACAAAATTCTCCACCACCATCTGTTCGGAATATTTTAATTTTTATTCCCTTCTGATTTTCTACAAAAATTTTAAATTTCTTGACATTTTCAAATGTTTCGTCCTTATTCTTTTGAAAATAAACGAAACTCATCTTTGTAAAATCATCCTGAAGAATAAATAAATATTTCGACCCACCTATTGATGTCGTTTCCATGGGTCCACAAAGATCTGCATGGATAACTTCCAATGTAGCAGAGGCCCTGTTTCCTGTATGATTGAATGGCAGTCTTGCCTGTTTTCCTTCACAACAGACCTCACATACGACACCTCTAGCAGAATCTGCTTTGTAATTCATCCCATTAACCATACCTTTTTTCATCAAGCTTAGATCTTTGTTGTTTATGTGTCCAAATCTTCTGTGCCATGTCTCACTAGTCACTGCAGCTGCTATTGATGAAGAAAACCACACTTTTGGTTCGGAAACCAATCGATATACATTATTTACTAAATCTGCTGTTGCAAATAATGTACCTTCTTTGTTGTATATATTACAACCTTTTTCTTGAAAAATAACATCATTTCCACTTTTAATTAACTGTGATACTGACAAAAGATTTGTTGTCAAACCTGGAACGTATTGAATATTCTCTATTTTTACATCAAACTTCTTTTTGTCAACAAAGGTGTTCATTTCTATGTCACCTTCACATTCAACTGATAACGAACTGTTGTTTGCAACTGTTATCTTTGGTAACATTTTTTCAGGAATATTTAACATCCAATCTTTTCTTACTGTCAAGTGCGTACTACAACCAGAATCAATGTAAAATTCTGTATTCTTGAAGTTTCCCTTTAAAAAAGTTGCACTAAATGCATTACTGCTACTTTTATGGTTGTTTCTGTCTTTTCCTGGGCACTTGTTCATGAAATGACCTTTCTCTTTTGCATTTAAAACACCCAATCTTTTGGTTATATGTCTGTTTACTAGTGGAACCCGTGTTTGTTGTGGAATTTGTGGTGTCACTTTTCGGTTGTTCTTGATGTTGATAAAAGCTGCCCCTTTACTGTAGCCAGCGCCATCTAGATTCATATCAAGCAACTTGGATTTTATTACATCAGTAGTAATGTCGATTCCTGAATGGTCAATAGCTAGAATCATAGGCAAATACTTTTCAGGGAGTCCCGCTAGGAGGAGCGATCCTATCCATTGATCGTCGATCTTGAAACCCGTTCGATTTAATTTCTGAGATGTTTCAATGAGTTGATTTACGTAGATTTCCATAGAATCACTGTTTTCTAACCGAAACGATATTAATGATCGAAGTAAACCGATTCTTCTCGAGAAACCACTGTCTTCATAAAGTTTTTTAACGTATCCCAAACATCCTTAGCTGTGTTTGCATTTTTTACGTGCAAATACAAGGAGGGATCCAACGTTAAAACTAACTTTGCCTTTGCTTTAGCAATTAGTGTTGTTTCTTCTTCACTACCATCTAAACATTTTGTTAGCCCTTCTAGTACAAAAACATTTTCAACTGCGAAAGCCCAATCTTGGTAATTGTCACGGCCCGTTAATCGCGGCACACTGGTCAAGTAATTAACCGCCATTGTTCTTGCACTTGTTACTTCTAACGCTTAACCACACTAACACTGTTTAATACTTTATATCACTTTATTCTACTACTCTGGGCACTGTGCTATTAAATATGGTCTTTATTACGTTAAGAACAAAATATTAAAAGGAGCTGACACACACGTTCTTAAACCAACTTTTGCTTACTTGCAACGTACATTATTATTCTTGTTGTACAGATGGCAGCACATGTTGTGATTTAAATAACTTTCTTTTACCTCATTTCCAACAATTTTTGCTTACGTACTTTTAGGTCTTAGCAACCACAATTTTAATACGGTGTTTCGAATGGTACAAAATGGATGGTCTAATAGAGAAGTCGCTAGATTCTTTAATATACCACATAGTGTGATAAATCGAGCTATTGAGCGATACAATAGAACTGGTAGTGTGCAATTCAGGCCCTGGGAGGCTTTATGGTCAAGGACGTTATGTAATTTAGTTCGCGACCCCAGTGTTATAGCGCTGTTTTCAGTTGTTTGTTTACTTTTGCGGCCATATTTCGGCATAGTTTTTGTTTTATAGTATCGAATAATATCGATATTGTTGTTGTTTAATTGTTTTAGATAAATACCAGTATTCACGAGCTAAATACGGATGTATATTTATGATATGATAAAGTTTTATTTTTGTGTTATACTGTTTGTATATGTTATTTTTGTATGTAGTAATTGTATATATATATATATATATATATATATATATATATATATATATATATAACGGGTGTTCATTTGAAAAGTCAATCTAGTAGCATGTGATTTACTGAGAACATTTTAGTAACGGGTGTTCAGAAACATTCGAAGTCAAGTGGGCTCTGAACAAAAAATCGTATATCTTTACTTAAGTATTAATATACTAATTTGATAACCTATAAAATTTTATTAAGTAAATGTATCAATCTATCTCAGACATGACTTCATATTTTCAAGGACTACTTTGACTTCGAATGTTTCTGAACACCCTATGTCGTAAATTAAAATTTACTACTTAACCTACGAAGTCGTATATTTTAATATTTTTACAGTTTCGTACATACAAATAAATAACAAATGTGATTGACATTATCAAATGTCATTTGGATTTACGTTTACGGAACAACAAACACATACTATACTCTATTTTTAAAGTAGAGGGACGAATTTCTCAACAGACCACTTTGACAAATGACACCGTACAAATCTTGCTCAGATTCTGATCAACTGACATTCATTATATACTTTACCAGCCAAATAATTCACAATATGTTTCGACAAAATGAACCTCCGACATTAGATAAGGTGCTGGTGCAAGTAGGAAATGAAGATTTGCCAAACATGAGTCGATCAACATTGTATTTGCTAATAAAGCAAATTAATTTTAAGTAAGAAATATTTATTATATAGAAATGCATGTATATAATTGTGCTATATCCTCTAGATACTTAAAAAGGAGCAGAAATAGTATTTTGACCGAAAGAGAGATGACATCGTAAGATGGAGGCGACAATATCTCAGAGATATTTCACAATATAGAGCTCAGGACAGATCAATTTTCTAGTTGGATGAAACTTGGGTGAATGAGGGTCATACAGTACAGAAAGTGTGGACTGACACAAGTATTCACAGTCGTAGACAAGCCTTTATCGAAGGGCTTACAACTGGATTAAAAAATCCAGCAGGAAAGGGACGTCGTGTTATTTTGTTGCACATTGGAAGTTGTAATGGCTTTGTAAAAGATGGCTTATTATTATTTGAAGGAAAGAAAACGACTGATTACCACGATGAAATGAATGCCACTGTTTTTGAAGAATGGTTCTCTCGAATATTAAACTATTTACCTGACAATGCTGTTATAGTTATAGATAATGCATCATATCATAGTCGTAAAATAGAAAAGCCACCATCATCATCATGGAGAAAGGTGGATATTCAAAATTGGCTAACAAGTAAGGAAATACAATATGATGAGGATATGGTCAGAGCTGAACTGTTAAGCTTGGTTAAAATTCATAAGAATATTTATAATTCCTATGTTATTGATGAACTAGCAAAATCACAAAATAAAACTGTGTTACGATTACCTCCTTACCACTGCGAACTGAACCCTATCGAGCTTGTTTGGGCCCAAATAAAGAATGAAGTGGCTGCCAAAAACAAAACCTTTAAATTATCTGAAGTGAGACAATTATTACTTGACGCCTTGGGAAATGTGACAGCTACTACTTGGCTAAAATGCATAAACCATGTTATAAAAGAAGAATCCCGTATGAAAGATCTTGATGCAATAATTGACGAAGTAGTAGAACCATTCATCATTAGAGTTGAAGAGGATAGTGACAGTGAAGATTTTGATTGTAGTTCGATATCATCATCATAATTTAGAGATATATTAATTTACTTCTAATAGTTATGAGCAGCTCATAAGTTTATGATAAATATTTTTATTGCATTTGCATTTCTGTAAATAAATATTTGAATGTAATTTTTGCGGAACCAGTAAGTTTACAATAAATGTATTATTAATGTATATTTTGTATTATAATAAATAAATGTTATGTATCTTATCTATTCTCCGTTTACACTTTCTAATATTTACTTAATTTCTTTCCTCTTCTGTCATCCTAGATAAATTCCTGTTGTTGATTTCTGCATAGGTCTATACTTAATATATGCGTGTCACAAATGTAAAAATTATTTGAATTTTGCCGCGTACAAATTGTTTTCAAGATTTTCGTGCATGTACTTTGGGCCAGGCGTACGTTCAGAAACTCGTCTCTCTACTTTAAAAATAGACTATAATATATATGCGTCTTATTCTATACTCTATTTTTAAAGTAAAGAGACGAATTTCTGAACGTACGTATTATTCTTATAGTTTGTGTGAGCTTTACCTTCTGCTTTCGAGTTCTTTCTGACATTTCTTTGCCAATTTTTCTCATTTCTCACTTTTCTCTTTTTCAAAACAACAGGAACATCGTCGTCACTACTAGTATACTAGTATCTCTTCCGATTTCACAGTTGTGGCTTGAATCACCACTAAATGGCTCCAAGTTTCTTCCAGAATCACTCATTTTGTTTTAAATACACACTGTATCGATGCACGTTGCAGAATGTATTTGTAGGTTATGTTCTACCTACATTCGATTGGCGCAGTGATTTGGAAAAACAAAGGAAATCGTTAAAGAATACAAGAATCAGGCTTTTTTGTGTACAAGCCTGGATCGGCGTTGCCGATCCTGCCGTCCCTGACCAGCCGCCACTGCCAAAATAGGCAAAAATTACAAATACATCCTTCTTGCAGCAAGGCCTTCAATTGTTTTCTTTATATTTTGTATTTATATTCACGGAGCAGAAATAATAAATTTTATTTTCCAAGCTTATTTTTATTTTGTATTTTTGAAATTGTAAGTCGATAAACTTACATTAATAATCAATCATATCTATTTGTTTATTCAATGCTAGAAAAGCTATAAGACGTTTACAAGCAATATATAATATGTATGTATGTATATTTGCCTTAGGCATTCCGTGTAATATGCAGATTTTTTGTATACCATTAACAGATAAACTTATAGGTATGTAAGTAAATTTTGTGCTACTTCCGCGAAGTTTGACCTTATTCTTTTATATCGTGTATATTTCGCCTGCTTTAAAAAAATGCAAATATCTCCGTAGCGAGGTTCTTAAAAGTATGTTATTTAAATATATTTCATATAAACAAGTATAAAGATTGACTAATTTATTGCCTGCCTTCAAAAAGATACTCATTTCAAAAGCAAATTATTACCAAACGAAGTCACAAAATTGTGATTAGAAAATGTACGATAAGATGTGACAAAAATCAATCAATGCCTTTATGAGCATCTCGTTACTTTTTATATTAATAAAAATTTGATTTATTATAAAAAAATTCAATAATTTTAAAAATATTAAAAATATATATTAAATTTGAAGACAGTAAAAGAAAACGATTAGAAATATTATTCTCGAAAAGATAACTATCCTTGGCATTTATTTACAGTTTGTAGACGATGAAAAAGTTATTCATATCTATATTAAATTATTTTAAAAATAATATATCTACATCTCTTTAAAAATTGCGGTATTTAATATTATCCATGCTTACTACTAACTTTTTGGCATAAGTAATTTATAATGACATTATGCAGATTCACATCGAGTTGCTTTAGTAGGAAGTGCCTTTTTTATTTAATTATTTCCTGTGGGATTGGCATCTGAACATCAATAAAGTTTATTCTATTGTAGAGGCATCATTTTTAAGTATCCATTCAGTACAGGGCTTATTATAATGTTTCGGACCATTATCCTCTTGTGAAATTCACTCTTTGTTGTTTGTTTCTAAGAATGAATAAGATTTTTTTGGTATTATTTTAATATTCGTTGCATGTTCAAGTACTCTGTAAACACATACAAGATAAAAAATCATGCACGTTAAAATATTATATTTAACTAATTGAATTGATTCGGCTTTTACTTGATGAAGATCCATAATTTAAAATAGAAATATATAGGTGAATCAAAGAAATGGGAAATTTTGAAAATTAAATATTTCATGAAATAAATTGAAACAAAAATGATGCCATTTTAGAATACATACTGTACAATTTATTTTTTGAAGATGACATCTTTCAGGTGAGCTCCTCTACGCAAACATTTCTGCAGTCGCTTCGGTACATTGTTCATGATTTGAAGTAGCATCTCAACTGGAATTTCGGCAATTTCGCTTCGGATGTTGGCTTTCAATTCTTCAATTGTAGCAGGTCGACTAAAGAACACTTTGGTTTTAAGGTAACCCCACAAAAAGAAACCATATCACAGAAATCAATGGCCGCCCAGATCCTCTGATCTGTCGGCTTGTGATTTCTTGTTGTGGGGTTACCTTAAAACCAAAGTGTTCTTCAGTCGTCCTGCTACAATTGAATAATTGAAAGCCAACATCCGAAGCGAAATTCCAGTTGAGATGCTACGTCAAATCATGAACAATGTAACGGAGCTCACCTATTAAATGACATAAATAATATTTTTTAAATTTATTTTCATGAAATTATTTAATTTTCAAAATTTCCGGTTTCTTTGAATAACCTTGTATTTCTATTTTATATTTAACTAACACATTATATTTAACTAAATGTGATAACTCGTTTTTGTTCATCAAGTCGGACTATTTTTGTTAAATACAGCGTGCTTTTCGATTATGGTTAGAAAATTGCAGTTATTGCGTTAAGCTACTCTATTATCGTGTAAAGGGTTTCTAATAATCATTAAGTTAACATTTATGCTTTTATAGCAAAGCCGGATTGGCTTAGATCAGTGGTTCCCAATCTTTTCCAACCCCTTTTCTGAATCCAGGCTTTTTTAAGGCATGCTAGCAAATTCTAACAAGTACGCTACACGAAATAGCAAATACTTTTTTTTAATTAAAGAGTTAGGCAAAAATAAATTAGAATACTTTGGGAACCACTTAGACGATCTCTTAGATTATTTGTCATAACCAAACTCTTCTAATCTGTTAATACAGTTCGTTGCGGTTAATATAAACATTTTTGATCGTTTAGGTTGAACGGGCAGTAGTACGTTTTCGTATTTTGTTAAATACATTATTGCATTTATTGTGTTCTCATCTACGTATTAGAGAAGACTGAACTTGCAATGCGTATTAGTCGAAGCATTCCAAATCGGTCCAGTTTTTCTACACACTGTAACGATATGTGTATCTATCAATACTTACCAATCAGGTACCGTCACTAGTGCATGAAGATCATCGCGGTTATTAAATTTTTAACAAAGGAGGGAATACGCCTAATCAAAATAAACAACGTTTCGACTGCACTTATAGTGATTTATCTAAAAGTGGGCAAAATATTTCGGTTAGGGGCAAGAATTGCTTGAAGATAATGAGTCAGTTAAAGTGTAACTCCACAAAAAAAATTATTTATTGAAGAATTGGTATTAGAAGATCGCTGTTTGAAAGTGAAGAAATTATCATCAGTGTCCAACGTTTTTGAAACAAGAGAGTTCGCTGAACTCTGAACAATCAGTTGGATATGTAAGTTTGGTGCAAGGTTGATACTACGACTTCTGTCTGCTTCTCAACGCCAATATATATACTTGAATATACGTGCTTGTTTTTAAACATATGCGGAGACGATTCGGAGCTGATTTTGAAGCTCATTATTACAGAAGATAAAACAATGTAACTGTATTATGATCTTTTATCCAAAAAGGAGTCGATGGAATAGCGGTGACCTCGTCCCATAATCACAAAAGTCATTCAATCAACGATAGAGATTGTGGTTACAACACGTTAGGAGTGTAAGAGCATATTTTCCTTTAAAAATCAAAATACACATTGACATTCGTGAAAGACGTCAAAGAAAATTGTCAAAAGCCGTTCGATTACTGCTGCGTTCGTTCATACTGCTGGAGCTTCACAGGCTGCAATTAACGAATGTGGATCTCAAGAAATTGAACATCCACCGTATAGTTCTGATATGGCTTCTACCTAGCAACTATTATTTATTTTCCTGTTTACAAAAGATTTTAATGACATTTAATGACAATAATGAGTTACAATAAAACGTATAGGTGAAAACATTAGATTACACACGTCTGCAAAAAAATATTTTTTTTCAGCTGCATGGGATGTTTTTGGCAAATATTATGTTTGCTAGTCTATTGAATCCAAAAATGGTCTCAATTTCCCTCCTCACGTACAGTTTCTTTTGCAAAATATAAATGCAACTTTATCCAACAAGACTGGTTTGAGGCTTGTTTTTAATGAATCAAGGAATAGGCGCCACTCAGATGAATGTTATTCTATTTTAAAACAAACACTTCATTCATAGCCCTTGAACATCACTACAAACAACAAGATTTCTCTTTTTGGATAAAAGTTTAGTGAATTCTCTCTCTCGTTGCCTGTACCAGGAAAATGAGGTTCCTAAAAACGGTTGATAGCAGGTTTTTATTTTTTAGTCTTGACCCCAGTAATTTGGCAGCATCTTTTGAAAGGCCTAAATCTGAGGGGAAAGTTTGCATCCTTCATCAACAAAAAAATCTGAACTACATTCGTCCTGAGGAGTTAATAAGTTTCTATTATCAGAATCACTCAGGACATCATTTAAACTAGATGGTGAGTGTGGAACTGGTATTTCAGAGCTATTAGACACTGGACGAATAGTTGAATCAAGGTTTGGGTAAGATATTTTCTTTTTATTTTTTGTATTGAAGCCTTTCACATCTGACTTTTAATAGTGTGTACCGCAGATAAAACAAAAGTTGTTGTGAGAAATAATACCTCTTGAAGCCATAATATACATCTACTGACCTATACTAGGTCAGTAGAACAAGAAGTAAATGTTGGCAATAATAATATTGTGATAGAACTAGAGTTTTTACGTTCCGTAAGATTAGCAACCTTTAATATTAAAATCTTTAAATTCAAACATATGTTTGAATATTTGGTTAAGCACAGGCAAGCAATAGTTAAGTAGGTAAAGTAATATATGATCAAAAAGTCTTTGGATCGCGATAGCGATGAAGTGTAAAAACCATCTATAGAATTATTTACTTCTGTACTTTGAAGTACACATAATTCCGAAATAAAATAAATTTTAGGTTATGGTAATTAGTTGCATTTTATGTATATTTTATAACCAGCTGACTTGAAAGTTGTCAAATACTACGATCCAAAGACTTTTTGATCATACGATATATATAAGAAAACTAAGTGTAGGAACAAAAACTAAAAACTGATATGTTACAAATAGAATTAAAAAATTAAGCAGACTCAATTCATTAAACTTGTAAAAGAATAAATATATACTTCATCTAGTTTCTTTTATTTTGTAGTAATGTGTACGAGAATGAAGTATTTTTAAACTTATTGTGTTAATTTTAAAATACTACATAATGATTTTCTTGTAAATACATAGCATTAATTATTAGTTAAGTTTTAAATGTAATATCAAGTAATAGTCAACTACATTTAGTACATGAAAAAGACAAGTGCATGATCTAAGAAAGGTTTTATTAATATTTCAAAATTATATATTTTGGAAATACTTAATTAAACTGATCCTAGCTCTATTATTATGGCCAATATTTCGAGCATTATCTTGAACTTCTTGAAAGTCAATAGCAATTTGTACATCAGATACATCCACTGGTGACAGTTCCTCGTGTTTTACATGCTATGTTACCTAGCACAGCAGTCGCAACTACGATTGACTGTATTGCAAACAGTTATGAAGAGCTAAGGCAGGAAATCTTCGTTTAAACATCATACATTCGACACAATACGTGTACTAATATGGGAATATGTAAATTCTCTACTAGTGTAATAAGATTTCAAAAGAGATGTTAATAAGATTTGCTTTCTATACCCATTATCTTTTAATAAATAGTTATTTTAAAACTTTCTACTTTCAAAACTTTCTTGAATATATGGATTGCTATATATGGGAGTTGATGTGCTGATCCAGGATATCGAACAACTATAAAAAGGCACTTTCGCAGGTGTTAAAAATTTCAAAATTTGATTTTTTTCTGTCAGGTCAAAAAGAAAATGTTATAGCAATATTAGACCGGATTACTTTTTGAATATAATATTTATAGTTTATTTCTAGAATTTGGAAAAGAATAATTTTTAGAAACAAAGTAATGTAATAATTAAATAGCTAAATCCAATATTTTTTTTAACTTTGAAAAGAGAATAATACCAACATTCTGAAGATCAATTTACGCCTAAGCCTGTCATTCATTAATATTCAAAACAACATTATTTTTAATTATTGTGTATATATGGTTTAACACTTCCTTTCTCCGCTAAATCAAAAACATGTTCTTTTAGAGTTTGTTACTTTTATTTTCCAATGTCAATAACAGTGAATTTCACTTCCATATGTCAGGTATTTTTAAATTGAAAGGGAACTCGAATGTGCAGGAAGTTAGTTTAGATGACAATATAATATGGTCATATTTTAAGTACTTAATTAACTCATTAAATGGATGGATGGATGGATTCAATTAAATTGAATATAATATTATTATCCTCTATTATATTATACTCAAAATTCAGGAATTGGATATGCGTCATCAAGCGTGATCAAGTGATCAAATCATATAGCTGAATTAGAAATTGGAAATGCGTTTAATACTATCGATCATATTGCATTACTCAACAGCTTATCTTCATTTGGCTGTAGTTCAGCTTCACTTAAACTTTTGAATTCATATTTAGTAAATAGATCAGATTGCTATTAATGGCGGTAAGTTATTTGATTTTACGCTGTCATCGTTACTGTTCTCAATATTAATTAATGATCTAGTCATATCTTTAACGCGTCCTGTTTCAGGCCCAAGTAGATGAATAATATTTACTATTATTTGTTCATTTGTAATAAAATATAAATATAATTGTTGACTGGTGTAGTAACTTCAAATTATCTCTCAATGTAAACAAATGCTTCTTGGGATATATCAGAGAGAAGAACCCAATCTTTTCTGCATATGCTGGAGATTTTATTCTGAAAAAATCAGATCATATCAGATGCCAGAGTTCTTAGCATCGGACTCACATTTGAGTTTCTCTTCTCACATTACAAACATTTGTGTTGTCTTTAAATCTTTTGGACAAAGAAGCAATAATTTCATTTTGGAATGAAAGATGTAAAGGAAAATGGATAATAAAGAAAAGGCAATTGCTTTTGCTGAACACTTAGCAAAAGTATTTGAGCCGAATGAATCAACCCTAGAGTAGATTGTAGATCAGCAGTTATTTAGACTCGTCACTACAAATTAATTTTCTGAATTAAAAAATTCACTATTTCAGGAGTGAAAAAGAGAATTATGCCCAACATAAATTCTGAAAGAGCACCGGGGTTTGTTTTTATAACTGGTAAGATTTTACAAGAATGCTTAACTAAAGGATTCAAACTTATTTTGAATGCGTTTCTGAAAATTTGTTATTATTCTAGCCAATAAAAAGATTCAATGATACCAAAAATTGGAAGAGCTAACATAATATCGGCCACTAAGTTGGTTATTAGTAACTCCAAAAGTTTTAGAAAAGTTGAAATAGGTAGCTTATTAGTTGCTAAATATCTTGAAGAGTCTACACTGGAAAAACATCGCGTCGTAATACTCGAATTACTTATTATACTCCATTTGAGAAGGTATTTTTAATAATATAAAATATTATTAAAAATCTGGTGTGAAGAACACAAATACAGGTTCACTATTAATATTTTTTGTGAACGTGTCCGAACATATCCCTCCCCAGAGACGTAGATACGTATTTCGCCTTTCTACAGGCTCGTCGGTACGCCCCTGCTGGAGAAAGGATATTCTCAGACACATTCACAAAAAAGAAGGATATGTTCGGACACGTTCACAAAAAATATTAATAGTGAACCTGTATTTGTGTTCTTCACACCAGATTTTTAATAATATTTTATATTATTAAAAATACCTTTGTATTATACAAAACTGGTGGGGTTTACCTACTCATGTATGTTTCAATTATTCTGATAGATTGTAATTACTGCAGTTAAATTAAAAAAATGTGAAACTCATTTAGCTTTGGACAAAAGATCTTAAAATTGCAGTAATTCATTACTACACTAAATTAAATACTATACTAACTTCGTAAGACGTATTCAAATATACAGACTTTAAATTGGTAATTACGCCCTTAGAGTTTATTTTACATTTAATTAAGAACGGTCTGCATGGATTATTGTATCCTATCACTGAAAAATGCAAAAAATTCGAATTTTTGCATGACGCACTCAAGCTTATAAACGATCTATACATGATACAAGAACAGGTATCAAAAATATTGGAAAAATCTCATTGGCAATTTGGTGAAGAGCATATCTTCAAAGGTTGTACCTTAGCCAAAGACGCTACGCTTAACGCTATGTTTCTTTTTTAGATTGTTCTACTGAAAATTGCAACTTGGTTGCGAAAATTGTGTTTGGAGTTTATTAATTTATATTGTGGCTAGGGATTGTTCATTTTTTGTCTCTTTCAGATTTAAGCCACAGACTCTACCAATTCGTATATTTAAATGTTATTTTACTTAATAGGAGTAAAAAAGTAGAGTTTATTTTCTGATATAATGTAATTTTACAAATAGTATGCTTCAATTTCATGTGAGTACGTCTGAAGTGTATATAAGTATGCATTCCTGTATTGAAATACTTCCTTGTCATATGAAAATATTAACATTATCGTTATTATTTAAAAAATAATCATTCCAAGGATATTCTTAGAATTTATATAGTTTTAGTAAATAAATAATTTATATAATTGTATCAATTTTTTATTCATGGGCCAGAGATAATAAACAGAAGACTATCCTTTTACGCAGAACACCTAGTTGAAATTTTCACCGCATAATCAAGCAGAAGTAGAAAATATATATACATCAATAATGTAAAATCAGAAAACATTCCCTTTATCAGTTCAAAGGAGGTGGCTAAGGAAATTAAGACAAATTTAAAACAAAAAAAGCACCAGGATTTTATTTAATCACCGATGAAATTCTAAAACAGTTGCCTAGAGATCGAATAGTCATCTTTTTCAAAGCAGCATTTAGATTGAAACATGTTCTTGCGTGTTGGAAAGTGGCACAAGTAATCATGTTGTCGAAGCCTGGGAAACCACCAAATGATGTTAACTTCTACAGTCCTATTTCTCTATCGCGAATAGTTCCAAAGCTATGCGAAAAGCTACTACTTAAGAAATTGGAACATCTAAAAGATAATTCCAGATTTTGAATTCGACTTTAGACGAAAACACTCAACGATTGACCAAAGTTCATGGGATAACGGATGTAAATGAACATGCACTCCAAGGAAGGTAAATATGCTGGGTCATCTTTTTGGATGCTGCTCAAGCCTTCGACAAAGTTTGGCGTGAAGGCTTGATATACAAATTGTACAAGATGCTTCCGAAGCAATTCGTAGAGATATTGCCTTATATCTCGAACAGACTTTTCAGAATTAAGCAGGAAGATGACAATTCTGATTTGAAAGAAATAAGAGTGTGTCCCAAAGATGTGTCCTCGGCCCTATTCCTTATTTATTATACACCTGCGATATGCTAACTTTAGATGATACAACTATAGCTACATTCGCAGGCGACGCGGCCCGCTTTGCAGTTGATATAAATCAAGAATAATCCATTAGAAACCATCAAAGAGCAAATGAAACAACAGTTAATTGGACTTAACAATGAAAAATTAAGCTCAATGAACTTAAATTTATCCATGTGAACTTTACTAATAAAAGAACATATTTCTCTAAATATCAACGGAACGACCGCATGAGCTGAATGCAAAATATCTTGGTCCGACTCTTGATGGTAAGTACATGCTAAAAAGAAAAGAGCCGATTTAGAATTAAAATATAAACAGCACTACTGGCTGCTTGGCAGAAGCTCCAAACTATTAGTAGGTACATAATAAAGTACTAATCACTAACCAAGAGTAAAGGAAGAAATCAAAAGGTTTGCGGGTAAGCATGAAGCCAGATTCCACCTTCACGTCAGCGCAGAAGCTCTTTAGCTGCTGGGCAATCAACACAACGTCCGAAAATTGAAGAGGATCAAATCATTTCATCTTCTGGAAGGTAATAATTAGAAGAACATAAAGAATATCATTGGATGAACTTCAGTTGATAAGTACCTTTTTAATTATGTATGTCTATTTAACATAGGAAAATTAGTGGTTACTTTTCTTAGACTAGTTTTATAGGCAAAATACTAGCAGGTGAATACACAAGTTTTAATTTTTTTTTTTAATTGAAGAATTCCTAAAAACTCTAAAATTTAATTCGAATTTTATAAAAATGTTTAATTAAACTTCCATTATATTAGGTTGACATGATGGAATCTAGATTTTTTTTCTGCAGAGAGAGTGCAAGATATTTGAAATGGAAAGAGAAATTCCTAATGTAAATGAATGAGTTAGTTGGTCTTGAATTTATACTTATAAATAGTGCGACAGCTGCAACTCGTAATGTAAACAGAATTAATTGTATTGAAACTATACAACATGTGCAATGTTTAAGTTTACAATGGAACAGGAGACAAATAATAGTATTAACTATCTCGATTTAACCATTACTCGAATTAATAATAAATGTAACTTTGCAATTTACCACAAACCGTCAAATACAGATCTAACTATTCATAATACTTCTTGCATCCGATACAACACAAATTAGCGGCTCATCACAGTCTTATACATAGATTAATCAATACTCCATTGAACCAAAAAGATTTCGAAAAAGAGTTAAATTTAAATAAACAAACAGCAATTAATGGATGTAAAAGTAACATAATAGATAATATTTTAACTAAAAAATTTTACAAAAGTATTTTTAATAATATAAAATATTATAAAAAATGGGGTGTGAAGAACACAATACAAGTTATATATTTGTGAATGTATCTCCTCTCCAGAGACGCAGATACGTATTTCACCTTTCTACAGGATCGTCGGTACGCCCCTGCTGGAGAAGAGATACATTCAACCAAACACAACTACCTTGCTATCAACCAGAAATTATTAAGACAGAGCGTGAAAGAATAACTGCCGAACTAAGCAACGTATTTCTATAGACGGTAACAACCATATCTATAAAAAACTGTATTATCGTGTCTTAACTACTTGTCGGGCGAACCGAATGCGTATATAACAAAATAATTTGAAACATACATGAGTGGGTAAAAACCACACCTATTTGTATAATACAAAAGTATTTTTAATAATATAAAATATTATTAAAAATGGGGTGTGAAGAACACAATACAAGTTATATATTTGTGAATGCGTCTCTGGAGAGGAGATACATTCGCAAATATATAACTTGTATTGTGTTCTTCACACCTCATTTTTAATAATATTTTATATTATTAAAAATACTTTTGTATTATACAAATTGGTGTGGTTTTTACCCACTCATGTATGTTTCAAATTATTTTGTTAAAAAAATTTACCCAAGCCATATCACAAGTATACCCAATATTAAATAATAATAACACCCAAAGATTTAAAATGATTATTTTATAGGCAAAGACATCAAGGATTTAACAAATAACAATCAAAAGTGTAAGAAGTAATGAAATTAATTAAAATTTGTTTTATTTTACCCCGATAATAGTATACAACGTTGGTTCGATGGTGGAGATAAATCACTTAAAAGTGAGCTTGAAAACTTGGTTAACAATGTAATTTCAACGACATTAATGGAAGAAGATCAAGTCAATAAGAGAACTAAGGGATCTTTATGTCATAAGCAAAGTTAAAATGTAGGAAAAGTCACTTTTTTCAGAAAAAAACATGCTGAATTTCATATGAAGTGCATGTGTTCTTTTCCAAAGCGCTTATGCTCGGATTTCAAGTTCAATGTTTAAAGTGTAGGTATTTCAGTTCAAATTGAACTCTGAACTGAACCTAAAATCGACTTTAAGTTAAACCGAACAAAGTACTTGACTCGTGGTTCAAATTTTCGGTTTACATTATTCTACTATTAAGGTTATAGTACCCAAAAGTTTATTTTCCAAAGAGTAAAAAAAAAAACGGATATCTTTAATAGAATCGTCTAAATATGAGTAAATTGTTAACTTTGTGGAATTTTCAATTATACCATGTGTACTTCAGCAAATTATTTTATGGATGAAGTGGAGATTTGGAAATATGTCTAGAACTTCGTGTTTATTTAACAAGTTAGTTGTTCAAATTCAATTCAATTATGGGATGATTATGACTTTTGTTAAATATCGTTTGAGCAAAGATACTGTGCTGAGCCAAGTGCTCAACGTAATGGTAATGTTAAAGAAAAAATTAAATTTGGTTGATTATAAAAATATTTTGCAGAAAGTCTGCTAAACACCTGAAGAAATTGCTTTTTCTATAATTGTTCAATACCCTCGATCAGCACACGATTCTCATATAACGTGTGTTCATTTGAAAAGTCAATCTAGGTTACTTTGAAATTTTGATAGAATAAGACGCAAATATATTAGTATGTGTTTGTTGTTCCGTAAACGTAAATCCAAATGACATTTGATAATGTCAATCACAAAAAATGTTGCAGAATATCATCAGAAATTTTGAACGGAGGATGTTAAAGTGCATTGATCTTGAAGGACAACATTTTCAAAATTTGTTACAGTTTTCAATAAACACCTATTATTTTTTATTTATTTGTATGTATGAAACTGTCAAAATATACGACTTCGTAGGTTAAGTAGTAAATTTTAATTTACGACATACTTCAAAATGTTATCAGTAAATCACATGCTACTAGATTGACTTTTCAAATGAACACTTGTTATAGTCGTCCATATATTCAAGAAAGATTTGAAAGTAGAGAGTTTGAAAATAATTATTTATTAGAAGATAATGGCTATAGAAACTAAAACTTCTTATTAATACCCCTTTTGAAATCTTATAACAACACATATTGTGTCGAATATATGATATATAAACGAAGATTTCCTACCTTAGCTCTTGATGCCTATTTACAACACAATTAATCGTAGTTGCGACTGCTGTGCTACATAACATAGCATATGAGACACGAGGAACTGCCACTAGTACAACTTGATCTACAAATTGCTATTGACTTTCAGGAAGTTCAAGATAATGCCCGAAATATTGAGAGCTAGGATCACATTAATTAAAAAATATATAATTTGAAATATTAACAAAACCTTTCTTACATCATTCACTTGTCTCTTTTACATATTAAATGTAGTAGACTATGAATTTATTAGTGCTTGATATTATATTTAAAACCTAACTAATAATTAATGCTATGCATTTACAAGAAAATCATTATGTAGTATTTTTAATTAAACGCAATAAGTTTAAAAGCACAAAATAAAAGAAACTAAATAAAGTATATATAGCTGCCCTTGAAATAAAGAGAGAACGTATGAAAAATTGAAAGATGTATTTATATAGTATACAAATCCAAAATAGTATATCAATTACGAGGCGAACCTCAAAATTAACAACCTCTCTGAAAATTGTATTCCTCCTATGAATTCAAAATATTCAGAATGTGCATAAATAATAAATATCTTTATTAAAGTTTCACACATATACGCTACAGCGCATGTTTACATATGTAACAGCTGTCGATGTTATAAAAACTATAACATTGTCAATAACCTAAGGTCAATAACCTCGTACAAAATCAGCTATTTAGACATTCAAGTGAATTATTAAAAATTAAGATGTGTGTTACGTTAATTTACAAACGCATTTTAAAAATCATACTAAAAATAACTTGTGGACTTTTACAATTGACATCATTTCATGTGTATTGCGTGAATTTTTTTTTATTACGAGGAGTAAGAAATAAAATATTAATATAGATTCAGAATGCCGCTATTGAATTTTCACGCTGCAATGTTTATGTTTATAAAAATGATAGACGATAACATTGTGTATAAGTTTTGTCTAGTAATGATTCTATAACCAGGTACGGAAGTCGGCTGTTAAAAATTTATCCTTGCGTGATAATTTTTAAAGACGACGTATTAAAAAAACATGTAAGATGGGCATTTAACGTCCTATTTGGTTACAATCTATCTTTAATGGAAGACGTAAAATTAAGTCGTATCGAGCTTAGGTAACGATCGACAACTAGACGAAACTTAAAGCGAGACCAACAATAACAAAACTATTCTTTTTGTTATTGTGGGTCAGTTTTAAGATAACGTCTCTGATACTTTTTATTATATAGTCGGTCGCACAGTGACATGACAAACACTTTTTGTATGAGCTTTCTATTTTTCATACGTTTTTTTATTTCAAGGACACATGGTATATATATATATATATATATATATATATATATAACGTGTGTATAAATTGTCGCAAAAACTACACGCAGCGACGTTCTTCGTTTGGTTCTGAATAAAAAATCTTAATGTTAAAATGTCGTATCATGCTTCGTTTGTTTTCACGGGGTTCCTGAATTTCAGATTTTTAGTGCGTAACTAACCTTAGCTCTTCGATATCTGTTAACAGAGATAGATTCAATTTAGTTTAAAGTAAAAATTTTTACTAGTATTATTTCGTAAACGTTTTCTTTTTGATTTAAAAGCTTGTTTTAAACATTTATTCATTAACATACTTCCACGAAAAACACATTTGGCAACGTTGTAGAACAATAAGTTTGTATTTCAAAGTGAGTTCAATCAAAATCATTACTGTCAAATTTTGACATTTACGAATTTAGGAAGCATGATACATTTTAACATTAATATTTTTTATTCAGAACCGAACGAAGAATGTCGCTACGTGAAGCTTTTGCGACAATTTATACACACCTTGTATATATATATATATATATATATATTATTCTTTTACCAATTTAGTAAATTGGATCTGCTTAATTTTTTAATTCCACTTGTAACATTTAGTATTTTAATTTTTGTTCCTGCGCTTTTCTTATATCTACTTTCCCTAGTTAACTACTGTTTGACTGTGTTTAACGAAATGTTCAGCAGTATATTTGAATTCAAAGTTTTTAATACTGAAGGATGCTAATCTTAGGGAACGTAAACACTCTAAGTTTTATCGCAATATTATTATTGCCAACATTTACTTCTTGTTCTACTGACCTCGTTCAATGAATGTATTGAAAAACAAAAACATGAAGTTTAAGTTCAAGTTTTAGGTTTAATTGAACTTGAACGCATTAGTGGTATATCATGAGTGAATAAGTGAACAAGTACCTTCCTTGGCTACAATTTACTGGTGGTATAAGGAATTTGAACGCGAAAGGAATTCTGATCAGCATCAAAAAGGAGGAATCCTCCTACGGCCGTTACAGACAAAAACGTAGCTGCTGTTAAAAAATAATTGAAGAGGACAATAAACCCACTTATGCGGTAATAGAGCATCAACTCAAGATTGAATCCTCAGCTATTAAAACAATCATACACGATCACCTGCATTTAAAAAAAGTGGTGAGTCGTTTTGTGCCTCATCACTTTTCTGACTTCCACAAAGTAGAGCGTGTAAGAATTTGCCATGAACATTTAGTTTTTTAATTTTTGTTCCTGCGCTTTTCTTATGTCTACTGTACTTAGTTAACTACTGTTTGACTGCGTTTAACGAAATGTACAGCAGTATATTTGAATTCAAAGGTCTTAATATTAAAGGATGCTAATCTTAGGGAACGTAAACACTTTAAGATTTATCGCAATATTATTATTGCCAACATTTACTTCTTGTTCTACTGACCTAGTTCAATGAATGTATTGAAAAACAAAAATATAAAGTTTAAGTTCAAATTTTAGGTTTAATTGAACTTGAAGGCATTAGTGGTATATCATGATAAATTTATTCTATGCGAGAATTATAAGAGAACAACTAACTTGTTAAATAAACACGAAGTTCTAGACAAACATATTTCCAAATCTCCACTTCATCCATAGAATAATTTGCTGAAGTACGCATGATATAAATGAAAATTCCTCCCTGCCCAATCATGAAGTCCCCAACAAATACGCGCTACTAATATATTCAAGAAAACCACAAAAAATTGAAGATACAACATCAAGCTATCATACAGAGGGCATATTTGATTCCACAATAATGCAAAACGCAACATATGCAAACAGTTTTATAACTCATCACTAAACGTTCTCAAGATTCTAATTTTTTTATAGTATACGAGGGGTAAGCTAAATTTATAGAGAATAAGAAAATCTAGTAGACCGTGAAAAACAATCATACAGTGTTTATTTAGAGCAACTCTTTCTCTGTCATTTGACGGTTTGTTGTTGAAGATACGTTCGTTGTAACTCAGCAACTTATTTTTTAAAAGTAAAAGAAAATGGAATTAACCAGAGAGCACTTTCGAATCATAATTTATTATGATTTTAAAAGAGGTTTAAGCGCTTATAAGTGCAAAGAGAATTTAGATTCTGTTTTAGTGAATAAGTACCTTCCTTTGCTACAATTGACTGGTAGTATAAGGAATTCGAACGCGAAAGGAATTCTGTTCGCATCAAAAAGGAGGAGTCCTCCTACGGCCGTTACAGACAAAAACGTTGCTGCTGTTAAAAAAATAATTGAAGAGGACAATAAACCCACTTATGCGGTAATAGAGCATCAACTCAAGATTGAATCCTCAGCTGTTAAAACAATCATACATGATCACCTGCATTTAAAAAAGTGGTGAGTCATTTTGTGCCGCATCACCTTTCTGACTTCCACAAAGTAGAACGCATAAGAATTTGACATGAAACACCAAACTTTTTTCAAAATAGTGACAGGTGACGAAACTTATTTTCTCTTTTTCAATCTTCCTACCCGCCAAGAGAGTCATGTATGGATTCACGAAGCTGAGGAAATTCCTACAATGACTAAGAAGCAGCGATCTATGAAAAAAGGTTATGTATGCGGTATTCTTCACAAGTACGGGCTTAGTAAATGCAATTAAGCTAGATGGACAAAAGACAGTTACAGCTAAGTAGTACACTGAAAAATATTTGCCTGAAGTGTTCAGTAGAGTTCCAGACAGTGGAATTATGCCCCACCATGATCATGCATCGTCCCATACGGTAGTTTTAACTCTTTAGTTTTGTCTGGAAAAAATATAAAACATAATAGAACATCCGCCGTACTCACTTGATTTAGCAATATGTGACTTTTGGCTATGTTTTGGGTTTAAACGCAACTTGCTGGATAGAAGCGCTTCACGCTTATTTTGAAGGTATTACGAAAGAATATTGGTTGGAAACTTTTAAACAGTGGAAAGAAAGAATTGTCAGATGTATCGTTGCTAAAGGTAATTACTTTACGCATATTTATAAATCCTAGAAAATATTAACCGTGTTTTTTATTCTCAATTATTTCAGCTTGTCCCTCGTATATGGCCTTATCAATCGTTCACGGAAGGAAATTATTCTGATTAATAATTTGTATTTTATTTATCAAATCCATTTTAAAATAATAAATATAATAATTCTTGTTTTATTAAATGCTAAAAATTTTCAAATTATATATTATTAATATCATTATCAAACTTGAAACATATAGACAGGTACGTGCATTTTTGTATTTTGATATTTTTAAGCATTGAATTTTTTATGGCAGTAATGTAGATAACAAATGACTTCGAATTTTTAGCTTTCGAAACAATCTAATAGTTTATAATTCACAATTCCACAATAAAACTTCTCTGTACACAAATAAAGTTAAAGTTGCTTTATAGGAACAATTTCTTTTTTAACCCATTTTCTATCTTTAATAATTTTTAAATTTGCATTGTAATATATGACACCCAGACAAATATATATTGACTTTGTATACTAACAAAAATTATAAATACATTACCATTGAAGGTACTTCTTTGTCTTGCCAAATTTTCATGAAGTAGTCTTTCCCTACTCGCGGATCGTCTCGGTGGATTAGTAGCCGTTGAAAACTGTTGTGGTACAGCTGGTTCGTCAGCATTAGTACTAGAACTAGATCCATCACCATCGTCTCGTAAATTACCTGCTGAGGTGCTACCGCAAGAAGGACAGATTGTATTCCCACCCCTTTCTTCGTCCAAATACAAACAAAGCTCCTTTAGTTCTAAATTATCTTTGATCAGTTCCTGCTGTTTGTTGTCCAATTCTCTCAGTTTATTTTGGTATGCCGAAACTTCTTGACGCATAACACTAGCTGTATATCGTCCGAATCTCTGCCACTCGCGCGCTAATTTACGTCCCTTCTGTCTATCGTCATCGAGGAAACAACACAAATCACGTAGTTCTTGATTATCATCGGCCAAACGTTGATTAGCTTCCTTTAAGGATCTTAATTCAACAACTAAATTTTGCATGTGTCTGTTTTGGTCATTTACCAATCTTGTAGCATCCGCACCATCAGATTTTCGTACGAATTTCAACATTTCTGGTCTCAAAAATTCTTCTTCAGGATATCTAACTGGTTGTCTGTGTTGTCTTAAATCAGGGTGTATTTGATTTGGAGGAATACCGTTTTCTTCTATTTTGTGGTGGTGCACTATAACTTGAGTGCGACCGTCTTCTTCACTACGGCGTCCCTGGGATACCCCAACAATAGGGTACGGATAGGGATAGGGTTTGTTAGTCTGACTTACACCCGGATAAAATTTCGAAGTGTCTTTATTCGTGTATTGTTTTACATCCTTGGTTGAAGTAGTGTGTTTTAGAATACCTGGATTGCCCGTTGGTTGGGGAGGTGGTTGATATCTCGGGGGTACTGAATTTCCCGCTTCTTTCACAATGTACTGTGGTTGTTTCTTATTTGACATGTTAGGGACGTCATCAAATAGCACTCCAAATGATTTTCTATAACATCGTAAAGCACACTATTAAGTAGTTGTGTGTTTTGGCTTCTTCTTTTTCTTCACGAAGTGACACATACATTGACTTTTAATACTATGTAGGTCATCGAAGAACTAGTTCGTGACGTGCACATATTGCTGCCATTTCACTCTACACTTCTTGGAATTTATTAAAGCACTAGAAATCGAAATTTATTAAATTTGTTTTAACAAGAACATGTTAGAACACGGAAAGAACATAAAAAGACTTGTAAACTCGCGTTTCACGCTTATATTAGTCAACATGGCGGTTTGACTATGCACATACTATACACTTGAGATTTGAGAACGTCAGCAGCACAAGCAGGTAAAGTTGTGGGCAAGAAAGAAAAGAGAGCTGCTGTCTTACCATAATGATCGAGTGAGACAGATACCGTAGTCGGTCTTGGACGAAGAAGGAATTTAAGAAGAGGGGAACCAGCAATAGTAAATTATCGTAGAAATACTATTGGTTCTCTCACATGATTGAGAAGTATAATACGCGCATTATTCAGGAATTCCAAGTAGTAAAACTTATTAATGGAGCAGCAATCTTTCCATTGCTTTATCTGTTTATATCCTGGAACTAAATTTGTATTTTTATTTTTTGTTAACCAGTTATTATTATAATTCGTGCTCGTATGTTACGCAGTACTATTGTACAAAATTACATAATTTTAATCTAAAAATATAATGTACCTATCTATTTCCTTATTTTTTTATGGTATGACATTCATTTAATATTCAAGAGCTCAGAAATATTTGTATTCATTAGGTATGTTCTTTTTTATTACCAGATTAATTTTGTTTACAAAAAAGTGATAATTATGTCTTCAATAATGTGTTTACAATAGCAAAAATAAAATAACTACAGTGGAGAGATGCGTAGATATATTTTTAGAAAATATCATGTGGAGATGCATTTTATTTTAAACTTACAATGTCAAAATTTCGTTTGAACAACTGCAGTTATACGTCACTTTTAAAATAATAAAATATTCTTTGAGAAAAGAAAGAAAATACACTTACATACGAGGGCGATTTGACGAGAGAGTGACTTTTAAATGAAATATTTATTTTAGGGTAAAAAATATTTTATTTTTCAACTTAATTCCCATTCAGTTCAACACACTTAGCCCAACGACTTTTGAATTTTTAAGCCATATAAAAAGTAATCTTTCGGAAACCCGTTAAAATAGGCATATTAAATATTGGTCAGTTACAGTGATGCCAGATGAGTGTACATATTTCAAAATACCTAAATTGGCTCATGAAAATCCCTAAAATTGCCTAACATTTCCTAGTTACTCTCCAAATAAAACAAAGGTAAAAATACAATTTTTTATGAAATACAATGAAAAATCTAAAAATAAATAATAATGTTTACATTAGGTATATACGACAAAATATTAAAAAGAATAATAATAAACTTACAGTTCATCCGATGACGATTCTGAACTTATATTTTATAAATATAAATTGTTTTCGTTGTAGACCTTTCAGCAGCTATGAACAATAAACACTCGCAAGGCTATGGTAAAATTAACAAAGATGCCAAAAAGGTTGCTTGGATTGCTGAAACATGGGAAAAGTTTTCAGGGAATCTGGGCAATAGGTGTTGATTATTCTGACACCTATTTGGTATAAAGGATAGCTACAGGAACTAAACGAATTTACTAAATTCGACGCTCTCGACAGTTAAAATAAATTTAAACGGAGAAAAATATTCCACCAGTTTTTATTATTTTTAAATATAGATAAATCAAAATTCCCTAGATAATTTCAAAAATTCCCCTTTTCCTTGTTTAGTAGAAATATCCCTAGAACTAGGAAATAAATCTCTAATCTGGCATCATTGGCCAGTTATTGTATTTCCCTTCGGTAAATAGTCGAGTCAATAAATATTACATCTTCGAAATTCCAAATATTGATGAACAACGACTTATACTAACATAAAACTGCTGTTGAGACTGACGTCTCTTGTTAAAATATGATTGTTTGATATGAATGTTATGAAGAAGACTGTGTGTCTTGTACTGATGTTGATATTATGTTTTATTTGACACCGTTGAGCCTCTTGTTGCTGGTATGATGATTGATACTCCTCTATTCTGTCCTGTTTTACAAGTAGGTAAAAATATACCACTACCCTTAACTATTATAAATTAAAATCATATTGGTTGAACAGTATATTGTTTGACGTCGTAAGGGGGAATTCTGTGTTATTTAATTCGTGGACATTACACCTACAAGCAATAATACCCAAAGTTTACGATTATGTCTTAAAATTCTAATTTTAACTAATAAATAGATAATAAAATAAAGTAGGTATCATAAACCTAAGTATGTATTTCCGGATCCTCCTTTGTTAGAGTAATGAAATTTATTATACATATCTAAGAAAGGAGATCTTAACAATGAACCGTGATATTATACATATTTAATTAACAATGGGCGATCATATTAAGGGTCTACTGAAATCGTTCACTAATAGTTAGAGAACGGACACGCTTACCACATGACGCAAAGCCCAGTGCAGTACTGGCGAAAGGCTGTATTTCTAAAATATTTAATTTTATTTATATAATTGGAAAACGAACGGGTGGTGATCTATAAAATTACGAAATACATATTTATTTGTTGAAAAGTTGTATTTATAAAGTTTTTAATTTTATTTATATAATTGGAAAACATACGGGTGGTGATCCATAAAATTACGAAATACATATGTATTTGTTGAAAAGTATTTTTAAAGTTTTTAATTTTATTTCTATAATTGGAACATTTTTATTTGTTCATTTTGTCGTTCAAGTTGAGTAAAGGACTATTAATATTGACTAGCAATAGTTTCTCAAGGTTTTCTTCTGTCAATTTTGTTCTCTTTGAATTAAGTACATTCTTATAAATAGAAAACGCCCTTTCTACATCGCAACTGGTTATAGGTGCATACTGGAAATATTCTTTTATTTCTTCATATTTAGCCGTTAGATTTTGTGGAATTGTCTCCATACATAATTGCTGCAATGTAATTAAATCTGGATTTCTATTAAGAATTGCTTCAGACTTTTGCCGAAGGCCACATCCGAAGTCACTTGGAATACTTTTCAAATTATTAACAGCCACATCTAATGTGGTTAATCCGTCATTTAATTTGAGATTTCGATTTTCAAAATAAGTGATTAGTTTTGGCAATTTTCCAAAGTGTTTGTGAAGAAAGTACAACTGATTTTTTAAATTTGGGATTTGTGTGAGCTCCTTGCACTCGCCAATACATCTAGCATCCTCCTTTAGCAGTGTTACGAAATGTTTTAGACTATCGAAATTCTCAGCATAATAACTAGTAGCTTCCAGCCATGTTCCCCATCTAGTTATTACTGGAGTGGGAGGCAGTGACAGAGATGGAAATTTTTCCCTGAAAAGATCTACTCTCAATGGTGCTTTTCTGAAAAGTTTTTTAAAAGCTGATACAAGTCTATCAACTTCCGGAAAAGTGTCTCTGATATATTCACAGATTCTGTGGAGAGCATGTGCTACACAAGTAATATGCAGCATATTAGGGTATGTTTTCTTCAATAGTCTGCCTGTTTTTAACATATACGCATAAAAGTATTTTTTCTTTGTACGGGCGTCCGAATGAAGCATTTTTTGCATATTCTCCTTAATGGTTTCAGCAACTGTTTCCGCATCAACTCTATTTATAACACTTGTTTCTATTACATATGAGTTATAGGGAATAGTTGGATGTAGTACACCAGCTACAACATTTACCACACAGCGTCCTAACATATCCACCGTTTCGTCGGCGCTTATCCATATGTATTGATTTAAAAGATGGCTTCTAATGCGTTCTACTGTTCTCGTATAGCACCTAGAAACATAATATTTGCGTAAAGTTGATTCATCAGGAACATTTCGACCAGTATATTTTAGAAGAAATATTTTTAAATTCTGATTGCTAAGTTTATTTAATGGAATATTAGCCGCCATAAAAGTTTTACAGAGTTCAGATGTGTTTGCGATCCTAAGTGACGAATTTTTGACGATATTTGACGGATTTTGTAATAAATTTCGGAATCACTGACAATGGACATACAATCAGTATGACCGTCAATCCAACTCGCCATTGTTTTACAATGCCGTTCTCGACATTCTTCCATATCATGTCTGAAAAAGTAACTTAAACAATGCTCTAGATCTAAATAAATGAAAACTAAAAATGTGTGCGTAAGTTATTGAAACTGAACGAAATTCAATGCACACTTACGTCGAAATTATTGGTAGAAATAGATTCAATCAAACGATATTAAACAGGATCTATCACAAAAATTACGATGTAATTAACAGTTAAAACTATGAAAACAAGAAACTTACTCACAGCACTTTATTTATCTTACGAAATATAAACTAATAAATAAAATACATTATAAAAACCCCGCTTCTATCTACGCTCATGAAAACACTTTAAAAAACACTATATTCTCCGAATACAATAGCTGAGTTGTCCATTGTTATCGTGCGAGACCAGGTGGCCGAGTAAGTCAAACAAATACTTCATTGAATTACGCCGGGATGTACTGTGCGACGTTATACACAATTCCAGTTGCCGATTGCGTTTTATGGAAATTGCATCCGTTTTCTACTAATAACCCTAGGCAATGTATAAAGCAATAAATAAATTTGGAAAAAGGTGTCGATTATTAGTAATCCCAGGTAATAAAATAACTTGCAAATGTAAAGGAAATCGCTTTCTTAGAGTAAAGAATAAATAAAGGTTATGGTATACAGTGGTTTAAACTCGAAAATGAACGTTAAATATCTTTAACATTGGAAATATTTATGCTTGAATTCTATATTCTAGATCTACTTATATTTAACAATAAAAAATGTTTAAAATTAAAAAATTACAAAAGAATAGTAAATGTATCCACAACAGTTATCATTAAGGTATTAGAACTATTAAGAAAAATTATTAAACTATATTAAAACGAAACGCAATGCAAGTATCTATCCAAAAGTCCTCACGCGTTTTTGGTAAAAGTGGAGAAAAACTGGAATAAATTTCATGTGAAATAATCCAAAAATGATAAAGAGCATTTTTCGTCAATCTTCAATAGTTTACTATTGATGTTCCTTACAAAATTACAACTTTGTTTTTACAATTTTGTTCTATAAGTTTATTTGTAGAAATTAACCGGCTCTATTTTAAATGAAGTTAGTGCGCCATCTGCTGATGCGGGATTTACTTATGAAGCTTTAGTATCCTTAAATAATCTATAAAAATCATTAAAAAGTTTATGGCATTTCATCCACTAGAAGCCAATATATGATGTATTCAAGTGACAGCAGCTTGTCAAAAAATGAATAATCAACATTAATTTCTGTGTTAAAAACGGTAAAAATGTTACAGAAATTCTCAAAAAAAGCCTTAAAATTGCGTTTGAAGATAATCGTCTCCCACTAACCAATAGGTTTGGTCCAAAGAAATTTGAGTATATCAATACGTTAAGCACGTATTACGCATTTGTTACAAATGAAACAGACATGCATTACACACACATCTGTATCTGTACACATGGACATACACCTCGTATTTTCTAATATTTACTTCAGCCAAAGACACGTGTTTCTTTATCAATAGACTTCCTCAGTTTGGCTAGTGAAGTAAAGTTTGATGGATTGCCTCATAGGTAGAGCAAATTATGTCTTATCATGTGGCACCAGATAATCTAGTGACATCTGACGGACAAAAGAGACTACGCCGATAATGGCGATTTTCTCTTATCCAGTTATACCGGTACAGAAGGGAAAAAATATGTATATATGTGTAAGTCCGTTAACACAATGCCAGATGGCAGCAAATATACCAAAGAAATTTGAGTACATCAATACGTTAAGCACGTATTACGCTTCTGTTACAAATGAAACAGATGTATATTACACATATCTGTATACATGGACATACACCTCGTATTTTCCAACATTTACTTCAACCAAAGGCACGTGTTTCTGCCTCACTGACGCCGTTAGTTTGGCTTGTGAAGTAAAGTTTGATGGCTCGTCTCAAAAATAAGTTGCAGATTCTGTCCTATCAGGTGGCACTAGATAATCGTTTAATTGTAACAAGTGCGTAGTGGCGTGCTTAACGTATTGATTTACTCAAATTTCTTTGGTATATTTGCTGCAATCTGGCAGCGTGTTAAGGGACTTACATCTATATACATATTTTTTCCCATGTGTACCGGCATAGCTGGTCGAGAGAAAATCGCTATTTTCGGCGTAGTTTCTTTGTCCGTCAGATGTCACTAGATTATGTGGTACCACCTGATAGGAGAAAATTTGCTATACCTATGAGGCGATCCATCAAACTTTACTTCACTAACCAAACTGATAAAGTCTATTGAGAGAAAATATGAGGTATATGTCCATGTGTACAGATACAGATACGTGTAATGCATATTTGTTTCATATGCAATAGGTTCTTTACTGGAATCGATTATTCAGAGGAGATAGAAGAATGCTTATTGTTTTTGCAATTCAAAGGATATTATCGACAAAGAATTCAGTCGAAGTGGTATAATCGTTAACTCTGAATATTATCTTAGTGTAACGAAGTGTTTGGCCTGAACATCGACGATTAACCAGTTAGCCGTTATTGCACGATAACATCTCATTGTTCATGTGATTTTTTGATCAAAAACCAATTCTTTATGCTTAAGCATTCCCTATAATCACCTGATTTGGTTCCGTGTGATTATTTTTTTATTCTCTAAGCGGCATATGGCAATGGAAAGAAATCGTTTTGCATCATTTCAAGACATTCAACGGTCAACGACGAGCAATCCCAATACTATTGAATTAGTGACATAAACACTTCTTGAACGTAAAAATTGTTATATTTCTGCTTAAGAAGAATATTTCGAATAAATGTAATCATTTTTGTCTAGATTTATCAATTATTTTTATTTTTAGAGCTATTCCGGTTATTTTTGGTACATAATCTGTATTGTTAAAACAAAAATGTTTCAAATATTTTGCAGCGGTTATCATTGTAGCATTTTGTGGCTGGTGTTTGATATTTATATTTGAACTGACTATTGTTATATATTTTAAAATCCCACAAGAATTGTTTCTACTCTTTAAACATTCATTCCGAGACGAGATAGAATCTTAAATTTGATAGATCCATCGAAATTACTGTTGTTGGAAAAATGAATGTTGGAGTTATTTAGGTTTACAAAATATGCTGATATTTATTACTCATACTATAAGGAAAACTGAAAACTATTTTAATCCGTAGTGGACTCAAAAGTTTGCAAAAGCAAGGTAATTCAGAAATGTGGTGACCGGAGCTTTACTTGAACAAAAAAGATTTTGAAGATATTTCCTAATTGTTGTACAAATCTATGGGTAGAATAATAAAATAATATATAGTTTACAATGCAATTCACACTAAATATTTTTCTGTAAGAGAGAACAAAATTAAATTTACTACATTAAGCCTCTGAAACAGCTATATATAAATAAATCGATGTGAATTTTTGAAACAAGGAGTTTTATTTATCTGAAAATATTGTTAGTAAGAAGGTATTTGAAAAAACTAGTATATACATAGTATAAACCTTAAGTATCAGGTAACCAAATAAGTTCGTGCGTTTATACAGTAGAGTACCATCAATATTTTTTAAGTTGTTGATCGATAGGACTTGTTTGTTATCTGCCATCTACTTTAGTATGAATGCTTTTTTTATCGGATAATACACATTTGGTGACAATTGTTTAATTCTTAGTTTTAAATAGCAACGAAAAGGCTTTACTTCGAGGTTGTTTACTGAGTACAAACTTGGTACCAAATCTGCAGTGACGGCGCGAGAAATATGTACCGCATTTGGAAATAATGCCGTAAGTGAACGAACAGCACAGAAGTGGTTGAAGAAATTTTCTTCGGGAGATCTCAGCTTAATCGATGTAACACGTTCTGGGAGATCGAGATCATTAACGATATTCAACAGTTTGTCGAGGAAAATTCCAGGACAACGGGCCTAGAGCTTCCAGAAAGGTTCAATGTGAGCGATGAAACCATTCGTTTGCACCTTCATCAGCTAGGAAAGACGTGGTTAAACAAATGAGTCCCACATGAATTGTCAAATGATAACAAATTAAGTCGTCTCATTTGTTCGACAAAGATTTCACGCAATAACTTTGAACCATTTTTTGATCGGTTGTTACCCTGCGACGAAAAGTGGATATTCGTATCATTAGTTAACGCTTACTGATTCGGTACCACACACTTCCAAGCCTTCCTTGCACTCAAATAAAATTATACGTTTGGTGGACAACAACCGGAATTATTTGTTTTTTGGAAACGGGCCAAACCATCACTGCTAACTTATATTGTGAATAGCTTCAGCGAGTATAAGCAACACTCATCCAAAAACAGCTTTCTTTGATCAATCGACAGAAAGTGGTATTCTTACAGGATAACGCCAGACCGCATACCACAAGAATGACTCGAGAAAAAATGTCTGAACTTGGCTGGGAAACGTTACCACACTCTCCATATTTTCCTGAGAATCACCAAGTGATTACAATCTTCTTTTGTCTCTTGACAACTGTATGAAACATAGACAGTTCAAAACTCGAGTTGAGGTAATAAATACAGTCCGACAATCTTTTGATTCAAAATCCATTGAGTTCTATAATACCGCCATACAAAAATTGGTATCACGTTGGCAAAAGGTCATTGAGTGCGTTAGTAATTACTTCGATGAATAATAGTGTATTATTGTTTCTTAATAAATATTTATATTTTACCGCACAAACTTATTTGGTTACTGATATTAATATGATAATATGATTAGGTGCTAACTTTATATACAATTAGATAACAATTAATGTATTAAGTTATTGGAAAATAAAATCTAAAACTATAAGAAAAAAATTATTTTGGATTATATCAGAACAACCATAACACATTTTTTAGCTTTAAAACAAATGATGAATTTATGAGTCCACTGCATATTGTACTTGTATTAAATATTCATACGAGGAGTCATTTTTATCTTCCCGGACTAGGCAGTTTTAAATTTTAATGCAACCATTATGCTTGCTTAAAATCGCATATGCCTTGGCAACTTGGATGCCAATTTACAAAATATTCGCAACAAAATTAATTTTATTATCTGTCAGTTTGTGATGAGCATTAATTTGATATCAAAATGAACAAAATCGAATATAGAGCCGTTATAAAGTTTTTTACATAACAAGCGAAAGCTCCAAAAATTATTCTTGAAGATATATTAGCTGTATACCGAAATGATTATCCTTTCAAGTCAACTATTTGCGAGTGGTCAAAATTGTTTATACATTGTCGAAAATCACTGAATGGTTTGATACTGGAAGATGTAAGATTAAGGAAGGGACAATTAGCAGGTTTACTAGGGGTTGGGGCGATGTATCAATGTTATATTGTTACCGGTTTTTGGCGGTGATGTTTCAACTCCAGTTACTTGAATCACAATCCCGATGTTTCTTCACCGTGCCAGGTTGTAAGGCTGTATGCACTTTAATTTTTAAATCTTCGGTGACTATTAGTTAAATGAATAAATGTACTTTCATCCAAATATATTTATTTACACTATATACATTTATTTTGGATCTACAACGACTTATACTAACACAAACTGCTGTTGCGATTGGTGTTCTTGTTAAAATATGATTGTTTGATGCTACGAAGACTGTATGTCTTGTTGTTGGTATGCGAAAACCTAAGTATGCATTTCCGGCTGGTCCTTTGTTAGAGTAATAAAATTTAATATATATATATATATATATATATATATATATATATATGTAAATGTATATCCAAGAAAGGAGATCTTAACAATGAATATCCAAATTAAAGTCTTTGTTCACTAATCGGTTTTTACGGTACATACATATTTAGGAATCGTGAGTCTATTATATATATTTACTTAACAATGGCAGATTTAAGGGTTTATTGAAATCGTTCACTAATGACACTAGACAACAAACAAAAATCTGATGTATAGAGCAATAAATCAATTTGGCAAACGATGCCGATTATTTATAACCCTAGGTAATAAATAGATTTGCAGGTGTACAAGATATCGCTTCCTTAGAATTTAAAGAAAGCTTTACAACTTGTATGTGTTAATAAAAATACAGTGGCGTACAATCGAAAATGAACGTTAAAAATATATAAAATTGGAAATGTTTATGTTTGAATTCTATATCCTATATCTACTTATATTTAACAATAAAAAAATGTCTGAAATTAAAATATTATGAAAGGATATTAAATGTATTATCAACACTGGTGTTTCACGAATGCTTTCGGCATTGCAAGTGCGTGTCCAGGTAGAGACGTGTGGTCAATTCTTAGCGGTCCAATGTTCGCGTAGTTAGCGTTTATTCGAGTCCAGCCCTGTCGCAGGTAAATATACGGGTTGGCAATACGGGCCTCCATCTCTAATTCATCAGTAATCTTTTTTACCGATTAATTATATTGTTTTATCGGTATTTGTCAGTAGCACCACAAATTTAAAGACAAAAAAATATATGTAAGTATGTAATTCCATATGAATAATTAAAAACCAGGTATCTATCCCATTGCACTCGCTACTTAAAGCTTTGTATTTTACGACGATTTTTGTTTTATTATAAACAAAATAATTTTACTTTTAAAAGAAGTCTAGCGTTCAAACTATTTAGTTTTAATCACATTTTAATTAACGCGACATAAGTTTGTCGACATATTTGACAAAGGCTTATTAATCTTATTATTGATATCCACAAACAAAAACATCACCATGTGTGCAACCGAGAATGTTTTTTTAGAAAACAACAAAACAATAACAGTCACAGTATGAATAGGACCTTATTAAAAGTAGGTATGCTCCAGAATGTTATTGACTTTTTTTGCAGGTAAATGAACTTGATTACAGATGCATTTCGATAGATATACAATAAATAAAGACATGGACCGACTTTAACTACATTTTGCCCCTAAAAATGAGGAAATTTTTGATGAATTACAAAGAAATTTCTTTTTTGATTTTGAGGACATTTATACGTATTCTTCAGATTCGCATAGCTGGGGCGCTATTCAGTGGTAACCTTGTATACGTTTATAGTGGAAACAAATTAAAAAACGATTGAAATTCTTAAAGATAACAGCAGTGTCTTTTTTTTTTGAAAACAAGAAGTTTGAAATTTATTATTTATAGTTCATCAAAAAAGAAAAAATATTTATTTTTAAAATAGCTTTCAAGGTGATTTTTAACTTCTTATGGCACTATTAGGCCTATAAAAAGTAAGTGTCGAGGTATTTTTGACCCCACTACAATTCAACAGATTTCATCAGAATCGAAATGTAGTGATGATATAAAAAATAATTTTTTGGAGGCAATTTAGAAATTACTGCTAGATTTAAAATCATATTCATTAATTAATATAATCACTGCTTAGAAATAAATAGAAAAGCATTCAGCCTCGGTGAAGAAATGATTTCTGTAATGGTTATTGCATAGACTAATAATCAGAATTTTTTTTTAAATAACGTGGAAAAGAAAATTCTAATTTTCTGAACTCTCAAATAATTACTTTGTAAATAAGTATGTCAAAGAAACGTGAGTCAATCCGTCAGGTTAAGGCAGTTTGAAGTACATATATTTAATTTCCTAGAAATTCGGGAAATTGATTTTATAATAGTATGGCGGCGCATCAAACATGCATTTGAATACTACCAGATGTGTATTTTCACATGAAAAATTTTATAGTAGAAATGTGCAAAGTAATTGTCTGGAATGCTTTTAATTGTACTTTATGCGTAAAATATTCCTGTCCTCTATGGTGCAGAGATTTTCTCTACTGACGCATTTATTCTTCCTTATTTATATATTTTTTCACATTTTCCTATTTTTTGCCGTTATTATTGTTGAGTTCCATTTTTTCTTTATCTCTCAATTTTGCCTCTATTGAACCATGTTCCACTTGGTCTGCTTCGTCTATTTCTTCCTATTAATCCTGACTTTCAAATCTTTTTAGCTTGTTCTTCCTCTTTCACTCTTATCAGATGTCCAAACCAGTTCAATTATTTGTTTTCTATAACTTTTCTGACCGGTTTTCCTCATAATCTTGGTTTAATTTCACTATTTTTTTTTGTAATTTTCTTACACCTTAGATGTTTCATTTCCACGGCTTGAATTCTTTTTTCTTGTTGTTCAGTTAATATCTTCGTGCGTTAGTATAGGTAACTATATTATTTTATAAATCATTATTTTTGGTTTCTCTGTTATATTTGTATGTCTGAGGAATTTCTTCTGTAACGAGTCATAAAGTCTAGCAGGCTGAATTCTCCAATTTATTTCTACTTCTCTTTTTCCTGTGCTGTTACTTATACTGCCTAGGTGCCTATAGCTGGTGAGCTGTTCTATAGTTTCATTTCCTATTCTTAAGTTTACATCTAATTCTTTATTACTTATTACTATTAATTTTATTTTTTCTAAATTGGTGAATAAATTTAGCGTCTCAAGTGCTTCTCTCCAGATTCCCAGGCTTTTTGTAATCTCGTTTCTGAATTTGTAAATGTGTAATCTGCAAAGGCATATTCTTCCAGATATATCAACTGCAGTCGAGTATACCCTATTCAAAATTTATCTATCTTCTCCTGACCATCTTTTACTGCCTCATCCATCGCGCAAATACACAATAGCGGGCTCAACACCAGTGACGCGCCGTCCATATGGGCAAGGTCGTGCAGCGCACAACGGCGCCAAGGCTTTAAAGGCGCCTACGGCCACTTGTGATAAGTTAAATTTTAAAAATATTAAAAACATTTTTTGAAAGTTTACAACAAATCAACAAATTTACATTTTTAATAATTTGGAATACTGTTTTTTATTTTGTTACTGTTGTTTCAGTGTGCAATAAAAATTTTAATAATATTTTTTTGTATGTGAACCTATTGTTTGCCTCAAATAAAAAATACCTACCAGTACTAACAAGTCTAAAGAGTTCGTCATAAATTTCAATGTTGAATTGTGGGAGAGTGGCTGGTAATTTTGGCTCAATACATATAGGGTAAAGGCGCCTATCAGTATTTCGCACGACGGCGCCGAAGATACTTGGCGCGTTACTGCTCAACACACTGACTTGTTGCACGTCTTCTGTAGTTTTGAATTTTCCTGATAATCTATTGCATGTTTTCACCTGGTTTCCTTGTAGGTACACGCTGTCGATCGCTCTTATTAGTTGATTGCTTACGTTTTCATTATTTAGGTTTTCCCAAATTCTATCTCTTTTTTCAGCGTCGAACGCATTCGTCATATCTATGTAATAGGTGTAGTCTTGATTTTAGGGTAATCTTTTCTCTATAGCTTGTTCTACTGTGAACACATTGTCCTACGCTACTTTTTATTTCTTTTTGTTTCCAGCATTTATTTATCAATATTTTCTGATTTTCTTGTTTTTTTTTTTAAATTTATATATTCCATATTCCTTCCATGCTTTCCGTTTAACTGCCTTATGTTATTTTTTTGTATGCTTGGTGATTCATTTTTGATTTTGATTTTGTATGCTTGGTGATTCATTTGTATGCTTGGTGATTCATTCGCGTCATTTTTATTTGCTAGAAAATTTTTCAATAGCTTTTTTCCACTTTCACTCCTTGCTTTATTTCATTATTTCGCCATACTTCCAATCTTATACCCCTTTTCCTTCTTGTATCTCTAATTCTTTTCTTGTTTCTCTTTTCAATAATGATGTAATCCACTAGATATAGATTCTTCACCTCTATTTCGCATTTCTCCTATGCCATGAGCAAGCTCAAATACGCTGACATTGTATGGTACCATTCATCGAGTTTGCATGAGATTGTCAAGGTACCTACCTTGCAAAATAGATGGAGTTTTTTCACCTATCGGAACAAGGGTAATTGTTCACGTGCCAAAATACTCTGCTAGGTAGGCGCGTAATTTACATCTGCCAACGACTAGGACTGATTTACTTCAACATGCACCTTTAACATTAATGCATAAAAGTGCAGATAAATTCTATTCTGATACATTTTTTAGCTTTTAGCAACCTGTGAATTTCTTGCGCTGCACTATTTTTGTTTATTTTATTTGTTATGTATTTAATCTTGTTCTGGAAATGAGTGTAATACCTGTTGGACAATAAAGACATATTTTATTATATAAATTTATATTCTAGTGAACTATTATGAAAATGGGCGTTCAATATAATCGACAAACCATAAAGTGGCACTGCAGGTCGTCATCGTGGGCAGGTATTGAACCTCTTGACAGCCACGTCGCATCAAATTTTAATAACAAATTTTAATTTGCATCCTTGCAAACTTTAAGCCATCCGTTCGCCGACTGACTGTACGAGCAAACATAACATGATCACGATTTGCCAAAGAAAATCATCACTTGACGATGCACATTTTCACCTCAATGGATTCGTTAATAAGCAAAATTGTTGCATTTGGGATGACGAGAATTCAAGACAAATCATCAAGAAAGCGACGCATCCCAAAAAGGTCACTGCTTGGTGTGGATTTTGGGTTGACGGAATTATTAGATAATTTTTTTTAAATAATAATGCCTTAGTTCCCGTTACTGTGAACGGTGACCGCTACCGTGAGATGATAACAAACTTTGTATTGTCCGAATTGGATACTATGAATGTGCATAATATGTGGTTTCAACAAGACGGCGCCACATGGCACACAGCCATTGCAACAATGGCCTTATTGTGTGAGAAATTCGCAGATCGCATTATTTTACCAAACAGCGAAGTCAATTGGCTAACGGAGATCATGCGAACTGGCACTTTTTGGGACCATGTAACCATCAAAATTACGAAGACATTTTGAAATCAAGCACATGGAGCATGTTTCTAAAAGCATATTTTTTAAAAAATAATGAACATGAATTGCGAGCCAGTAAAAAAATATGAGAAAGGCTGCAACTGGTTGCAATAATGAAAATGCAGTGAAAGCATCATTTGAAGTAGCTCTGTTGATAGCGAAAACGGGAAAATCCCATACAATTGCTGAAGAACTGATATTACCTGCTGCAGAGAAGGTAGTATCTATAATGGTAAGTGAAAAAGCTGCTACGGATCTAAGTTTAATAGCCTTGTCAAATGACACTTTTAAGAAGCGAATTGACTGTACGTCCGCAAATATTAAAGAAGAATTAATAAAAAGAGTTCGAGAAAGTTGCTGTTTTAGTCTTCAACTAGACGAAAGTATAGACATAGCGAATAATTCTTATCTACTGTGTTACGTAAGATATGAACATGAAACGGCTATTTTGGAAAAAGACTATTCGTGATCTCCTTGATACATACTACATCTGAAGAAGTGTTTAACAAGATGAATGAATTGATTACATCCAATGAAATTGATTGGTTAAAATGAATAGGAATTAGTACTGATGGAGCGCATGCAATGTCGGGAAAATGTACTGGACTTATAACACGTATTCGAAATATCGACCCATCTGTAACTTGCTATCATTGCTGTATTGATAGAGAAAGTCTTGGTTGTTAAAGAAATACAAGATACATTGAAAGAAACCTTGAATGAGGCTCTAAAAATTGTTAATTTTACCAAGGCTAGAGCATTAAATTTAAGACTGAACAGTTGTGCTAGGCTATGGACAGTGAACATCATCAATTGCTGTTGCATGCGGTAGTGAGATGGTGATCTCGGGGAAAAGTTTTGTCTCGATTTTTTGAGTTGAGAAGTGAGGTAGCAATATTTTTCATAGAATACTCCTCTGCACGTTTATTAAGTAAACGTTTTCATAATTTTTACTGGTTATGTAAACTAGCATACTTGTCTGATATCTTTTCTCATTCAAACACTATGAATTTAATCCCTCAAGGAGCATAACAATTTTTGAAATCGAGGATAAAGTTGAAGCTATGTTAAAAAAAAATTAGATTAGAGTTGTGGAGCCACCATTTATCAAATCAAGAATATGATTCATCTTTGAATCTCAAATATTTTCTTGCAACTACTGAGAAAAACCTGTCTAATGAAAATTTACAAACTTTCACACAATACCTATATGACCTATATTTCGTGATTATTTTCCTGTACCAGATGCGCGGAAAAATTGGATAAGAGATCCTTTTACAATAAATATTTACGAACTTAAAAGATTAACTTCATTAGAAGAAATAGTTTGATAGAAATATCGAGAGATAGGTCAATGAAACTGCAGTTTAATCAAATGACCCTTCCAAATTTCTGGTTAAGTGTAATAAATGACCATCAGGAGTTCCAAAATCGCCCTGAAGATTATGAGGCTGTTCTCTACTACATATCTTTGTGAAAAAGCTTTTTCATATCTTGTATACATTAAAAATAAATATAGAAAACGTCTGAAGAATGTGAAGTCAGAATTGAAAATTCAATTATCTAATTGCACCAAACATAAGTAAGCTTATCAGCGACATACAACTTCAGCTTTCTCATTAATAACTATAAAATGTTTACTTTTTAACTACGGAATGTAAAATTTCAATAAATATTTTAATTTAGTAAAAATATTGTGAATTATTGGTTTATTATATAGGAATTATTCCTACATAATGTACCAAATTTCTAAGTTCTATCTTATATTAAATTTTTTCATAATATAAGTTATATGAGTATCCGTGATTTGTAAATATTTAAACAAGGGGTCTTTATCACTAAAGGTTAAGAACTACTGGTGTAGATAATATTTGCAAATACATAGGTACAATTATTGAAAAATTGGGAGCAGAATTCCTTAAAGAATTTTACATAAAATGTTTCTTTTATTAATACTATTTATTTGTTATTCTCAACTTTAATTAAAGCAAATTGTTTAATTTGGCAACTTTTATACCACTTTATGACACTGAGACATTCTAGATGCTATCATTTGATGAGCTAAGAGTGCGAATGTTTTTACTGCCACTGTACATTCAATGACATTTTCCAATTTTAAAATATTTTATTAATTAGAGAAATCCTTCGTTTTCATTTATAAATTCCAAATTCAACTTGTACTTATTTCAAATTATAATGCTAGCAAATAATTGCGTTATATTGAATACACCGCCATCTATGGAGAAAATAGGGTATTTTCTATAAGAAAATCATTGTAAGAGTTTCAATATTTAACATATTACGGAAATTTATTTACATAAATGTGTTTTAAACAAATGTTCGCATATTTTCAAGAAATTACAAACAATTCTAACTGGCCGCAAATATAATTAAGGATTAAATTTAAATTATAGGCCTTCATTAAACAGCTGTTTTAATGTTTATGAATCGTACGCTACGCAAGCGCATTGGAAATTTTTCACAAGGTGACCCCCAAGTTGAAATTGGGAATATATTGCAAATCTAGTGAGCCGCTAGTCGGTAAGATTTGCGGCAGTTTTAATTTAAATTTTTCAACATGACATCGTCACAGACTGATTTGGAAAGAAGAAAACAAATTAGTGTCCGCGGTATAGCCCAAGTTGCTGATGTTAATGAGATTAAAAAGACCTTTAACAGACATCTTCATTACACCCTAGTCAAAGACCGAAATGTGGCTACATTGAGGGATTATTACTTTGCCTTGGCCCATACAGTGAAAGATCACCTGGTTTCGAGATGGATAAGAACACAACAACATTACTACGAGAAAGACCCAAAGGTATAGTGTAACGAACGAATTTTATATTAAATATTGTATACATACCTATGCATGTACGTTGTTTATAGTTTGTAGCAAATTTAAATTGTTATAAATATTTACTATTTAATTATAAAGTGCTGGAGTTATTGAAATTTTGGTTTAGAAGACTAAAATGGGGTTCTCCTATTTTGTCTAAAATTAAAGAAATAGCTACAAATAAGTTATTAAGTAACTAAAATATTCCATAAAGATGCATTATTATGTTTTTATTTTGAATAAGCCCTCTAGTGAACTGAAACAAAAATAAAATTTATTTTTTAATATATTAGAAAGAGAAAAGTACCTAACTTTAATAATATATTTTAATTGAGAATAAGGAAAAAATATATAATTCTCACAAAATCCATATGCTCAACATTTATAAAATTACGTTTTCAAATATGGTTGCATGAAGTAGTCCTTTAAATTAATTTCTACAACTTATTTTTATATTTTATTTGTAATAAAACTAGTAAATCTGCAGAGTACAGATTTATTTTTATTTCTAGACTTCCGTTGGTTTAGTAAACTTTTAAAAATTCAAAGATTGGATGTAATATAGTATTTATAAAACATTTGATGACTAGCACATGAATTATTTTAGATTTATATATTAGACGTTAATGTTGATAGAAAGTAAATTTGACTTTTTAAGTAGGTAGTATTCTCCTATTCTTATTATCAATTTTTATTATAGGACCTATTAGAAATGTTTGTTTTCACGCGAATACTTTTATTTACATTCATCCAATGAATCCGCAAATAACGTGGCCTCAATTTGCGGCAGTCAATTGCAATTCAGATAGAGTGACTATATCTTTTTCGTCCTTATTGATCGTTATGTACGCAACCTTTATAAAAGTCTATAATTTGGAACATCACAAAACATGAATTTAAAAAAAGTAACAACTTTGTACTTTCAATTTACGTGAATATGTTCAGAATTACCTCTATTTGGAAACATTTTTTCTACGAATGAGTATATTACTATTTGTTAAAACAATCAAAATTCGTGTTTATATAAAAAAAAATAACAGTGTAATCATTAGTGAATATTTTGGAAAGAAAAATATTCACTAATATTTGAACCTGTTTTCACTAACTAGGTATAAACATTTAGTAGCGATAACTGAATGTATTTGTTTGAAACACATGGGGTTATAAATAAGATAAGTTATAATCTATGTACCCTAATTTCACCTCTCCTATTATAGAAGAACTGATATACTTTTTTTAGAATGTTTAATTTTTTCAATTAAAAAAAATTACGTTGAGAAGCATAATATCAAATATGATTCACGCGGTCCAAATAGCTGTGTGAAATATACCTATAATAAAAGTTTTTGTTTGAGTTGCTTTTTTGATGTTCATACATCTGCAAAATAATTACATATTTACTGTACACCTTGTTTCGTCGTTTATAATTATATGACATTTTCATTTATACATTAATATAAGAAATTGTTGTTTTTTTATTGAATAAAAATGTAAAGAAACATGTTATACAGGGTGTCCAGAAACTCTCCTGACAAACGAAGACCGGAGATTCCTCTGATAATTTTAAGACAATTAAACCAAAATTCACCTAGTCCGAAAATGCTTCCTAAGGGCGCTAGAGTTCTTTGAAGATGGCGCCTTGTATTTATTTTTTTTTAAATTCCTCCAGAACGCTTCTATTTAGAAAAACAAAAACTGGTATGCTTATTTATCCTCCAGAGATGAATCGATTCCATCAATTGCGAATTTCTAGTACCGGTCATAGGCGTCCGTTTTGGGTAGGTCAACGGTTATTTTAAGGCATAACTTTTTTGTCTTTAACTTTTAAGCATTTGTGACACTAGATTATTAAATTTTCAGGTATTCCAGTACTAAAATGTACTCTTACTTTAAGTCGGTAGGATACACCGTTTTCTAGAAAAATCGATTTGTAAATTTTTCGTTTCTTCTTCATTAAAGTTCAATTTATTATGTACCTACTTATTTTTAGCGACGAAGTTGGCTTGGACTATCAAGGCATGGATGAAAATGAATTTAATAAATTAAAAACAAATTATTTATTACAATGGAACGAAACTAACAAAAAAAGAACAAGTATCAAAGGTAGATTGTTACAAAAGTTGGTCGATGTGATGACCATTAGTCTCTATGCATAAGTTTACCCTTTTGCTTAGAGAACGTCGAATTCTTGCAAAAATTCCAAAGTTATTTCTAAATTCGTTGCAAGCATCTTGTATCCTTAGCCAGAGTTGTGCGCGATTTTGTATCGGAACGGAATACACAAATGCTTTTATGTATCCCCAAACACAATAATCGCAAGGATTCAAATCCGGCGACCTTGCTGGCCAAGCAACTGGACCGCCTCTTCCAATCCAATGGTCTTCGTAGTTATTATCTAGAAAGTCTCGTACATTCCTTCTAAAGTGGGCCGGACAGCCGTTCTGTAGAAACCATAAGTTTTGCCGAATATTTAAACGCACCTCATCTAACAAATCAGGTAAAATATTTTGCAGGAAATGTAAGTAATCAGCACCATTTAAACGAGCAGGTAATTCCACAGGTCCAAGTAGATAATCGTCAACTACTCCTATTCAGACGTTTATGCTAAACCTATGCTGATGCTTAAATTATTGAACAACGTGGGGATTGTCACCAACGTACGAATAATAATGTGTATTATGTACATTAAAAATTCCATTTTTTGAGAATGTAGCTTCGTCACCAAACAAAATGTTCCTGAAGAAATCTTCATCTTGATTTTTCTGATTTTGTAACCATCTAGCGAATTCTACGCGAGCAGGAAAATCTCCTTCTAGCAGTGCTTGCACCTTTGTAAAATGAAAAGGATATAAATTTTCTTTGTGTAAGATATTTCCTACGGAAGATTTTGAAATTGTGGGGTACATGGCAGATAGTCTTCGAACGCTAATTTCTGGATTTTCCTCAACTTCCATTAAAATAACATCTTCATGTTCTGCTGTTACATCATTATGTCTCCCTGTTTCATTATTTTTTGGGACCACTGAACCTGTTTCTCTTAATCGTTGATGAAGAGCTGTAAATGTTGAGTGAGTGGGATGCTGACGATTGGGAAATTTTTCAGCGTATCTACGTTGCGCCGCTCGAGCGTTACACCTCATTTCGCCATAAACTAAATGCATATCGGCGTATTCCTCATTAGTAAAAAACATTTTTTTTAAATTGAAATCGTTGTGTTTGAATAACACAAAGTAAAAAATGAAAAGATAAACTTCGCGAACTGACAACAATTTGACAATGAAAAACGTAGGTTTTACTTCTGTTGGCAGTTCAGAGCTAACTATTGCAAAAAATAAAAAATTGAACTTTAATGAAGAAAAAACGAAAAATTTACAAATCGATTTTTCTAGAAAACGGTGTATCCTACCGACTTAAAGTAAGAGTACCTTTTAGTACTGGAATACCTGAAAATTTAATAATCTAGTGTCACAAATGCTTAAAAGTTAAAGACAAAAAAGTTATGCCTTAAAATAACCGTTGACCTACCCAAAACGGACGCCTATGACCGGTACTAGAAATTCGCAATTGATGGAATCAAATCATCTCTGGAGGATAAATAAGCATACCAGTTTTTGTTTTTCTAAATAGAAGCGTTCTGGAGGAATTTAAAAAAAAATAAATACAAGGCGCCATCTTCAAAGAACTCTAGCGCCCTTAGGAAGCATTTTCGGACAAGGTGAATTTGGGTTTAATTGTCTTAAAATTATCTGAGGAAACTCCGGTCTTCGTTTGTCAGGAGAGTTTCTGGACACCCTGTATAATATGTTCATATAAATAATACTTTACCTAGGATTTCATTGTCTTTCGGTGGATTACCAATTAAGATGATCAACATAGACCATGAAAAGCAATCTGCGACGCATTCAGGTGCAGGCCAAAGATTGTTTCTATTTCTTACAGTCCTTTGCGTTACATAAAAATTACATTAATCTGAGAAGCAAATGCCACTTGTTCTGCTATTACATTTCGTAGTGTTTGTCGATAATGACAGCTATTATAGCTCATTCTGCGATGATCACGTTATAATTCTCACGGCTTCGTGTTATTAAAAAAAGTGGTGTGCTATCTCAGGTTTTGCTTCAGACTTGGGCGTAGTAAAACGGAAACTTAGCAGACCTACAGACGCAGTGTTTTGTCAAAGACCCAAGTTTTTAGATGGTTTAAGGCATTTTCAGAAGGAAGAAAGTCGATTGAAGATGAACCACGCAGCGGAAGGCCTTCATTTTCAAAAACCTATGAATATCGGCAGAATCTGGGATCTTATGTGTTTAGATTGTCGGTTGACAGAATGATTGGGGAAGACGTGAATTTGATTCACACCACCGTTCTTCAGATTTTAATCAATGAGTCGCGGATGAGAAAAATCTGCGGAAAAATGGTTCCAAAAAATTTTTCGCAGGAGCAAAAGAAAATTAGGAGAGAAAGTTGGCTTGATTTTTTTAAATCGAATGAAAATGATCCCGTTTTTCTGGAACTTCTCATTACTGGTGACGAGTCTTGGATGTTTCAGTAACACCTGGAAACCAAGCGCCAGAGAACGGAATGCACACTTCAATTTCTCCAAAGTCAAAAAAGTAAGAATGAGCAAGTCGAAGATCAAATGCATGCTGTTTTTTCGAAAGCAAGGGAATTGTCTACAAAGAGTTGGTGTTTCAACGACAAACGGTCAACCAACACTTTTACGCGAGACCATCTTGAAAATCTTCCTAAAAGAGTCATGCGTGTGAGACCAAACAACAAGAACAACTAGGTGATGCATCACGAAAATGCATCTTGTCACACAGCGATTTCAACAAATGAGATTTGGTTTACTAAAAATATTCCTGTGACTCTTCCTTATTCGACTTGGGTCCTTGTGACTTTTTCCTTTTCCCGAGATTGAAAAATCACCCCAAGGAATGTCATTTTCGGTCACTCGCAAACATTCAAACGCCTGTAACTGACCAGCTGAAGGCTATTCCAGTATCCGAGTTGCAGCATTGCTATGAGTATTGGAAGAGCCATCTCTAGAGCTATGTGTCTTCACAAGGAAGTTATTTTGAGGAAGACAACATGGAATTGTAATTAAAAAAAATTGAAAAAATCCGTTTCATTACTTAATTTACACTTACAAAGGTATTTTTAATAATATAAAATATTATTAAAAATCTGGTGTGAAGAACACAAATACAGGTTCACTATTAATATTTTTGTGAACGTGTCCGAACATATCCCTCCCCAGAGACGTAGATACGTATTTCGCCTTTCTACAGGCTCATCGGTACGCCTCTGCTGGAGAAAGGATATCTTCAGACACATTTACAAAAAAGAACCACATCGCCGCATCACAGAAATTATCTAGACCGAGCGTAGAAGTAAATTCAGCGCTGCCTGTTGTCAGACAGCCGAAGTACCTCGCCCCGTCAACATAACCAATGTGAAATAACTTCTACGCTCGGTCTGGATAATGTGGCGATGTGGTTCTTTTTTGTGAATGTATCTGAAGATATCCTTTCTCCAGCAGGGGCGTACCGATGAGCCTGTAGAAAGGCGAAATACGTATCTACGTCTCTGGCGAGGAATATGTTCGGACACGTTCACAAAAATATTAATAGTGAACCTGTATTTGTGTTCTTCACACCAGATTTTTAATAATATTTTATATTATTAAAAATACCTTTGTATTATACAAAACTGGTGGGGTTTACCTACTCATGTATGTTTCAATTATTCTGATAATTTACACTTACCGATATTTTCAACACATTTTCCACAATACTTTATTTAGTTATTAAAGCTTCAAAATGTAATATCGTTAAAAACAGGAATATTATTTAACAAAGACAAATAAACTTATTTTACACTGTTCCAACTTTATTTGTTAGCCGCAATTTTATATACCTATATTTTTATTAGAGGAAACATATAGATTTAATGATCTTTCATAACTACAATTTTTAAATGACTCTTCTGCGTATAAATGTTTTTTGTCGTTATTACAGCTGTTGTATTATAATAAAATAATTTAAGTACGAGTATCGCAATTTATTTTGAACTTGGCACAGCTACACTCATAGAGTTGATTATTGGCTCTCACGGATTTCTTTTTTATTTTTAGGAAATACTACGAATTATCTGACATAAAATTAGTAATAATAATCATGCAAATGTATCTACTACTCTTTACGCCTTTTATATATATATTCCAGCTAATTAAAAGGAAAATATTCTTGAGTTAGATTTGCCAAATTTTATTAATTTTTAATATACATATTTATAGTCAAAATGTTTGTAGTTGATTACTAAAATAAACTATTTCTAGCACGAATTTATGTTAATTTAAAATATCAGACTGATGCATAAGTTCCCAGCGAATGTGCCTTGAAAAAAAATATTAGTCATACGCCAGTTATTTTAATGCCGTGTTATTGTTGAATTGATTAGTTGATTAGTTTTTGAATTCGTGCATAAATTGTGTTATTAATAGGGACCGGACACGAGAGGTCGATGACTCATCGCCCACGGGCGTACTACTGGAAATTTGTATTTTTAAAGAGTTTTTAATTTTATTTATATAATTGGAAAACAAACGGGTGGTGATCTATAAAATACGAAATACATTTTTATTTGTTCATTTTGTAGTTCAAGTTGAGTAAAGGAGTATTAATATTAATCAGCAATACTTTCTCAAGGTTCTCTTTTGTAAAATTTGTTATCTTTAAATGAAATACATCCTTGTAGATAGAAAACGTCCTTTCTACATTGCAACTGGTTATAGGTGCATACTGGAAATATTCTTTTATTTCAGCGTATTTAGCAGTTTTAACAGTAGTTAGCAGATTTTGAGGCATTGTCCACATACACAATTGCCACAATGTTATTAAATCTGAATTTCTATTAAAAACTGCGTCTAACTTTTACCGAAGGTCACTTGGTATATATTTTCAAATTATTACAAGCCACATGTATTGTGGTTAATCCATCATTTAATTTAAAATTTTCATTTTCAAAATAAGTTATTAGTTTTGGCAAATTTGCAAAGTGTTTCTGAAGAAAGTACAACAAATTTTTTTAATTTAGAATTTGTATTAGTTCCTTGCACTCACAAATACTTCGAGCATCGCCACTTAAACATGTAACGAAATTTTGTAAACTATCGAAATTCTCTGCATAAAAACTAATGGGTTCCAACTATGATCCCCATCTAGTTATTACTGGAGAGGGAGGCAGTGACAAAGATGGAAGTTTTTCCCTGAAAAGAGCTTCTTCCAATGGTGCTTTTCTGAAAACTTTATTAAAAGCGGATACAAGTCTATCAACTTCCGGAATGGTGTCTGATATACTCACAGATTCTGTGGAGAGATGTGCTACACAAGTAATATGCAGCATATTAGGATATGTTTTCTTTATTAGTCTGCCTGTTTTTTTTTTAACATATATGTAGCACTGTCACTGACAAATAAAAGTATATTTTCTTTGTACCTGTCGTCCGAATGAAGCATTTGGTGCATATTCTCATGAATCATTTTAGCTACTGTTTCCGCATCAACCGTATTTATAACTTGTGTGTGATTGTTAAGTTCATTTAATGGAATATTTTCTGCCATTAAAGTTTCACAGAGTTCTTCGTTGAAATTGTCAGATTCCAACAGGTTTAATTTCTGTGTATGTGTTTGCGATGCTAAGTGACGTTTTACATGCGATTTCTTGGAATTTTTTAACGATATTTTACAGATATAAATTTCGAAATCACTGGCAATGGACATACAGTCAGTTTGACTCTTAATCCAACTCGCCATTGTTTAACGATGCCATTCTCGCTGTTGTTCCATATCATATCTGAATAAGTAACTTAAACAATGTTTTAGATCTAAATACAGTGAAACTTCCCTTAACGGGCATTTCTATTAGCCGGGCACTTCCCTTAAGCGGTCATTTTATCCAGTCCCTAAATTATAAATGGGAAATTCCTAATAAATGGGTTTCTCTTATGCGGACGCTCCCTTGAACGGGCTCGGACAGTTATTTAGCTGCTTTTTGACCACAAAGTTTCCATTAAACGGACGCGAGAATCGAGATGTAATAATTCTAGTTCTGGAAATCCCCTGCCTTCGTCGATGATATCATTTGAACAGTATAGATATGATACTTGTTAAGTTCGCAAGTCAACGTCGTCTGGGTAGGTTGTCTGTTGTTTTATTTTATGGCATAATTCATATCAACTATGTATGTATTTTAATTATTTTAGAAAACAATATCAATGAAAAGGAATTGCAATCATAGAATATAATCATAAAAACAAGTTTAATTGTGAATTAGCCAGAAGATTTACTACTGACAAAACACAAGCCGCGCAAATAATAACAAAAAAAGGTTAATATCTAAAACAGTAACAAACAAATGACAATAGTGGAATTGAAAATTCCAATTCAAAAAGCGGCATAATATTCGTTACCATATGATATCTGACATAGCCGCTAGCGCAAATCAAGAAGATGTCGAAGCTTTCATAAATACGTTACCGTTAATAATTAAAGAGTACAAACCTCGGGATATATTTATAAGGCCGCACATCACTTGCGCGCGGCGGTCAGTTTAGTCGTAATCCCTTGTGTCAGTTGCGCGCGAGGGATTAAAATGCAATTTAAGCTGGCATGTCACTTGCGCGACTGTCAGATTTATTTGGGTACCTAATTAGCAAGGGTAGCTATTAAAAAAAAAATATGTTAAGCATTGAAGGTGGAGTAAGAATAAACTGATATTGTATTTAAACGTATTTATTTCTTATAATAATTATAACTAACACTTTTAGCAAATTGAAACCGAGAAATTTGTCCATTTTTATACATTTTAATTAAGTTGGAAATGTATTCCATACGCTTTGTCGATTCACAATTTGTAAATTTGCGCGGAATATTTACAGTTCTAATTTTTATGTAAGTATGCAATTGTAAATCTTTTAATACAGACATAAAAGTAAATATGTCCGGATGGGGACTATAAAAATAAGAATTAAAATGGCTGTGGAAAGCTTCACAACAGTTTGTAGTTTTTTCTAGAGAAGCGGTGCATGATGCCCACAAATGAGGCGGAAACAAAGCACTTTGGTCTATATAATTGCTAACTAAATAATCTGCATATTGAGTTATTCTTCTGTCATTAGAAATCACAGAATAAAAATCTTCTACAAAGCAGTCGCCAACTTCGTCATGATTCAAAAATATTAGACCGAAAGTCCAACGTAACCATAAACCAATTTCAGAATTTGAATTTTTATATTCTAATGTCAAACCCAAATGTTGCAATTTTCTGAACCATGCTTGAGTTAAGTGAAATCTACATCCACTAATTACACTTGATGGCCATACATGCTTTATACTTAAATGAATAGAAAGTTCAAAGTCACAAATTACTTCAAAAGGGCTAAAAACTAAGTTTATATCTTTACAACATTCAATTAATAATTTAAAAGCTGACGAATAAGTTGAACTAGACTTATTTGGTAACAACATAAATGCCACTGGTATATAATGGCCATTTTTAAATGCATGAATAGTAAATAATTGACAAAAAAAATTTGCACAATAATCAAAGGTACCGTCTATATATATCTTATCAGATGTGCATAAAATTTTTAAGTTTGTCGCACAAGAGAAAATGATTATATGAAGCTGTCGATTATTAACAAGCAAAAAGTTTTCGCCCTTGTTGGTCTGACACTGAATCGATTCCAAAACTTCGTGGACGTCTTCTAGTGACTGGGGCAATGGTGGTAGAACACTTCTTTTGGCTCGGTATATACTTTGTCTTATGTTCCCCCCGTCTTGCGTTGTGATATTTTCATCGCAATTTTCATGTAACAAGCGATTTATTAATTTCATAGGACGTTCCGATGGATCATCCATGGCGTTCCGTTTAATTCCGTTTTGTAGTTTCTGTCAAGAGAATTAATTACATATAGTTGTAAATAGATGTACACATAACACATAACATATAATAATGTAAATAAGTGCAAAAAATTTAAGTTACCATCAAGAAATAAAACAGAACGAAAAATATAATTCAAACAAACTTACTTTTACAGATAATTTTTGGGGAGCGGGATGGTTGTGTTCTTTTTTCGATTTTAATAAAACTGTTTCAGATTTATCCACTAACAGAGATGCGATACAGTCTCTTCTCGAACACCTGTAAGACACACCTTGAACAGTTTCCTTATCCCTTCGGAAAGTATATTCTTCCACTATTAACATTTTCTTTCCTTTACTACTCAACATTGACTCCATATTGATATTAACAAAGAAACAAAATAGACGCAAAATTGATGAAAACCGTATAAAATTTTATAAACTACTAAACAATTTTTCAGAAAGTGCGGTTTTAAATACTTACTTAAAGCACTAGCCCCACCACAGCACTAATCACATAAAGTAAACAATATCATTCATATCCAAAGAAAAGCTTTCTCTAGTAAAATATTAAGAAGCAGAGGTACCTGGAATTCCCTAACTCATTAGATAAGCGGATTAGTTTATGCCGGCGCGCAAGTGTCACAACAGACTAAAGCAACCCTTAATTGCTAGATAAGAAAACTTGACCAGGGCGCAAGTGATGGATCACCATTTATAATTTGGACAAAACAGGGTTATTTTTTCGGGCACTGTCAATAAAGACAATGGCATTAAGAGGCTAAAAATGTGTGGGCGGAAAGTTATTGAAAGAAAGATTAACTATAATGAACTGTGTGAATACGACAAGGGAGAAAGAAAAACTGTTGGTTATCGGAAAATCAGCACGTCTTCACGCATTTGAAAATCTTAACATTGCTCTTCGTCCGGTCCATTGGTATTCAAATAACAAGGCTTGGGTGACTAATTTTATGATGACAGAGTGGTTGCGTGAATTTGATCGGAAAATGATCGATCAAAACAGCTGTCTGTCAATTAAAAACTCATTTATTAATTATCCCTACTCTACATTTTATCTCCGGAATAAGCAACAAAGTTGTTATATTTCGCAACAACTTTGTTTCTTATTCCGGAGATAAAAATGTAGAGTTCAAAAAAATAATAAAAGTGACGTACAAGGACAATAAAAAAAAGTCAATCAAATCTAATCAATTATTGTCCTTGTACGTCACTTTTATTTCTTTTTTTGAACTCTACATTTTTATCTCCGGAAGAAGCAACAAAGTTGTTGCGAAATATAGGGATAATTAATAAATGAGTTTTTAATTGACAGACCGCTTGCCCGATTTTAATTTATGTTATACATATCTATATAATCTTACATTGTTTTCAAATGAAAGTTTAACTTTGGGTTGTTCCTTATTTTTTCTGCTTTCTGATGGACGGGCACTTCTCTTAACCGGGCAATATTGTCAGAACCAACGATGTCTGCCTATGGGAAGTTTCACTGTAAATAAAAATTAAAAATGTATGCTTAAGTTATTGAAACTTAACGGAACTCACTGGACACTTACGTCAAAATAATTGGCAGAAGTAGATTCGATGAAATGATATTAAACATGATCTATTACAAAAATTACGAAGTATGTATTTATGTAATGAACAGTTAAAACAATAGAAAAAATCATACTTTATTTATCTTACGAAATATAAACTAATAAATAAAATAAATTATAAAAATTCCCCACTCTTCTATCTACACCCATGAAGAAAGGAAGTTGACTGTAATATTGAAGTCATTGCGTCACAATTCAACGACAAAAATAGATGTGCGGTTAATCGAATGAATAGTGCTATTCAATAACTGCATGTTGTTGTGCGATGTTATAGACTATTTATATAGTCTTTCGTAATTTCGGCGTCTCGTGTCCGGTCCCTAGTTACTATAATACGATGAGAGTTTTTTGCTGGATAACATATATCCATGACGGATGGAAAAAACAATATAAGTTCGAAAACTCCAAGAAATTATTGCTACAACTTTCTTTTTACGTTCCTAGAAATTGATACTATTAACTATTATTTACCTACTGTAGTTTTAGATGTAAATAATTGCAATTAAATATCAGATAAACGATAATTAAATTTTACATAAAATCAAAGTTTATTATTATTACAGTATCTGAAGTATATTATGAACCTAAAATGAGTTGGAAGTAGTCGATTCCAGCTGAATTAAAAAGTGTAAGTCAAATTAAACTGCAATTGCTGTTTAATAAATACATCGTGAACAAAAAAATTCGGACACCGAAATAATTGCTTGTTAGTACAAAAAAAAAAGACGTAAAGCATTATCTACAAAGTAAGAATGAGAAATAAAAACAGGTACTTAACATTTTATTCAATAAGAATAAGTCACAAAATAGTAAATTGTGCAAAATTATCAAATTCATTGGTCGTCGCTCTCTATAATTCTTCGAAAAATCTCCTGTAGTAACAATGTCGCGCTTCAAATCGGTTTGACGATTTCTTCACTTCCAAAAGGCAATCTCCACTTCGGAAGACAATCGTAAATAATAGAGAATATATTCTTTATTAGTTCATTATTTTATCAGATATCAAATTAATAAATTTTGAATTAATTAAAAATGCGATGAACTTATGCATCAATCCAATATTTCGTTTGTCGTATTATCTGTCCTCATTTATATACGTGTAAATATTACCCAAATCAGTACAATTAATTTGTCATTTTGTACTTTCTTCATGGTCATTAGCATATGACATAATTTTAAAGTTACGTAACAAATACGAACGTTATTGATTATAATCTATATTATGCTCGACCAAATATGTTTCGAAATTGTGCTTAATGCAAATTCAAGGTTAATTGTACTAATTAATGCATTAACGAAAAGAGTATCTGAATCTAATGGTTCATACCAAAAATAACTAGGAAACGATATAAACAGCAGACGTTTTATAAATAAAATTATATTGAAAATTATAACTGAGAGCATATAAATATAATTTAATATTCCATGAGCTTGTTTCAATAGTTACGCTTTATCGTATCATCTTTAATAGAAAATTTAAAAAAAAATTTAATTTGTTACCGCTTCATAAAATATGAAACACTTCACAGTTTAACCGCATTAAAAACATTGAAATTTAGAGACTCCCTACCTATACTTAGTTATTAGTCACAAGTTATTAATATATGATTATCCAGTATCAGTATAAAAAGAACATAAACATATATTTTCGTTTTTGTAACTTAGTTTACGGAATAACATATTTGGAAGTAATTACATATAAGAAAAATAGTTGCGTATCTATCTGTGTGGGATTTTCTCGCCTAAAAGTAGGTAGACAAAGTATGTAGAAATTTAGGAATGTACAAAACACTATTATAAAATCAATGCTGCTAATAATGTTTAGGTATTGAATAGAAGTGGATAGCGGCGGAATATAAACTGCTCCTATTACAAAACGCTTACTTCTAGCAAAAACAAACCCAAGGATCTCTTCAACACCATTATTCGGAACTATTATTTGACATAACTAAAATGTATCCGAACGGCTACCAAGACACCACCTCCACCACTAATGATGTTATGAGGATCTCAATCACATTGATATATGTCAAAATTGTTGCCAAATGGTTCACCATTCCCAATCTTGTCATATAACCAGGCCTCGCTTAAAATGTAAATGTCGAAATCCATGACAGCACAGTTAAAGAAATTAGTGGGTTTGGTTCTTAATCCTCGGACGAAATAGTCTTGATAGAAGACCCGAAGTGTATCTAGTCGTTTTATTAGCCCCATTAGCATTTAATTCCTTAAGCCTAGCGCGAAGGTCTTCCTACTCTTGCCGTTGCAAGGCAGTCAGATCAGCCTGTACTCTGATATTTGCTTCAATATTTCTTCTGTTGCGCCATATTTTCAGAACATCTCAGCCCTGGACCCCGGAGGAGAGAACAAGCATGAGACGAACCATGTTAGGCGAACGTTGGCCAAGCCTATTTAATTTTAAGCTCTTAACATCCACCGTTCTATTAGTCTCAGACAAATATTCGACTAATTCACCGTTAATGAATGCGTCTCTTGTCTTACAGTCAGCTATATCTGGCTTACCCAGATTAAAAACCATATTCGTTTCTCTGATAATCCTGAAACTCATTGATGATACTAGTGACGTCTCGTTCATTCTCAACAGGCGTTTCCGCGCTACTTCTGCCGACGGAAGACGCTTTGAGGATGTTAATCTCCTTTTCCAATTTCTTTACCCTGTTTTCAAGCTTGTTCAGTTTAGCAGGTCGATCGACATTTAAAGTTCCTTACTTTTAAAACGATGCATTTTTAATAGTGATTGTAAATTACAGGTTGAACGTATATATTTTCTGTACAAATTGTACGTGAATTCCTTATCGGGTATTAGACCGTTATTACATATAATGCATTTCAAAGAATCAGAATATCACGATAAATATAACCGTGATAGTAAAGGTAGATTAACTGAGATACTAACGCTTGTCGTGGTGACTAATGCTCAGGCACACACAAAAATAGAGAACGCTTGGACTACAAATAAAGGTTAAACAGAGGAAGTATAATGTATAATACCTATATTAAAAATAACAATATTATTCGCATTATCTTTATATGCAGCTAAAACAAAAAAAAAAAAAAGAAAGTCAAGCAACAGAAAGAAATAGAGAAATGTTGAATATAAAAAAATAAATGAGAGTTTACGTGTTATTAATAAACGTGTTAATGCTATTGTAATATATAAATAATGCACGGTGTCAATAAACCAACCTATAATAATTACGAAAGTTTTAAGGATATATACCAAAATAATTTATGTAATAGAGCTAACTATTATCAAAGCGCTATTTATCTCTATCTTAGATTTTAAATATTATAGGATATTTGGTGTGGTACTGTAAAGTGCACAATGTACAATATTTAAAATCTAACAAAATAATTTTTTTTTTATTAATCCACATCTACATTCTTTATTTTGAATCAGTAGCATGTAATCGGTGGCATTCTATTCAACAACCAAGTTACGACCTGAATTTGCTTCCTAGTCTTTTGCAGAGAGGTCGACATTGCAACAGAAATTGACCGACGTACAGCTTGATATTGGTGTATATCATAGATAGGGCTTAGTGCGTGCCAATAGCATATTACGAGGGTATATCAGATATAAACGAGACTGATTTTTTAATGACTCGTACAAAAGTTTTTTGAATCGGCGAAGTAGGTGGCTATGTAGACAAAGCACTTAGGGTGGGGAGAGCCACGTCTGAAATTCCGTCGAGACCGTTCAGTAGTGCAGTGACCATGAGTGAGCAAGCAGTGCACGTTTCCGTGGAGCAGCGGATAATTATTAAGTTTTTGACCAATGAGGGGGTGAATCCAACAGACATTTTACGCAGATTGCACGCACAGTTCGGGGAGAACACCCTTTCACGACCTCGCGTGTTTGCCTGGCATAAACAATTTTCTGGAGGCCGGGAGAAAGTTGAAAACTAGAGCCACGTTCGACGCCCACGGACGAGCGTTACCGAAGCCGACATTGAGGCTTGATTTTCTTCATGATCGCCGCACAATTAATGCCCAATATTATTGCGATGTTTTGGATGCCGCAAAATTGTCTTTACGACGAAAAAGAAAGACGCAATCCGTTAAAAATGTCATTCTCCTTCACGACAACGCCAGACCACATTCGGCAAACATTACGAGGCAAAAAGTGGAACAATTCGGCTGGGAAATCTTGGAACATCCTGCTTACAGTCCAGACTTGTCACCGTGTGACTACCATTTGTTTGGACCTCTAAAAGAAGCTCTTGGAGGCCAGCGTTTCGACAGCGACCAAGCGGTAGAGACATTTGTGCACCAGTGGCTGTGTGACCGGCCTAAAAGTTTTTACGATAACGGCATTAAAAAGCTTCCAATCCGTTGGGAAAAATGTATTGCGCGGGCGGGAGATTATGTAGAAAAATAGTACATTTGTATTAACCATGTTCAATAAAGCATTAATAGTTTAAAAAAATCAGTCTCGTTTATATCTGATATACCCTCGTATATGGAAACGTTAAACAGCGCGAACAAAATCTATCATGAAGGCCCTTCGCGTACTGAAAACTAGTAAAAATTAGTCCTGTGTGTCAATTTTTAAAACAATCGGTGGGACGAAGAGTGGTTACGCAAATCAGTTTTACTAGTTTACTAGTGGTAGGTCAGAAGAAATATTTTTAATGTGCGATACGTGTGGTTTATGTCTTTTGTCATGCTGATTCTGAATTTGACTTAAGATATTGCATGCTTCCTACGTCAGAGCATCTAAACCACGCCTATTTTTGCTCTGGTACCAATAAAATTAAGAATTGGTAGATATCTGGCTACACACGGCTCTTTCGATTCTTAAGGCGGTTTGTGTCGTCTTTTTATTTTATAGTGTCCCGTACGTGTGTAAATAATCGAGTTTCTGTTATGTATGAGAAGAATTCACTACGCACCAGCGTAAGTGGAATATTACACCTTTAATAGAAGAGTGTTATTTTCACTATTTTGGCATAATCATTGAAAATCAAGACCAGCCATGGGCTCCCAGCATTTGTTACACACGTTGGGCTGTACTTTGAGGAGCTGGTCAACGGGTAAGAAACGCTGATTTGATGTGAACATGGACTGATTGCTACTTCTGTTGCATGAAAACTTTCGGGTTTTCCAACAAAAATAAGAAAAATATTAGTTATGCTAGTCTGCCCTCTGCTACTCTTCCAGTACTTAATTCAGATGCCTTGCTAGTACCAAGACTCATAGGTGTTTCGCGTGAAGAATATGACGTTACCGTGGAGCAGTAAAATGGTTGCTGTTGGATATTGATATCAGAAAGTGCCGAAGAATTGTATAAAAGAAAAGTAAAAAGAAAAAAAATTAAGCAGGATGATGCCATACAGATAATTTTATTTCATTTACTTTTCAATATTTTTTTTCCAAAACCAGACTTGCCAGAATAAATTTGTGGTTACGTTAGAACTATAAAGGAAACGAAAACTATACATTGTTTATAAAACAGGCAGAAGCAAGAAAAATACTTGACCACAAAACATTTTAATATTCTATATACCCATATATTCAAGAAGTAGGAAATGTAAAGCGGAGACGGGGCAGAGGATTATACCCCCATCAATGGTTTAGTAGACATTTAGTTTAGTAGATGTTTAGCGGTGATAGTGACTGTCACTGCTAAACCGTCTAAACGTCTGTCAGACAGTCGCATATCGCCTGTGCTTGAGAATGTGAACACAGTATGCACACGTATTTCTTTTATTTGTTTGTAATATGTTGCGATGTCTAAACCAAAAAGCAATTTGTAATATTTTTAATAAACTTGTTTATTGTCAAAATAAAAATTAGAGATAAATTTTTTAAAACAAAATAACATTCATTCTAGACATTATTTTTTTAATAAAATTCAATTCTCAATTAAATTAAATTAAATGTTCAAAGGTTTGTCCTCCTTGCAGCAAACAAAATCCTATTCTATCGTAAAAACCTCTTGTACCGTGAAATAATAAACAAGTTATTGTTGCAGCTCTGGTAAAGTTGTTGGTCTGTTATTGTTATAAATTTGACTTTTAATATATCCCCAAAGAAGAAATCAAGAACTGACAATATGACTGTCACTGTCACGCTAAATGTCTACTGCAGCTTTGGTGGGGATATAACCATCTTTGCCCCGTCATCGCTTTAAATTTCGTACTTCTCGAATCTTTCGGTATGTATTATAGTAAAAATAGTGCTAAAGGTTGTCTTTGGTTAAGGTACAACCTTTGAAGATATGCTCTTTACCAAATCGCCAGTGAGATAAAACTTGAGTTCCAACCATTTGAGATATTTTACTTCGGATAATTTCTAAACAAAAATAAAAAAATTAAAATTTGTTGACCAGTGTTATTAGTAGATAGAATGTTTGGGTGAATACTGTTGCAATTAATAGCTGTGATTTAATTTGAACATCCTGGAAGGTCTGAATTAGTTTGTTGTGTTCCAAGCATTTGAGATATTTTAATTTTCTTCTTTAAGGAAGATTCAACGTAACCTTTTAGTGACAGCAGAAGATTTGCAACCCCACTGAATTTTGATAGTCAACAAATCACCACAAAATAACACTGCAGCTCGGTGCGTTCGGCCTCTCGACGACGAACTATAAAAGAGAGATACAGATTATGTATGTATTACACAAATAAATTAAGTAAGAGTGAATTCATTACTAAATCTGTTAAATCTATAAAAATATTTAACTCTGCCCCGAAGGCTGTATTTCATCATATCAATTTTTATTAAGTAAAGGCCGAATCAATTTTATACAAGCTGTCCCGTATCGTTATGTTCAAATTTTAGGAGTGTAAAGTAGACTTCATTTCAAGTAACAAAAACGCAAAACTTTTTATTTGTTTCAAAGTTACAGATCTATGAATGTGATTGTCAGATCATGAAAAAAAATGTAATCCTAAAGTCAATAAAAACTGATTTTATTTAAAAAAGTTCACTTAATAATATTTTCAAAATGTCCACCTCCTTGTTGAATGCAGGCTTGTGTCCGTAAGCCAACAGAAGAAGTACTTATCCGAATTTCATACTTGTTTTGTCGGATTTGCTCGGCAGCCAGGTGAATACGATCCAACAACTCTTCTCTTGTGTTCGAAACTTGCGCGTAGACTAAATTTTTCATGTACCCCCATAAATAAAAGTCAAGGGGATTAAGATCGGGTGATCTGGGTGACCATGCAACAGCCTCGACCAATCCATCTTGGATAATTGACGTTAACCCAATTTCAGACAGCAATTCCGAAATGTGGTGGTGCCCAATCCTTGTGAAACCACATGTCTCGTCGAACATTCAGTGGGACATCCTCAAAAGACCTGGCAGTTCGTCAATAAGAAATTGAAGGTAATTGTCCGCATTTAACCTCCCAGAAAGAACGACAGGACCAATCAACAAGTCATCAATTAGGGCCGCCCAAACGTTAATAGAAAATTCATGTTGAAATTTAGATGAGCGTATAGCTTTGGAATTTTCTGATGACTACCTGTGCAGGTTTCTCAGATTTCTAACACCACTTCTCCTGAACGTAGATTCATCTGTCCAGAGGACTGTTCTGCAGAAATTAAAATGAAGCTGAATTAATATCCAGGTAGAATAAACTAGACGAGCATAGTGGTCTGCCTCAAGCAAACCGTGTCCCCTGCGATAGTGATGTGGATATAAGCCCTCACGTTTTAAAATTCGCCAAACTGTCGTTCGTGGCACTCCTAGTTGTCTAGCTATTCGACGTACACTGAGAGTTGGATCCCTTGTAACAATAGCTACTGCTTCTTCCTCTAAAGTCTGCTGGAAAATTTTCTCCTCGGTCGAAAAGATAATCAGGCAGTCCGCATTCCCGAAATTGTCTGTGTACTTCCAGAAACGTTCTGTAATGAGGAATGCGCCTATCGGGAAACCGATGTCGGTATTCAATAACTGCTTGACGTGCACTGCCGTTACAGTAGCCATACACAAAATGCATGTTCGCATACTCTGGAGAAGAAAATCGGTAAGGCATTTTGATTAAAGAAAACGTGTCCACTGTTGCTGTTGTATGAACTGAATCGTAATGTAATCCTTTATTAAAAAATGCAAAGTTAACAGTCATCTGAACATTTGGTTATTGTATGATATTCATGGTTCAGCACTTACGAAATAAGTAAGAACCTTCTTTATCATAAATCAATTTTCATTACTCTATGACACGTGTTTATTTATTTTAGGATAACATTTTATTATGCGACGTTAACAATCACGGGCCTGTTATTGAATCGTATAACTTTTTTTAAATAAAAGCAGTTTGTATTGACTTTAGGATTGATTACGTTTTTTTTTCATGATCTGACAATCACATTCATAGATCTGCAACTTTGAAACAAATAAAAATGGATATACAAGTTTTGCGTTTTTGTTACTTGAAATGAAGTCTACTTTACACTCCTAAAATTTGAACATAACGATACAGGACACATTTGTATATGCTTCTCTCTTGTAGGGTGTCATGCAAGGTGTTGTAACGTGTAACGTGTTGTTCTGAAGGATAAACATATGATGTGATTATGATATAATGAGATACAAAAAATGGAACTTACTATTTCAATACATATCATATATTGTACTCCGAATAGCCACTTGATCAAAGTCATCAGTATTAGTGACTGGTTTTTTACTATGCCGTGTTTTTTTTGGTACTGCTTAAGGGTCTACCTTCCTTGATATCTTTCGATATAGCCAAAATAGTACTAGAATGAAATAACAAAGCATTAACAAGTAGCTGTGAATATATATTTTTTTTTCAAAACACCATGATCACTTTCTTTCTCAAAATAGCAAATCAAAAAAGCAACAAGCTTCTTTGATTGAGAATTCAAACATTTCGGCATTCTGAGGTTAGATCTAGAACTTTTCATCAGATAAGCGGAAGATTACCGATTACTATCGCGATGTGAGTGTTGTTTAAAAAAAAACAGTTAAGATTGATATAAAAACGCGAAGTTTAAATAAAAGAGGGAATAAGTACACAGTAATAATGAGAAACCGGTAGCAATTAATTCATTCTAATTCAAATGTCAATTGTCAACAGCGATTTTTATGTTGCATGTGCGCATTTTGGATGAGGTAATATGCGAATACATTTGGTTTTTAATAATGGCATTATCGGATAATGTAGGTGGTGAAATTCGATATTATGATGCCTTCCTGAATCCCCTTAATTTAGTTAATTTCGAAACTTAGAGTGAACAGTACTCTGTTCACTCACACACTAGTTTTTGAGACTATTGTTTTATGATGTCAAATGTTTTTAAACCCTTTCGTTGAACAACAGTATATCTTGAAATAGTAAGTCGTAGAAAAATATTATTAGTGCTTTATTTATAGAAAACTTACTGGCCCTAAAATTGATTCATATGACGTTTGCTCTAAACACTTTCTATTAGTTTAGGAGATTGTTTCTTCCTCCTGGTTTTAAGGAAGTTCGGTATGTATCGACCGAAGTATGAGTTGAAATAATGCAATAGTTTTTGAATAACAATAATATATTTACATCTAAATGAAACTAAAAATACAAAATTAAATCTATTTTGCCCGAACAGAGATATTAAATAAAAATTTACAAAAAATCACAATTTTCATCGCGATTTTTTGGAAGCCTGTGCCTCGATCACTATTTTGTTGATACCAACACTTAACAACATATCTAAAAAACATATTAACAACATATCTAAAAATCAAAACTACCCCACCCATTTGCATATCAAAATCTATCATTTTACTGGACTATACTGATTCTGATTATGCTCGATATTATTTAACATCTCGCTACTATTCTGTTCCCAATAATCCTAGCCAAATGTTAACTTTTTGACGGTATTGCGTATAAACTTCCTCAGTTCAGTGTTGACCAACACCTGTAATGGTTCCTGTTTACTGACCCATTTAAACAGAATGTGGCCTCATCAGAGAATAATATTTTACTTAATATGGTAGGATTATTATTAATCATGTTTTGCATAACTTCACAAAATTGTAGTGTCTTATATGTGTCATCTTCCTTCAATGACTTAATTGCACTTTATAAGGATGTGCTTTTTCTTTTTTGAGAATCCTATGAACTGATGATTGACTCACCGCATGATCTAATGCTAGTTGGTTTGAACTAATTTTAGGAATCTCTACTATTCGCTTCATTATTTCGTGTGTTTTCTATTGAGTCGTAGCAGTTTTTGGCTGACCCGTTTTCGTCGAATTTTTTATAGATTGCAAATTTTCGTAACGACCTAAGGTTCTTTTCACGGTACTGACAGTTATACGATTTCTATTAGGAAACATTTCGCTAAAGAAATTTCTTGCATCTCTAAACGACCTCCTTCTATCACCAATTCCAATATCATTAATAAAGTCAACCGCTCGTATTCCGTCAGTTGATTCAATCTAGATAAAAATTAAGTAGACACTTTCATTTTTTACAATTTATTATTTTCATACTTTTAGTTACCTTAAGGTGAGATCCTTTTTTGGTAGAAAAAGTTCTAGGTAGAATTTAACAACCTAGAATTCTGACATAAAATTGAGCTACTGTCTAAATATAAATGTCAGGTATATCATTCATAGCTAACTAGAACACATACGCTTGGTAAAAATTATAAATAATAGTAAATATCTCAAGAATGGAGCAAAATAGAGACATAATTGTATACACAAAAGCACTTTAAAATCTAACGAGGATTTCAGCTATGTAAAAATATACCAGGATATTTCATTTAAAAAAATCAAATTGAATACAGTTTCCATGATAACACGAGCAACCTGTAGATTAGAAATATGTTCTTACAAATAGCTTGCTTAAAACCAAACAACTTTTGTTTGAAAAATTTGTTGAAAATTTCTATGGTTTCAAAAATATTTAAAGGTTCCGGAACAATTGAATAAGCCAATTGTAACCCTTTTTAATATTTATAAAAATTTAATTAAATTTTTGCTCAAGATGTTTGCTTTTTTGGTCTAATAAGATATGTATTTATTTAGCGGCCCGCTAGTTTGTTACAGGAATATTTATTTTTTCGATATTATGTGTAAATATAAGATTACAAATTACGTACAAATCCATGAATAATTCGATATTTTTACGTCACCAATAATTGTCTACATAGAAAAGGTTTTTTTATTTTTTTTTAACTTTCTCTAAATTTCTAAATTTGATACAACAGGATTTTTAATATTTACTTTTTGTTAATATCACTTGGTAAATATGGGGTCATTAAATTTGTAATCAAAAATTGATAAAATTACTAGTTCATGACTTCATTAAGTTTTGAGAAATCATTAATTTTATTTTTTTGTATTCTACGTATTACTGACTAAAACGATAATTAATAGAAGAGTAAAATCACATAATAATCTGATTAAATAATTTTAATTCATTAATAATAAATATATAAAAAAAATTGTTCTTTACTTTAACACCTTTTTTTTAGTAACTTTTGAAGTTCCAATTAATAAAAAACCTTTGAACTTATATCGTAAAGTAATCCGACAAATATTGTCTATTTATAGAATGATATCGCATAAATACATGTGTGATAAAAATATACGAATATTACATAATTTTTAATTCATAATGAGGTTACTTGATTGCTTAATGGAGATGTTTAGAAATTCTTCACATTACTATCTACACATTTATGTATGTTTCATAATATGTATGCGTATTGTAATCTGAAAGACAATTCATTTCACTAACTTTCAGAGTAACGAATGTATATGTTGCGAATTGAAAATTCCCAATTTCAGAATTTTTATTATACGCAAAACAATAAGCTTAAATATGTATTTATTTAGTACTAATTATAGAATAATACTGTAATTATTAACATAATTACATACAGAAACAGAACACGAAAACGAAACTATGTATATTAAGACAAAAATTTGTTTACAAATTTAAATGGCTGAAGTAATTAGAAATTAAGAAAGAAACTTTCCGAAAATGTAAACTAAATAAATCCAATTTAAGTATTTTCGAAATGGTATTGAACCTAGTGGTCGTAGAAATCATAGATGAGCTTTAACAATAAGGCGTGACCTACAAATATTACACTGGTCTGCAGAAAAAAATTCTTTTTTTCTCCTCATTGTTTTCATGCATGATTAGTATGATTACATCATATTTGGTGTTCTTACCTCGGAATTTAACATGCAAAAAAATACAGCACATAGATTTTAAATATAGTGTCCATTTAATTAAAAAACGATATTATTTTAGTAACAACAATTACAAAAAAGTGAAAAAAGACTACGGTCTAAGTTTTACAACGAAAAATGCTAATTTTACAGTTACAAGTTATAGAAATATCAGTATATTTATCCCATTATGGTAATATAATTCAAGTTATTTTGTTTTTTTTTCTTTTCATCGTTTCCATCGAAGTTTCTCGGCGAATCGACCAACAAAAATCAGCAAGCATTGCTGCTGACCATTTTCCATTGTAGCGTCTTTCAATATGCATAATACCTGATGAAACCTTTCACCATGCTCATCTGATACGGCACCGAGATTTTCCGGAAAGAAATCTAAATGCGAGTCAAAAAAATGAATTTTGAGTGACATATTGCATCCTAAAGCTTTATAAGCAGAAAGAGGCTCTCGAATGATTTGTCGGTAGTTGTCAGCTTTTGTATTACCTAGAAAATTATGACACACTTTTACAAAAGCCACCCAAGCTTTTTTCAGCTTTGCTCAACTTCGAATTGAAAACTTCATCCCTCATAAGCTCTCCTATTTGCGGACCTACAAAAATCCCTTCTTTCAATTTCGTGTCACTGATTCGAGAAAATTTTGTTTTGAGATATTGAAAGCCTGCACCATCCTTGTTCATAGCTTTCACTAAGTTTTTCATGAGCCCCAGCTTTATATGAAGTGGTGGCAAAAAAATTTCTTGGCACTAGAGGTTCTTGAGATACATTTTTAAGTCCAGGTGTCAAGCTTTTTCTTTGCGGGCACGTTTTAACTTTGTAATGTTTGTCTATTGCGCGACTGTCCCACTCACATAAAAAACAGCAAAACTTGGTGTATCCTCCTTGCAATCTAGTAAGTATAGCGACAACTTTTAAGTCAGCACAAATATTCCATAGGTATTGAGAATATTTTATTTTTTCAAGTAATACCTCCAGATTTGCATAATTTTCTTTCATGTTTGTTGCATGTGCTAGAGGCACTGATGGGTATTTATTTCCATTGTGAAGTAAAACGGCTTTCAAACTAATCTTCGACGCATCAATAAAAAGTCTCCATTCGTCAGAATTTTCTGGGAAACTCAGTTCTTTAAGAAGCCCTGCAGCATCATTACAATATACTAAATCATTTTCTTTGGAAAAGTAACTCGTAAAATCTTCTTGTCTTGTGCGAAAATATGAGACTCTTGTACTTTTATCCAACAAATTCCACTGTTTCAATCTTGATCCGAGTAATTGAGCCTTAGATTTTGGTAGCCCCAAGTCTCTAACGAGATCATTTAAATCAGGTTGTTTAAGAAAATAAGGTTCTTTTGATGGGCTTGAAGATCCTGATGAAGCGTATGATGATGAAGATGTACAGGAAGAAATAGAACTCGATTGAGGCTGTAGACCAGAAGTATTTTTATTTTCCATCTTCTCGCTATTTTTTGTAGGTACTGGAGGTGAACTGCCTTCACCACGAGGAAGTGGTCTCTTTGCAGATGCGATGTTTGGATATACAATCTTGTTTTTATTTTTTTTCGAGAATCCTCGTGTTGATGTCATGCAGAAAAAACAGTCATTTTCATGATTCTGAGGTTCACTCCAAAGCATTGGCATCGTAAACGGCATAGATTTGTGACTTCCTTCAAGCCAACCTCTCAACGTTCTTGAACAACTGTTACAGCAAATTTTTGGGAACCAACTTTTATCCCTCTCATCGATAGAGAATCCAAAATAAAGCTGATAGGCTTTTTTAACATGATCTGTTATCGCATTTTGCTGTGTTTTTAGAGTAAACTCAATACAAATGTAGCGAAAACAGTCGGTAGAATTCTTACAAGCGCGCGGCATTTTATAACCTAAAATTGAATGGAATTTTTTTAAAAAATAATTTTAAATTTCTATTATATATTTATTATCTATGTTCATAAAAAAATAGATAACCTACACATAAAATACTTAAAATATATGTACCTATAACATGAATTTTATGCAAAACTTACCAAAGTATTTGATATAGAACGGAAACAATTAAAAGACAAGTTTTCAACTAACTGTTGTAAAGACACAGTGTATACTGCGCAGGCGCATATGTACTACCATAGAAATCACTTTCGAGACTTTCCTTCTTTCTCTTATAACTAGCAAAAACCTATTTCGTATGTATATACATTGTTTATAATGTTAACGCATATAACGAATTAAAAAAAAACGGAATTTATGATATTTTGGAAAAAAAATCATATCGAAAAAACTAGACGTGATAGAAAAAATTGGCCATAGGGAACAGATTCAGAGCATCGAAATCTTCATATTTATGACGTAATTTTATGAAGGAGGATTTTGTTGCAGACCAGTGTTATTTAGAGCTAGATGAGAAAAATAAGTCATATCTTAGATTGATTTTACTTATATAGTTATCTGTCATTCCGCTAGTTGTCTATGTTGATGAAAAAATATCCTTATTTAAGTATTTAGCAACTACCCTATCCATAATTAATTATTTTGATGTGTTTTATTTATTTTATTGTTTGCGTATTACAAATAAAAAGATTACAAAAGAAATCAAGCTAAACTTAATTTCCATAGCCAAATCATTCAAATAATCAATAAATCGCTGACAAAATTTTTGTCTTCGGGGTATGTCTACATGAAGTATTTCGTGGGTCGCTTGTAAAGGGCAAGGATGTAAGTGTAGTTCATTTTTTAAGGATACGTCTAATGGTACAGCAAGAGATCTAGTTCTAGGGTAGAGGTGTACTTTTTAAACAATTGCTAATTATTCTCATGATCTTATTGAGTTTGATGTCGATTATCTTTGCGTTGTAGCTATTTAGCCAGACTAGGGCGCAGTATTCAGATAATATCGAATCCGTTTGTTGCCGGCCCGTCGAGACTAAAGTTTAGATCTCCTCCATTACTGATCTGATAACAAAGCAACATATAGCAGAACATTTCAACCCAAATGATAGATGGAGAGAGTATTGGAATGCTTTGAAACTCGCTTAAGCCGCCCATATTACCGATCCTACCGTAGTAGAGGAGCTGTCTCACCACGAATGGAAGTTATTCAATAGAATAAGAATGCCCTACGGCATCTGTCGTGACTCATTCTGTAAATGGGGACTGGCTGAGACATCGACTTGCAAATGCGGAGAACCTCGCCAGACTATTCATATTGCAGCTGAGTGCCCCCTTACAGTCAGTATATGGAAGTGAAATAATTAAGATGGATGACTTCTTTGAAGCCGCTGGCTCCGTGTTGGATTGGATCAATGGCCTTAGTTTAAAAATCTAACTCTGTTCTGTGTAGATGTATATGTAACCTTAAATTTCAATCCATGTAAGCCATACACTAAATAAATAAATAATATTTGTGTGACTTTGAGTGACGTTTATTTAAAGTTACATTGAATACATTTAACTTATAGGATAAACAGTATATTTCTATTAATATAGTAACATCAAAAATATCCAATGTCCTTTACCGATTTCAGTAATAGGTTTGAATAACTGCACCACACCCATAAGCCTATTTTAAAATCCTTCTTGTGCAACCTCAAGAAACATAAATAATTAAAACATCTTTTGAAAAAACTGCTTACGACTTACGTTTATTATATAGTCTAATTTGTATAAAAGCGTCATATAAACTAACATCTCTCCAAAGTATGTCATCAACAAAAAAAGGCAAATTAGATAGTTTTGTTTTATTAGAAACACATAAGCAAATATACAACATAAACTATCTGTTAATATACAAAAATAAGATGTTTTTCAAATTATAAATATGGACCGGACACAAGAAGCTCATGACTCATCACCCACGGGCGTATTATTGAAAATTTGTATTTTTGAAGTTTTTAATTTTATTTATATAATTGGAAAACAAACGGGTGGTGATCTATAAAATACGAAATACATTTTTATTTGTTCATTTTGTAGTTCAAGTTGAGTAAAAGAGTCTAACTTTTTCCGAAGGCCAAATCCGAAGTCAATTGGAATATTTTTCAAATTATTAATGGCCACATCTAATATGGTTAATCCATCATTTAATTTGAGATTTTGATTTTCAAAATAAGTGATTAGTTTTGGTAAATTTCCAAAGTGTTCCTAAGAAAGTACAACTGATTTTTAAATTTGCAATTTGTATTAGTTCCTTGCAGAAATTTTGCAAATTATCGAAATTCTGTGCATAGAAACTAGTAGCTTCCAGCCATGTTCCCCATCTAGTTATTACTGGAGAAGGAGGCAGTGACAAAGATGGAAGTTTTTCCCTGTAAAGAACTACTCTCAATGTTGCTTTTCTAAAAACATACAAGTCTATCAACTTCCGGAAAGGTGTCTGATATATTCACAGATTCTGTGGAGCGCATGTGCTACACAAGTATTATGCAGCATATTAGGATATGTTTCCTTTAATAGTTTGCCTGTTTTTAACATATATGCAGCACTGTCACTGACAAATAAAAATATTTTTTCTTTGTACCTGTCGTCCGAATGAAGCATTTGGTGCATATTCTCGTAAATGGCTTTAGTTACTGTTTCCGCATCAACTGTATTTATAACTTTTGTTGCTATTACATATGCGTTATATGGAATAGTTGAATGTATTACACCAGCTACAACATTTACCACTCGGCGTCCTAATATATCGACAGTTTCGTCGGCACTTATCTATAGGTACTGATTTGAAAGATGGCTTCTAATGTGTTCTACTGCTTTCGTGTAGCACTTAGAACCATAATATTAGCATAAGGTGAATTCATTTCATCAGTAACATTTCGAGCAGTATATTTTTTGAGAAATGTTTTGAAGGTGGGATTGTTAAGTTTCTTTAATGGATTATTTGCCGCCATTAAAGTTTCACAGAGATCTCCGTTAAAATTATGAGATTCCATCTGGTCTAATTTCTGTGTATGTGCTTGCGATGCTAAGTGACGTTTTAGGTGTGATTTCTTGGAATTTTTTAACGATATTTTACAGACTGCAATAAATTTCGGAATCACTGGCAATGGACATACAATCAGTTTGAACCTTAATCCAACTCGCCATTGTTTCACGATGCCATTCTCGACGTTGTTCCATATCATATCTGAAAAACTTAAACAAAATAAATGACAATTAAAAATGTATGCGTAAGTTATTGAAATTTAACGCAATCCCCTGCGACACCTACATCAGAATAATTGGGAGAAATAGATTCGATTAAACGATATTAAACAGGATCTATTATAAAAATTACGAAAAATGTAATTAACAGTTAAAATAATGAAAAAAGAAACTAACTCACCGTACTTTATTTATCTTCCGAAATATAAACTAATAAATAAAATTCAAATTAAAAATTAAATTTAAATTATAAAAACTCCTCACGCCCATGAATAAAGGAATTTTACTGTAAAACTGGAGTAATTGCGTTACAATTCAACGACAAAAAACATATGTGCAGTTAACCGAATGAATAGTGCTGTTCAATAACTGCGTGTTGTACTTAGCGATGTTATAGACTGTTTATGTGGTCCATCGTAATTTCGGCCCGATGCGTCCGGTCTTTAATTATAAAGTACCTTTGTAATAAAAATAAATAGTGTAACCTTAGGATTTTACAAATATAATACACTAATATGTAAAAGCGTTAGCGAAAGTAAAGCCTTACAAATTACACATGATATGGAATATTAGGTGTGTATAATAATAATTATAATATATAATTTTTAGATAAGTAAGAGGTACATTATTCAATAAATAATATATTAGGATAAGTCAATGCCTTATAACTATTTCACGATTGTACAATTAGCTGAAAGTATATATGGGAGCTGATCCCTTTGCTCCGCCCCTGACTCATTTATAAACCAAAACAATTATTTATCTTTCCATCGCACCTGCTATGTATAGACTAATGCTAGAAACATACAAATCTGAACCTGTTAAGGCGTGTCTACGGTAGATGCTCGAGGTCGACACATTTTAGTATCAAACTGGATCGTGTCGAGCAACGAGCGGTGATTAAAACTTACGTTTAAAAGAGATAACCCCAACTCAAATTCATCATGATTTGGTGGATAGATTAGGGGAGTCTGCAGTATCATATGACATAGTTAAAAGGTGGTGGCATGAGTTTAAATGTGGTAAACAGTCGTGTACATACGAACATGCAGGTGGAGCGCCCACAGTCGTCACTACCCAAGAAACTGTTAAAAAGATCTCGTGCTGCAAGATCGACGTGTGACTATTAGATAAATAATTGAAGATACTGATCTCTCATACCATGTGGTATAAGTCGAATTGAACATGAAAAAATTGTCTGCAAGATGGGTAATAGATCCACACAAGCAAACTCGGAAAGACATCTGCAGTCGTCTTTGAACATGGTATAGACACGACAAAGAAAATTTTCTTGCAAGATTAGTAACAATGGATGAGTCCTGTATCTATCATTATTATGTGGCAACCAAAATACAGAGTAGGAGTGGACACATCGAGATTCGCTACTGCCAAAAAAATTCAAATGCAACCTTCAGCAGGAAAGGTCATGCTATCCGTATTTTGGGATGCCGAAGGCGTAATTTTAGTAGTTTTTCTGTGGAAGGGAGCCACAATTATAGGTGCTTATTATGCCGATTTAATCCCCAAATTACGTGATTTGATAAAAGAAGAACGTCGAGAAGGTGTATCTCTTGCATCGGGATAACGCACCACGTCACAGGTTCGCTATTGCAACAGCTGCAATAGTTCAAGCAGGCTTCGAATTAGTTGAGCATCCGCCATATTCGCTAGATCTGGTCCCCAGCGATTACCGACTGTTTACCAAACTTAAAGAACACTTGCGTGGTAAATGGTTTCCGTCAGATAATGATTTGATATGTGCAGTAAATCAGTGATTTGCAGTGGTTGAATAATCTTTTTCGGAGAAGCATTAGAAATGCTAGAACATCAATGGGAAAATGTGTTAACCTTAATGGAGACTATGTTGAAAAATAAAAGTAAGATATTAGCCAATTTTTTACTGTGAGTGGGTCCGGGGTGGAGCAAAGGGATTCACCCTCGTAAGAAGATTGGATTGCATGTGGAAATCAAATCACTAGCATAAAATTTGTGCGTTAAAGAAATTAAAAAAAATAATTCTTTGTAGTGGAATAACGATATCATTTAAGTAGTGACCAAGTATTTTACATATTTACCTTGTAATATTTCGGGCTTTCAAAATTTCTATACAATTCATTTTATACATATATAGTTATTAGTTAAAATTCTGATGATGAGGTAGTCATAACGATACTTATACTTGTAAATTGTAGTTTTAGAAGCAGTTTAGACATGTGAATTAATTTTATTGACTGAAAGTGGCATTTTAAAGTGGCATTTAATAACATTAACACAATTAAAATATAATAAATTCCTAACTACATGATTTCTTTTATATTTACTTTTAAGAAATAAAATTACATTCGATAACTTAAGATGTAGACGTATAATGTTTAAAATAGAGGGAAAGGGCATTTGCTAATTTTCCTGGCTCATTAATTGTAGTAGATAATGCTCTTTCTACTAAACTTATTGTAGTTTTACATGACTATAATATGTGCACCACAATCCATATACAAAATGTTATTGTATAAAACATTGTTGAAATAACAACAAAAATGTTTGTCCCAATTCTAACTTTATAATATTATGGGGATAATATTTACAATATAATCCAATTTTATTTCTCGTCACAATATTAATCGACAAACATTAAATATCCTGTAGATTTACAATACTTACTTCGAGACCCTAAAGCTGTAGGAACAAAAGAGTAGCTGTGGAAGCCTGCCTGGTTTGAGAAGCTTTTCACACTCGTTTGTGAACTAAAATATTTTATTCCACTATGTACACAACTATTAATTATTCGATAAAAGATACTTGTTATTTATTTGAAGTTTATTTTGAATATCTGAGCGAATGCCGAGTTTCTGTCTAGCTCGATGCTTCATGAGTTCTCGATAGATGTTTTCTCGGTGATGTCTTCTAGATACTCTTGACCGATCTTTTGTGCCAAGTAAATTATGCGGTCGCATCCACAATTATTCAGACAAGATAATAAAATTAAACTGAAACTTATTGTATATTAATCAATAGACATACGGAAAAATCCACAATGAATAGGACAAAGGGGCTATAAACTGTAAAGGTAAAATCCATAATAGACTTTTACATTCAATTACGCTTTTGCATATTTAACAGAAATAACATGCACGTGATGGGCCTCAGAATTCCATCTATTCTATTAAGTCAATTAGGAAATTTTGGTAATCTAGCAATTTGCATGGATTACAATTGTAATTAATATTGAACGATATGATCCAAATCTGATGATCTTTTAAGTATACTATGTACATTGATGAATATGAATTTAAAGAAAGTAATTAGCTAAATATATATAAACTAAACTAAATCTATGTGAAACAAAAACAAAACAATGAATTATGAATATTATTGTTTTAAATTGAATATATGCATATACGGTCTCAGACAAATGTTAACCTTTGTTTTAAGCTTTCTTAACAGTAGCTTAAGATTAATATTTTATAAAATAGAAACTATAAAAAAAAAGAAACTGTAATACAAATTTGAAACTATCGAGGCTAAAATGGTGTACAAAACAACATTAACAAATGTACAAAAGTCAACAATACTACTTACACTATAATTAAGAATTTTTTTTAATTTCAAGTAGACTAAGAAATCGTATATCAACTTGAAAAAATTTCTTCATTTTGACATTGTAATTTACTTATGTGATTACTTATTTTTCTCATATTAAGCCCGTTTTACATCTGTCAATTTATTGATAAATTTCTAGAACTGGGGCTCTTGGTTGTCAAGTTGGGAGTTTACATCTATCAATTTCTAGTTCAATTTTAAGTTCAATTTATAGTTCAAGTTGTCTTCAATTTTCAGCTTTAAGCTCACTACTTTACATTTATCAATAAATTGATCAATTTCTAGAACTTGGCCAAGTTCTAGAAATTGACCAAGACGAACATGTTCTATTTTTCCCTCAATTTTCTAGTAATTTATTGGGGGATTTAGTTTATTGTATGTGGAGTGTATGTTTGTGTTTAATTTCCATATATGTCTCCAAATTTCCCTAGTACGAAAACGTTGCAAAAATAAATTCACTTTCATTTCTACTTTCCCCAGCAATCTATTGTCAGATGTAAAGCAGGAAGAAGTTCTTATTTTAGAACTAGAACTTGTCCAAGAACTAGATCTTGAAATGTGAGACAAATTTATTGACAAGTGTTATACCACAACAAGTTTCAAGTTAAGAACTAGAACTTTATCTATTTCAAGATCTAGAAATTTATCAATATCTTGACAGATGTAAAACGGGCTTTAGTGAAGATTGTTTTTCTTGATTGTTTCATATAAAAAAAATTAAATTTGTTTCATATTCCAATAACCCTGTATAATACAATTAATTCACGTTTGAGTAGTTTTATAATAATATTACATATTTTCAAATTATTGTTCCCTTTAGTGTGTTTATATGATTTATATTATTATTATATTTTTTTATTGCCACTGAAAAATTATGTGATAAATTTAATACAGGTCAATATCAAAACTTTTACAAAGTGACGTAACAAAATAAAAGTGCAAGTAGGACAAGTATAACTAAAATAATGAATGTCGATTGAATGAATAATTGCTTGCACTAAATTCATTCGAAGTGACAAGGCATGCATTGCATGCAAGATCGTCTACATTGTAATTTCGTTTGGCAGATGTTTGCTAATTAGTTATTACATATATAAATAGCTTATTATCATTTTAAGTAACTGTTTGTTTATTGCTTTACTCAATACCTGCGTATCGGATTTTATAGGAAAATGAATCACGGAATTTTTGATTTTGTATGTACTTGGCTATGATGTGATAACAATATTTTGTTTGGTTTGTGAGAAAGATCAGTTGCCGCTTATCTAATGTTTAATAAAAGAGATTTAAAACACTGACGTAAATCATTGTTATTAATACTAAATAACGTTGCGAAACTAGATGTGTACCTTTTTCGGAAAGTTCATAAAAAATCAAACGATTATATAAATTACACTTGCTAAACAACTTATTTTTCCTTTATTAACTATGTGCAATTTTATTTTGTTTTATAGATCTAATAATAATAATAATAATAACAAATTTCTTATAATATGTTAGGTTTAAAAGAAAAAAAATATGAAATAATAAATATTAATGACAACCATGTAGGGGAGAGGCGGGTAATTGTACGCGGCGGGTAAATGTACGCACCCATGTGTGAGCAGTTTTATTTATTTTATTTTAAAAATAATACCTTAAAAAACATTTACTGTTGCTACTTATAATGTGTGATTACAGATTTCTGTTTTCTTCCACGTTTAAAATTGTAATCGTTGAAAAGCCGAAATTTCTGTGCTGCAAGTAATATTTTATGTATAGAAAATAAGAGGTAAGATCACTAATTTTTGTTATTTAAAAAAATATGATGAATGAAACTCTAACATGATTCTGTTTGGATTTGTATATTAATTAAATACTGTCTATTTTTTTAAATCAACTTATTATAATCAAATTTGTTTAAACTCACTCGGTGGGGGAATTATACGCACACTGCGTATAATTCACCCACAACAACTCCGCCAATTTTTATTTGTATTTTAATTGTAACAGATGCCACGTAAATACCTTCAAAAAACTGAAAAGGTGTCTTAGACGGTAGATAACTTAAAAATGCAAATTGATTGTATTGAAAATGGTGCTTCTATTAGACAAACAAGCAAACAATTTGGGATTGACGAGTCAACGATAAGAAATAATTGTTTCAACTGTTCACTATTTTATTTTATTATTAAAATTTTCTTAGACGTTTTAGTTTTTTTTTAATTATATTACATTTTATTTTAAAGACCAAACCAATGCAATTTTCTATAAGCACAATTACCCCACACCTGCGTATAATTACCCACCCCTTAGATAACTACGCTGCTGCCAGAAAACCGTTTTTAACAGAAGCGTCCAAACAAAGCCGGATAGAATTTGCCTATAATTTTTTAAACAGGGACAACGGTTACTGGAAAAATGTGATCTTTACCGATGAAAAAAGTTCTCAGTCATGTAATAATGGCAGAATACGAGTTTATCCTCCGCGAAACAGAAGATACAAAGGAATATATACAAATTCAGTAGCAAAGAGTGGAAGATTTTCGATAATGCTATGGCCTTGGATTTGAGCAGATGGCAAAGGAGTTTTAGTTCGATTAGGCCAGTCGCTGACTTGCAATTTTCGATTGCACAACTGTTTGGTCGCGATTGCATCAAACCCCGCACACATACGCAACTGAACTGATTGGGTAAATGGGACCGCGCACACATGCAACTGAACCGTTTAGTTTCAAAATGAACTTCGATGAGGTGGCAGTGGTATGTGCGCTTGAATTAAGAAGAAGGAAGAGAAATCAACGAAAGCAGAGGTTCTGGCTGCATCCAATGACTGCTCAACGATCAACCAAAGGGCAATTTCAAAAATTATATGACGACTTGCGAGTTCATCCGGAAAAATTTTTCAAATACTACCGAATGAGTGTGGCCCGTTTTGACGAACTTTTAGAGCTTCTTCATAACTATGCATTACTTCAATCTATTAGTAGTTACTACTGTGTTTCATTTAATTTTTCATTACAATTTACTTAAAAAATCATTGCAACCACAGTTGCAACCACAAGTGAGCGGAGCCGCATTGAATTTAATGTGACACAGCGCAGTTGCGCGGGCCAGTGCGATCATTCGATTTGAGCACAAACACAAACTAAACAGTTGCAGTGACTTTCAATTGCAAATCAGCGCGCTTCCGTTTAACTTTGTGGTAGTCACTCATGCAACCAAACAGTTGCGCAATCGAAAATTGCAAGTCAGCGCCTGGCCTTAGATGACTGTTTTGCAGGACCCATTTATAGAAACCTACTTGAAAACATAATGCTTCCGTCCCTTATAAATAGATTTCTGCAAAATAATTTCATTTACAAACATGACAATTGTCCGGTGCATACTTTTAGAACTGTAAGGGAATGGTTAGCAGATAACAATATTAATGAGCTTCCTTTTTCTGCTAGAAGTCCAGATCTCAATCCCATTGAGAATATATGGGGACACATGATAAAAGAAATGTATTCTGAGGACTTTATACCAAGAAATAGAGAAGAACTATGGGAAGCAATACTCCAGGCATGGCAAAATTTAGACAACTATAATTTTGAAAACCTAAGTTTTTCCATGAATAAACGCCTACAATGCATATTATATGGTAACGGGGATGCTATTAAAAATCGATAAATTTCATTGTTTTATTTTCGTTCTTGTTATTGTAATATTTCTCTAAGTGATATTATATAATAAATTTAAAAAAACAATTATTTTACCATTTCTAGTAGATTTAATTAAATGCGATATTCGTCCGAGTGTCCACCGCTGTCATTAAAAGTAATTTTAATTAGAGTCTGAGTTATAATGGCAAATTTTCAAAAAATGAACTAGTTTGATTAATATGTCTGGAAACTATTCCGTGTCCGCGATTGTACATTATAACTATGTTACTGCGGCATGTACTTAAAGAAGTGGTTCTCTTTCCATTTATATTGAGCTTTAGAACTAGGAGTGATTCGTCTTTCTTCAGAGGGCAAAAACTTCTCATCTCTGTTCGACACCCCTGAAACTAGTGAGTCTGTTTCAGTAACAGTATGTTCTTTGAATCCATAGGCCTACACTACACTACACTACACAGTATGTTCTTCGTTTGAATCCATAGCTCTTGGCATAGGCAAGTTAGAAAAAGTAATCTTATCCTTGCTTTTTTCGGGATAACTCGAAAATTTTTGTGCTCAAAAATAACGCATGACCCCAAAGTTTTCGAAAAAATTTTAGATGATTTGTAGATGTACTAAATTATGTTTGGTTAAGTTGTCGCTAGAAATCTTATGTCACAATTAACTTGTCTTAATTACTTAATTAAATTAGTCTTAATTAGAAAACGTGGTTCGAAAACGAAGGAAAGCACTAAAATATACCGCGGCCCAGTTGGAAAGAATACCCAGCTGTTGTCGTAGGCTAAGGCTCATCCATTTTGTCAATAAACTGATTGTAATGGATGATGAGAAATATTTCACCTAGTTCCATTCAGAGATGAAGAGAAACGATGTTTTTTATACCGACAACATAGAAAACACACCAGACAATGTCATATTCCAAGGTAAATCCAAATTTGAGGACAAACTTTTAGTGTGGTATGCCATTTCGGAGGCCGGATTTATCTCGCAACCGTACATTGGTCGTGTTTGAGAAGAAGTCTTTAACTGCACAACTTCACATTCAAAGATGCCTTTCTAAACTGCTTCAATTTTTAAATACACATCATAGCAATGATGATATGATGTTTTGGTCTGATCTAGCTTCATGCCATTTGCTAGAGTTACTAGAGACTGGTATAACGTAAACAACATAAACTTTGTTCCTAAATTAGACAATCCTACCTCAGGCTCTCCAATAGAGGAATTTTGGTCAATATTGACCAGAAAAGTGTATGAAAATGGATGGGAAGCTGCAAATGAAGACCAAGAACGACGTCGAATTTTTCAAAAAATGCGAGAAATTGATCCTGCTGTTGTTCAGAGGATGATGGGACAAGTCAGAAGAAAACTGAGGACCATCGAAGATAATAGCCTACTATCAATAATTTGAAAATTAAGTATTTATAGTTAATTGTTGTAATATATAGTTTATAAAGTAAAACAGTTTTGAGAAAATTATCAACATCTATAATTTTTCCGAAAACTTTAGGACCATACGTTAGCAGTCCGTGAAGTAGTGTTTCTTCGTGCCAAATCATAAGACGTGCAAATAGCATAATAATGTTCTTCCGTTTAATGAGCGTCGCAAAGTGACAGCGCATCGTGCACTGCAAGTAAGAGGACTCGACAGTAGTCTTGATTTCTAATTTTAAACTAAAATAGCCGTAATACGCTTTATCTATTAAAGGTGTAATATTATAAATAGTGAATTCTCCGCTCACGCAACAAAATTGCTATGGATTTTTCCCAAAATAATATTTTAAAATTAATTAAAAATGAATGAACAATTATTTTTGAATTGTAGTGTATATTAAAAATGTTATTTCATGTGCTAAGATAAAAACTTGATTTTTGGAGGTCGACTTGATGTGGAAGCGATAGAGACCGAGATATTGAGGGAGGGACCAACATCTGCAATCATACGAGAACGTTGTGTTGTTTGAAATATATAAATTTAAATTAGTTCGGGTTGTTTTTTGAGTGTGACCATAGTTGATGGTATTTCATATTTTATTCCCGATAATTCTACGAGATTGTTATTCTCGTAATTTTGATATAGTATTTGATTAAACAACGTTTTGTCGTAAACATGTCTCCAATAATTTTTTTTTATGTCTGTAGAATTATATTCATAAGACGTCTTAATTAGAAAAGCTTTTAAAAGTGTATTTCATTTGTATTAAAATAATTAGTTAAGAGTCTTTAATTAGTAGAAATAAATGATAGAGTATTTATGTTAAAAAAATATAACTGTGAAAATTTATTCGACGGGATTCCAGATTGTTTTTACATGTTATTTTGCGCATGTGTAAAATTTTTGATCGTGTAACAATATATTTGATTATACAGTGTGGTTCTCTGGGGAGAAATTAAAAATAAACTTTATTATTTTTAGATAAGTTTAATCGGAGTATTTAGAGGAAGTTTTAATCCACTTAACGGTCAAATATACAGTGGATATTTTTACCTCGTTGTATTATTGTAAAATACACAATCTTTATACTTTATAAAGATAGATTTTTTTTCATTTTTGATTTTTTTTTTTTGTATTAAAGATTCAGTTTAGATTTTATCCTGTGTTTAATTTTATGTTTTGGCCTTTACTACTGTTTAATTAAAAATATAAGTAACTTATATAATATAAATATAAAACATATCGTGAATTATTCACTGGCGTTCAAATAACTTTGCAGTTCCACGTTTTTCCGATTGGAACCCGAGAAGTAAGAAGTCTCAACTATTGGCAATCCACCGGCTGAGTAACCTAGTTGGGTAAACTAGTTGTGGTTGGTGGTGTTATAATTCAACAAACCACTATTCATAGCAATATGTATGACAGAGGGACTTAGAGGTCTTAAATACAGCAATAATAAATAAAAGGATACCGAGAGATTCGAGAACAAGAGTTATACTACCCATATACAAAAACAGGGATAAAAGAGAGTGTGGAAACTACAGAGGAATCACCTTACTATACTGAGTATATCAGGAGAAATATTAGCAATGATTATGGAAAAGAGGATACGAACAATAATAGAAAAGACAATAGAGGAAACACAATGTTGCTTTAGCATAGACAAAAGCATTCCAAGACCTTATTATAATTATACAGGCCAAAACTACCGAAAAGACCGATAGGACCGAAAAGGAAGATATTTGGGAGACTTTGGAGAAAAGGGGCATGCAGACATGAAAACAATAGAAGTAGTAAAAGTACAAGCATGACGATAATTAACAAATAATGAATTATCAGAAAAATTTAAAATAGAAATAGGTGTTAGGCAGGGATGTGTGTTGAATATGTTATCATTCTCGGCAAGGAATGACGATGCAATAAAAGAGGCCAAGATAACGATAAGAAAATTAAAATAGGGAAACTGGAAGATGGAAGAGACGATAATCGCAGAACTGATATCCACAAATTGTTCTAGCTGAATCAAAAGTATGTTTCTGGATATCCTTCAAAATGAACTCAACAGAATCAACATAGAAAAGACAAAGAGCATGATAATAACAAGATAAAGCAAAACAGTTATCTAGCTGAACGGACAAATGATATAGCAAATAGATAATTTTGGGAACTATTATAGAAAGAAATAAACGAAAGAACAAAAACAGGAAGAGAAATATTTAACATAATGAAAAGGATATTCTTGGGAAAAAGGGAAACCGATGAGAAAATAAAAACCGCGTTAGTAAAGAAAATAGTCAGACCCACGATAACATATTGTAGTAAACCTTGGACGCTAACAGAAAAGTACAGATCAAGAATAAATGCGATGGATATGAGATTTCTCGGGGAGTTTAAAGACAAAACAAAAAGAGATCAAATACGAAATGAAACAATCAGACAACAAAGAACGTTTTAATACATATTAGTGAAAATATGTGTGTGGATGTCGTCTTTGCCTTAAAAATTTAAAAATTTTACAAAATTGGTTTAACTGCCATCAAATTTAAAATTTGTTACATGCCACAGATTAGCTTTGCCTTAACCTTTTTGTTATTCTTTTTAGATAATTTTAAAGTTAACGAATATGCCTAGTTAGTTGATCGTGGGGGGTTTTGTCGGGATTCTCTTCAGTTAGCTCTATAAATGTTGAGGAAGTAAAAGTCAAATCAACATTTCGACCTTCTCACCGTGAGATGGTGTAGTAATTAGTATTTTAGTGTGGTCTTTCGTCTGTACAACAGAATTGGACTAGGTGTCTCATTTACGACTTCAGATGAATCAAACATCCGAAGTAAAAAATATAGTATTAAGCAGATGTTTATACGTTATATTTATAAATAGAGATTATATTTACATATATAATAAATACGGGTCGATAAAAGCATATTTAAACAAATGCGGTAGGTCAAGTTATATGCACATTCACGTAATGGTGATCGCGTTAGACTCTGTTGACGGACAAGATTCGCAACTCTAGTAGTAACAAAGCCATTTAATATTTTACACACTAAGCGGTCCTGGAGTCTTGACAAGCTTTCAGTTTAAGATATTGAGCAGATACGATATATATTAAGATATACAGATACCACAAAAAATTATCAACAGCGCCAATATTTTTATTTATTTATATTCTTGGTTATTTGGGCAAGGGTTAAGTATATAATGATAAGAGTTTATATACAATTGTATAACACAGTACAACATTTTTCAGGTCATTGATTTGGGACTCAATTCAGAGAATTGCACGTGAAAGTAGCCCCACAAAGAAGAACTTCTGCATCATTCGTTTTGTCAAGTTGGCTGCATTAATTATAATTTAATGGCTGTGGAATAAACAACCCTTTTGTTCAGAGTGAATTACATTTTAAAACCAGAAGAACATTGAATATTTCAATATGGAAAATAACAAGTGCCCAAAATTGGATTATTTTTGTTACGTCTGTGGTCATATCGTCCCAAAAATAGGCAAACAGGATCGAAAAAACTTGTTTACTGAGGAATTTAAAACAGCGTATTATTTTGATGAAACAGATTTAAGTGGTGCAAATTTTACGCCGAACACTGTGCAAAAGTTGTTATAATACCCTTATAATGTGGATACATGGAAAAGGTGTACAGTTTTCTTTTATGACGCCAGTAATTTGGGTGCAAGACCTAACTGGACATGATGAATCCAGGTGCTACGCATGCATAAATTCCGGTTATGGATTGAACAAAAAAAAATTGAAAACAAAAGTATACATTCCCGCTTTTAAACCTCCGAGTCTGGATACTGTGTCTCTGCAAGCCGAAACCGGTTTCACCAATCCGACCAATGTGAATGATGCAGATTGGACACCCGATATTGAAAATAATGCACCACAACCGGTAACACAAATCGAAATGGATTACATTGTGGCTAAGATGGGACTATTACAAAAAAATTCCGAATTTTTGACATCTTTTTTGAAGCGTAAAAGACTGACAGAGCAAAATGTCAGCGCAACATCATACCGAAAACGCCAAGCTGATTTTCAGAAATTTTATTCCGTTGACGAAGCAAATACGTTCACTTACTGCCATGATATCCCAGGTTTAGTGAAAAATATGGGAATGGATTATATCGCTGGCGACTTGCGTTTATTCATCGACGGTTCAGTTTCAAGTTTGAAGGCTGTGCTGTTGCACAAAACAAACAAAAAACCGTCCATTCCATTGGGATTCAGCACAACTATGAAGGAAACGTATGAAACATTGGGCAAAATTTTAGAGAAAATCAAATACAATCTACACAAATGGAAGATTTGTTGTGATCTAAAGGTTGTCAAGATAATACAAGGCATTATATTAAAGGGCGGTTTTCCAAAATACTTCTGCTTTCTCTGTAATTGGGATTCGCGATACACAGGGAATCAATATCAATGTAAAGATTGGAAAGCAAGAACTCCCGAGATCGAGAAACAATTAAAATTACGTAATGAACCTTTGATAAAGGATGTAGATGATATTTTGTTGCCATCGCTCCACATGAAATTAGGAATAGCTGGGAAATTCGTTGAAGTGGTAGTCAAAGATATTGAGGACGCCTATGACTGTTTGAAATCCATCTTTCCAAAACTCAGTGAAGCTAAAATTAGAAAAGGTACGTATCGTTGTCTGTATTTAAATATTGTCATATCTAAATTTGTTCACTTCGATATATTCGCATTATAATTAGGTACCAATAATTTTTTTGCAACTGATTTTTTTTTTTATTTCAAACAGCTACTCTGAATGGACCGGATATACGAAAATTAATGAAAAGCGAATCTTTCACAAATATGCTTTCGAACCATTATAACCACCTATGTGCATGGGACGCATTGATACAAGTCATTGAAGGCGTTTTAGGAAAGAACCGTGTACAGCGAGATGACATACAGACACGAGTGGACAAGTTGCTGTATTATTTTGAAAAAATCAATGCATCCATGACGTTAAAATTACATTTCATGCATTTCCACCTTGATACCTTTTTGGCACAATTACCTCAGGAATCGGACGAACAAGGAGAGAGGTTCCACCAAGTGATCATGCCAATGGAAAAGCGATTCAAAGGCAAAAAATTAGATGCATTACTTGCGGAGGTTTGTTGGTGGAGTTCTAAAATTATGCAGTTTGAAGATGAAAGAACCGTAGATGAAGATGACACCGAAATTGGTGGACACACTGAAGAAAACATGCCCTTGAATATTATGTCTAACTCGGATGATGATGCAGACTCAGAACATGAATATGAACAACCTACGAAGAAAACAAGATTATCAGAACCACAAGCGTCAACTTCAACGAGGATGGATATTGACAATAATTGAAAATGTTCTAAATTTTGTTTCCATTTGTGGATTTGTAATCCAGTTATTGAGCAAAAAAGGTGAAAAATGGGGAAAGAATGGGCATTTTTGCGATTTTTAAGGCACTGGATGCACTTTTTTCGAGTAGGTTTGTTCCGCTTTTTTTTTCCTCCAATTCAATATCTACAACTTTGCTTCAGACACAAAAGAGATATTCCGTACGGTATACCGAGATATAACCGTGTTAAAATATAGAAAAACTGATCAAAATCCACCTTGAGCAAAACAATTCGTATGGCCATTAAATTATTAATGCAGCCAACTTGACAAAACAAAAAATGATGCAGAAGTTCTTTTTGGGGCTACTTTCACGTGCAATTCTCAGAATTGGGTCCCAAAAACATGTGTTGTACTGTGTAATAAAAACAAAACAAAATAATAATAATACAATTAGATAATCAATGTATACATGACTGCAAATTTACATTGAATTTCTAATTGGATGTTGATGTTACTATCGGTTGAATTAAAATTGATTTTGTGAAAACTGAATATTTTCAGTATGTTGCTATGTAAAATGTGTTTTCAAAAAAAGATGCTGAAAAATAACAATCCTTATGATGTTTTATACTAATTTATATGGGTCATAAAATATTGCTTACGTTAGGTTTCAAAGCTGTACTGCATATATTATATTTTAGGCGCGCTTTATGACTAAATCACTCCTACGTGAATTAAAAAAAATCGTATAATTTTAATGGAAAATAAAAGTATACTGTCTTGAAACAATCAGTTACGAATAGAATCATACAGAAAGAAATAAGAAACAAAAAGAATTTTAAAATTTAGCAAAGTAACTGGAATTTGAAAAATAATATTAAACCATGCTCCACTATGCAGACAGACCTAAACTCAAAGTTTCACATCAAAGAATTATAATTTTGGCTGCAGTGTCCGTAATATTGCATTAATAAATATTTAAATATGCTGAATGAGTAATCGCATTTTAAATTGTCAATAAGAATAAAGTAAAACTATTGAATTTCAAGAAAAAAAAACTTGTGTATCTAAGTATTAAATTTAATAATATATGGTTTACTTTTTCGTTTATCATTAAGAGGTTTCATATAAAAGATACTTCATGTAACAATATTTTGGAAAAAAAATAACCCTTTTTTCGGAAAATATTTTTCATACAGCTTTAAAACATATCCTTGCGAAAACGCAACATTGAGTCAAATAGTGTAATTGTAGTAATGACAGTGGCGGCTAGCGCTGCAGTGCTGCAGAGCTCCCAAAAAATTGGGCGGGCGAACCTGTATTAGTTATAACTAGTTTTCTTTTACATAATTTTTCCGACATTTCTGATGTTTATAAAAGCGTAACATATTGTTATGAAAATTCTCTCCCACTGTATATCAAAAAATTTGCATATTTTTCTACATCATCCTGTAGAGGACATCAAACCCTACAATTTGACACCTCAATAATCAAAATCCGACAAGTAGAAGCCGAGATATTCGCTTCCGAAATTCCAAATAATATTCAATAGGCGACCAGTGGAATAACCAACCTAATTCGCGCGATCGTTCACTTGTTCCTTATCTGGTCCACACGAGCGTGCGCTCAGAGCTCTGTCAAACACCCGCGCGCACCCCGCTATCACCGCGGGTGTCTAAAACCAATGCGTCATTTTAGCAGGCCTGGTCGCTGCATTAAATGCAGTGAAATGCAGTGCATTTATTCCAGCGCGGAAGGCGATATGATTCGGTATACGATAGGTCCAACTCGCAACGGGCCATAGGCAACAATATACGTATGGAACGTAATGCGGTGTGGCAACGTGTGTACGATGCCTATATTGAGTGACTTTCTTAAAATTTCAATTTATTTTGCAGAATTATTGATTTTTTTACTTTTATCTTTTAGAAAACGTTATTGTTTTTTTATTACTTAAAATTACTTTATATGAAAAATAGTATACCATAAAAGTGTAAACAAAGACAATATACATTGATATTCATTCAATTGTATTGTCATGAAATTGAATTTGTCAATCGTTGTTAAATTTGTTAGAATGAATAGATATTTATATTTAACGGAAAATACTAATACTTAAAGCAAACAAATAAGGTGTAGTGTTTTGTTATAGGAATGAGGAATGTATAATATCCATTTCTTCCTGCATATTGATTATGCAGCTGATGCTTTCGTAATATGCTCATATTTGTATTTCTACTACTATCGTGATGTTATTATAATACAGATACCAAAATCTCACGTAATATTTCCATCAGCCTTTTATTAACAATAAACAAGTAAAGTACAACTTCGTAGGTAGACAAACGCTCCTGTCTTCATTATCACTGTATTATACATGAACTGTAGGCTTAGTTTTTCGTAGAAATTGAAGTACGTGTCTGTTCCTTTGTAAAATTATAATAAGGGCAGGGGTTAATTTTATTCTGGCATTTTTAAAAATGCAGAGATCAGTTTTGCGACAGCATTCAGCTAATTACAATCTAAAATAAGCAACATTGTAACGTATTTTGGAATTGTGAATATCCGTACGTAATAAAAAAAAAGGAAGTATAGTTTAATTGCAACTGTAGCTTCCTCCTGGTTTGAAGGAAGTCGGTATGTATCGACCGAAGTATAAGTTGAAATAATACAAATATGAGCATATTACGAAAGCATCAGCTGCATAATCAATATGCAGGAAGAAATGGATATTATACATTCCTCATTCCTATAACAAAACACTACACCTTATTTGTTTGCTTTAAGTATTAGTATTTTCCGATAAATATAAATATCTATTCATTCTAACAAATTTAACAACGATTGACAAATTCAATTTCATGACAATACAATTGAATGAATATTCGTTTCAATGTATACTGTCTTTGTTTACACTTTTATGGTATACTATTTTTCATATAAAGTAATTTTAAGTAATAAAAAAACAATAACGTTTTCTAAAAGATAAAAGTAAAAAAATCAATAATTCTGCAAAATAAATTGAAATTTTAAGAAAGTCACTCAATATAGGCATCGTACACACGTTGCCACACCGCATTACGTTCCATACTTATATTGTTGCCTATGGCCCGTTGCGAGTTGGACCTATCGGTATTTAATATTTTCGCGACTATTTTTACGGTGCGGCGAGTTTAACGTAAAAACAATAATATTAGAGACTCTTATTTTTTTGTGTGACAATTGACAATCGTTCCAGAAATCCATTACTTCAGTGCGGAAGGCGAAGAAAGCACGATAAGATCGATGGGAGACAACCTCTTACTGCCCGTGCAAGGTAAATTTTTTTGTAAAACTTGCAGAACACCTTAAAATTTTTAGCACGAGCCGCCACTGAGTAATGAGTAGTCTGAACATGCTTTTTCACGTATTTTCATCTATGGGAGGCGTTGACTTGCACTGTAGATTCCCAAAGTGGCCTATATCGACCCCCAGGAGTTGACTACGATCTGTAAGGGGTCTATGTCATAAAAAAAAAAAATTGTGGGTACATGAAATGTAAATAGGGGTTCACGATAGTGGATGCCAATTACGCAGCAATTACACAGATTGTACCTATGTACTTACATAGTACTTTCTTATAAATACATACATCTATCTATTTATTTTAAATTATAAAACTACTTATGAAGTAAATATTTTTTTAAAAAATGATCATAAAACGTGATGACGGGTTTTATTAAAATTTAAGTTATTAGATATACTTTCTGATTGATGAAGCTGTTTGAGAATTGTTATAAACTAGCAGTTGCCCGCAGCTCCACCCGCGTAGATTTTTGTTTTGTCTACGTGTAAATTTTGATTTCAAACAAAGTATAAAACCCCTTACCACAATTAATAATTGTATCGTAAATACGTATTTCGACAACTAAGTTGTCATCATCAGTAGGTAAAACCACTAAGTAAAGCGTTGAACATGGGGCACAGTAAATCTAATACATAGAATCGCGCACAACTTTACACGGCGTCCACGTATACACTGAATTTAAAACGAATACACAAACTAAAATTACGTTAACTTACTTTTAAGAAAACGGCAATGTGTTTATTCTCAAGCCCTCAACGACATGAATGCTTTCGTATCCGTCGAGATCTCTGGGGTTGTTGATATTTTTGACAAGTTTTAACCCTTTTACGGTGACGTTATGATCCGTATCCAATACGTGGTTGCGACGCTCGATTTTTCTGGTCTATTAAATTTGTGATAATTTGTGTAAATATGTGATATGTGTTCTTTAAAACGGATTACTATTGAGCGTTTCGTTTGACCTATGTATTTCAAATTACAACCATTTCAAATTCAAATTAACTTTATCTTTAGAATTACCTAGGAGACATTTGATGATGTTTTCGGACTGAAAAGCAACTTGGAGACCTTGTTCTTTAACAACTCTATTAATGTTTTTCTTGATTGATTTCCTAATTGAGAATCTCCTATTACCTGAGTATTCCATGAAAAATATCCTTTTCTGTTTCGGTACAGCTCAGTATTAGTACTATCAGGAGATTGTATTCTTATGTGAGTGCAATCAATTGTACTTATTACATTAGGAAATCTAGCTACCTGATAAAATCTCAGTTTAGTTTTTTGAAATTCTTCTACATTTCTTGCATGTATGTAACATTTTGTATTATTATTTATAGTACAGGGTGGCGCAGGGGAACGGGGAATTTTGAACGTTACAGTTGTCAGCACTGTAGAGCCGGCAGTTGTTCGTAACGTCGCACAATGGTTGTGAACGCATTGCCATTTAGTAATCATGGATCGCTGGACTGGTGCGGAACGTGCAGTAGCTGTGAGAGCGTTTTATAAAAATGGTGATAGTGCGATTGCCGCGCAGAGAATATTTCGACAGCATTACCAGCTTGGACGTCATGGACGTGTCCCATCTGCGCATGCGATTACAACGTGGGTGCGTAATTTTGAAGAAACAGGATCTGCCTTGAAAAGGAAAGCTCCAGGTGGCATTCGAACGGTACGTACCCCAGAGAACATTGAAGCTGTTAGAGCTGCAATCGAGAGAAGTCCTCGCCGTTCCGTTCGACAGCATGCATCTACTCTAGGGATTAAGCGACGAAGCTTACAAAGAATACTGCACGAATTACATTTCCATCCCTATAAGTTGCAGATTGTGCAACAATTACATGAACGAGACCCAGCGTCACGTATGGAGTTTAGTAGGCAGATATTGGCTAAAATTAACGAGGACGCGAATTTCATTGGTAACATATGGATATCAGACGAAGCACATTTCCACCTAAACGGTATCGTAAACAAACAGAATTTTCGTTATTGGGCCCAGGACAATCCTTATGAGTTACACCAGCGACCACTACATAGCGACAAGGTAACAATATGGTGTGCTGTATCATGTCATGGTGTTATCGGCCCTTATTTTTTTACAAGTGAGAACGGTAGTGCAGCGACAGTAACATCCGCTCGATATGTTGAAATGCTTCAAACATTCTTTACACCGAGACTATACGAGCTTAATCTTAACATCGAAAACATGTGGTTCCAGCAGGACGGAGCCACGTCACACACTGCTCGACATTCGATGGCAGCAGTTCGTCAATTGTTTGGAAGACGCATTATTTCACGTAACGGTGAGATTGAATGGCCTGCGAGATCCCCTGATCTTAGTGTGTGCGACTTCTTCCTGTGGGGGTATCTTAAAGGCAAGGTGTACCGTTCACGTCCTGCAACAATCCATGAACTGAAGGAGAACATTCAACAAGAAATCACTGCCATTCCCCAAGATTTGCTACACCGCGCATTCCAGAGTTTTCATAACAGGCTGTTAGAGTGTGAACGCCGAATGGGAGGACATCTTTCCGATGTCATCTTTAAAAAGTAAAGAGACACTTTTGAACATTTTGATTGTAAAAACATAAATGGCATGCTGTATACATGCACTTTCATTAATAAATTACTAGTTTTATGAATTTATTCGTGGACATGACGTTATTTCAAAATTTCCCGTTCCCCTGCGCCACCCTGTATTATCATTGTACTTGCTGCATAAAATCTCAGAGACAATAAAAGTTTAATTTCTGCATTTATTCTGTGATTTATGTCCTTTGCAGAATATTTCTGGTCTTATATGTTCTAAAATAGTTTTTAAAGTATTATTATTTAATCGAAATAGCTTTTTGAACTCTTTATCCGACAAGGTGTTAAAATAATTGACTCTGCAACAAAACTAAATTTTTAAAACATATGCTTATTGTATGCTCTATAAACTTACCTTAAAGATCTTACGGCTCGAAAAGTAACGGACATGATATCTAATTTCGCTCTCTGAATCAATGACATTCATATCCATTTTAATTTATAAAATGTGTTATAGAAAAATATGTCTAGAAAACTAACATTACATAAGCAAGTCATCAGCTGTTTACTAATACTTGTCACTTTTACTGCCAATATAAGAAAATTTGATGTATTTGACGGTATAACTATCCGTGAACTAAAAACGACGTGTAGAGCGTACGCTGGCATAAATCTCGGGTTGGAATAAGTTAAAACATGGGATAGCTAACCGAGTTTTATCTGCGGTCGTGTAGAACCGGCCCTAAGATATCGTAAACCTTGGGTATTGTTGCTTGCAGGTATAATTTCCAAGAATTGGCTAATACAAAATTCCGCGTTATGACGTCAAACAATTCACTGTTCAACTAATACGCTTTTAATCTGTAATAGTTAGGGGCGGTGGTATATTTTTACCTACTTGTAAAACAGCACATAATAGATCAGTATTAATCAGAGTCTCATGCCAGCAACAAGAGGCTCCATAAGTATCAACTCAACAACAGCATAAGACACACAGTCTTACTTTAAAAATCAACATAATCATTTTTTAACAAGAGAGCAGTTTTATGTTAGTATAAGTCGTTGTTGATCCAAAATAAATGTATATAGTGTAAATAAATATATTTAGATGAAGGTACATACATTTATTCATTTAACAGTCACCGAAGATTTAAAAAGTAAAGTGTATACAGCTTTATAACCTGTGTACGATGAAGAAACATAGAGGTCGTGATTCTACATAAAAGATTTATGTATATTTGTTTTTAAAAGGTTGACGATAAACCAACATCATCTTAATTTAATGTTTTAAATTTGATTAATTTTAACATGTTTAGTGTCGTTGTTTGCTGAATTTTAACTCTCAATTACACTCATGAGGAAGTAACAAATTCGTTATGAAATATATAGAGTGAAATAAAGGAGTTTTTTTTTACTTGACAGACCGCTCACCCGTTAATTAATTTTTTATTATATACATATATATATATATATATATATATATATATATATATATATATATATATATATATATATATATATATATATAAAGCGTTCAAATAAGCTTTGCCTCTAGTAGGCCATTCCTTTAAAAACGTATGATTATTAATAATTTAAATTTGCATTAGTTGTCAATTAGACAGATGCATAGTTGACAAAAATTGCTTTGTAATTTAAAATTGATTTAACATGGTTTTTACTATACAACACAAATCATTCATGCTAGAATCTTATTTTCGAAACGGACGTAGGATTGACGGACAATGGCAGTATTCTCTTCAAGATTGTTTAGAAGAATTATAAAATTTTAAAATATAAGGATGTGGACTAATGAGAAACCACATAATTTTTTTGTTGAAACCGCACTTCATCCGCAGAAAATTGGTGTATGGTGTGCGATTAGTCGAAGGAGAATTATTGGCCCTATTTTTTTTAACGGAACCTTAACAGGAGAAAGGTATCGACAAGAAATTATTATGCCATTTATCGAACAGCTTGACGACGAAGAAATAACACAGGGTTACTTTCAACAAGACGGAGCTAGAGCACACACAGCAGGTGAAACAATTAATATTCTGCAGCAATTTTTTCAAAATCGGTTGATAAGTTTAAACACTGAACATGAATTTCCACCAATATCTTGTGACATTACCCCATGTGATTTCTTTTTATGGCCATTCTTAAAGAACTCAATTTATCAAGTACAGATACCTGATCTTGCAGGCCTTCAAATCAGAATTGCTGAAAGAATTAATGGAATTGACAATGCGATACTACAAAACACTTTTTCCTCCATTAGAAGAAGATGTGAGAAATGTTTCGAACAAGGTGGAGGACACTTTGAACAATTTTTATAAAATTTTGCTTGTTTGTTGGAAATAAACATATTTCATTCTCTTAAAAATGTTCGTTTAATTATTTTGACATTTGTCATTTCAATCAAATATCTCATCTCATAACCAACAAAATTCCTATTAAAATTAGTAACAAGCTAAGACATAATCATAATTTCCAAGGGCTACTTTGAGGTAAAATTTATTCGAATTCTTTGTATATATATAACATTAATTAAACATATAATAATAATATTATAAAGTATAATTTGTTAGACGTAGGTGTAGACATATATGTATATTGACTGACTATTTTTTTATATTTTCAGCGCGTTTATTACTTGTCCTTGGAATTTTATATGGGCCGTTCATTAACCAACACCATGATCAACGTTGGAATCCAAACTGCTTGCGATGAAGCTCTCTATCAGTTAGGTTTAAATATCGAGGAGCTAGAAGATGTCGAGGAGGATGCCGGTTTGGGCAATGGCGGTTTGGGACGGTTGGCGGCTTGCTTTTTAGACTCAATGGCCACGTTAGGCATTGCTGCCTATGGTTATGGTATTCGATATGAATACGGTATTTTCGCTCAGAAAATTATATCTGGTGAACAGCAAGAAGAACCCGATGATTGGTTACGATTTGGAAACCCATGGGAAAAAGCTAGACCTGAATACATGATACCCGTGAATTTCTATGGACACGTGGAAGATACGCCGAAGGGCAAAAAATGGATTAATACTCAAGTGGTATTCGCATTACCGTTCGATAATCCTATACCAGGTTATAACAATAACGTGGTCAATACTTTGAGGTTATGGTCAGCCAAGTCGCCTATTGATTTCAATTTGAAATTCTGTAAGTTTTTAGCATTAAAATAAGAAAATGTTATACAACTTGTGAAAAGTTCTCGTAATGTATTAGGGAGTAAGGCTTGTTCTTCGCGAATAAAACTAGTGACGTGTCTAAAATTGCGCATATTTAGATCCATAACCAAGTGCTCCATATCTATTATCTTTCAATCTTCGCAATATTTTTAGATCATTTCATGTTTGTTGGTAGTCCTTTACGTCATTCTACATTTACACGTAAATAATAAAAGTTAAGGTCTTTATTTAACTTTGTTTGCGATTATATTTTTCTGTACACTGGATTCAATCACAGAAAGCAAGACTTATTAACATATAATACACTATTTATTAATACACTTACTATAAAGTTTTCCAATAAGAAGTCCCATTTTAAATTTCGCCACATTTTTAATCTGTTGAATAGCAAGCCTTGAATTTTTGACATTTGTCAGCAAAAACTATACGATTTAAGAAAATGGCTCGATACACCCTCTACAACGTATAGAAATAGTGAAAATTCATATAGACACGGTGAATATTTCGCTGACACAGTTCGCAGAATTCGTGGTGTTTTTGGTCGGTATAAATCACCTTGTAAAGCCATTGTAAAGATAATCGCAAAATTTAAAAAAATGGTCAAGTTACTATGGTCTGTTCACCGAACAGATAAAGTGATCACGACACAAGCACGTGCCAAACCGGTTTTAAATGGGCGAATGAAAATATTCGCTAATTTGGTAGGCCATAGGTACCGGTATTTTTTGACAGTTGAGAAAGCAAATTATTAGAATTTTTTTCATAAGCCTTAATGTAAATTTCTTGCAATTTCTGATTATTTTAAGTATTATAAAATGGTGAAATTTCTGTAGACTACATGAACGTAATCTTGTTATAGACATGAATAATTGAAAGAATTATGTTCGGTAATTGGTATCAAGCATATCATAAAGTGAACGAGAAAATATTGGGGCTTCCAAATATTGATAAATTCTTATGCTCAAAAGATAAATAAATAGGCTACTATATATTGTATAAACAAAACATGAGTTTGTCATTTATACATAAAGGAACATTGTGGCCAAATTTACGTATGAAGATTGAATAAGTGTTAAATTGTTGAAAATTCCCAAATATACACTGACATATGAGCACACACTTTTCCCATATGTATCGATATTTAGAAAATATAGGTGGCAGAATACAGCTAAAGCGCCATTATGAGCAAATTTTGTTATCTTTGGATTTATTGAATTTAAAAAGGCGATCTAATAATTTAAGTTACATGTGTGAATATTTATTTAACTAATATTGTACACTGTGAAAATAAAATCTTTTGCCTAATTTTGTTTATTATTCAAAGGAAATAGACAATAAATTAAAAAAACAACAACAAATAAATGCATCACTGAAGTATCTACTATAAACATTTGATTGCGATACCTCTGCTGCTTCTGCTGTGTATTCAACAATTCTTGTTTTCTATTCATCTGGCTGTTGTAATTTGCGTTTTTTTTGTACCTATCTATTTAATACGGATAGTTTTTCATTTGCAGAAAAATGCTTGCTTTTACGCTTTTTCGGTGGTGATTCTGCCATTTCTAATGAAATTAATTTAAACTAAGCATTGATGATCGATGGCACGCTATGTGCTACCTACAGCAAGACTAATTTTAAAATAAAATAAAATCCCGGCAAAATTCTAAGTAAACAACGTAGCCGACAGCTGACAAAGTAAGGACGAGAGAAAATTGCTATTTTGGGCGTAGTCTCTTGTGTCTGTCAGATGTCACTAGTGCCACCTGGTAGGACAAAATTTGCTATACCTATCAAACTTTACTTTACTAGCCAAACTGACGAAGTCTATGTGAGACAGAAACATGTGTCTTTGGCTGAAGTAAATGTTGGAAAATATGAGGTGTATGTCCATGTGTACAGATAAAATTGCCAGTTCGATCGCATATCGTCAGGTCAGCCGCTGTCGCTGAAAGTGTCGCAGAAAAAGCAGGTTTGTCTATTCCAAGAGGTTCACAGCAATTAAGGATCTCACAGACCAGTCTTTATCGCATTCTGCATAAAGACCTTAGCCTGCATGCCTATAAAGTGCAGCTGACACTGGAATTGAAGCTGGCCGATATAGAACAACGCCAAACTTTCGTTTATTGGGTGCTGGAAATGCAAGCAGGTAATCGTTCCTTTTTTAGAAAAATAATTTTTTGCGAGAAGCCCATTTTAATGGGATCGGCAATAGACAGAATTGCGCATCTAGGGTTTCGAAAATCTAAGAACAATAGTGGAGAAACCTCTTTATCCCCAACGAGTTACTGTTTGGTGTAGTTTTTGGGGTTATCGGACCTTACTTTTTTGAGAATAATGATAGTGCTACGATTATAGTCAATGCGGATCGCTACGTAGAATGCTGACTTTCTTTGGCTTATATTGGACAATATGAACATAGACAACTTTTATTTCCAGCAGGATGGCGCTACGAGCCACACTAGCCGCGAAACAATTGCATTGCTGCGCGAGAAATTTCTGGGTGCGTTATTTCGCGAAACATAATTCCCCTCCGCCCAAATCGTGCCATTTAACTCCGCTAGACTTTTTTCTTTGGGGCTACGTGAAGCAGAGTTTACACTAATGTCTCGCAAACAATTTCAGCCCTTAAAGCCAATATTTGCGGTGTTATTCGCCAAATAGAGCCTCAGTTCTGTGAAAAAGTCATGCAAAACTTCCTCAAAAGAATGACCATTTGCGGACAGAGTCGCGGTAGGCATTTACTGGATATCATCTTCCATAAGTAATCGCAGAGTTTGTACTTTGAATTTAAGTAAATATTTTTGTACTTAAGAATAAATACATGTTTATTTTAAAATTAAAATGTGGCTTCTTATTGGAAAACTCTTTAGTTATAAACAGACCTATTTATTGTTAACAAAATACCTTTTATAGTTAATGATGGCGACTACATTCAAGCAGTTCTAGATAGAAATTTAGCTGAAAATATTTCAAGGGTACTCTATCCTAATGACAACTTTTTTGAGGGAAAAGAATTAAGATTAAAGCAAGAGTACTTCATGGTCGCTGCAACTTTGCAAGATATCATCCGTCGTTTTAAATCGTCGAAATTTGGTTGCCGTGAACATATCAGATTTAATTTTGATCTACTACCTACCAAAATTGCCATTCAGTTGAATGACACGCATCCATCCCTAGCTATACCAGAATTAATGCGTATCCTAACAGATATTGAGCAGTTACCATGGGAAGAGGCCTGGAAGCTTACAGTAGCTAGCTGTGCGTATACTAACCACACCGTTCTACCTGAAGCATTGGAAAGATGGCCCACGAGTATGATGGAAAACATTTTGCCAAGGCATATGCAAATAATTTATCATATTAATCATAATCATTTGGAAGAAGTGTTGAAGAAATGGCCGAATGATCTTGATAGGATGAGGAGAATGTCTCTTATTGAGGAAGATGGTGAGAAGAGAGTTAATATGGCGCATTTATCAATAGTTGGATCACATGCTGTTAACGGCGTGGCTCGAATACATTCAGACATTATTAAGAAGGAAGTGTAAGTATTTCTTTAAAATTTTTAATTACAATTTTATTGTTGAAACAATACCAATTGACTCGATTACTCGATTCGTCACAAAGACGAAACACATGGCATTATTTTTCCAAACAAAACAAAAATACATAACCTTACTTTACAAATATTCGACATTACAAAACAAAATTTTTTATTAAGCAATTTAGTATTTTATCTGATTTCGTTTTTAGAGTGTATCTTTTCAATAACTAATGGCAAGTATTCACGTAGGTATTAAAAATGTCAATGGTTTTTTATTTTTTTCACGACTGTAAATGTAATGAAAATGGTTATGAATTAGGTAATATTCAAAAAATGAATTATGAGGATTTTACTCGAATTATTCAAGGCATTGTTAACGCAAGTATCAAAAATATCTACTATAATGTTGAGGTAAATGATGTAATATTTGTATAGGTGTTGCTTTCCAATGTTATCTTACCTAATGGCAATTCTTTTTGATTTATGTGTTTAGGGAATGTAATATATTTGCATTCTTTCTGTTCACTGTAATGATTACACGTGTAACACATTTTGGATAAAAATTACAATGAAAACGGCCAACAAAAAAGTTGAATAAAAAGAAAGATTATGTTACATACTTCCTTTTGTTTGGAAAAATCTGTCCTGCGTTGCCATTTTTTTATGACAGCACTAGACTTCCCAATTTAAAGTAAGATAAATCACATATATTTTCCAACATTTGTACTTTGTATTAATTCAGAATATATGTGAAGTTCGTTTGACGGTACAGTGACTTCTCGATAGAGGACGTTAGAATCATCAATATTAATACTACAAATTACTAGATCCGCAACTCCCATGTTAAAAAGCAACTACAAAAATATGTTGGTATTTGAACAGGTGGAGTGGAAGGGGAGGATTGTTTTAGGTGATAGTTTAAGTTTGAAATATATTTATTTTATTTGTAATATGATAATGCAAAATTTGAGCAATCATTCACTAATAATGTTTCTTATAAATTCGTGAAAAGCCATATCTATCCCGGAACGTATGAATGCATTTTGGTCTTATTAGAGATCGTCAGCACGATATCCTGGAGACAGCATAACTCTTCACTTCTATACTTCATGTATATATAGTTAACATTTTGAACTTACAGCAAATGAGAATTAATGACTATTAAATCTCATTTCTACATGCAAATGCCGCCTAATGAGTTGCGTTAATTACGACAATTTGACAAAGTTTGTCCCAGTATGAAGAACGCAACACGTCGCGATGTCAACCTTCCTAGTTAGGATAATTAAAAATCCGTGAAAAGCCACATCTATTCCGGACATTTGCGTGTAGAAATGAGATTTAATAGATATTAATTCTCAGTTGCAGTAAGTTTAAAATGTTAACTATAGATACTGTAGTCAACAAATTTTAATTTCTGTTTGCGTATACAGGCTGATTCATTTTCGGCCCTCACCATGGGGATCTCTTTTATTATTGGAGATAGAGTATAGGTTTAAATTTGGCAAAGTTGTTAAATTTTGTGTTTGTTATAAATCCGTAAAGAAAATAGACCTGTGAAAAATAACCTTCGTTATTTAAAAAAAAAACGCGAAAACCCCATTTTCTTCTTTTACCTGTAGCACCGACATTTGGCCTTGTAGAGAAAAAATAAAAACACATCCTTGTGGCTATTTATAAACCTCTATCCAGTGGTGTACTCTAAATCTTTATACGACGTTTCGTTTCTTTCTGGCCATCATCAACTATCTAATTTATTATAGGCGCCATATTGGATTTAGACATCTTCAGAAAGTTTTTTTTTCTGATTTCAACCATGTACCACATGCTGACTATAGTTTTTGACGTTAGGTTTTATTTGAAAGAATAAATTATAAGATTAAATAAGGTAGCCTTTGGAATTTCAATCTGTCAAACATTTCATTTATTGTTCATTAATAATACAAAAATGTCATACACTAACGAAGAGAAACGAGATATGATAAGTATTTTTTATTCTTCGAAACGAAATTCAACAGTAGCGAGTACAAGATAACAAAAACATTAATAATAATACATAGAAAAGTAAACAATAAACAATTACAGTAAATGTTCAATTATCTGGCCATCTTCGGTAATGCACAATTGGGCACGCCTTCTGGCATTTTGTACTGCCCTTTGTATAGTTCTTCTAGGAACTGCATCGAAGGCATTCTGAAGTCTGTCTCGTAATTCTTCAATGTTTTGTGGCGCATCTACTTTATAAATATTATTTTTAACATATCCCCATAAAAAAAAATCTAGCGGACTTAAATCAAGTGATCTCACAGGCCATTCAACAACTCCCCTATTTCCAATCTAACGGTTTGCAAACTCTTGATTTAAGAAATTTCTAACAACAGCTACATTGTGTGCTGGTGCGCCATCTTGTTGCCACCATAAATATTGTAATTGATTTAATGGGATATTGTCGTCAAGATAGTCAGATACGTATGTACGTAAAATGTTTAAATATCTTTCTCCATTTAAATGTTCTTCATACATAACTGGTCCTAAGAGACGATTTGCCAAAATACCCATCCAAACGTTTATTCCAAAACGATGTTGTGGTCTTCTAGCCCTGTTTTGTCGGGGATTTTGTACTGCCCAATAGTGCTCCGTATTTCTGTAGAACATTCCAGAATTTATAGATTTTGTTTCATCTGACCAGATGATTTTGCTTAAAAAATTTTCGACATTTTCTATCCTTCCCATTAACCAATTACAATATTCTAGCCTTCTTAAATTATCTCCAGGCAGTAAAGAGTGACTAACATGGATCCTGTATGGTTTAAACCTACTTTTATGTAAAGTTCTCCAAACTCTGGACTGGCACAAATTTAATTCTGACGCTACTTCGCGTGTAGAAATTGATGGATTATTATTTATCTATAAAAATACAAGATTAACATGAAATTTGAAAACACGCTTTTAATTTACCATTTGTAAAATATCTTGTCGATTTTCATTTAAATTCCAGTTGTCTTGACCATTACGCGGCTTAGTAAACGATCCATTCTCGACCAAATTTCTGTCGAGATCTAGAAAAATGGTACGATGAGGCTGTTGTCGTTCTGGATATAATTGTAGATATCTTGTACTCGCTACTGTTGAATTTCGGTTCGAAGAATAAAAAATACTTATCATATCTCGTGTCTCTTCGTTAGTGTATGACATTTTTGTATTATTAATGAACAATAAATGAAATGTTTGACAGATTGAAATTCCATGGCTACCTTATTTAATCTTATAGTTTATTCTTTCAAATAAAACCTAATGTCAAAAACTTTAGTCAGCATGTGGTACATGGTTGAAATCAGAAAAAAAAATTATTTCTGAAGATGTCTAAATCCAATATGGCGCCTATAAGAAATTAGATATTTGATGATGGCCAGAAAGAAACTAAACGTCGTATAAAAATTTAGAGTACACCACTGGATAGAGGTTTAGAAATGGCCACAAGGATGTCTTTTTATTTTTTCTCTACAAGGCCAAATGTCGGTGCTACAGGTAAAAGAAGAAAATGGGGTTTTCGCGTTTTTTTTTTTTTTAATAACGAAGGTCATTTGTCACAGGTCTATTTTCTTTACGGATTTATAACAAACACAAAATTTAACAACTTTGCCAAATTTAAACCTATACTCTATCTCCAATAATAAGCGAAATCCCCATGGTGAGGGCCGAAAATGAATCAGCCTGCATAGTGTATGCTTGTTATATCCAACGATGCCTGCTTTCAAGCAGTGGAGGGAGAAGCAGAGTGGTGGACACATACACATTTAACATGCCCTACTCCCTAACAAACACTTACCGAGTATACAACACTTATTTTTCTACGTGTGTATATTAATAGTCGATTTCAACATACATGTTTTTACAACTCAAGAAAAGACACAAATCATAAAATGGTATTATGCCGGTAAACGCCTCAATGTACCTGTACATACCCGATATCCACAAAAATTAAATGTATGGGCTGGTATTTTAAATAATTCAATTGTCGATTCTTTCTATAGGGACATATCAAACAAAAAGTTTACAGTAATCCCCACGAAAGAACGAATAATATAAATGAATTGCGAGGAAAGATATTGAGAGCATTCTTAACATTAATATACCAGAGATGCGCCAAGAATTTTAGTATAGGTTGGCATACTGCTAAGAACAATGTGGTGGATTACTTGAATCTTTAATTTAGAATATTTATTTTTTATTATTACCGCAGAAGAGTGAATTTATTTTGTTTTCATTTATTATTATTTTTTTTTATATAATTTAGAATTAATATTTAATTTCACTTTATTTATACGCGGAAAATATAAGCTTTGTTGTACATCCTCATAAAAGTAATACACCATGAAATAAATTTCTGTAAATATTCGTGGCGAATTTTATACGTATTTCTAAGATGCGTTCTACACGAAGTATAGATGTGAAGCATCATGTTTGTCTCCAGAATATCGTTGTGCTGATGAGCCCTAAAAAGAACGAAATTCATCCACACGTTCCGCATTAGATGTGCCTTTTCACAAATTTTTAATTATCCGGCGTGTTGCATTCTGCATACTGGTACAAACTTAGTTTGTCAAATTGTAGTAATTAACACAACACATTAGGCGACATTTGATTGTAGAAATGAGATTCAATAGTTATTAATTCTCATTTGCAGTAAGTTCAAAATGTTAAGTAATGATGCTACAAATTATGCATTCTTCATATTTAAAAGTTGCAAGTTTTTAAATGAAAAAAATGCAGAATAGGCTTTCGAAGTAAAATAAGTATTGTTCATATTTTTAATTTTTTATTTCTACAAGTACAGCAAATTTCAAGTTCAGCGATGAACATAAATTATCGTGATTTAAATAGTCTGTGCATATATTTGTGGAGCTATAAATTTCACTTACATATTTAACATTTTTTTAGCCATATTTTTATAAAGTAATCTACAACTGAATAGTTTTTAAACATGTAAAGTTATGTAGGCATTTCTTATTTTATAAATGTATTTTAAATCATATATAAACCACACATGGAAATTAATATCTCTAAATATACGAGGGTATATAACGAGACTGGTGGTATAACTCCCATCTCTTATTCTCAAGTAAGCTTTAGTTTAACTTTTGACGTTTATTACAAATTAATTACTGAATTGTCAGTGTTTGATGTACCCATCGAAAAAAAGAGAGTGGAGCTAGATATGCGATAAAATTTTTGTGTTCGGTTGGGTAAAACTCCAACTGAAACTTGGTGAAACTGCATACTCAGATGATAGTTTATCACGATGTAGAGAGTTTGAGTGCCATAAGAAATTCAAACACGGTTGTAAATCAGTGGAAAATGATCATTAGCCCGGGAGACTCCAACTGCACTGATTGATTCAAAAATTGCAGAAATTAACGACTTGATCCAAAATGATCGTCGGAATGGCATATATCGAATTTTTGACATTGTTAATTTGTCTTATGGTTACACTCAAAAAAATTATTCATGAAGATTACCCCTTAAATCTTTAGGGGGTACCGAAAGGTCGCGGCAAAATGGATGACCGATGAAGGAAAAGCTAGTCGAGTGACAATTTGTCGGCAGTGGAAAAAGCAACTTCAACATAATCCACAGTTTTTAAACAATGTGGTTACATGTGACGAGAGCTGGTTTTACCGGTACGACCCTGAATTAAAGTCTCAAAGTATACGACGGAAACACAAAGGCAGTTCAAGACCGCAGAAGGCGAAAACTGAACAGCGCCGGTAAAGTGATGCACTTAATTTTTTTAAATAAATGGGGCGTTATTTATGATCACATTGTACCTAGAGAACATACAGTAACCGGAGAGTACTATTCTCTAATATACTTCGAAAATCTCTAAAGGCAAAATTAAAGAAAAAACGTCCGCTTTATCAAGACGTCGCCTGGGCCCTGCATCACGACGATGCTCCGGCCACAGATCCGTGATTTGTCAACGAACACTTGAAGTATTGGGGGTGGAAATTATGGTTCATTCTCCAATGTCTCTCAATGTGACATCCATTTGTTTCCTGAAGTCAAAAAAGAATTTAGAGGTCGAAAATTTGAGTCGAATTTAGAGCTCAACATGTATAGATATATTAAGGCTTTTAATGTTTCACATTTACAGTGATTTAGCTTACTAAAAACGCCAAATTTTCTTAACTAGCAAACAATTTGTGAAGAAGATATAATTAGCTATTCAATTTCAACAGGCCATTAAAGAACTAGGCAAATATTGTAGCGAAATAAGTCCCAACCATGTCTAGAGTATATTGAGAAATTTTGAGAGTGAAGTGGTTGTTCTATTTAAAAATTTGCATTCAGTCGTTGATTGAAGAAATATATAAAGATGCGCGACGCTATATGCTACAGCGTGTCTTACCCCAATGTATCTCCGCACATCTCTTGCCAGCTAACTTACCTGCTGTTTCGTGGCACCACCAAGCAATAGTTTTTGCAACAATTGCGTTTATTTGGATAACAGCTATAATACGAGAGAGAAACGATATTTTACAATGCGACCATAACAGCAATAAAGGCTTTGTATTGTAATAGGCATTGCAATTGTACACGAAAGAAAGGTGAACTTGTGGTCTTATCTGCGATCCTGCGCTCTTCCGTTTATTTACAAAATAAATAATAAAGTTATGTTCGAAAATACTTATAAATAATAATAAAAACAATCTTCCTTTCACACTTTCATCCAGACTTAGGACTAGCAAAGTTTATATGTTATATATGATTATACTCTATTTTTAAAGTAGAGAGTCAAATTTCTGAACAGACCACTTTGACAGTGAAATCTCATTGGTTGAAAGCAATTTGGCCTTGCTTTCAACCAATGAGATTTCACTGTCAAAGTGGTCTGTTCAGAAATTCGTCTCTCTACTTTAAAAATAGAGTATAACTAGTATAAACTTTGGTATGTTTAAAACAGGCTTTTCTGTTTTCTAATATTGGTTGTTTATAAAATCCAGAGGATCTTAATTTAATAATCCTGTTAATAGATAGTCTATTCCCATTTTCTGTAAATGTACCCAAAATAAAAGAATTGATTGTAATGTCCACTGAAAACCATGTATGCAATGGATATTATGTCGTCTGCTACTACCTTCAAAAATTCAACATTATTGATATTTGAACCTCTTTCTGCAATACATTTGTAAGGCGGGTAATGCATGTGTAATGCGGGCATTATAACGCACATTTTCTCTCTTCCAGTCATGCACTTTGCTTTCAATGAAATTTTCTTTACTAAATAATTATTTAAGCCTGTTCTTAAATTCAACACTTTTAACAAACTTTGAATTATTCTTTCAGATGGTATCGTGAATTTCAGATTACGAAACATAAATTTATAAGCTTCGGGTGATTTATAATACAAAGAATGAGCTAATTCTCTTTCTGATTTTAGCCACTTTCTGTTTATCTTATGAAATAGCTGCGTATTTATAAAAGTTTTTGGCGGTTTACTTTTATATAATAATAAATTGTGGAGTAGTGCACTAACAGAAAATTATTTTTTTCTTTTTTAATCTATAGGTCTACGATTGCTTTGCTTTTACCCGACAGGGTGCGGTAAACTGAAATCATCTCGGAACCAACAGTACGATGCAACGCCTAGATGTCGGAACCAATTTTGGCTACGCTAAAGTGCAAAATCATTGCGTAAATTTACATATTCCTTCAATCAATGGAATAAGTTTGTAATTTACAGTAAATATTGAAAAGAAGAAATATGTGTTGATTAAATATTAATTTTTGCATTGAAAAAGAAAGTTAAACAAGTTTCCGGGGATCCTGTCCTTTCGTATGGAATGGTCCAAAGTGCTTCGTTGCATTTAGCTATGGCCATATGAGCAAGGATGACGCTCGGCACACTCCTCTTGTTTACAATAACAATGAGGAAAATTATTAGCACAGTCCGTGATACGGTGTCGAAAAATAGCCGATTAAGGTGCGTGAAATAGCTCAGGTTGTAAACATCTCTACTGAAAGTGTTTTTAATACCTTGCATAAACACTTGAAAATAAAAAGTTATCAACAAGATGCAATGTTTAAATATATACAAGCGCGAATTCAAGTGAGTTTTTGCGGTGTAATATAACTGGAGTCCATCACTTTCGGCCATAAACGAAAAATAATTAAAACAATGGACTTTCGTTGACGAACGAGCATCAAAGAAGGCAAAAGTGATTTCATATGCCGGAGAGATTGTGACTAATCTATATGTATTATTTGGAAGAGGGGAGAATGATGGCAGCTCCGTATTACGCTAAAAACGAGCACATTTAGCGAAAAGAAGGTTTGTTTCGTCATTATGATGCACCGTCTGCATGCATTCGTCTGTAATTATAACTGCTAAATTGGGCGAATTACATTTTGAATTGCTATTCCATTACTCTTATTCGCCTGATTTGGCCATTTGTAATTTTTTTATTCCGGAAGCTGAAGAAATAACTTAGCTGTTGGAGATTCGCATCGTATGAGGTCATCTTTGAAACACAAGTCTATTTTACAGAGTTTCAAGGCGTCTACTTTTTGAAAGGCATAGAAAACTTGGAGTATTATTGGTCTAAGTGTGTAGATTTGAAAAATAAAACGGTGCTAATAGTTTTTTCTTTAAAAAAAGTCACTTTTCCGTCAAATATCTCTCGTATATGAATTCGAAATGAATACCATGTAAAATGTATATTTTAAATTATTCCTTATTTTTATTGATTTTTTTTTAATGTGCAGATTCAAAGATTTCTACGAGTTAACACCTGAAAAATTTCAAAATAAAACAAATGGTATTACACCACGAAGATGGTTGTTGATGTGTAATCCGGGTTTGAGTGACGTCATATCCAATAAGATTGGTGAAGAGTGGATAGTCCATTTAGATCAGTTAAAACAACTTAAAAAATTCGCTAGGGATTCCACTTTCCAAACCGAAGTTATGAAAGTAAAACAAGAGAATAAACTGAGACTTGCGGAAATAATAGAAAAAGATTATAGAATTAAAATAAATCCTGCGTCGCTTTTCGATATACAAGTAAAGAGAATTCACGAGTATAAAAGACAATTACTAAATTGTCTACATATTATTACCTTGTACAATAGAATAAAAAAGAATCCTGCTGCAAAATTCACACCTAGAACAATCATGATAGGTGGAAAAGCTGCTCCTGGTTATCATGTTGCTAAGAAAATCATAAAATTAATTAATTATGTGGGAAATGTGATTAACAGCGATCCGATTGTTGGTGATAAACTGAAAGTAATTTTCTTGGAGAATTATAGAGTTACTCTTGCAGAAAGAATTATTCCTGCAGCGGATTTAAGTGAACAAATTTCTACCGCAGGTACAGAAGCTTCTGGAACTGGTAACATGAAATTCATGTTGAATGGTGCTTTAACTATTGGTACATTGGATGGTGCTAATGTCGAAATGGCAGAAGAAATGGGAAATGAAAATATTTTCATTTTCGGAATGACTGTTGATGACGTAGAAGCATTACAAAAAAGAGGTTATAATGCTTATGAGTTCTACGAAAAGAATCCGGAATTAAAACAAGTCATTGATCAGATTCAAAATGGCTTCTTCAGTCCAGGGAGTCCTGATGAATTCAAGGATATTGCTGACATTCTACTGAAATATGATAGATTTTATTTGTTGGCAGATTATGAAGCCTACATAAAAATGCAAGATCATGTTAATCAAGTCTATGAAGTAAGTATTTATCTATTGTTTGTTTTGATGTTCAAAATTCATGTAAAAATACTGTATATAATATGTATACTTTTAAAGAACAAATAATTTTATTCATTTCCATGCGATCTTAATGAATAGAGCTTCCACCATTTATGTTATATAATGTCAAGATTATTCTTTGATGAAAGTAAACAATTTTCTTAACTATTATAAAACATCGTTATTTCAACCATATTTTATTTTGCAATTTAATCGAGATATAAAAGTCATATTGACATGCCGCAATTAAGTGTTGTCAAAAAACCCAATTTACTTTTTAAATTATACACGCTATATACTTTTACTTGAAATATAGATTATGGTCATTCATGATTTTTCGTTTGACGTTTTAAAAAAGTCAAAACTGACAGACTGATTTACATTATTATAATATTGTGAAATATAATCTAAAGAGTTGTACGCGTTTTTAACGTCGCAATTGTACGTCGTAATCTTATCGCACTGCTTTGTTTTGTTCATATTTTTCCATTAACCGCTTTTTAGTCGATACATTTAAATGACAGAAAACAACATGAATAATGACAGTTGTGACATACAACACTTTGACAACGTTGTGAAGAGTATATCGGGTCCTTTTTAGCATTACACAAACATCACCCTACGTGTAGAGCTAAAAAAATAAAAATCAATGCATTGGTGGCATAGTAGGCAACCAGTTATACGCCAGTGACGTATTTTTCCAATTGTCAAATATTTCTGATTTTTCATTGATACTTAAATCTTAAATTAAATACATTTTATTGAAAAATAGATATTTAAAACAGTTAATTATCCCAAAAGGCGTATACCCAGTGCGAAGACAATTTTAAATATTTTTAACAAATTCAAAGATACATAATGGTTGTTTTCTAAATTCTCACAAAAAAAATAAAACCAATCACGTGTTAACAGAACACATGAGGCTGAATATCCCGTGTTATGTAGAAGAGCGGTCTGTAGGCTTTTAAAGGTAGCCAGGCATTTTGGATTTCGTATAGTTCGGTGTTCAAAACCCTGAAAGAATTCAAATATAAGCCATACAAAATATCAAACCAGCAAGAGCTTTTCGAGGAAGATAAAGTAAAACGAACTGATTCTTGGGATATAATGTTTAATTTGTTAAATGAAAACGAAGAAATTTTAAATAAAATAATTTTTACTGTTAAAGCAAACAGTTCCATAATAAATTTAAAGAGTTTCATGTACATTCTGTATGGCAATCTAAATAATTTCCCTTTGAATGCTTAAACATTCATATCTTTAATAATTAGAAAGCATAGTAAGATGAAACCCATTGAATTATTTTTTTAGCTAATAGGAAAAGGTTTGGTGTAATTTTAAAATAATTACTAAAATAAATACTTAGGTTACTTACAAATATTTTTAAACCTTTTATTTAGGAACATTATCATATTAACATTTTTAGGTTTTAATCTTACACACCTTTGTTCTATTATTAAACGAGCTGTACTATATGCTGTCAATTACTGACGAACTCACTGGAATACAAAAGTATTTCCCAGCACATTATTTTTAAGGGTTTCAGCTCCATTCCTGTTACCTAAAGAAAATCCAAATAAAAAATGCAATTACCTTTTTATTTTAATCTTACGTTCCAAAATAAAAGAGGATCTAGGTCCTGATTTGAATTTGGCCTTTCAAGGTATTGCCTTTTAGTTATTATTACATCAGCTGTAATTGATTTTACTTTCTCTTATTCTTTCTTGCAAATATCTAAATAATGAAAGTGACTTGTGATGTGGACTGCTTCGATTACAGGCATTTGTTCTTTATTTTTAATTTACCATCTTCATAATATTAAACATTTCTTGTTCTAGAAAAGAAGTAGCCCCAGTAGCATTTCAGTACTAAGAAAACCTCTTTTAAATCGAGGGCCTAAAACAGTTGCTACTCTAGCAACTGATCATCCTTCATATGAAAATAGCCTTGTTTTAACAGATTCGATAAGTTTGTTGCATAATATATCCCCGTCTTCTTCAATCTTTAATTTCAGTAGTGATGCTGTCAGATAATTGTACAGTCAAAAAGTTAGTGGGATTATTAAAGAAATATGTAGTAACATATTTATTACGTAAAAGAATTTCCCAGTGCCGCTTTTTAAGATAAATTCCTCCATTTTATAAGACCACTTAACCACATAAGATACCACGAGGTGTTACTTGTTTTTATCGTGTTACTGAAATGCCCCCAATACGTGGGTTACGTTCGGTATTAGAAGTATGATGTAATGTGAAAACGTTCAACAATTTCATAAAATGGTAAAATCTATTTCTACTTTTTTGTTATATTTTCTATCTTTTTTGATACACTAATTTTACTGTCTTAGATATATTTCAACCTTAAAGAAATACTATCCATCTTCTTTGAATTTGTTAAAAATATTTAAAATTGTCTTCGCACAAGGCCTGTTAGAATAATTAACTGTTTTAAATAAATTATGTATTTTTCAATAAAATGCATTTAATTTAAGATTTAAGTATGAATGACAAATCAGAAATATTTGACAATTGGAAAAATGTTACTGGTGTATAACTGGTTGCCTATTATGTCATCATACATTTATCCCTATATGTAAAGCTAAAAGAAGAAAAAGTAATGCATTATCTATGTGTAATGATAAAAAAAGAACCCCGTATACTTTTACGATTGAAATTTTATTGTTTACTTTTACTATTTAAAATTCCTTCTTCCTTCTCAGTACAATAACGAAGTTTTTTCTTTTTTATAACAATAATGCCAACTAAAACTAAATAAATTCTTTGCTAACGATAGGTGCGAATATTTGAAATATGGACTTTAGCATTATGAAAATTAAATTTTTATCTTAGATAAATACTTTAAAAAACTGAGCTAGTATCTAGTAAAATTTATATTTATACATTAACAGATAAAAATGATTCCATCTTGATTTTCAGAACCGGCCCAAGTGGTTGCAAATGGCCATAAACAATATCGCTTCATCTGGAAAATTTTCGAGCGATCGAACTATCTTCGAATATGGAAAAGACATATGGGACGTAAAGCCAAACTACACAAAATTACCCGAGCCACATGAACCTAGAGACTTACAGCTTGGCTAAATTCGTTGTTGTGATACCAATAAACTCGTTGCCATTTTATAAAAAAATATGATATGAAATCACTTTTCACTTGAATGAAACGCAATATCGGCCACTAATTAAAGCGTGTTTGTTCAAGTTTTTTCTTTGTTATAAATATGAGTAAATTTTATTATCGAATATATTGCGATTTTCTAAAATATTATTAGTATACAATGAATAGAAGAATGTAATAATAAACATTAAGTTGTGGTGTAATAAATTATATAAATACACTTACAAATTTTGTTTTATTAAGTATTATCATTAATAATTTTATTAATAATATAAACAGAAAATATTTTCTGCCGTAATATGTATATTTGCCAGAATCAATAAGTAGTAAATGTGTCAAAAGATGTACAATTTAGTCTAATAAATCTAGTTTGATATAAAACTTTGATTGTCGGTTTGACAATGTCTTAATTTAATTATTTCTACTTAAAATGCTAAAAAAACTTGTATTATTACAGGAATTGCTAAAGAAATTAAAACGGGCCAGGAGCTGTAACCCATTATTAAATTGATGATTTAATACAACGTGTACCAAAAATAACTTCATTTCAGTAGACACTGAGTAACTACACCATTTTCAGCTGTAGTTCAGAATCCTTCAGATGTAATTCAGATTAATGAGTTTTATTTCAGAAAGCGTCAAGTGTAAATCATATTAGTAAGTTTGATTTTAGAATGTGCCAATTGTAATTGAGATTAATAAATTTAATTTCAGAAAGTGTCAATTGAAATTAAGAAATTATCAATTGTAATTCAGAGAAGGATTATTTTTGTTTATATACACACAAGATATAACAAAACTAAAACATAAACATAATTATATTGTTACATATAGGTATGTGTATATATGTATAGCAAACGCCAATTAAGCGCGAGGAGGGATAAGTTCGCGCAGGATTAAAAGTAGTGTGGAGATTTGTATTTGGTTTTACATCAAATGTCAGATAATTCTAACCTCTGAGCGTGTATCACTTTATGATCCCCTAGCAAAGACATTATGTTCCGTCAAACGTCAATGACTAATGTATTCTAACAATTACTTGAGTAGTGGAGGTGGACGTTTTTAAAAACGGCTTCTGCGCACCCCCTCCTCGCGCCAACTTAATTGGCGCTTGCTATACACAGAAAGTTCTTGACCAACAGCCATATCTTCCAATGTCAAAGTAGCAGCATGAAATATAGTGAGTGCTGAACAGCACGAGCACAATCTCCTCCAACTATCGTTGTTTTGGCTTGGTCAATAATTTGTTCCAGATATACTAATCTTTGTTCCTCAACATAAGGAGCATTTACGTTTGGAATTCGAAGTGTTGATTTAACATTTGCTTTTATTTTTGACCATAAAGTTTCAATAGGATTCAGCATGGGTGAAGAAGGAGGTAATCTTAGTAAAGTTGCTCTTCCATTATTATTAATCGCATTTATAACTATTTCGAAAATTGAATGACATGGGGCATTATCACAAAAAATTACTAAGTCTGTTAGTTGATTACTTATGTCTTTCCACTGCTGCAAAATTGTAGTTAACCAATTATTAGCCAATTCTGCTGTAAAAGAATCCCGGCGACGCTCCATAGAAATGATTCCAACTGCAGAAATCGCTCCTATAGGATGTACGTTCGGACCTCTCGATGCAGGAAAGAGTTGTACTGCTCTATCACCAATTTTCGAACGACCGCGTGTTCTACGGCAAAATAGATTAAAGTTTGTCCCATCTACCCAAACTATTTGTTTTCCTGCTTGAATGTATTGGTTTAGGACTAGAGAATACTATCCCGGGATCCCGGCCGGGTTTTGTTCCCGTAAATCCCGAGACTGTACTTGGCTAATCTCGGGATTGCCAGTTTGCATTCCGTAATCCGTTGCGTCTTGACAATGACCTTACCTAAATTATATTAAGGGCACTTATTACATAAAGACAAAAAATCAACCTTAGATACACCGCACGATAAAAGAACTTTACAGGTACAGCTCAAATAATATGTAACTTAGAAGGGACTTCCCCGCCCGGCATACTTCAATACAATACTGTTAACGTAATTCCCCAACGGGCGGACAGGGGAATCACCCGATCACCTCATATGATATATCATAATATTGTTGCGAGGGATTCCTTGTACGAAAGTATAAATACGCTTATTAGGATGTACTTTTTTCATTTATTATTCTACCAGCGACAAGGTTACGTCATTTAAACTTAAAAGTCAATTATCTGAAAAAGTTATTTTAAATGGCGGAAGACTTTGTTCAATATAAAAAAAATCAGTGATACGTCGTCAGCGTGGAGATATTTCTTAGTTGCGAAAGACGGGAATAGTGCTAAATGTAAGCAATGCTCTGCCATTCTCAAGACTTTGGGTGGATCGACTCAGGGATTACATACACATTTGTCATCAAAACATAACATTAAGATTTTAGCTGACGTTAATCGTTTAACAACTTCAACACGTCAAGATTCTGAAAATCTGAACACAGCACCGCCGCCAGCTAAAAGAAGGTTAGATTATTTTACTAAAAGTGCGACGATAGCCTGGATGATGTTTTCGCAAGAATGATTAAATTAACAGTAGAAGCAATCTGTCGACGAGATGCTAATTTATGCACAGCTGATGCCGCTTTGAAATTTCTAATAAAACAATTGTCTAGCAAAACTCAGCACTCGCCAATAAAATGAAAACATCCTTAGTGGAACGTATAAAGCAACGACAAAATGATGATTAACTGGTGGGTTGAATTATTTACAAAATCCATGAAAAGATGATGAAAATGAGTTATTATCGGATTTGGAATGACTTGACTTATTTCCAGTTCCTGCACAGGCTTTAGAGGACGCAAATAAAGAGTATTGTTAAAAGACTAAATAGTCGAGATGACACGGAAGAGGAAGAAAGGTCAGGATCACAAACAGATGATGAGCCAAGGCAACAAACCTCCTAACCCCAATTGACACTAAAGGAAAAGTTACAGCTGGAAATTAATAAGAGCATGAACTCCCCAGATCCTGAAGTTCAAAATGAATCGGGGTTGATAAATAGTATTAGACGCACAATGAACCTGTTCAAAAATGGAGGAGTTCGTGGATATCACTTAGAAGTAGCATATAAATATTTATTGTCTATTCCTCCAACCAGTAGAGAACCTGAGCGAACGTTTTCAGCTGCTGCTTATGTTGGGAATAAACCACGAAGCAGGCTTGGAAGTCAAACATTATATGCTTTGATATTTCTGCGATTGTATTTTCGAAATTCTAAATAGTTTTTTGTATTGTCTTTTTTGTTTCTTATTTTAATATATTATGTTGTGCAACAATATTAATAAATAATTTTTAAGAAATTACTTTATTTTTTTTTAATTGAGCCCAATTAGAAACCACATAGTCTAATCCCGGGATCCCGGGATTACGCTTCAAAAACTCCTAATCCCGGGATTGAAAAACATGCTCGGGATTGTATTCTCTCTTTAGGACCCTTACATATTGTGACCGTTTTTCCTTATTCTCATTATTGTTTATATTCAACGGCACATTATGTACACTTTTTAAAGTTAGCAATCTTTCTTCTAAGTAATTTCCCACAGTAGAAATAGAAACATGTTCATGAAATTCTCTTAATACTTTGTTTTGAATCTGTTTCAACGTTAATGTATAATCTCTTTCTAACCATGAAATAATTTGATCAATTTGACTCAGATGGTTTTCAGTTAACAACTAGGGTTTTTTTACCACCTTTTGGTAACATCTGTCGGCTAGAACGAACCCAGTAAAATGTTTTTATACTTTATTCCCAATACTGTAGTCAACGTAGTCCAATCTTCTCCTTTATTAGCACATAAAACAATTCTATCTCTATTTGATTGTGTGTGATTCATGTAAGTTGTTCTTTCAACATCTTCACTTCCAGGTAATACTTTTCTGCATATAGGACAAGGACTTCTTCATTCGCAGCTGTAGTTAGTAAATTGTAGCACTTTGTATGAAGCAAATACATACCTACAAGGCAATAATGTTTTTACAGTATGCAATTGCTATCCGATAAACACCACAATTGTCTTTAAAATTCATTATTTGCACTAAACAGGTACTAACTATGTAAATAAAGAAATTCTGACGTTTATAATTTTATAAACCTACTTGAAAACATAGTTTAGCATACATCTGAATTACAGTTATTATGTTCTGAATTACAATTGATACATTCTGAAATTAAATTTACTAATTTGATTTACAATTGACGCTTTCTGAAAAAACTATCTAATTTAAATTACATGTGACGGATTCCGAATTCAGAAACACTTTGTGACAATTTTGACAGGTCAGATTTGCTTTTCAAGGATTAATACTACAACGATTTTTCTTGAAAATGCTCAATTTACAAAATAATCATTAATAACTCTAAAACTATGAGATATAGACATAGGGAAACCTATACCTGTACGATGCAAAATGTTATCTACTTACTATAGCGTGCTCATCTACAGGTGTTTCATTAAAAGAAAAACGATTTTTCTTTAATTAAAGATTACTTAAATAATCAATAAATTTCGAACACTCTGTAAGAGATTGGTTAAATGTTTAGACATTTTTTAGAATCTTATACCTTTCGCTGTCTCCAGTAGAAATATGACGTAGTTCAGATCAAATACGCCTGAGATATGTGGTTTTAAAGTAAGTACATTGAAAAAACAAAAAATTTCATAAAAATCAAAATAATTCAAAAACGGTTAATTTTTTGCAAAAAATCTTAATATAAAGTATTATAGTACTGTACAAGGAATCTAAAAAAGCAATAAAAAGTATAACATTCCCTTTAAAATATCAAAGTTTGCTATGATTCCCGGTATAACCGAAAGTGGTTCATGAGTGTAAATATTTTATTTTAATAACATCAAGGCGCAGACCAGCGGAAAACGTTAAGATGGCACAAAGTGTGACCGTCGTCGACCGAAATAGCCGCTAAGAGTGTTCCCTCGGTTGGCGATGAGCAACCCCGTGCAGGGTGCGCTTCGCTGGTCTGCGCCGTGCCTCGATGGGGCGGGGGTCGGGCCGTCGAAGTACTGCACGGAAAAGTAAAGAAGTTGCCGGGAAAGGGTTGGCGGCCCTGCGCAACGGCTGGTTATCCGTTCTCTCTAAATTTATGCGACCGGTCACTAAACACACGCACGAGCGCGCCAACATACAAAACCCTACACTTACGCGCTCACACAAACACAAAACCACACACCCAGAGAGAGACGCAAGCTGCCAGCAGCAACCAACACACAAGTTCATACCTAGAAAGAGACACAAGCTGCTAGCAGCGGACAACACATATGTTCACACCTTGCTATCTATTTTTGGAATACTAAGGCATGATTTATTATTATTCAATTGGAATGTATCTCAACAACTCAATTATTTGACATTTGTATACTGTCATTTATATTTTATATCCTTGATAAAGGCATCATTGCCGAAACATGTAGGGTTGTTTTAAATATATATACTTTGAAGTAAAGCCAGACCTTTAATCGCCACTGATTGAATTTACCATATATATATTATTTATATATATATATATATATATATATATATACATATATATATATATATATATATATATATATATATATATATATATATATATATTGAGGTAGGTCAAGCCTACCCACACAAGAATCCCTAGTTTAGTTAAAATACAGATTATTAGTTAGAATGTAAAAATTAGAAATTAAGATAATTTTTTGAACTGAATTCTTCATCTGTTAAATCAATAAAGTTGATTTCGCGTTTTAATTGTTAGAAATTAATTTGCATTATCATTTATGTTTATGTTTTCGTTTGCCTAAGTCATTTTATTTATATATCATGAATTACCGAAAACATTTCAACTTAATTGATCGATTATTAATGACATATACTTTAGAGAAAGCTGTCCCTTTGTCAAGGGAATACAAAATATAATATTTTGTATTCCCTTGACAAAGGCGTATTGCCGAAACATGTAGGGTTGTTTTAAATATATATACTTTGAAGTAAACCAGACCTTTAATCGCCGAATTATTAAGTTTACCTTATCATACCAAGGTCACGAAGATATTATATATATATATATATATATATATATATATATATATATACTGTGTCCATAAAGTATGGACACAAGCCCGTAATAACGTTATTGTGCATTATTTTACAAAATGCAAAGATATATCGATTAATGTTTTTTGTTAGCTATATTTAGATGCTACCATTTTGTTTTTTCCGTCGACCTTGAATAAGTTATGACGTCATTGATAATTTTTTTAAATGTCAAACCCATTTTTTTTTTGTGGATTTTGAAAGCCTTTACACTTTTTTATTCGATGATGTAAAAATTTTGGTTGTTACATTAGAAAATTTTTGAGTAATCATTTGTGTCCATAAAGTATGGACACAAGCCCGTAGTAACGTTATTGTGCATTATTTGACAAAATGCAAAAGATATGTCGATTAATGTTTTTTATTAGCTATATTTATATATGTATTACAATTTTATTTTTTCCGTCGACCTTGAATAAGTTATGACGTCATTGATATTTTTTTTAAATGTCAACCCCACTAATGTAACATACCAAAATTTTTACATCATCGAATAAAGAATTGTAAAAGCTTTCAAAATCCACAAAAAAAAGGGGTTGACATTTAAAAAAATTATCAATGACGTCATAACTTAATCAAGGTCGACGGAAAAAACAAAATAGTAGCATCTAAATATAGCTAATAAAAAACATAAATCGATATATCTTTGCATTTTGTCAAATAATTCACAATAACGTTATTACGGGCTTGTGTCCATACTTTATGGACATAGTGTATATATATAATATATATTTAAAAGGATGTTGTTGAATTTTACGTTATGCTTAGCAAATATCAATATTATGACATAATAACTATAATTATTACAAAAAAAAACAATATCACAATATTGCAAATTTCGTACCCTAGATATGGTAGAATCGGTAAATTAATTTTAAATCACTTGAAACCGATATCAAACAATCGATACCTAGAAAACGGGTTATGAATACTGATTCCTAGGTACCGAATCAAGGTACTATCGATTCCAAGGCATCGATTCCAAAGTATCAATTCCAAAGCATCGATACCCTTCGATACTACCGATTCCAGTACTCAGAATCGATACCGTGCACAGACCCGATACATCGCTAAGTGTAGATACCTCGATTGATATCGATACCATCGATACCCGATAGGTACCGAAAACATCGGTATCGCCCAGCCCTACTGTTGACATGCTGTTGACAATTGAATTCGTTTAAATTAATTGCTACCGGTTTTCTCGTTATTACTGAGCATTTATTCCCTCTCTTTTTTAAACTTCGCGTTTTTATCAATCTTAACTGTTTGTTTTTTTAAAACAACATTCACATCGCAATAGTAATCGACAATCTTCCGCTTATCTGGTGAAAAGTTCGGTGTCGAAGAGGATCTAACCTCAAAGTGCCGAAATGTTTGAATTCTCAATCAAAGAAACTTGGTGCGTCTTTGATTTCCTATTTTGAGAAAGAACGTGATATGGTGATACAAGGGATATACGAAATGTAAAATATATGCGTTAAATTCACAGTTGCTGATGCTTTGCAACTTCATCCTTGTATTATTTTGGCAATTATCGAAAGATGTCAACGAACGCAGTCCAAAAAAATACAGGGAATCGTAAAAAGCAGTCACTAATACTGATGATCAAATGGTTATTCGAAATACTATTTATTTATTTTTATAGGGTAGATCGTGGCAAGATTAGAATGTTCAAAGTATCAAAGGACAAAAATGGATGGGCTAAGGTTAGTGAATAATTGTTAATAATAATAGTACCTATATTTGTTTCCAACAGATTTATCCAATTACAGGGCAACTAAATCAAAATTCAAAAGTGATACATATTGCTAACATAAAAAAAATACATTATGTGTGCTTATAAATAGAGCACAAAAACACTTTATATAATAGGCAAGTATTTCACAAATTACCCGTTAAAAAGAATATGTCATCATATAGTTTAGTGCGCGTAAGGAGCGCTTTCATCATGATATTAGTTCTAGCACTAGGCAAAGAGAATGTGGGAACGTTTCTTGACGATAGACGCGGCACATGAAAAGTAACTCGTTAAAGCAAATAGGGCGAATCAATTTCGTTGTTGATAATTTTTCTCAAAAATAAAGCACTCATTTGCTCTCTACGCGCACTCAACGATTCCATGTTGTGTCGGTGCAAGAGAAGTTTGTAGTCAATGTTACGCTCGGGAAAAACTCCATCCAATTTGAAAGACATAAACTTTAAAAATCTTCTCTGCACTTTCTCAACCATCTGCTGTTGAATTGTATAATAAGTATATCACACAACCGATCCATATTCGAGCTTAGAGCGCACATACGCGTAATACAAAGTTGTTAATATTTTCTTAGGATCATCAAAATCCCTGGTGATATGTAACGGGTGGGGCAAAAGTCCCGCTACCATTTTGATTGCGCGCCATCTTGGTTATGTGACGTTTAGTTCAGTTTAGCTTTAACCATTGTGTTGTGTAGACGTCCAAATTTTATTATGGATAAATATACGCCACAAGAATGAGCAGAAATAGTGACAATATTTATTGAAAATAATCGTTCCATTATTGCCACTCAGCGGAAATTGCGTCAAAAATATCCTAATCGTCCAGTGTCTCACAAAACCACAATTTATCGTTTACATGCGAATTTTCGACAGTACGGTACAGCAGACAGGCCTCGTTCTGGAAGACAACGGACGTCTCGTAACGCTGAAAATGTGGCTCTGGTGCACGATAGTGTTGCAGAGTCTCCAGAAACATCAATTCGGAGACGTGGTTCCCAGTTACACATGTCTGCACGCAGTTAAGGCGAATTTTGAAAACTGATTTGAAAATGTTCCCGTACAAAATTCAATTAGTCCATAAATTGCTACCGAGAGATCATGATCAACGAGTTGAGTACAGTTATGCAATCCTAAGGCTCTCTGATGAAATTGAAGATTTTTCGTCTAAATTGGTAATGAGCGATGAAGCCCATTTTCTTCTCAGTGGCCACGTCAATAAACAGAACAGTCGGTTTTGGGGGATACAGATTCCTCAATTAATTCATGAAACGTCATTGCATCCACAAAAAGCAACTGTATGGTGTGGTACTCATGCTGGAAACATCATTGGTCCCTATTTTTTTGAAACTGACGAAGGTGTTGGAGTTACTGTTACTGCTGAACGGTACCAAGACATGATTCGAAATTTTCTTGTGCCTGAAATGGAAGAGCAAGGACTAGAGGAAATGTGGTTTCAGCAGGATGGGGCCACAGTACACACAGCTCGTTCAACAATTCAATTATTGAATGACGTTTTTCCACGAAGACTAATTTCGCGAAATGGCGATTTAGCATGGCCAGCCAGATCTCCGGATTTAGCTGCACCTGACTTTTTCTTATGGGGTTTTTTAAAATCAAAAGTTTATGTGAATAAGCCCCAAACGATTCAACTTCAACATCTTAAAGAGAATATTCGTCAAGAAATTGAAGAAATTCAGCCTGAGATGTTGCAGGTTGTCATGAAAAATGCCTTAAAAAGAGCCGAAAGTTGCATAGCGAATCGCGGTCACCATTTAGCCGATATAATTTTCCAATCATAACGAAAAAAAATGTAAAGAGCAAATAAACTTTTTATGAAAACCAAACTTACTTATCTTTTCTTTCAACAAAGTTATAGTCAATCAAAATGGTAGCGGGACTTTTGCCCCACTTTGTATAATAAAGCCAAGTGACTTGACAGCTGATGAGGTAACGTTAATTAGATGTTGCGAAAAATTCAATTGGTTAGTAAACGGGATACCAAAATCCAAAATCCTATTGTAAGGCGCACAGGTTCACCATGGATGAAATAAGTAGCCGTTTCCTCGGCTGTTTCCTCGTGTAAGATACAGAACTGCATTTGCTAATATTTAGATTGGACTTGTTTTTCATGCATCATTCAACTACAACGGTCAGTGCGTTCTGTAGAAAATTGATGTTTAGTTCATTTAATATAGTACGATCAATCTTAAGGACATCTGCATAGGCTAAAACTGCGCCACTGTTTATGTAGTGCATTATGTCAATAGTTCGAATAATAGCGAAGGGATGGATTCGCCATATATAAGTTGTGATAAGGAAAGATTATTCAAAGAATTGCTTAGAAGAAAATATTCATTATGAGAGTTGGTACTACGAACTCATCCGTAGAGCGCGCTTCGAAAAAGTACAAGGGATGGTGTGGAGCTAGTACGCGTCCGTAGTAGAATACTGCACGGGCACCCTGGATAACGCTAAGTGAACTAACTTAGAATTAAGCTAAAGACACGAGGTATTAAAAACTAAATGTAAGACACAACATAATTAATTCCTATACATTCATTAAAACGCATTCATTATATCGCTTCACGAGGAATCCAGTACTGTTTTTTATTCTAACGCAGGCTTCACGTTATTATGTACAGTATGTTTCAAAATAAATGCGAAAACTACGAAATATTTATGAGCAGCCAACATCGCACTGTTGTAATGTTGGTGATCGCCTCTCTTCATACCTAGTGATACATAATCCGTAATTCTCTGTTAATATATTTAACGTGACTACATTTTCCTTTATTTTTTAATTATTTTGTAATTTTTGAAATTCTAAATGTATAAAATGTGTTGATAAATAATAAATTAATTTAAAAAAAAAGGTAGATTCAATGTCTATAATAACTGAACGTATTCTTTAAAAATTGTCATCGGGGAATCGATCGTGCGTCATGTCGAAAAGCCTTAGATAGATAGGGTATATAAGTGCATTTGTATACTGGAGTAGTTGCGGTATATATTATACATATACGTGTATTTTTGTAAGACCATGGGTAATACGTTTTATGTATTCCTTAATGAGGGCCAGCGCTCTAACGTTGATATAAATAAACATATGTTGGATTCATAACTATATACAAAACATCTGTTTCTGTGTATTTTTTAGGAAGGTGACAACATAATATTTCAATTTTTTTTTTTTATAAATACTATGCGATTTTCTGTATGATGTTTTAAAAACATTTTAAAAGCTTCTTGTAATATTAAAGTAAGTTCTAAAATTACTTAATATTTCAATAAACATGTTTGACATAATAAAGAAATTCATTTCTATTTGTAATTTAACCAAATTTACTTTTGTCCATATGGAAATAGTAATTTGGTTCTTATTTCATTATAAAAAATCTCTATCAATCTTGATAATGTTCATTCGTATGACTAAAAATATGTATGCGGACGACAATGTATTCTGCGTATATAAGATATACCATTTTTTATAGTGATAAGGTTTATAAAGAAGAGAATTAAATAAAAAAACGCAACTATTCTTATAAATACTAACATAAAAAAAAAATAAAAAAAATAACAAAATATTGAGGAATTAAATTGGAACAAACAATAAATTCAAAATAATATTGTAAATGCAAATATTTTTCAATTAAGAACAATATGCTCTGAAATTTAAATGAGAATAAAAATTCTTTTTTCAAAAAACCAATTTCCACATACTGTTGAACAATTTTAAAATAAATGCTTAAATGAGTTTCACCCAAAAAAGAAGCAACCAAAATGTTGAAATAATCTATGAATAAAAGTACATAAACAGACTATTATTATATGATTAAATATTTTAGTACATACTATATTAGGTATGGCTCTTAAGAAAACAGCGATTAAAAGAAATAAATTTAAAATTATTAACAAATTATTTGCGAAAATAATACGCGTTGCCTTCCGGCTCTAAAACTATATTTTAATATTTGGTCCAACGAACATTATTATCAATAGTTGATTGCAGTCGCCTTTCCATGGAATTTACGAGGTTTTCACAAATTTACGTAAACCTGTAATGCTCCCAAATTGTGCTGGCATGCAAATAAATTTCTCATGCATTTCTTATGCGAATGTTTCCCCGGAAGTCATTCCATCGCCGCACAATGTCTGCCCAAAGATTTTCAATGTGGTTAAAGTCCAGGGATCTAGCAGGCCAATTCGTCACTATGAATTGAGGGTGGTTGTCAAACCATTCTCTAACAATTATAACAGTATGCACCGGACAATTGTCATGCACATACATTAGAGCTGCGTCCCCATAAACTGCCTGTACGCTCGGTAGCATGCTATTTTCTAATAATTGCACATACACCTTTGCATCCATTCGTGGGTCTACGCGTACAGGTTCTCCGGGACCTGCTACAGACATCCACCCCCACATGTTAAGGGATATTCGGCCGCTCCTCTTCTTTTTGAGTACATTCCGCTATTGGTATCTCGAATTCGGCAACCTGTACAAAGGTTTCCGAGACCCAATTTCGGAAGAGAACACCTTTTCGTCCGTAAAAATCGTGTTGTCCCAATATCGTCCTATGTTTGCTTGTGCGAACTGCAATCTGCGTTCCACATGAACCGGAGTTAAATCGATTTTCTGTGCTGGACGCCTGCATTTGTATCCGCTGTCCTTGAGTCTCCTCCCAAGTGTTGGGCGGCTGCAATTGAAATTATTTAACTCGATAACCATTTGCATGGAAGAAAACGGTTGTTGAGAAACGTAGTTTATCGCGTTATTCAAGACATTTTCATCCAGTACTCGTTTCCTTCCACATCTAAGCCGTTTATTGAAGAATTGAATTGCTTCTTCGTCTCATTTCTTTTTCCATCTATAGACCTGCGAGACCCGTGAAATAAAATTAAACGAATATATAGTTCGTGAAGACGATTTTAGAACAATCTTAAGAGCAATATTTACATTAACATTATAATGTTAAAGAATCTAATTTTATCTAATCTAATTTAATTTAAAACGTATTTTGAACATAATTATTACATACATTTTTTAATAACTTTATAAACATAATTAAAATATTTTTATTGTAGTAATTCCCCTTAAGGAACATTTTTTTTATATATACGGAGTCAAATACAGCTTCCTTATCCTAATAGAATCCCTAAGTAGCTCTTCCTAAGCTGTTTATGGAACACATTGAGTTAAGGAATAAATCAAATGAAGATACCTTTTTTCAAATCTATGATTTTTGTAATATGGGTTTCTTCGAATTATATATACATAAATTAATCATTTTCATAAAACAAAATCAAAATCGATTTATTCGCTTATAATTATTTTATTGTTGAATCGAATAAAACTATTTAACAATAAGCATGGTAGACTGATGTTTTTAAACGTTAAAAAAGCAAACTTTATTGATTACTTTATTCAATTTTTTTTTATAATTTGAAAATTATTAAATATTGTTTGAGAGTGATTAACGGCTCATAAAAAATTGTATCAATATATTATATTGCAACGAAATATTTATTTTTTACTGTTACACCTTTCAATCTGTATAATAATAAAACTGATAAATGTCTTTAAGTTAGCCAATATACTAACTAAAAGACCACATTCATACTGTAGGAAAATATTGTGAATTATAATGTTCGCCTCAAAGTGTAAAATGCTATGTGAAAGTGTGTATGTATATACATTTTTAATGGTTTTGTTTTCCCCATTTCAAGAGATGTGTTAGTAATATAAACAAAACCAGATGTAAAGGGACGAGTAGAATTACGCGCCTGAATGAGGCGAAAATTAGAATTCACATGGAAAGGGGGCTGCAATCTACTATTGATAATTATGGTCGTTGAAGCTATTATTAAAGTTAAGTTTTAGAGCCGAGAAAGCTACGTTTTTTTTTTCGGCAAAAAATTGTTTATAATTTTGTATTTTTTTTGGTCGATTATTATAAATACTTATATTAGCAATATTAATGTCTCACTATTAGTCAAAATTATTTTTAGAGCCGTACCTAATATAGTACTAAAATATTTATTAATAAAATAATTAGGGTTTGCTATATTTTCTGTGACCACGCGCGAATTACGTGCACATGTATTAATAACACATTGAAAGCAATATTATAAATAGAGTGGACCAATTCGGAGCGAAAGTAGAGGCGTGACCAACGAATTGGTTCCCGTATGCTTAACATTATTAATATCTAGAGAAATACTATCGCGACCGAAGCTGTTAATATCTTAGATACAAAACAAATGTAAGACGGTTTTTCTAGATTATGAAACGTTCTCGATGATACGTATAAAAAATAAATTTTAAAATGTATGTAATTCGAAGAATATAAAAAAATATTTCCGTCTTATGCGTTTTCCGTGTCTTGAAAATCTGGAGAAGCGCGATGAAATATTGTTGACGGAAGGTGCGTCTCCAAAGTTATTTCTCGAAAACGCGTCCACCATTAGGAAAATATGTGCTTGTATAAAGAAAACGATCGCTACACATCTAGTGATGTGATGTTTGCATAATTGAATTAATCTTTGAAACAACTTAATACATCTGTAGACGAACCATCATAAATTTGTCTAAGTCTGGCAAAATAATAATATTTATCTAAAACACTTTCAAACTTACTAAAAATACACTCATTTGTTGTGTCTTCTTTCGAACATAGCTGTGCGTGTGTATCTCTCACAACTAGCACTGATTCCTGTAACGATAGCGAAGAATTTTGTAGGTTTTCTAATGCTTGCACTATTCCGAAGTAATTGTTGTCAATAGTTTGCAAATCACATTTAACCTGACTATTTTGAATTTTTAGTCCGACTTAAAAGGTCACAAATACGCAAACAATCAGACAGCTTTAAAAAACACACCAGATGACACAAAAACATAACTTTGATTTTGAAAATACCTAAATAATAACAAAGCACAAAAATAGAAAGGATAAGGAGGTCTTAGAAATGATCCATATTTTCAAAAACAGCAGAACAATCTACGACCATAACGAGATTGATGGACTTTCTAAACTCTATTATCCACTAATTAAACAATAGAAGACAACTAATCCCACCCACACGCACCAAAATTAATTTTTTTTTTTTGTTTTCCGTTGTAAATATATATATACTATGATTCCCTAATACATGGCTTGATCATGCTAATTTTAAAAACCAAAAAAAAAAAAAATTATTTATCCAACAAAGACATTTAGTCACACAAAATATTCGGAATGACGCGATCGACCCTGGAAAGGTGTCGGCCAGGTCCGACCATACAAGTACACAAGTATGTGTTTTGAAACGTAATAAATCGGTGAGTTTTATATCATTTAATTTTCCTTACTTTATTAGTATTTTAATTTTAATTTCTTATTCATTCATACAAATGTATAATTATTGTCTTACCTTTCGTTGTATTAATTTTTTGTTTCTATTCATTTAAGAAAGACTTAATAATAAAAAGAGTCGAAACGTCGTAGAGAAAAATCTTGAAATTCATGAAAGGTCGCTAAACAAATGAAAACGTCTATTATTTTAAATATTAAGACACGGGCAATAAAATAAATAAGATATTTAATTCGTATTAACATTAAATAAATAAATACCTATATATATATATATATATATATATATATATATATATATATATATATATATATATATATTGATGTGAGTCTCCTTTCTTCTTTAATAAATTCTTTTACTAATAATATTTCGGTTTCAAGAATGTTATATCTACAATATTCAGATTTGTGAATTATTACTTTAACGTTAGAATTTTGTAATAAATTCATAATTGGTATTTGAAATCATGATGCCGTTGAATATTGTATGTAATATTTAATCTATTTGCTAATTATCAAAATTAACTCTAATTTATTTTCAAGAGGACTTGAGATTTCTAAAAAACCAACTATGTTTTATCTTACTTTTGAACATATATCTGCAAATTATGTTATTTGTTTGGCTTCTTTGAACTTCATTTTCATAATTTGTAATTTGGATTACGTGGGTGAATTTGAATATTATATTATATTTAGTATTATTTTAGAAACCTTTGTATTAATTACTTAAAATATCAGATTGATACTTTTACTAAATTTCTGATGTGAGTCTTGACGGCGAAAACAATTGGCATTGAATAAAATTGTTTTGGATGGATTGGAAAGATTTTTACCTTCATGACATAAATATTGTTTTTTAATTAATATTCCCTTTATAGTCCTCATATAAATTGTTTATGGGAATATATTTATCAAGCAGAAGCAGTGTAATAAAATACAGTTGACACATGAACCATATAAGGAGAATTTTAATATACATACGATTGCGGAAGAATGGATTTATGTTAATGCAACGCTCATAAAGAAGAATTCATATTTCTTTTCATTTATTTTGGAGAAGAACACCACTTCAGGATTTTATATTGAACATAACCCGGTGGTATACCCTGCAAGATTGGATCATAAATTTATCAGCGCCTAGGAAATTATCCAGCCATTTCAATCAAGAAACTGACAACCAACTTTGATGTTCCAGTTGGAAATATTCCTGTGAATCTCGTCCAAAGAACCTGTTGAAATTGTTATCTTCAAAATTTAACGCATCCATCAGGTATTTAAGTGAAAATTGTAAAATATGTGTTTGTAATAGATATAACATTTCTTGCAATCACTTTTCTATATATCATTTAATCACGTCATCTCAAGTGTCATATCATTTAGCTTTTAAATGTCAGATTTGGTAGTTCTATTTTAAAATCTTGGAACTTGTTTAATTTAGATATAGACATAGGATTAGGTTTTCTATTATTTGAATAGGCAATACATCTCTTTAAAAATTTTTTTATTATCTTGTGATAATCTAAATAATATCATTAAATATATTGATATACATAACTTTACCTTTTACGTTTTATTTTATGTATGTTTAAGTGTTTGTCTGTGTATCGAGAACTTACTTCGAGACCCTTGAGTTTAAGTAGTTTTCTGGCATTCTTTTTCATTTATAACCTAACTATCTTTTTTTTCTTGAGCTAGCCATTCTGTTATTACATTGAATTTTCTCATTCCTTATTATAGTAACGCATTCCGCGTTACTACAATATATATATATATATATACATATATATATATATATATATATATATATATAATTTGATACATTACATTATTATAGTTTTTCGGCTTTTATATGAAATATTTACAAATATCGCTCCGGCTTGGTCCACCATATTTATAATATTGCTTTGAATGGGTTACTTATACATGTGCATGTGATTGCCGCGTGGTCACGGAAAAGATCGCAACCCTAATAATAATAGTCTGTTTACGAACTTTTATTCTTAGATTATTTCAACTTTTTTGTAGCTTATTTTTTATGTGAAACCCTATTAAAACTTTTTTAAAAAAATTATTTCACAGTACGTGGAAATATTATTGATTCGTTTGATATAAAAAAAAATTTTTGATTTCTATTTCACAGCATATTGTTTTTAATCAAATAAAATAGCCTGTACAATATTGTTTTTTATGTTTAATATTTATTGTCCATTAAAATAAAGTTCCACAATATTTTGTTATTATTGTTGTTTTTTTTTTGTTTGGTTATTATTATATGTAATATATTTGCCTATTTGCATTTTATTATTTACTTCTTTTGTTTAGAAACCTTATCAATAATAAAAATAGTATATATTATATACGCAAACTAAATTGTCGTCCGCATACTTCTTTGTAGACATACGAATGAAAAGTATCAAGATAGATAGAGAATTTTTATAATAAAGGAAAACCTATTTACTAAATCCATATGGACAAAAGTAAATTTTGTAAAATGACAAATCGAAATGAATTTCTTTATTATGTCAAACATGTTTATTGAAATATTAAGTAATTTAAGAACTTACTTTACTATTACAAGAAGCCTTTAAAAAGTTTGTAAAACATAAAAAAAAGAAATCGCATAGTATTTATTTAAAAAAATAATTGATATATAATGTTGTCACCTTCCAAAAAAATACACACAAAAAGAGGTTTTGTATATAGTTATGAATCCACCATATGTTTATCTCTATCAACGTTAGAGCGCTGGTCGTCATTACGGAATACATAATACGTACTACCAATGATGCATATATATATGCCGCAACTACTCAAGTATACACATGCACTTATATACCCTATCTAAGGCTTTGCGAAAGAGACGCACGATCGATTCCCCGATGACAATTTTTAAAGAATACGTTCAGTTATTATAGACATTGACTCTACCTTTTTTTTAAATTAATTTATTATTTATCAACACATTTTATATATTTAGAATTTTAAAAATTTCAAAATAATTAAAAAAATAAATGAAAATGTAGTCACGTTAAATATATTAACAGAGAATTACGGATTAAGTATCACTAGGTATGAAGAGGGGCGATCACCAACATTACAACAGTGCGATGTTGGCTGCTCATATATATTTCGAAGTTTTCGCATTTATTTTGAAACATAGTGTACCTTGATAATTATTTTAATAAACTATATTAAAACTAAACTAAATGTTTTAATTTTAAATTATAGGGGAAACTGGGGAGGGTTGATACATTGGGAGGGTTAATACATTTTCAAAATATGCGCTAAATACTCGAAACGGATCGCTTGAACTTGACAACGCATTCGAAAAGGCGTGGTGTATCGCTAGAAATACATAACGGTTCTACGCACGATGCCGAATAGAAGTTACACCAGAACAAGTTATTTATGAAAAGTGCTCGTAATTTTTTGAAGATAAGACAAGTCCGATAACTAAATACTGCAAGAAGTATCCCAAATTATCTTATAGCTAGTTGCAAGCGAGTATATTTTGCTTGCTATTACTATAAACACAAAGTTTTTATATAAACACTTTTATTTTAAATCGTATACATGGGAGCGTTGATACAGTTTACACGGGGAGGTTTGATACATGTATGAAACCACCCCTACATATATCAACTTGTATAAACTTCCTGGAATTAGCATTTCTTTTTTAATTTTTACAGACAAAATGCCTTTCAAATGCCATAAGAAATCTAACAGGATACATGTCTTCCCAAATACAATGAAAAAGGCAGTCGAGGAAGTTATACACGACGGCGGCAAGCTTCGATCTACAGCAAGCAAATATGGCATTGAGGCGGTATGTCCAAAAATATAGAATTTCTGGAGAGGAAACCAAGTTTTCAGCTAATTTTAATACCTTGCAAATTTTCACGGATCATCAGGAACGACTTTTGGGTGAATATCTATTAACAGCTTGTAATATGAATTACGGATTAACGTCAAAACAAACCCGGGAACTCGCTTATGTGTTTGCTGTAGAGAATAACATTAAAGTTCCTCAGGTCTGTAGCACCAAGCAAATCGACACATATGACTGGTTGCGAGGGTTTATGTCGCGTAATAACTATTTATCTCGTAGCACTCCAGAGGCAACAAGTCTGGGGCGGTCAACAGGATTTTTTCTCTCTTCTGCGTCAAGTACTCCAACGCGTAAAATTTACACCGGCAAGTATTTATAATTGCGATGAGACAGGCTTGCAAACAGCGCATAAACCTCGCAAAATTATTTCAAAAAAAGGTCAAAAGCAAGTAAGCAAAGTAACGCCGCAGAACGTGGATCTACCGTGACAGTGTGTTGCGCTGCTAATGGTGCGGGAAATTCGGTCCCGCCTTTTATGATTTTTCTCCGACAAAATATCCAATATTACATGACTATGGGTGCCCCACCAGGATCTATGGCAGCAACACATAAAAGTGGTTGGATGACAGAAGAAAACTTTCAGAAATATCTTCAGCATTTTATAAAATATACGAAATGTTCAAAGGAAAATCTCTTCCTCCACACACAAGCCATAGGTTACAACTACTTTACGTCTGTGCGGACGGTCATTTTAAAGCGTATTTTAACCAGGAATCGGACAATTTCATTGTTTCCAATCCGGGACAAACTATAACGCTAAAAAATATTGCAGCTTTAGTAGGCAAGGTCCATCCAAGAGCTTTCACCCCAACGAACATTACAAAAGGCTTCCAGAGTACCAGCATTTGTCCCTACAATGCCAATATTTTTTCCGATTCCGATTTCTTGTGCTCTGCTGTCACTGATCGGCAAAATCCGAATATCCTGGAATCCCAAAATCAAGAAGAAGAAGAAAACGAACAAGAAGAATATTGTGAAGACGAAGAAGAACGGCATCTTTCTGGACATAATTTTGATGAAAATAAGCCAGGTGTATCGGGCATTTCAACATTAAAAACAGTTCCATTGAAAACTCCAGAAGAACTGCGCCCACACCCAAAAGCTGAAGTTAGAAAAAAAACAAGGAGGAAGAAAACCAGTTAAAAGTAAGATGTTAACAGATACGCCAAACATGTTAGAAATTAAAGAAGATTGTGCAAAACGTCCGAAAATACAAGAAAAGAAACGGTTTAAGAAAAATATTTTCTTAACAAAACTGGATATATTAGCGAAGCAAGTAAGAAGAAAAACTCTAAATTGTGACTCAGATTCTGAAAGTCTATCAGTAATTTCTTCAAAATCTTCAGAACTTACAGATATAGATGGTCAAATTCGCAATGAATGTGAAAAAGAAAACTTTGTTAATGGTATCGTAGGCAAGAAAGACTTTATCCTTGTTAAATTTACAACAAAACATGTCACACACTATGTGGCACAAGTTTTAGATGTTGAGGCTGGTTCTGAAGAGTATTTTGTCCGTTTTTTAAGGCGAAAACAACCGGAATATTTTTTGTTTTTCCGGACGTGGAAGATACTTCGATGGTGTCAGCAGAAGACGTTAGAAAGCTACCAGCTCCATGTTTTGTAGGAGGCACAGCAAGAGTCAACAGAAAACTCAAATTTCCTGTAAATTTTGCGAAGTTCACTAGCAATTAAAATCCTTCTCTTTTGTTTATGTTTTATTACAGTTCACATGTGTTAAGATAACTTGTATTTATATTTTATTTAATATGTAGGTGTGTATTTTTACTTTAATAAATAGCATTTTCAATATCGTATCATTCCTCCCAGATTGAAGTATCAAACTTCCCATATTAAGGGGAGGTTTGGTACAATCGCTGATTTTTTATTATCATGTATTACTATTAATAATAAAATTTACTTGGCAACTGCTTCAAAAATTCATTGTGCTAACATTTCAGAGCAACATTAAAAAAAAATGAAATCCTGATGTTGTTTAGTGGTGAGTTATAAGTAATCCACAAAACCTGTATCAACCCTCCCCAGTTTCCCCTAATTAAAATAAAGTTTTTTAAAAAGCCGTAACGAGGGTTGTAAAATATAATTGACATGTCTTATAACGATTTCGACATTAATTTAGTTTTGTAAGTAAGTCTATTGCTAATATTAGTAGCCATGAGCATCTGTCATTATTCAAGTTAGTATGATGCAACAAAGTAGGTACTGTCACAATAGGTAAAAAAAGTGTGCCGTTTTTTAATGTCGTTCACATGGTTGCTTGATTTTAATAATTTTATGTTAGAAGAAAATAAAATACATAAGTTTAAATACATATACTTCATCTATTAAATGTATAGGCCTTGCCTTTTTATATATACATCAATAATTGAATTATATTAAATGTTATTATTAATCGATTTATGTATTTTAAAACAAATGTAAATTGTTTGTTAGAGCCATCTGGTGGATGTTAGTGTAAACGTTATGATTGATATGAGCCCTTGCTAAAAGTACATATATTTTTCATAATTATCCGTTACAGTTACGTATTTCGTTAAGAGATGGTTCTTTAAGTACTATAATTAGAACTATAAATACTACCATTAAACGAACAAAACCTAAAATTTGTTAAATGTTATTTCAAAATTCGGTTTTTTGGTTTCATAATTGTGGGCATACTTTGCATTTGTATAGCAAATTTTGTGCATTTGTAGGGAATTTATTTAATAATCCCTAATTTAAAAATAATTTTTATCTGTTTTAGGTTTTGCGTTAAAAATGAAATTATGTACTTGTTTTTACATATGGTTTGTAAGCTACCTATACTAATATTACTATTATTTTTTGAAATTATATTTCCAATTTGCTCGCTTATTTTACCTTATTTTTTATTTTTTTTAGTAATATTACTATAGCTTACAAACCATATGTAAAAACAAGTACATAATTTCATTTTTAACGCAAAACCTAAAACAGATAAAAATTATTTTCAAAATGAATTACCACAAAGTTACGGCTACCAGTATTAATCCCTAATTTAATTTTTGTTCATTGAGATTTGTTATAAATAGTCAGAATATATTCGTGCATATGTTTACAAAGTGTAATTATGAATTCTTAAATAATTTAGTAAGAAAAGATAACATACGGAAGATCAAATATGTACTTATGCCAACAGTATGAGGCTGTATTACCTGGAAGCGGGGGGTAAGTGAGACAGTCGGGGCAAGTGAAGCATTTGCTGTAAACCATGTCTAACGTTTGATTTGTATGCAACCAGTAATATAAAGTGCTACTACAAAAACGCGGAAAAGAAAGCCAAAGATCTGTTTACAGATACTTAGTTAATGAACTTAATGGTAAGAGAATGGATTTATATTCGTACTTATATGAAATACAATACCTATATAATAATTTATAATAATATACTTTGACGTGTATTAAAGAAAAATATCAAAATTTGAATCATGTTGTGAAACACGAGGTTGTTTTTGTTGTGTGTAGAGGTTAATAAATAGCACTATAAAAATCATGGAAGAAGATAATTCGCATTACAGACCTGTTTCGACCATTTCGCCTCTACCACCAGCTGCCTCCGCTTCTGGCATTTCCAACAAAAAAAGTGAGAGAAAACAAAAAAGTTCAGAAATTATTACAAATACACCATACAAGCGCCAACTAGAAGAAAATCTTGAGATTAGGAAAGGTAAACAAAATGACTAAAATCACTGGTGATCACAAAACAAAGTCAGATGAAGATAAAACACCGTGTTTATATTGTGGTGAGTATTATAGCGACACTCAATTTGAAGAATGGATTATGTGCCAAAACTGCATGAACTGGATACATGAGGACTGCACCGACAATATAACAGGAAACAATGACTTTGTGTGCGGCATTTGTCATTAATTATATGATTTATTGTGTTGCAACTCACTTACCCCCAACTAGCTGGGGGCAAATGAAGCATTTACCTTCCAAAGAAAACAGGGTTTAGTTATTCTACACAAGAAATTTTATTTAAATTTTATGTTTTGTAAGTTTTTTATAGGCAATAAATAATGTAACTGAAGTATAAAACGTGACATTCCCCGAACACCTTTCCTGTAAATGTTAATAATTGCTTAGCATGCCGCACTTGCCCCGCCCTCCCCTATGTCGTGTTTTTAAAGCCTTTGATGGTTTTCGGTGGCATAAATCGTATTTTCATTATTATGAAGTATTGAAAAAGCGTTTTATAGAAAATAATCCAAAAAATTAAGGTTATATTTTAAATTAAATTGGTATCTAAATTTACTTAAGATTAAGTAGTCAAAGAAATCTAGATGAGTTCAATGTATTAATTAAGTTGTTGTTATACGACGGTGGTTTGGAAACTACGTGGCTTAACATTCTAACATAAAACATTTTATTTTTTAATATAGCCTCCTGCTCGCTCAACAAACATATTTCAACGATATTCCAAATGAGTAATGCCTTCATTATAGGCCGATGAATCCAAGTCCTCGAAATAACTATTTACGGTAGCAATTACCTCGGAATTAGAAAAAGCTTCTTACCGCCGAGTCATTTTTTCAGGTTTAGAAAGAGATGATAATCGCTGGGAGCCAAATCTGGGGAATAGGGCGAATGAGGCACTAGTTCAAATCCCAGTTCATAAATTTTTGCAATTGCAATCGCAGACTCGTGGGCAGGCGTGTTATCCTAATGGAAAAGCACTTTCTTTTTTTTTTCAAATGAAGCTGTTTCTCTTTGATTTTGTCGCTTAATTGTTGCAACAAATTAGCATAATACTCCCCATTTATTGTTTTCTCCTTTCCTAAGTAGTCGACCAAGATAATTCCATGAGAATCCCCAAAAATAGCTGCCATAACCTTTCCTGCTGACAAAACCGTTTTTGCCATCTTTGGTGGTGGAGAACCTTTTTTTATCCATTGCTTGAATTGTTCTTTCGTTTCGGGAACGTAATGGTGGATCCAGATTTCATCGATGGTAATGACCGTTACAAAGTCCTTCTGATTGTGGCGAAAATGTGCCAAAAGGTCGCGAGAAGTACTCAAACGATTCAGTTTTTGCGCTGGTGTGAGTAACCGCGGCACCCGACTCGAGGAATATTTTTTCATTTCCAATTCTTCAGTTAAAATTTTGTGGACACTTTTATTTGAGCTACCTACAATGTCTACAATGTCTCGCGCACCTTTACTCGACGGTCATCCAAGACGATACGGTGGACCTTTTCAATCATATCCGAAACAGTATCAGTTTTTGGACGTCCACTACATTCATCATTTGTGCTCATACGACCACGCTTAAATTCGGCAACTCGGTGTTTAACTATTGAAAAGAAAGGAGCGGATTCTAATAGTGTTGAATCCGGCTCTGCTTTGATTTTGGTTGATGTTAAGCCTTTCAAATGAAAGTACTTTATCACTGCTCTCAACTCAGTTTTTTCCATTATTACAAAATCAAACGAGACGTTCACTTTCGTATATTGTCAAAAACAGACTAATTGACAGATCGCTCTGTAATGTCATATTTAACCTATTAAAGGGTGATTCTACAGAATGGTGAAGATTCCTGCGAATTCGCGTCATCTCTGTGTTAGATCACGTAGTTTCCGAACAATCCTCGTAATACTAAAAATGTGTTGTTTAAAAGTATGAGAATGAGAATTTTGTTTTATTCACGTTAATCTTTAGTTTATTCGTAGGAATCCGTTCGTTTATTCTATTAAATATGGTGTCAAGCATTTTTTTATCGACAATTAAGGCGAAATAATCTCCGGCATAGTGTACCAGATTCTTTATGTAGAGTAGAAAAAGTGCCAGTCTGGGCAGAGATTCCTGGGGAACTCCTATACAAAGTGCGATATCGCTCGAAATTACTTTGTTAACCGCAATATTCTTATGCCAGAACTTGTTTAAAAAAATAATAAGCTTGAAATAATTTGGCAAAGTTTGAAAATAGTGATGTAGTCCGGCAGTTTTCCAAAAACTTATTCAATGCTAAATTATATTAGTATTTTAATTTCTAATAATTCAAGTGATTTTTTCCAGTTTTCTTTTTTTGTAATACCATTAATTTTCCTTAATAATATCAATATTTATTTCAAAATATGGTGTTTGAAAACGTTGGGTTGAGAAGAAATACTAATATCAAATTCATATAATTAGTATTTCTTCTCAACTCAAAATTTTCAAACACTATACATATTGCTATAGATTTTTCCTTGGACAAGAAAGGAAAAAAGATTGAACAATTTGTGGACTCCATAGTTAGGGACATTTTAAAAAAATTAGCTATTTCAGTTGTATGTTTATTTATTTCAGACGGGGATCGTTATATATATATTATTTTATAAGTAAAATAAATTTTATAATGTATGAAATTATGATTAGCCCTCGTATATATAGGTTGACCAAAGGATTGAACTTGCCGCTTTTCCGGATATTGTATTTGTTAAAATGTGTTGTCTGTATATATTTTGATTTTTATAGATGGTGGGGATGGACAAGCGGATATTGAAATTTTATTTTGATTTAGAGATATCTTGACTGTTAAAGTGATCGGTTTATGAAAGAATAAAATTCTCAATTTTATTCTTTGTTTTATAAAATCGGGTTGTATTTTGTTTTTGCATTTATTGTAAGGTGCAAGTTAATCTTAATTCGATTTATGCGAGTGTTTTTTTTATGTTTATTGAAATTTTGTGAAAAAGATATCTCTCGTGCATTTTATAAAATCGTGCATAGATCTATGTAAGTTGATAAAAATATTTTGTTTATATATTTGATATCACGATTATTTTCATTATTATAATTTCATGTATTTCTTGTAATAATTTATATTTGAAAATAGCATATGGGTATTAGAGAAAGTTGTCATGTTTTTTATAAGGGAAGTTTTTTCTTAAAAATAATTTTCGAGAACATTTTTGAATTCAAGGTTGGAGTTTTCTTTAGTGGGGTTTGACCTTGTTGTGTTATTTTGGCGCATGACAAAATTTCAATTTTCGTGAGTTTTGAAAACTTATTTGTTTTTGATATTTGTTTGAAGGGGTCACAGTAGAGGTTAAACTTGACAGATTTCACTAGTATTTATTAGTTTTATGTTTGATCGAGATTCACAAGAGGTTTTTCTCTTTGTGCGAGTCATTATTCACAAAGAGTGTTTCCTCATTGCTACTGTTTGATGATGCTTTAGCACCCTATACACTTTGTAGAGGGATTTTTTTTTTATTTTTTAAATACACTAACAAAGGGAACTGATTTGTGTTTTATTTGTGTTTATGGTTTTATTCTGGAAAACGAAATTTAACCCTGATCCGCAAGGAACGATTCATGAGATGGCAGTTCGTGGATTCTACTAGACTGAATAGCCGGCGATATAAGCTGTAGTGTGAATAAAAAAATTAATAAGCAATTTCAAAGTAAATTCCACTGCACAATTATGGCTATCCCAACGTGGTGCGAGAATAAGTAATTTAATAATTGGACTGCACAATATTGGCGAGTCCAACGTATAATTGGAAGAAATAAAACAATATAATTCAAATATGGAAAATATAATGGAAAATTTGAAACAAAGAATGGGCAATGCTGGTTACATACATGAAGGAGGACACAACGGAATAGGCAGTCAACAGATAATGGACATGATGCAAACAATGACACAAATGATAATGGAAATGAAACAACAAATAAATAGGTTAGAACAACAACAAATGGATATGAGACAACAACAAATGGATATAATGCAACAAAATCACAATGAAATAAAACAACGACAAGTAGATATGGAGAGAAAATTGGAAGAGATAGTAGATCAAATGGTACCAATAAATAGCAGTAACAATCAAATAAACGAAGAAAACACAATAACTAAAAGTAAAATAATACACGTCGAGGAAAAACAAGCAATAACAGAAAAGGAATTAAAAATAATGGAACAAGAAGAAAAGGAATCAACGAGTACAAAAGAAAGTTTAGAGGACGTGCCTGGGGAGGAATCTATGCCACAGGACGAGGGAAATGATATGGATATAGAAATAGGAAGAAGAAATAATCAAATTAGGGTAAGCGAAGAAATACATTAAATAAAATTAAGTTTGAAACTAACGAGAAAGCAGAATTTAATACAATTAAAGTAAATGCTAAGGTAGAATGTAGGATGGATAGAACTAATCATGAGAAAATGATCAATCAATTAAATAAACAAACAGTTGTCATTAATGATGTTAATGATGAACGAACTAAAATTAAAATGAAATTGATTTCTAAAAATGAGATTTATAAATATAATTTGAGTAATTATATAGCAAGTAAACGCAAAAATTCCCGTAATTCTATTTTTAAAATCAACTGTTTTTTAAATAATATAAATCAAATGCATGTCAATAATGAAATGTTAGAATATGATACTCTGAAAATTAGAAAGTATAGGGGTACTAAATTTAAAGTAAATAGACCCACATTTTATAGTAAGGTAAAAGTAAAAATGAAACTACAATTTATTTACTGTCGGATATATTAAATAGGCCCAACTTAATGAGTAATTTCGTTGTAAACTATTTAGATGTATATGCGAGATATAAGGATTTTTGCTTTTGAGTTAACTAAATGGAATGTGTTGTAACAAAAGGATATATAAATAAAATTTGGAAAAGTAAATAGGATTTGATAAATGATACTGAAATGGATTTAACGTAAAAGATAATTAGGATTAGATTATTAGTATAAGAAGAGGATGTAGAAGTAAAATAAAAAGGTGTTTACTGAATTTCGACGTGATAAAAAGTTATATGATATTGAATATGAAAAAATTTTCGTCGCTAATATATGAAATAAATATATGAAATATTTATATGAAAATGAAAGTGTATTTATAGAAAAAATTTTCGTCGGTATATTTAAATAGAATTTCGTCGTTGATATATGAAAAAAATTATTATGATAATAGAGATATATATATATTGTTGAAATAAAATTATGGTATTTATGAATATATAGAAAAAGAATTATTGGCATGTTTAAAAAGGTTAATGAATAAAAATATTTGAATAGGATGGTTTACGATGTGCTGATTTAACTGACCTGGTAATAAATTGGATTAAGCAAATGGATATATACAGGATGAGTTATAAAATAAAATTTATTATTGATATAATTAATTAATTAAAATTTATCTGCGTATAAAAAATTATTGATAGTGGGAATTGCGTTGAAAAAAATTAAAATTATATAAATATAGGAAGAAATTGAGCTCATGATATTATTGTTGATTATTATGATTATTATTATTATTATTGCTTGGGAACTAATGGTGTTATGAATTTGTTTATTATGATGATGATTTGATATATGAGATTTTGATGCTATGTTTTTCTTTTATTTATGAAAATTCGTTGGGGATGTTCATGTCCATGTGATCGAGAGAGTGCTCGAATATTCGACGAGGATGACTGTTGCTTCGGCGTGTTCCTTCGTCTGTGATGTTTGTAACGAAGTCCATTCGAAAATGTCTAGTTAAAAATGACATTAACTATATTATGTCAAGCAAAACGACATAACAGATAACATGTCTTAAGCAAAATAAGACATGTATATTCATAAAAATTATATACAGAATGTATAAGAAAATGTTGAATCTGTTTACCACACTACAGCATCAGAACGAGGATGATCCTGTTCAGCAACAATACAACAAGTTAGTGCGGGGAACTAAGACAGGGTGCGGTACTGTCTCGAGTGCTGTGCTGAAGTTTATCCTTGAAAAAAGCTCAGGGATGTTCTGACTTTGTTCTCGGATAAACTCGGGGAATCATGCTATAGATTTTTCCTTGGACAAGAAAGGAAAAAAGATTGAACAATTTGTGGACTCCATAGTTAGGGACATTTTAAAAAAATTAGCTATTTCAGTTGTATGTTTATTTATTTCAGACGGGGATCGTTATATATATATTATTTTATAAGTAAAATAAATTTTATAATGTATGAAATTATGATTAGCCCTCGTATATATAGGTTGACCAAAGGATTGAACTTGCCGCTTTTCCGGATATTGTATTTGTTAAAATGTGTTGTCTGTATATATTTTGATTTTTATAGATGGTGGGGATGGACAAGCGGATATTGAAATTTTATTTTGATTTAGAGATATCTTGACTGTTAAAGTGATCGGTTTATGAAAGAATAAAATTCTCAATTTTATTCTTTGTTTTATAAAATCGGGTTGTATTTTGTTTTTGCATTTATTGTAAGGTGCAAGTTAATCTTAATTCGATTTATGCGAGTGTTTTTTTTATGTTTATTGAAATTTTGTGAAAAAGATATCTCTCGTGCATTTTATAAAATCGTGCATAGATCTATGTAAGTTGATAAAAATATTTTGTTTATATATTTGATATCACGATTATTTTCATTATTATAATTTCATGTATTTCTTGTAATAATTTATATTTGAAAATAGCATATGGGTATTAGAGAAAGTTGTCATGTTTTTTGTAAGGGAAGTTTTTTCTTAAAAATAATTTTCGAGAACATTTTTGAATTCAAGGTTGGAGTTTTCTTTAGTGGGGTTTGACCTTGTTGTGTTATTTTGGCGCATGACAAAATTTCAATTTTCGTGAGTTTTGAAAACTTATTTGTTTTTGATATTTGTTTGAAGGGGTCACAGTAGAGGTTAAACTTGACAGATTTCACTAGTATTTATTAGTTTTATGTTTGATCGAGATTCACAAGAGGTTTTTCTCTTTGTGCGAGTCATTATTCACAAAGAGTGTTTCCTCATTGCTACTGTTTGATGATGCTTTAGCATCCTATACACTTTGTAGAGGGATTTTTTTTTTATTTTTTAAATACACTAACAAAGGGAACTGATTTGTGTTTTATTTGTGTTTATGGTTTTATTCTGGAAAACGAAATTTAACCCTGATCCGCAAGGAACGATTCATGAGATGGCAGTTCGTGGATTCTACTAGACTGAATAGCCGGCGATATAAGCTGTAGTGTGAATAAAAAAATTAATAAGCAATTTCAAAGTAAATTCCACTGCAATATGTATTTTGAAATAAATATTGATATTATTAAGGAAATTTAGTAGTTATATATATTATATATTCATAAAATTTCATAGGGTTCGAATTCTAAAAGAAGCTTAAATTAGCTTTAAAGAAAAATATAATTCTAAAATACAAAAAGGTTTAAGTATATCAATACGTTATGCACGTATTACGCATTTGTTACAAATGAAACAGACATGCACTATACATATCTGTAACTGTACACATGGACAATACACCTCGTATTTTCAGCATTTACTTCTGCTTAAGACACGTGTTTCTGCCATCTATAGGCGTCATCAGTCAAGCTAGTGAAGCAATGTATACAAATTAATACAAATCTATTTAAAAAACAGATTTGTATCTGTATATACATTTAAGCTGAAATCGCCTACAAGACATAGCAAATTTCGTCTTATCAGGTGGCACTATATAATAAGTGACATCTGACGGACGAAAGAGACTATACCGAATTCTAATATGTAATGTAAGTATATTATACCGTGTGTCCCAATTTCGATGCTCACCATTGGTATCTCGGTTATTAGAATATATAGAACAACGGTTAAATGGGGAATGTTTTGCAGAATTCAATACTCGCGGCAAATCTCATTTCAAATTTGGCCTAATTTTTTAAATTTTTAAAATATTTTGAAAAATCAAAAATTTGCCGATTTCATTATTCCTCAATAACTCGATAACGCTTAGTCTGACCTCTTTTAAAGTTTTACATTGTTCAGACACTTTTTTAAAGCAAATTATTTGGTACAAACAGAAACCCTCGATTGTCATTTGTTTTTAAGTTATTACCACTATCTTTTGTTTTCCATATGGCGGCCATATTGGATTTTGGGTTTGTTAGGTAGTCCTCAAAATGTGCTTTTCAACGATGTATAACATGCCTGAAAAATTTTTATTTATAAGGAAAATATTAATAAAAACGTAAATTAATCTTTAATATGAAATTAGTAGGCTGAAAAATTAAACACCAATGTCAAATGAAAGTGAAAAGATATTCTAAGTAATACTGTAAACAAACGAAACGATAAAAAAATTATAGAAATAAAAAGTAAAGATACAGAACTTAAAGTTCACATTCACTTAAAGAAATTGTTCAATATGACGACCATTCTGTTCCACACAATTTTGACATCTTGTTCGAGTAGAGTTACAAACTCTACGTAGCGTGTTTCCGTTTACTGATCGTAGCACATCTAGTACTCTTTGTTTTAAAATTTCCCGAGTTTCTGGCGGTTCAAAATCAAATACTTCGTTTTTAGTGGTACCCCATAAATAAAAGTCAAGCGGGCTAAGGTCGGGTGATCTCGCAGGCCATTGCACGGGTACATTATTTGAAATCACTCTCTCATTAAAGTTTTCTCTCAAAAAATGTTGCACGTTACGAGTGTTATGGGCCGGGCAACCATCTTGCTGGAACCAGATGTTTTGCATGTTCTCGGGATTAATAATTTGCCTCAAAGCAGGCATTATCTCGTTTGTTAGTAGCTCCAAATATCTGTTACCAGTTGAATTGTAATCAAAGATCAAAGGACCTATTAACTGATTATCTAAAACGAAAAAAAGAGTTTAAAAAACAAAAAAAAAGGAAACAAAATGTCATACCAATTAAACCGCACCATACATTAAAACCAAATCGAACTTGAAATCTTCTTTGATTTACCAAATGTGGATTTTCAGTAGACCGATGATGATAGTTATTCCTATTGAACACTCCACAATTGGTAAATCGTGTTTCATCTGTCCATAGTATTTTCCTAGGAAAATTAGCGTCATATTCACATTTTTGAAGGTACCACCTGCTAAACTGTAATCGTCGGAGATTGTCATTATCACTTAAACCTTGTACAATTGTTGGTTTGTAAGGGTGATACTTGTTTTTCGTCAAGGTTCTGTGAACAGTAGATTTTGAAATCCCTGTTTCTCGTGTCACACGACGAACTGATGTGCTGGGATTGTTCCTAACGTTCTGCAAAATATTATTTAGACGTGTATCAGCATCATTAACTTCATAGTTAGCTCGTTTTTGTTCGAAGCTTCCAAAGTTTTTTAATTTGCTAACTAGTCTTCTAAAAATTGTCCTGTGTGGCTGTTGTCTTTCTGGAAAACGCTCTGCATAACTCGTGCACGCATTTTTAGTGTTTCTATTTGCTTTGAAATACACTTCCAACATATCAACTTTTTCTTCGTTTGAATATGTATGTGCCATTATCAATACTTATAAATCTTAATACTTGACAATAATTACTTATCACTAACTACAAGTAGTTTTAATTAACTTATCTCTGCAGCACTAATTGTACTTTGACAGGTTATCGTTTTGTTTCATTGTCAGAATACATTTGTCATTGACGTTTGACGGAACATAATGTCTTTGCTAGTGATACACGCTCAGAGGTTAGAATTATCTGACATTTGATGTAAAACCAAATACAAATCTCCCCACTACTTTTAATCCTGCGCGAACTTACCCCTCCTCGCGCCAACTTAATTGGCGTTTGCTATACTTAGAATATCTTTTCACTTTCATTTGACATTGGTGTTTAATTTTTCAGCCTACTAATTTCATATTAAAGATTAATTTACGTTTTTATTAATATTTTCCTTATAAATAAAAATTTTTCAGGCATGTTATACATCGTTGAAAAGCACATTTTGAGGACTATCTAACAAACCCAAAATCCAATATGGCCGCCATATGGAAAACAAAAGATAGTGGTAATAACTTAAAAAGAAATGACAATCGGGGGTTTCTGTTTGTATCAAATAATTTGTTTTAAAAAAGTGTCTCAACAATGTAAAACTTTAAAAGAGGTCAGACTAAGCGTTATCGAGTTATTGAGGAATAACGAAATCGGCAAATTTTTTATTTTTCAAAATATTTTAAAAATTTAAAAAGTTAGATTAAATTTGAAATGAGATTTGCCGCGAGTATTGAATTCTGCAAAACATTCCCCATTTAACCGTTGTTCTATATCTTCTAATAACCGAGATACCAATGGTGAGCATCGAAATTGGGACACACGGTATATTCCACATATTTAGTTTTTCTTTATTCACTACAAGTTTATTGTAAATCAACTACGTAATAGCTGATTGTTCAATGGCCCTCGAGACACATTTATCAAAATCCGCATAATTTGATTCCTTTACAAGCATATTCGTGTCATCGGCATGATGAAATGCTTGATATACTGATTCATTCATTCATTCATATAATATGATAAATCGTGCGTATTAGTACAAGCGGACATAGCGTGCTACCTGGGGGTGCGCTAATATTAATGCTTGATATGTCTATTTGGCATTTGTTATAGATGCGTCCGTTTTTGCGTTTTATCGGTCAAATAGGATTCGACTATGCTTCAACTTCTTAAGGAGAATATTATGATTTAAACAATTAAAGGCTTTGCTTAAGAAAATACCGCACTCTAGGTTACCAGAGCTTAGATATATCTACTATGGTTTTATTAAACTAGGATAATGCTACGGCCATTCAAGAAACCCATCTCGTCATTCACCCAAAATTCACATGCGCTAATAGATAATTATAAAATGGTGTTAAAAGATTTAGTTTGATTGCGTAACTAGCGAAGCTCAGCTGTAAAATATACCTTTTTGGCATCATTTACAAGATTTTTTGAGACTTTTTTGGGGATTGGAATCCACAATTTTTATCAGCTTGCCAACTTCTTGTTTATTCGCTTAAAGACATGAAGACATTAAGTATATTTACCTTTTTTCTGTCCCATCGGGGCATTTTGCAATAAACTAGTTCACAACTTTTTGGGGAATATATTGCACTTTACACAATTAACTACACAAAAAAGGGATATTTATCAATACGTTTTGCACGTATTACGCCGTTGTTATATAATGAAACGGATATGCAAAATACATATGCGTAACTGTAAACATGGACAAACACCTCGTATTTTTAGCATTTACTTCTGTTCAATACATATGTTTCAGCCATCTAGGCCTCATCGGTTGAACTAGTGAAGCAATGTATATACAAATTAATACAGATCTGTTAAACAACGGATCTGTATCTGTATCTACATTTACGCTAAAATCGTCTCCAAGCCATAACCAGTTTCGTTCTATCAGGAGACACCAATTTAATCAGTGACATCTGACGGAAGAAAGCGACTAGGCCAGAAAAGGCGACCTTCCGCTCGAATAGCAAGGCTATTACAAAAAAGCGGAAACCGATGAGGCCTAGATGGCTGAAACATATGTATTGAACAGAAGTAAATGCTAAAAATACGAGGTGTTTGTCCATGTTTACAGTTACGGATATGTATTTTGCATATCCGTTTCATTATATAACAACGGCGTAATACGTGCAAAACGTATTGATAAATATCCCTTTTTTGTATATTTACCGCCATCTGGCGCGTGTTAATGGACAGCACCAATATACGTATTTTTCCGCTTTTTTGTAATAGCCTTGCTATTCGAGCGGAAGGTCGCCTTTTCTGGCCTAATCGCTTTCTTCCGTCAGATGTCACTGATTAAATTGGTGTCGCCTGATAGAACGAAACTGGTTATGGCTTGGAGACGATTTTAGCGTAAATGTAGATACAGATACAGATCCGTTGTTTAACAGATCTGTATTAATTTGTATATACATTGCTTCACTAGTTCAACCGATGAGGCCTAGATGGCTGAAACATATGTATTGAACAGAAGTAAATGCTAAAAATACGAGGTGTTTGTCCATGTTTACAGTTACGGATATGTATTTTGCATATCCGTTTCATTATATAACAATTAACTACCTTGAAACTATTGTTTCCCTTTTAAAAAACACTAAATTCTATAACTCTGCTTTACAACACTCATCGTTACTGTAAAATTTTTCTAGAAAAATAAAAACTGGGGCACTATGACACCATATTGTTGGGTATACAATTTTTTTAAATAGTAAAATATTAATAATGGAATTTATTAGACTCGCAGAAACATTTACATTTTCAGTCAAAATGCTATGAGAAACTGAAGTAAAAATTCAATTAAAATCGGTGGCGTATAAATTTTATTAAAGAGCAAATTGCGGTACCACACTGGAAACGTAAGAGAGTTGAAAATTACGTTTATCTAGTTTACATTAGCTTGTAGTGCGTTAATTATTTAAAAATTCGCTATTTAATCGTATTTTATAAAGTAAAGACCCAAATATATGGGTTTTGCAAATTTAAAATAAATTAATAATTATAATTGATTAATTAATTTTTATCTAACGAAAACTTAGCTGGAGAGCAAAATAACGTTTAAATTTGAAATATCTGACTCACTTTACGTAATAAAATAAGAAACAAAGAAATAAAAAAAAATTGCAGGTCAATATGCTTGAACACGGATCATGTAGACCATAGTCAAACGTGATAACCACTAGATCACGGACAATTCGAAATTCGTAGGTTTTTAATAAAGATTTTTGAAAGCGGAAAAAGTGTTATTTGCAAAGATTGTAATGTTCATTTGGGTGAACTTTACCTTCCAACTTAGCGTACGCACTAACCGATATTAAACGTAATATAACAATAAATAAAATAGATTGTCATTGTCATATATCTGGTAAACTATTTATTAAATAAATTTACCAATCTATTATCATGGATTGTGTCTATTTCGATGTGTTCAAGTTGCTTGAAGCTTAAAATTCGATTGAAATATATATATACAGGCTGTCCAGAAACTCTCCTGACAAACGAAGACCGGAGATTCCTCTGATAATTTTAAGACAATTAAACTCAAATTCATCTAGTCCGAAAATGCTTCCTAAGGGAGCTAGAGTTCTTTGAAGATGGCGCCTTGTATTTATTTTTTTTTAAATTCCTCCAGAGCGCTTCTATTTAGAAAAACAAAAACTGGTATGCTTATTTATCCTCCAGAGATGAATCGATTCCATCAATTGCGAATTTCTAGTACCGGTCATAGGCGTCCGTTTTGGGTAGGTCAACGGTTATTTTAAGGCATAACTTTTTTGTCTTTAACTTTTAAGCATTTGTGACACTAGATTATTAAATTTTCAGGTATTCCAGTACTAAAATGTACTCTTACTTTAAGTCGGTAGGATACACCGTTTTCTAGAAAAATCGATTTGTAAATTTTTCGTTTTTTCTTCATTAAAGTTCAATTTATTATGTACCTACTTATTTTTAGCGACGAAGTTGGCTTGGACTATCAAGGCATGGATGAAAATTAATTTAATAAATTAAAAACAAATTATTTATTACAATGGAACGAAACTAACAAGAAAAGAACAAGTATCAAAGGTAGATTGTTACAGAAGTTGCTCGATGTGCTGACCATAAGTCTCTATGCATAAGTTTACCCTTTTGCTTAGAGATCGCCGAATTCTTGTAAAAATTCCAAAGTTATTTCTAAATTCGTTGCAAGCATCTTGTATCCTTAGCCAGAGTTGTGCGCGATTTTGTATCGGAACGGAATAAACAAATGCTTTTATGTATCCCCAAACACAATAATCGCAAGGATTCAAATCCGGCGACCTTGCTGGCCAAGCAACTGGACCGCCTCTTCCAATCCAATGGTCTTCGTAGTTATTATCTAGAAAGTCTCGTACATTCCTGCTAAAGTGGGCCGGACAGCCGTCATGTAGAAACCATAAGTTTTGCCGAATATTTAAACGCACCTCATCTAACAAATCAGGTAAAATATTTTGCAGGAAATGTAACTAATCAGCACCATTTAAACGAGCAGGTAATTCCACAGGTCCAAGTAGATAATCGTCAACTACTCCTATCCATACGTTTATGCTAAACCTACGTGAACAACGTGGGGATTGTCACCAACGTACGAATAATAAAGTGCATTATGTACATTAAAAATTCCATTTTTTGAGAATGTAGCTTCGTCACCAAACAAAATGTTCCTGAAGAAATCTTCATCTTGATTTTTCTGATTTTGTAACCATCTAGCGAATTCTACGCGAGCAGTAAAATCTCCTTCTAGCAGTGCTTGCACCTTTGTAAAATGAAATGGATATAAATTTTCTTTGTGTAAGATATTTCCTACGGAAGATTTTGAAATTGTGGGGTACATGGCAGATAGTCTTCGAACGCTAATTTCTGGATTTTCCTCAACTTCCATTAAAATAACATCTTCATGTTCTGCTGTTACATCATTATGTCTCCCTGTTTCATTATTTTTTGGAACCACTGAACCTGTTTCTCTTAATCGTTGATGAAGAGCTGTAAATGTTGAGTGAGTGGGACGCTGACGATTGGGAAATTTATCAGCGTATCTACGTTGCGTCGCTCGTGCGTTACACCTCATTTCGCCATAAACTAAATGCATATCGGCGTATTCCTCATTAGTAAAAACCATTTTTTTAAAAATTGAAATCGTTGTGTTTGAATAACACAAAGTAAAAAATGAAAAGATAAACTTCGCGAACTGACAACAATTTGACAATGAAAAACGTAGGTTTTACTTCTGTTGGCAGTTCAGAGCTAACTATTGCAAAAAATAAAAAATTGAACTTTAATGAAGAAAAAACGAAAAATTTACAAATCGATTTTTCTAGAAAACGGTGTATCCTACCGACTTAAAGTAAGAGTACCTTTTAGTACTGGAATACCTGAAAATTTAATAATCTAGTGTCATAAATGCTTAAAAGTTAAAGACAAAAAAGTTATACCTTAAAATAACCGTTGACCTACCCAAAACGGACGCCTATGACCGGTACTAGAAATTCGCAATTGATGGAATCGATTCATCTCTGGAGGATAAATAAGCATACCAGTTTTTGTTTTTCTAAATAGAAGCGTTCTGGAGGAATTTAAAAAAAAATAAATACAAAGCGCCATCTTCAGAGAACTCTAGCTCCCTTAGGAAGCATTTTCGGACTACGTGAATTTGGGTTTAATTGTCTTAAAATTATCTGAGGAAACTCCGGTCTTCGTTTGTCAGGAGAGTTTCTGGACACCCTGTAATATATAGGGTTAATAGGAATTAAAATTTTTTTCTTATTTATTTTATTTGCCGTGTGCATAATATTAAAATAATAAACTTTTTTTTTGGTTTATCGATCTTTATTGAATTTCAATTTATTTAACTAAAGACGTTTCGACTTTTTTGTATATAATTAAGTCTTTTTCAAGTGATTAGAACTAAAAAAAATTCTTACCTTATATAAGTCTTACCTTTCGTTGTAATTTTTTTTAGTTATAATCACTTGAAAAAGACTTAATTATATACAAAAAAGTCGAAACGTCGTTAGTTAAATAAATTGAAATTCAATAAAGGTCGCTAAACCAAAAAAAGCTTATTATTTTAATATATATATAAAACACTAGTTCAAGTGGTTTTAAATATTAGTTTCAATCGCTTAGACTTTGCGAGATGAACGGGTTGATCAAATTAATTACATATTACTAACACCACTACTAACTACTACGAAGTAAAGTTCAAATTCGACTCTCTGACTCACTTTGCATAAGCAAACATGAAAAAAAATACAGTTCCATGTGCATCAACTCGGATGTAATAGCCACTACACTTGTACAATTTGAAAATTTCTTTAGCGGTGTTCCCAAAAATTGTTAATAGCTCGTTTTGTAATGAAGATTTAGAAAAAATGGTCTACTGTAGCACGTAATGCAGATTGCTTTCATAAATATTGAGCTATTTTGTTAAAATAGTCAGGATTCTTCATTTGAGTGAACTTTACCTTCCAAATTTGCATATATTTACATATATCTCTTTACACTAATGCTTTTTCAATACGAAAAAAATAAGTCCAACGTTATCGACCATGGAGATTCTGAAAATAATACCGCTGTTGAGCAATATCCAATTCCTTGAAAATAAGTCGGGGGGCAGTGATCCGTTGCTATATGCCCGCCGAGCACTAGTCTTGTGCCTACTTACGTAATACCTACTGCTTATGACTTACCCAATTTACCTCAATACATGTTTCCCCCGGGGATCTTTCGCCTAAAGACCAGCTCAGTTTAGAGGCGAGTGGAGGGGTAGTTCTTATATCATAAACGGCGCCACAATGTTTATACCTTTAGCCGTAACAGAGAACACAGACTCTGCTGATAGTAAATTGAATAAATCTAGGTAACTACGTGTATCGTTGTTAAACCAAATAAAACAACCAAGTTCAAAAGAATAACAATAAGGATTTATTGTAATCCAATCAACACAACAACAGGGGGATATTGTACCCAGAAGGTTAAAATAAAACGGTTATACCATCTTGGCTAACCACATCACAATAAAATATTTCAATGATTCAGAAAGTATTTATAGTTTAATGAATAAAAAAACTATATTTAAGTTTGATCAAAGCGATAATGACATTAAAATAGTGATATCTATCTTAATAACAAAGTAAATTCTGATCTGACCCAGTATAATATATGAATGAAAATAATTTTAAAGTACAGACAAGAAATTGACTAATATGTGAAGTTAAACTATTTGCACATAAAAGCAGGTGTTTTAGATAAATTACAAAAAAGAATAAGATTGCCAGATTTGATAAAAAAATGAGGGTCAACGTTTGAAACGATTAGGCCAAATACGGAAAACAATTAAATTAGCTAAGCATCTTAATCTAATAATTGCATAAATAATTTATCAAAGATCTTTAATGAAACTTACATAGTTATTGACACACACTGTATATGCAATAATTAATTATTTAATTGCGTAAATTTCAATTTGCAAAAAGTTATACCAAAATAAATCTATTAAGATTTCTCCACACTGTATGTACAGAAAATATATTAATCAGATGTGAAATAAAATTACTCACAAAGCTTAGTTATAATTAAAAATTATATTAAACAAATTAAATCGAAAATTATTTTTATATAATTAAAAAAAATAGATGATGCCTCAATTAAATTCTTTACACTAAGGAAAACAAATGCACAAAGCAAAACGGTATTAGGACGTAAAATTTATAAGTTTAAATCAAGAAAAAAATTGTTCTCACTAGACAAGTATCTGAATACGGCCAGAAAAAAGAATGACTTAGTCAAAATTACATTTAAATTATATACAAGTTTATATTTACGTGTTTCCGTGTAAGCGGTCGAATTGAACCAATTAAGTCTTTGAGAATATGATACAATAATGCTACCTTATGGTGAACTTTACTATCATTTGGTACCTACGGAAATTTCGACGTGGTAGTTGAAAATCGACCATCAGTTGCTTACGTCCAAGTTCTAATTAGCTGATTCGGAAATAGCCCCATAAAAGGTCTCTAATGAATTTAAGGAAGAAAGAAAAGAATATAAGTAACAAAAACGAAATTAATGAGAGAAACAATGCCGAACAAAATATTTTTAGTTATAGACACTCCTCGTTCAATGAATTTTTAATTTATACAAAGTTAAATCACGATGCAAACCAACCTTAGAACAACTTCAACGTTGCTTTGCAATGTCCAGTAGAATTTAACATCCGCTATAAGCGAACACATTCCATGTTTTAATTAAAATTCTACCACTTCGATACTACACAACCTTGGCAATGAATGCTTAACCGCAAATACTTGAGCGAAAGATTAATGAAGGCGAGAAGGTCTTGTACGTGTCTTATATAGACGACAATACAACGTCATACGGTAAAAATTTTTTGAAAAAATACTCTAATTATCCAATATTTAATTATTTTCAAAAAGAAAATCGACCGCAAAGAAAACATACTACTAATTTACAACCTCTGTCCTTTTAAATTTCGTTAAGCAATGGTAAAATTGACTAAATGACTCCTCGTACTATATTACAAATAAATACTAATAGATGGCGTGCTAACTCTCAAATCCCATACGAAATACAACTTAAAAACTGACATCCACAAAAATTCTTATAATTATCTAGGGTTCATTTTAATTAGGAATATTAATTAAAACAACATTTATTAATTTATAGAAACAAAATGACTGCAGAAATTAAGTAAACGCACACAGATACCAATTCTATGTACATGTGACTCTAAATCGCATGCGCAATGACTTGACAGTATTAACAATTCTTAACCTACCTAATGTTTGTAAACAAACCATCGGAAAATGAATTTAAATAAACTAAAAATCTAAAAAACTAAAAAATTGACTTAGGTATAAATGGATATAATATTAACCCTCTAATGCTATATGACTTACAGAGTACACAGACTCCATAATTTAACTAGAAAATTAACAATTTAAAAGATGTCCTATTAAATCAAATGTTAATGGAAACTAACCCAACTGCCGTTACGATATTTAATAGAAAGGCCAAAGTTACAATTAACTGGCGGTAGTATAGCAAACGCCAATTAAGTTGGGGCGAGGAGGGGTAAGTTCGCGCAGGATTGGAAGTAGTGGGGAGATTTGTATTTGGTTTTACATCAAATGTCAGATAATTCTAGCCTCTGAGCGTGTATCACTTTATGATCCCTAGCAAAGACATTATGTTCCGTCAAACGTCAATGACAAATTTATTCTGACAATTACTTGAGTAGTGGGGGTGGACGTTTTTAAAAACGGCTTCTGCGCACCCCCTCCTCGCGCCAACTTAATTGGCGCTTGCTATACGTATATAAACAAATTAATTATAAAGGAATCAAAGCAGTACAGGAAATATATAATTTTAGGTATTGAAAAAGTTGAAATCGTTACTGAAAGATCTAATAACTGGGAAGTAGAAATAAAACTAGCGAACCTTTTATGTATACCTAGTTATACAAAAATAACTAACAATCAAAAGCAAGATAAGGAATTTTAAATTTTAAGAATTCAATTAGTAAGAATAGTACTTAAATATATCAAAAACCTAGTATGTATATACATCCTGTGGTTCAAAAATAACCAACACACTAAAATTCAAAATAAGGTAATTTATTTTTAAGCAATACAAATAGTACGATAAAGTAGTAATTCATCTAGCAGATACTAAAAAATGTTCAAGAGTCAAAATTTGACGTATAACACTGTTTCCGCATTTTTTTTGAAACAACTTTTCTACGGGTTTATAATTATTCATAGTGAAGACATACCTAATAATTGTATCTCGCCGAAAGGAATGGATTGGTACCACCCGCGACGTTCCAGCTGACTTAGAAGGTTCCAAACTTAAGGTCTTATACCACTTATACTATGAAAAGTACTCTGGTGAAGCTCCTATGAATTTTAGTGAAAAACGTTGACAAATACGTTATAGTGTATATATCGAGCGATCAAGATAATTTGTAATCGAGTCAACCTTGAATCCGAAATCGTATCTATTCACTTGAACTGCACTTACACTACAAACGTCAAGTAAAATGTCAGTTGACAGCTAAAATAACAACAGTTAATGTAAACTATGCAACTGAGGACGAATGTATTTACGACATACAATTTCGGTTTCAAGGTTGACTCGATTACAAATTATCTTGATCGCTCGTTATGAGGATTATTAAAAAAAAAACTCATTAAAAAGCTTTATTGGTTGTTGATATACTTTTCGTTATGCCAGTTGTACCTATTAGGATAACACACTAACGTGCTCACCCTGATACAATTATCTATTAAAAATAACATTTCATATAGGTTTCAGTACTTTTTTTTCCATGTTCTTTGTACTTATATATGTAATGAGAAATAATTTTTGTGTTGAAATTAAGGATATTATTATTATCGTTATTATTATTAGTTACAAATATTACATAGATCAAGATGTTAAAATTATCTGAATGTGATAAAGTATTAATATTATCAAAATTCGAAGGATGGTCCATAAGAAATGTAGAATATTTAATATAAATAAATCTATGGTTTCGAGTGTTAAGAAAAAAATGGGAAGAAAATGGAAGTGTTAAAAGGAAAGAAAGTTCAGGGCGGCCAAGAATTTCAAATCAGCAACAAGATGAATTTTTATTAGATTATTTAGGGTAATATCCATTCAAAATAACAAGAGATGTTGTATTTCACAGAAATTTTCCAGGATCTTGATCAACAACATGACGCAGAATTAGTACTTCCGAATTAAAATATTATGCAAGTGTTAAAAAACAGTTATTTTCTGTAGAAAATAAACAATCCAGAGTCCTATTTTCATTAAATTATATGCATCGCGAACAAAATATCTGGGAAAGTATAGTGTTTTCGGACGAAAAAATATTCCAGTCAAGCCATGATTGTCACATGAATGTGTACCGTTCAAGAAACACAAGATGTGATAAAAGATCTTTGTCTTCGCCAAATAAATCTGGAATACTTTCTGTTAACGTCTGAGCAATCGCATGGCACATTGAAGGCCATGTAAACTCACAATTATATCTAGATAGTTTAGAGAATTGTTATGCTTCCGTCAGTATCACAAACATACCCTAGTAATACTTTCATTTTTCAACACGATAACAATCCTGCGCGCACCGTCAGAGTTTTCACACAGTGGATTAATAATCGGAACGTTTACATATTACCTTGGCAGCCTTACGTAGCTTTACGCAGCCCGGATTTAAATCTGATTGAAAACGTTTGGGGTGTAATGGTGAAACGAAAGTATGAGCGAAATTTAAGATTTCGTAATAAAAATGAATTATGGGTGGCAATTGAGAATGCTTGCGAGGAATTAAGCGGGGATCAGGATATTTGGAGAAACCGTATTCTGTCAATGCCAACAAGACTTGCAACAGGTTTTAGAAGTTAATGGTGTAATGTTTAAGTACTGACCCTTATAATTATATACCTACTTGTATATTCGTATGTTTATCGTTATTATTAAAAATATACCGGGTTCTTCTTTTACCATTACACATAGGGATAAATGTATGGTAGCATAGTAGGCAACCAGTTATACAGCAGTGACGTATTGGACGTATTTTTCCAATTGTCAAATATTTCTGATTTTTCATTCATACTTAAATCTTAAATTAAATACATTTTATTGAAAAATACATAATTTATTTAAAACAGTTAATTATCCCAACAGACTTATACCTTGTGCGAAGACAATTTTAAATATTTTTAACAAATTCAAAGAAGATGGTTGTTTTCTAAATTCCCACAAAAAAAAACCACATGTTAACAGAACACATGAAGCTGAAATGTGTTATGTAGGAGAACGGTTTGTAGGATCACTTTTAGACGTAGCCAGGCATTTTGAAGTATCGTACATTTCGGTGTTCAAAACCCTGAAAGAATTCAAATATTAGCCATACAAGATATCAAACCATCAAGAATTTTTCGAGGAAGATAAAGATAAAGTAAAACGAACTGATTCTTGTGATATAATGTTTACTTTGTTAAATGCAAACGAAAAAATTTTAAATAAAATAATTTTTCTAAGAAAGCAAACAGTTCCGTAATATATTTAAAGACTCTCATGTACTCCCTGTAAAGCAATCTAAATAATTTCCCTTTGAATGGTTAAACATAACTTTAATAGTTAGAAAGCATAGTAAGATGAAACCCATTGAGTTATTTCTTTAGCTAATAGGAAAAGGTTGGGTGTAATTTAAATAAAATAAATACTTAGGTTACTTATTAATATTTTTTAAATTTTTATATAAGAACATTATCATATTAACATTTTTCGGTTTTAGTCTTAGACACTTTGTTCTATTATTAAACGAGCTGTATTATATACCCCCACTTTCTGATGAACTCTGATGAACTGGAATACAGAAGTATTTTCTAGCACATTGTTTTAAGGGTTTCAGCTCCATTCCTGTTAACTAAAAGAAAATCCAAATAAAAAATGCAATTACCTTCTTATTTTAAACTTACCTTCCAAAATAAAAGAGGATCTACGTCCTGATTTGAATTTGGCCTTTCGAGGTATTGCCTTTTAGTTATTATTCTACATTAGCTGTAATTGATTTTACTTGCTCTTATTCTTTCTTGCAAAAATCCAAATAGTGAAAGTGACTTTTGGTGTGGACTAATATCTGTTTCGATTAGAGGTACTTGTTCTTTATGTTCAGGGTCAATATTCTTTATAATATTAAACATTTCTTGTTATAGAAAAGAAGTAGCCCCGGTAGAGTTTTCATTACTACAAAAACCTTCTCTTTTATATCGAGGGTGTAAAACTGTTCCCTTGCTCAATATTTTAATTCCAGTAGTGATGCTGTCAGATAATTGTACAGTACACAAGTTATTGGGATTATTAAAGAAATAGTAAAATATTTATTACCTACAAGAATTTCCTACTACTGCTTTTTAAGATATTTCTCCATTTTATAAAACCACTTATTCGTAAAATACCACGAGGTATTTGTTTTTATCGTTTTACTGAAATACCCCCAATACGTGGGTTACGTTCTAAACGTGAAACGTAAATTTACAAAAAAAATAACGAATCATTAGCTTTAGAACAATCTTGATGATGACTTTTAAACATTTTTCGTATATAGGTAGACTACAGATTTCAAGACAACTAGAAAAATAATATCTTATTTAAGATAGCTAAGATTTAAGATATTCCCAAATTATTTTGATAAAATCAGAACAAGGATTGTAAAAGTATTCATTTCATTTTTTTAATAAATGTATTTATTGCAATAGCTACATTCTTCATAAACATTTAAAGCAAAATGAAAAATAAAGGAGAAATAGAATTCTATGTGTACCGAAGTAACCCATATTATGTTTCATACTAAATGCGCTTGAAATACAAACTTGCAATTAGTTCTGGGTAATGTGCGTGATATAATGCATCTTTCGTATAATAGTTATTTCTCCTTGTGTTACGTAAATAATAGTCATTTGTTTGAATGCCATAGTTACAGAGCGATTCCAATGTTTATCTTTTAAATAAATTTTTTTTAAAGAACAACCAACTCCTTTTTGATTTGTTAAATTAATGTTCAGTTATAATATAGATTATAGTATTTATTTGTAATTTAGTATATATAAGATAAAAAGAAGGGAAAATAAAGATTGTGTGGAATATTAGAAAAGTAAATTTTAATATAGTAAATGCGTTGTGATATCAGTTTCAGCGATACGGATCAAAGTGTTTTAATGGTCGTTTGTTCCAAAGTTTTCACAGTTACTATAACGTAAGTCTACCCATTCAGGCGCCAGAGATTCTGAAAATTTGGAACAGATCCATAGTCGCAGATTTGAGTGCGTTCACCTCGGTGGTGTATACAAGTGGGAAGGTATTATTGTAAATTTGTTGACTGGCGTTAATAGGAGTTAAATATTTGTGTGTATCTATGTTATAATATATGAATATTCGCACACCTAGGTTCATATTAAAAAAAGTAAAAATTATTTGTGTTCGCGGTTAGAAATTAGAATTTAAAAAAATAAATGAATATACAATTATGGAGAGAATTATCAATCGTTCTCGTAGTCTTAAAAATAAAGCTTCGTAAAATCACGATTACAACGAAACATATTTACGAATATTTCCAAAATTAACCGAAGGATGTGGTTGTCTTGCCATGATTTTGTAGTATTTGTATTTGTAGTATTGACCAGTATATGAAAGCTGTTGCTACTAATGGCTTATAATAGTAATAATAATAATTCACGCCTTAGCAACCTCAAACAGTTTGACGCCAATTACAGGGGGAATTGGTAGATCATGAGTTATTATTACGCCGCGCCCGTGGACTGAGTTAAGATGTTTAGCTGTAAGCATTCACCTTAAATGAGAAAGAAAATCACGTAAACCTCTCGGACAGCCCTGTCCCGGATCCGATCCGGAGAACTCTGGCAAAATAAGGCAGTGCTTTACGACTAGACTATCAGCCGGTTATATGTACACCCACATCGTCAAAACGATAAGAAATATTATATATATTTTCTAGTCTACTCAAAAAGAAAGATGAATTGAAGGATTTAATTGGATTGATTAAAGGATTGACTAAATTGTATAACAGATGCACTTCGTTGAACTTTGTGAAATATGGGAGGAATTTATACAAATGCGTATAAACAGGGATCATATGTTACTATCTTACTATCGACGAACAATTATAGGTTAGCAGAGCTCTTCTGCCTGGTTTGCAGATCAGATGTGTGACTAGCTGGCGTATAAGCGGACGATAAGGTCTCTCTTTGGGGGGGGGGGGGTTGATCGGTGGGAGTCCTAAGTGGAATGGGAAGGTTTAAAAACCTTCGAATCCTTAGTGAAAGCTGTTCCCGCAGCTTTCAAGATACAGTATAAGGTAACATGCTTTGAACTGAATGGCCATAGCGGGCATCGACTTAATATTTATTCTATACTTGTGGAAATATTATGAAACGAGAACATAAATCACAAATTATTTCAAACAAGATGGAGTCCGAAGAGAATTAAAAACCCAAGGAGTCTGTTGAGACTCCATTGGTAATGGAGATTGATGAGACTCCAGAAACAACTACTGGAACATAAGGTACTGAAACGGGGAACTTATGAAGTCAGATGGTGCACCAAATGAGAGAAGAGCTCTCTGAGGAGCCCAAACGAAGAAATTAAAGAAGTAAAGAGAATTGGGATAAAATACAACCAAAATAAGGTTCCTTCTTCTTTAAAGAAGCCTCAGGGAATACCTAATTCAACGGAGGCCTTTAAGAGAACTGTATCGGCTAGAGGCACCCCTGAGAATAAAGCAACTAAGCACACGAAACACTCTACTTTGGCCGTAAGCTACAAAGCAATACTCAAAATTATTAAAACTGCTATAGTTTCTAATGATTACTTGGTCAATGTTGTGACTGGGGGAAACGTAAGATCCATACAAGGAGCCCTGATGATGTTCATAGATGGGGCGTAAAAGACGCCGAATTTTAAATCTTGTCATATGGACTTCTATTATGGAGTCGTCTGTGCGGATGTGGACTCGTACAATACTATGGGAGACTATTTGGAAAAAGAAACTGCTCGGAAACTCGTTAAGGGCGAGGAATTACTAAAACAGCAACGAGTTTTTGGATTTTGGAGACTAAGAAGGAAGATCTGTCAGTAGGGCTGTCTAGGGTTCAAGGTGCACCGATGGATCATCCCCAGTATTAGTTCCTCCAAAAAAGACTGTCATGTGAACCTTTGGATAGACCAGAAGTCTGAAGGGACGTTAGTGAGGCCTTACTGGAGGCCTTACTATTGCTTCTAAAGGGCTACCTTTGTAACTCTGGGAACAAAAAAAAAGATGCCAGACACCGACAATGGTAGATGAGGGTACTTCATCTTCCGAAAGTCTAAATGTTGATGATTCTCCAGATAAAACTTCAAGATGGAGGGACATCGAGGGAGAATCACTTATTGGTGTAACATTGCGCACCTTGGAAGTAGAGGATATTTTAAGAGGTTGGCATATATCCGACGAGCCATCACTCTCTGATCATGCGCATATTTACTTCGAACAGATAATACAGGGATCCTAAGAAAACTAACTGGAGTTCTTATAAAGAAGACCTGTCAGCTGCCACCAGAGACATCCCCGTTAGAACAGGGAATGTTGAAGAGCTAGAGTTGGACGCTGTATGGTTGCAATGGACCATTCCATCTTGTTATGAGAATAACTTCCGAAAAAGAGACAGGTTCACCAAATAGGTCGTCTGTTGGAATATAGAGCTGACCAGTCTAAGGAAAGAAACACATTTCATAAGCAAAGGTATAGTTAATTCGGAAGCCTGCAAGGCTCTTCTAAATTAATATAATGTAAAATTAAAGGAAGTAAGAGGAAGGCCTAGAAAAAATCCTGTTAGGGCATCGAAAGTGGGTGGGACATAGTTAAAACCAACAGAATTCTCAAGAAAGACCCTTCCAACGTAATTAGATTCATATAAAAATCAGACGGGATGTGTACCAGTACCGTGAAGGAGATCTTAGAGTATCTCCTACACTTTACAGCTTGGGGTAGTATGAATGCCGATGATACCAATAATCTTGTCAATTCTTAGAGAGTGACTAAGGATGATTGGAAATTTTCAAAACGATATATTTAGGCCTCATCTAATTAGAAGGGGAAATAGGATGGGAACAATAAAAATTCGCAGGATCAGATGGAGTATTTCCTAATCTCCTACAAGAGGGAGTCGTAGAAATCATGGGTTTTTTGTTGGAGATATTCAGGGCTAGTCATGCCATGCGATATATAGCGGAGGCATGTAGAGAAATTAGGGTAGTGTTAATTCCCAATTCTGAAAAAGGAACACCAATTAGTCTCTCGTCTTTTATTTTAAAGACTATGGAAAAGATGATATACATAAATATTAAAAAAGAGCGCTGGACAGATCTCCTCCACATTCTCTGTAATGCGCATACTGGGTGCAGAAATTAGGTGAAGCTGCGTTGCATAGTCTAGTGTGAGGGCTCGAAAGAAGCCTATACCATAAAGCAGTGGCGGCTTTTGATGACGTACGATGTGCGCTGCTGCACGGATGAGACTACTTCGAACTATTTCGGAAGATTTCGGTACGGTTGAAAGCTTAAACGAAGCAGTCTCATCCGTGCAGCAGCTCACATCGAAGGTCATCAAGAGCCGCCACTGCCATAAAGATATGTTGAGCGACTCATATTTGGCAGTTCCCTACTATTATTTATATATGTCAGCACTTTATCTAATGCAGTGCATTTTGTCGAAACATGTTGCGAACAGCAGTTTTGACAGCCTAATCAAAAGATTCCAGTAGAGAATGGTTACCAGTTATCTTTTTTGGCTCTGAAGTTTTCTGTTTTCTTATATTCGTTGATAACCCGATATACGGTCGGTATTGAAATTCCTACAATCAGATCTTGTAAGACGGAGATATTTTATATATGTTGCACCCTATAAAGTTACCTAGTACTTGAGAAATCTGCTTAATCATGTCACCCTTCTCATGTCGGTTGTATTCGTCACAAGTTGTTTATAAGCATTTATTGCTGTTTGCTTTTTAGCACTACTCAAATGACTTGCTTTCTCTCGAGGAGAACACACCTGTGCTTTTAGCAACACTGGTACTTGGTTCTGCATCCATATTTGAAATCAACAACTACAAAATTATAATTTTACAAGAACTGAAATTTTCTTATTACATAATCCATTAATCTTCAAATCGAAGCTATTAAAAGGACTAATCTACACTAAAAAATAGTTAAAGTAATATAATAATGATAGTAATTTAATAATATGATAACAAAACTCTAGAAACGCAAACGTGATATAAAGATGTCAAAATATTTGACCAATAAGAAACAACTGTCACTTGGGTCTGTTCAGAATTTTGTCTGTCTCTTTTTGTAATATACTTTAAGTTATTTGGAGTTCTAGACATCTTGCATTTTGAATTAACGAAAGCCTAGAATTGACACGGACCATTCATATTTTTTTCGTTTATGTCTTGTGTATAACTTGTATAGCTTCTGGAAATTCCTGTTTTCGTAATTCTTCGAATTCTCTCCACTTCCTATTATAATTAATCTTTTTTTCAACGACCCTTTATAAAAATACATTTTTCGTCACCGAATAGTGCAGTCAAAATTTGATTTCCGTCAGTAGTGAGAGAAAATCTCATAACGTTAACTTTCGTCCCTACTAAATTTCACCTGCGTCTAGTTGCCTGCTGTTGCTAAATCGCGTCAGTTTTAAATCACGTCAGTTTCTGCTGTTTGCAGCTTTATCAAGATTTCTGCTATGAAGTCAGTTCATTTGTTTCCGGTATATTTCCGAATAAACTAAAATATGCATTAATAAGACCTGTTTACAAAAAAAAAGGTAATAAAGATGAATTTAGGAACTACAGACCTATTGCTGTTACATCAAATATTTCCAAAATAATTGAAAAAATTGGTTACTTAAGAATTCTGAACTTTGTAGCATCAGATATTAAATTTTAACCAAAATGGATATATATATATATATATATATATATATATATATATATATATATATATACATACATGGCCGATCTACAACAAGAGCAATATTTCAGTTGCTTGATGAGGTGGTTAATGGAGTTAATGGCAGGGAGGTTACACCATGTTTATTTATGGACCGCTCGAAGGCATTTGAGAGTGTACGTTATGGGAACTCTTCTTGAGAAACAACAAGCTGCGGAACTTTTTTACTTAATTTTAATGGTCTTCTCGAGGAATTGGAGGTGGATCATCATGGAGAAATATTTACCAATGTTAATCGCGCCGTCTTCTTGGGGGCGTTTACTCGGGCTTGTCTTGGGGTTCGCACATCGAGGGTCTTGCACTGAGGCTATGTTGCGATGTTGTTATGCATTTAAAGTAATTACCAACAACGTAAATGTGGAGGCTGTTGTGTGTGCTTATTATGGAATTATTCAATCGAGGCTGCAATATGTGATAGTATTTTGGGGCGCACTGCCCCAATCGACCGCACTGGTCGATTTTGTACGTATCTTTATTTTGCAAAAAACTGCCATAAGAACTAGTTTCAACTTAAAACCTAGGACTTCATGTAAACAAGTATTCAAAATAATAATGTATTTACTTTGCCATCTAATTATGTGTGGAGTGTGCATGGTTTGTGAAAAGACACTACAATGAATTTTTCAAGGCGTTTGAAATGGATCACAGTCATGGTACCAGGGATAGCGTATGTGCACATTTGGTTCCGCCACAAATACGCTTAACAAAAGTACAAAAAAGTGTTGTATTTAGTACAATGTAGTTTTTTGTCATTTTAAATGTGCATGTTTGTATAAAATAATTGTTTTTATATTGTTACTGATGTATTCTATGCCATATATGGCCTTATAGAATAAAAAATACTTTATACTTATATACTTTAAGGAGTCTATCTAAAATTCATTGAATAGAGGGCTGATAATAGCATAAATTCATATTCGAAAATTGTGCTGCTTGCATATTTTGCAAAATTGTGGGAAAATTAGAAGTCATCGACATTATGGTCTACACGTTCTATGTATCAATGTTTAACTCATAACTTATTTAAATATGATCTATAGATTTGTAATTTTTAATTGAAAATAAAGTATTTGTTTACATATTTTTTTAAAGTTTGCTATAATGCCATAGGCGAGGTCGTAGAAAAGGTATAGTGCTTAACTCGTCGAAATAATTTTTTTAAGCTCGCGACTCGCGAACATTACCCATTCTATGTATTTGTTCTCTCGCTTAAAAAAATGTTACTTTCGTCATTCGTTATACAATATACTATTTATTCATTTTCAAGTTGAAGGTTACTTTATATTTGAAAAATGAAGTTTATAATTTTATAAGAAACGATCCTCATTCTGTTTGGATATTATACAAAATTAGACTGAACCCATTTATGGCTTATTCAGGCATATTAATTATGAAAATTATACTCACAGGATAATTTTAATACTGTGTTATTTTGTGATATTATAGATGTGTTTATTATATGTTGCATATTTACATATCATCTGTTTTTAGATATTGTTTTTCTCGCATTTTAAAGGGCAATACCAAAATACTAAAGATGTACAACATCCAAACAAAAACAAATTCTGCAGATATTTCACTTCGTAATGTATTATTTCGTGACCTTTGACATTTCGAAATTGTTCTCCATTTGTAAGTTCATGTTGAATACATGGAATTTTCCCCTGACATTAAAGATAAAACAACTACGAGCGGGTGCGAGTTAAATAGGCTAGGTTTATTTTTTTTTATACATATACTTACATTACATATTTACATTATTTGTATTATGAAGCGCGTGTCTCGGGATATATTTGCGTCTATACTCGTGTATATCGCGTGGGAAGGTTTAGAGTGTATGGGCGTTTGTGAGCTTTGTGTTTGCCGGCGATAGCTAGCAGTCAACGCAGGTATCTGGGACCGGGCCTGTTGAGATATCCTTCTTCTAAATGTCAAAGGTCGTGTTTTGCCGCAGTTCAAAAGCTGGACCGTTTGCATAAACGTGTATGGGCGAATATTTTCTAACCCGAGTAATCATATGAACTCGTCATATTAAAATTCTGAACCGTTTTATTTTTTCTCGTTTATTCTGTGTAAATAATGAAATTATGTTTGAAAATTTAGATGTGGATGCCACAAAATTATGACAACGGATAAAATTTAATTGACTTCAGCGGAGAATAGATGTTAATTAAATTATACAATAAATTTTTGTTTTATTGTATAACTAAACTTACTAGATTAACAACAATTTTCGAAAGAATTTAACAGAGTGGATTCGGTAGGAAAAACTAACAGTTGCGAGGTGTACTGAGATAATTTCTGCAATCTAGTGGTTTAAATGGTGTTGACATTTAATATCCTTTCGTAATATGTATTTTAAATTCAAACATTTTTTATTGTGAAACATAAGTAAATTTAGGATATAGAATTCAAACATGAACATTTCCAATTTTATAAATATTTAACGTTCATTTTCAAGTTTAACCCACTATATAATATATTTTTATTAGCACATATAAGTTGTAAAATTTTCTTAAGTTCGTAAACTTTGGATATTATCGCTTGTAGGCATACTTTCCAGGAATTAGATAACACAAAATCTCCCGCTAAGACGTCAAACAATATACTATTCTACCAATACGCTTTTAAGATGTAATAGTTAGGGGTAGTGGTATATTTTAAAAAAAGACTTAAGTTGTTTTCATATAAAATCCAAGCAGTTTCGAAACTCAAACAGGCAGATTTTGTTACGAGAACATAGTATTGTCTATGGTTTTTGAATAACATAAATATAAATGATATTCTCGACAAATGCTTCTCTTTGGACTAGGCTTGGTTCCATCTTTCAGGATATTTAAACAATCAAAATATGAGAATTTGGTCCGCAGAAACCCCTTATGAATTTGTGGAAACTACGCTAGATCAACAAAAAATAGGCGTCTGGCTAGCAGTTTCGAGACGACGAATTATTGGGCTTATATTTTTTAGTCAAACCGTAACTGCTGAAAGATATTAAAATGTATTATTAGAGCGGTTTATTAATGAACTTCATGATGATGAACGTAATGCTATTGTGAATTCTTGTGCTGACATAACCCAAGAAATCTTAATAAATGGCTTTGAAACCATGAAGAGTTCAACTTTGTCTTCAAAATAATGGTCAACATTTCCAAAATCTGCTTTAGTATTATTTTCTTTTAATTTTGACTATTGTAATAAATATTTTTTCAAAAACTAAATTACAAATTATTACACATATTTATATGACATAAACAAACTATCAAAATTATACGTTTGTGACAGATTATGTGCACTGTCACCAACCATTAAAAAAATCCGTAGCCGTCCCTGAGGAAAGTTTTTGAAAGCACGTTTTATATATATAGTAGAAATAGTTAGTCGGCAATTTAAGGTATGTTTTACTTTAATATGTATATATTTAAAATAATCTTACATGTTTCGACAATTACTGCCTTTTTAAAAGAATTTTCAATTTATAATATATAAAGGTCAAGAAATAATTATCTATATATATATATATATATATATATATATATATATATATATATATATATAAGTGTTTAGATAATTTCTTAGCCGTTTATTAAATATAATAATTAATGAAATATATGAAATATAAAATAATAATATAATTTGATATTTGTAAATATTTCATATAAAAGCCGAAAAAATAATTTATCAATTGTTTTATATATATATATATATATATATATATATATATATATATATATATATATACGGGCAGGAAAACTGATGGTATTGGTTTGTAACCTGACGGGAGAAAGCTAAGTAAGCCTACCCAAGCACTTTTAAGACTTGCAAAACCTTTATGCAATAGTAACAGAAATATAACAGCACAATTGGCTTTCTTCAATTAATCTAGCTGAATATTTACTTACAAATAAAATTGCATATGTCGGTTTAGAAAAAATAAGAAGGGTATACGCCCAAAGCTTTTACCTATAAGACGGCGTAAAGAAGAAGAATCCGTTCATGGGTTCACAGTAAGTCATTAATGTCGTATACGCTAAAGAAAAATAAATCTGTTATTATGTCCACAATGCATCACAGTAAAAATAAGGACAATGAAACTGTAAATCCAGAGATAATATCTTATAATATGACCAAAGGAAGAGTAGACTCAATCGATGAGAAGTGCGCCAAATATACTTGCAGACGCCGCATTCGTGTCAATCTTCTATAAAATGGTAGTGCAAACTCATTTATTATGTTTTCTTCATTTATGTTCAATAAAGGAAATCGTTTCGATTTTGTATAAAAATTAGCAATTTAGCTGGTAAAAGAACATATTTTTATTACTAAGTATAGCAAACGCCAATTAAGTTGCCGCGAGGAGGGGTAAGTTCGTGCAGGATTATAAGTAGTGGGGAGATTTTCGATTTTCCATCAAATTGCAAGATACCATAGGCGGCAATGTCAAATAATTCTAACCTCTTCGAAGAAAACCATAATTAAACAGATTAAAAAACATCAAACACAAAATTTGATATAAATAATGAGATTGTATGGTTTAAACGGGTTTTTAAGAATATTTCTATAAGCATCGTAACAAAATCTGTAAGCCTCGTAAGTTGGGAAAGTACAAAATGCAATTTTGAAGTCGTGCATAGCTTACGATTTCCTATAATCTCTAAGGATGTATCGTAATGAATCGTGCAATGCATCCTTGAATTATTTGAAATACACTTCCAGCAGTTATTTCGTTTAGACAAAAGGTCTCCTACCAATTTAATTAATACTTTGGGAACAGTTATGGACTTGCATGGCCACATTCCACTGCATCTGAAGGTGATTATTAATGTATTTATAATTTTAGAAATTTGTTGCATATATATCTGTCTTGAATTGTAGGCTTTAACAACATTACATTTTACAGCGACAGGATTCTTTCATAATCCAGTAGGTAGTAATTCTTGGATAGCACTAAGCCAAACATCAGTATGTCGAATATTAAATGAAATTTGTTCTATGATAGCTGAACATTTGTTTCCTCGTTTCCTAATTATGTGCAGTTTCCAACAACAGCAGATATCAAAAATAAAATAAAAAGAGGTTGAAAAATTAGTTGACCATATAATGTTTTATGAAATATATTGTAGTTTCTATGAAAAATAGGGTGCTCGACGAGTTGTGGGTGTAATTGATAAAACTCATGTTGAGATACTTGCTCCCCAGTAAATGATGTATATCACCCACAGTATGTACATAAACTACTCAAAAATGAATAGTGAATTAGATCTTTTTTAACAGAACTAATTAATTCGATTAAATTTAACGTATTTTCTCAAACTATAGATAAATTAGAAGGCCCACAGTCGTTTGTGGACATTTTATTTGGTAAATGTCTTTTCTGTGTGATAAAATATTGATCTTGTATTTTAACCTTAAATTAATTTAGAATACAAAATTATAAAAATCGCATTTTTTGACAAGTATTATTCATTTTAAACGTCATTTCACATTTTCACGATGCCAAGACGTCATTTAAATAAAGAAACTTTTGATTTAATTGCGTTATTGCATCAGCGAGGGCAATCTGGAGCAGAAATTGCCGTAATTATTAATGTGTCTCCAAGTGTTGTTAGTAGGGCTCTAACAAGATTCCAACAGGTAGGATCTGCAAGGAGAAGACCCGGTAGTGGATCTGAGAGGAAAACAAATCAGAGACAAGACCGCTACATACGAATTCAGACAAGGATGAATCCCTTTAGAAGTGCTGTATGGTTGCAAACACAGTTACGTGCCGCCACTGAAGTTAGAGTTTCGGATCAAACCATCAGAAATCGTCTGAGGGAAATGGATCTTCATAGCTGCAGGCCTGTGAGACGCCCAAAATTAACTAATGCCAATAAAATGGCTAGAAGAACTTGGGTTAACCAACGACTAGCAGAAAATTTTCAATGGGAGCATGGTTTATACACCGATGAATCCAGATTCTGCTTATTTAGTGATAATCGTAGAGTAAGGATCTGGAGAACTCAAAGAGACCGTTATAGACGCGAGTTTACAAAAGCTGTGGTGCCTTTTTGCGGCGGTGGTATCATGGTGTGGGCGGGCATTAGTTTGAATGGACGTACGAACCTCCATCTCTTTGAAAACAATGTCAATGGACACATATACAGAGATGACATTATTCAGCAATATGTTGCCGACTTTAGTGAGGCTGTGGATGAAAACATGGTTTTTATTGATGATAATGCAAGACCTCATCGTGCACAAATTGTAATGCAAGCAATAAATGACCTCCATATTAACCATCTACCTTTACCACCAACGTATCCCGACTTGAATCCAATTGAGTACATTTGGGACAAACTTCAAGAACAGCTCAACCAACATAATCCACCCCCAGTTAACGTGCAACACTTGCGGGAAATTTTACCGCTGTGTTGGAGAAGAGTGTCACAAGAATACATTAATAATTGCATTATGAGTATGCCCCGAAGATGTACAGCTGTGAGAGATGTCCGTGGCCATTATACACGATTTTAGAATTAATTGTTACAGAAAAATGTTTATTTTAGCTATTGTTAAAAATGTTGCTTATTTCATTTTTGATAATTTCTTAGTAATCTAACGATTTTTCTGAATAAATATACTTGAAAATTCTAAATTGTTGTGTACAATTATGTATCTAATATAATACACTACAAATATTTACCCATACTATCTAAAAAATACAAAAAAGTAAAAATTCCTTATTCATTTTTGAGTAGTTTATTAACAGAAAAAGAAGATATTCTATAAATGTAATGCTTGTAAGTAAACATTATGTGTATAAACATATATTGATATAGTGAAGGGTAAAATATCACATTAAAGGCTAATTCTAAATATATTTTATTTTTAGATTGCAGATTCCAATTGCAAAATAATTGGATGTAGTGAATGAAATCCAGGATCAGTGTATGATGCTGCTATATGGGAAACAAGTAATATTAGAAATTACTTAAGAGAGCAATACGAACATGGGGATACCTTAACACATTTAATAGGTAAATAGTTACATATATGCACATATACAGAACTGTATATTTATTTTCAATTCCAAACAGGGGATAGTGGTTATCTCTTGAGCCGTGGCTTTTCACACTGTTTGCTAATGTACAAGAAGGCACAATCGAAGTAAATTTCAATAAACACTTAAACAAAACCAGAAACGATATAGAGAGAACAAATGGTGTGCTATAGGGCAGATTTAGGTGTCTTTCTAGATATAGGATTTTGTTATATCATCCAACTAGAGCAGCAAGCAGCAAAAATTATTCATACATGTTGTGTACTCCACGAAAGTCATGAAATTGAATACAGAGAAAATGATGTTAATAATGGCAAGTCCATTGTAGATAAAGAACAAAAAACATCACTGTATGCAGTAACAATGAATGTAACTAATGTTACTAATGCTTTACTTCTTTGCAGATGCTGCTGCTGCTATTAATAATGCGTTACTGTAGGACAAGCTACACGAAATGCATATATTGAAAATAATTTACTTTTATCTCATTTAAATGTTCAGACAAATATATAGTCATTAATCTTATATACATGGTAACAATGATGGTTTTTCTTGAAATTGAAAAGCAGGATTTTGGAACGAATACTTAGCTATTTCAAATTATAATAATTTGATTCGATTTGTTTTGGTGATTGCTTTCAAGTACCTATCTCCTACTTCTTTGAGTATAGTTTGTATATTCTCATAATTTACCTCATCTATCTTGCTCAGATTTAGCAATTCTTCGGCTAATGCAGTCAAAGGTTTTTGTTCTATTGCTAGTGCCATAGATAACCTTAATAGAAAGAACATATAATGTTAAATTTCGAGAATAGATTAGAGCCATCTGAGCAGTTGGGGGATAACTATATTTAAAAGGCATATATAGGCGATTTATTTAAATTTTTAAATGATGTATTAGACTTTTACCACTTTAACTTGAAAATACAACTTAAACTACACAATTACTAATTTAATTTGTATTTAATGCTATAGTTGAAAGAATTACAAGTCAACTTAATTACAAATATTTGCAATGTTTTTTCAACTTCTTTGAAATATATTTCTTAACAAATATTACATATGCATCGACTTAGAAAATATGTTTTTTTGTAAATTCTAACATTAAATTTATTTATGAAATATTCAATTGTCTCATTTATATTTTGCTTATCCTTGCCTAATAAAATTCTGTTTAAATGTCTGATATAATTAAAAATTAATACTTCCACAAATTTTCTAATGATATATTGTATAGTGTCCGTCATGTGAATACAATATTTAAAATTAATATTTTTTTTGAAATATTCAACCAATCAATTATAAAAACCTTGTTCATATATTATTTCTGTCAATAAAGATTTTGTCTGACTATATATTTGTATTAACGAGGTGAATAAATTAGCATTAATATAGTTCAATCGCTTTGTTGCATTGTACTCTTTTTTTGTCATAAATTTTAAATGACTGTTATCTGTATTTCTCGTGTATATGTTTTCTGTGCAGATATCACACTGCTTGATCATTTTATTTATTCGTTTTGTGACAAAACCAGCCACGTAAGCAGCAATATTTTCTTCTAATTTTGTGGTAGAGAGATTCATAGGTGATGGTAATATTTGGATCTTTTTTGTTTCCTTCAAATCTTTGCTAATTGCTTTTAAACAATAAAATTATTATTATTTACATGTAATTAAAATATCCTCAAAAAGTACTATCATTATTATTGTTATAAGATATTAACCTACTTGAACAAATTTTTGCAGAGTCAAGAAAATGACAGTGTTATCATTTTCGCAGTTGCTGCCCACTGAGTGTTTTAGGGTAAAATTTTTAACCAAAAGGTGTAAATAAATAAAATGGTGTAAATGCTGCAGCTGTAGGGTTCGTAAATCGTACTCCTCTTGTACTTTTATGTTTATGAAAATAATTGTAAACATTAAAAACTACTTCTCGCGTTTGAGCGTGTATCACTTTATGATCCCCTAGCAAAGACATTATGTTCCGTCAAACGTCAATGACAAATGTATTCTGACAATTACTTGAGTAGTGGAGGTCGACGTTTTTAAAAACGGCTTCTGCGCACCCCCTCCTCGCGCCAACTTAATTGGCACTTGCTATACATAAGGAAATATATTTGAAGCAATAATAAAGTATAAAGTAATAAATGTTTTTAGATTGTTTATAAAAAGAAAACCAATTTTAGGCAACGTATTATAGATTTATTAATCTTCGTAATTTGTGAGAAATAATGTATTTCAAAATTTCAGTTTATTTTTTGTATAAATTACGTCATATACATATAGTTACTATTCATTTAGTCTAATTTGTTACATTAATGATATTATATTTAATGTTTTGTATTTTATTTATTTTTATAAAAAGTCCGAAACAACAAAATATGTTGTTTTTAAACGTTAAAAAAAGAAAATAAATTAGGCATCATCTTCAAATATTTTTTTCATAAAAATCGTATTTTGGGTCCTATTGCTATTCAATGTTTGCTTTAATTGCTAGTAAAGGTGGCGTCCAACTAGAAGCTCTGCAATGCATGTGCTCACTTCGGTTTTTTTCATGCCGGTCAACTTTAACGTATGTACTTCATTCCTTTATTACTCCAAATAACGAGGTTATAGTTCCTTTCAACTGATTTTAATTTGACTAAATAGCAGGTAAGTACTTTTATAGCATCCCCTGCGGTAGGAGCTTAATGAACGGTAAACATATCTAATATGCGAACTGTTACTTACTTTAATAGCCAGAGTTGTATTAAATAAATTGTGCCTTTGTAAGGGAACATGATTTGCTTACTTATATTAGTTCTGGGAATGAAATTTAATTACTTACTCATTTCTTAAAATCGGATAATTAAAATGGGATTAGAGTTTGATATTTGTTATATTTAAGTAACACAGTCCGTATAAATTTTCAACATTCGCACGCTATCGATTGCTCTGAGCACATCGGTAGTAATAGAATACATTAACCGTTATATTATACTATAATATAATATATTTACGACAAAGAAGCGAAACCAGAAGAAATGGCTGGCACAAACGACAACAACGGCAACGGCCAACGTATAGCAATGGATATATTACAGAATATCGACACATACGAAGAACTGCAGAAAACAATGGAAAACTTCATGAAGATGATGCACACCGCCTTCGACAACAAGATGAACGAACTCAAGAAAAACGAAAAACCACCACGAAAATCCAACAAACGACAGAAAACAGAATCACCGGAAATAGAGACGAGCAACATGTACGAAGCACTCCGCACGATCGACGAAGATACGAAGAAAGAAGAAACGACGCCAATGGACAGCAGCGAAGAAGAACCGACAGCCTCCACCTCCGCAGAGAAACCCGGGGTAAGTACCAACATCACAAAACACACAAACACACACAAACAGCACAAAACAAACACAAAAACAGCAAACAACACAATCCAATTACCCAAAATGCCTTCTATCTCCCCAATTACAATCACTGACCCAACACAATGGTATCGAGTCCGAGATCTAATGAAAACACACAACATTCAATACACACAAAGCAGGTCCGTCCCGGCCGGAGTCCAAATCACTCCAACAACAGAACAAGACTATCGCAATCTCAACCGAATTCTCAACGAAAAAGCCATTCAATCTTTCACATACCAACTCCGTAGCGAGAAAAAATTAAAAATCGTCATCAGAGGCGTACCCCAATTCCTAACCGACGAAGACATCAAAGCCGATCTAGATTCTAGGAACTATCCGATCGCAAAAATCACTAGGATGAACGGTAAAGACCGCCTTCCAGCCCCCCTTATTTTAATAGAAATAGACAAAGAATATAAGTCAATTTTCGACATCCACACAGTTTGCGGATTAGAAGTAAAAGTAGAGTCCCTCAGACTTAGAACAGACATCGTACAGTGTCACAGATGTCAGAAATTCGGTCATCAACAGCGTACTTGCAACGTGAATTTCGCGTGCATGAAGTGCGGAGAGTCACACTCGACGCATGAATGCACAAAGCCGTCAACCACCCCCCCTAAATGCGCAAACTGTGGCGGAGCTCACCTCTCGTTCAGCTTATCATGCAAAAAGAATCCAAATAACCCAATAAACACACCAATACAAACACGCAAACTCATAGAAGCACCACTACCAAAACACAACGCGTGGACTCAAAGACAACAGACAAATAACATCACCGCAACCACACACACACCCACACCCACAACCCGGGAAAATACACCAAAACCAACACTTAACTCACACGAAAAAGCTGACGACGCAATTGCACTCATGATTGGGAAACTATTCCTAACATTTAGCTCGACAAACCCTACACTCCAACAAACACAAAGCTTTTTCGAACAAACAAACGAACTTACAAAACTTTTCCACGCACGCAGACAATGAATCACAAACACAACATTAAAATAGCCTATTGGAATGCACAAAGTATAACACACAAAAAACATGAATTACACGTATTTTTAGACGAACACCAAATAGACGTAATGCTGCTAAATGAAACACATCTAAAACCAAGTCACTCATTAAAAATACAAAAATACAAAACATACAGACACGATAGGCCGGTACAAAAAGGCGGCGGAACCGCTATACTCGTACACGAAACAATAAAACACAGCGAACTTGAATACAAAACACTCGATAAAATCGAAAACACAGGCATACAAATAAACACAAAAAGGGGACCGATAAACCTTTACGCAAGTTATCTTCCCTCCGGATTAGACATAGTAGAATCAGACATACAAACGATCTTCAATCAAAACACACCTACAATATTTGCGGGAGATTTTAACGCGAAACACCAAAACTGGAACTCGAAAGTAGCAAATAAAAACGGTAAAAAACTAAAGAAAATAGCACAAGACAACAACCTCAATGTAATCGGGCCGGTAGAACCCACACACATACACATACCAACGGGCACTACTGACGTTTTAGACATAGCAATACTTAAAAACATAACCACAACACATACAATAGAAACTATAAACGACCTCTCCTCAGATCATTTTCCAGTGATATTAACGCTTGACATGGACACAACTAGAACGAAAAAAACATTTAATAAGACAGACTGGGAAAAATTCAAAGAATCCCTAGTACTCAGAACAGTAAAAATTCAAAACGCGAAAGACATCGATCAAGCAGTGATCACACTGGAAAATGACATAAAAAATGCAATAGCACAAACGACAAAAACTAAAACCATCGACACAAAACTTAACATCCCGACTGAACTAAAAATAAAATTACGACTCAAAAAAAACATACTTAAAGAATATAAAAGAACACTAAATCCGGTAATAAAAACAAAACTAAACGCGATAACAAATGAAATAAAATCTGACATGATCGAACACTATAATAAAAACTGGAATAACAAAATTGAATCCCTTAACACGCAAGATCAAACACTCTGGCAGATGACAAAAGCCCTAACAAACAAAAAAAACAAAATTCCACCGCTAAATACAGCAAACGGGCCGGCAATAACTGATAAAGAAAAAGCAGACGAATTCGCGAACGCGTTAAAGAAACAATTCGAAACGAACCCAACAATACCGAAGCATAACACATTCACAAACCAAATTGAACGGCAACGAAATACAAAAATCGATATAACAGATGGAGAAATCGACGCCACAAATACCGACGAAGTGGAAAAAATAATTAAAAACCTTAAAAACCGAAAAGCTCCGGGAGCGGACGGGATAACTAACATTGCAATAAAAAACCTACCAAAAACCGGTATACAAATTATAACCGACATAATAAATGGAATAATAAAATACGGACACTATCCCGCGATTTGGAAACACGCGCAGATAATAATGATCCACAAACCTGGAAAAACAACAAAAACAACCGCAGATTACCGGCCAATAAGCTTGCTTCCGTCAATAAGTAAACTGGCAGAACGCGTAATACAGACAAGACTTGAAAACGAAGTCGAAAACAAAAACATAATCCCAAATTTTCAATACGGTTTCCGGAAAAATCACTCTACCACACAACAGGCACTAAGACTAACAGAACACATAACCGAAAAAATGAACATATCGACATCAACGGGCGCAATCTTTCTCGACATTGAAAAGGCCTTCGACCGGGTTTGGCACGCCGGCCTCATACACAAAATGAAACGTCACAAAATATCAAACACATTAATAAAAATAACCGACAATTACCTAAAGAACCGTACATTTAATGTCACAATCGGAAACGAAAAATCGACAATCGAACACATAGCAGCAGGAGTACCACAAGGATCCGTTCTAGGACCGCTCCTGTATAACATATACACTTCGGATATTCCCACAATAGAAAAATGTAATATCGCACAATACGCAGACGACACCGCTATATACATAAGTAGCAGACGAACATCGTACATACACAAGCAGTTACAAACCAATCTAGTCCTCCTAAAGGACTGGTACGACAAATGGAAAATTAAAATTAACCCACTAAAAACCGCGGCAATTTACTTCCAACACAGAAAACGACACAAAAGGCCGGACGAAGTCAAACTCGAAGGCCACACAATACACTGGCAGGAAAAAGTTAAATACCTCGGGGTCACAATGGACTCACAACTAACATACACGGCACATATTAAAGAATTAAAACGAAAAATAGGGTTCACAACACACGCACTGTACCCGATACTAAACGGCAAAAGCAAACTAACACTGGAAAATAAAATATTAATAATAAAAACGATAATACTCGCGGGCGCAACATATGCCGGAGAAATATGGCATCAAGCCAGCGAAAAGCAAAGACAATCGGTACAAGGGAAAATAAACAAGGTAATAAGACTCGCGATAAATGCACCGCGATACATGACAAACGCGCAGATACATAAAGAGACGAAACTCGAAACACTGGAAACAATAATATGCAAACGAACACTAAAAACAATAGAAACAATACAGTCACACGAAAACCCCACAATAAGAAAAATAATAAATCCAAAACGGAGACTAATTAAAAAAGACGGACTTAAGCAAATTAAAAGACGCGCAGAGGATAACGATATCCAAATAGCCGCGAAAAAAATCAAAAATTAACAGATAAACAGAGGTCAACACAAACACACAAAAATGTAGCAAAACACACAGCATTCCATATAGGATAAACAAACGTAACACACAAACACACAACTACACATAATAACACAAAACATACACAACCCCGGGTAATGAAATTGGAGTGGAAATGGGGGCAACCTCGACCACCGAACAAAATCAAGAGGACTCATATAAAATATAAATTTTCGTTAGTAGTAAAGTATAAATCCTAAAGTGAGAGGGGCTTGGGAAGAAGACAGGGAAGGTGAACAATATGAAATAAATAACGATAACTCTGACTGGGTCACGGACAATATAAATAGTGGCGTTAAAAAGATTTGGTAGTTCGAGCTAAGCAAATACTGTTAAATGTGTATAATCATTTTCAAGAAGAAAATGCAGGATGGTTTCAGAAACAATTCTTACCAGTATTACCCGATAGAAATGTCATTGTCATGGAAATGCTTCCATACCATTCACGACAGATGAAGAAGCTACTAAATTCGAACAGTACAGAGATCGAAATATCGGAATTTGTACAAAAATGATGTTTATTATGAAGATAGTTACACAGAAAGTCAATTATTAGAAGTCCTTAAAACAAAGACTTTCAAAAAAGAATGCTTTGTAGATAGTATGGCAACGGCCGCAGGAGACACTGTTTCGTGTTTTTCACCATATTAAAGTATATTTAATCTGATCGAGTTAATTTGGAGTCATTGAAAGAATATGTTCACCGCACTAACGATTGTCCCAAATTTAGCGAAGTAGCTTTAAATCGTATTCGAGAAACGATTGCCAATATAACGCCGGAATAAAGGAAAAGTGGCATTAGACATAAAACAAAAATGGCAAAGTATATATAGAAAATGTAAATATTAATCAAGAATTTATAATTAATTTAATGAAAGTGATGAAGACAGCACTGACCTCGACCATGCTCAAAGTATGTGAAAAAGTGTTTTCTTAAGTGTAATATTTTTCTTATACGAGGGATAAACTGAATTTATTGACGTCTGTCATTTGACGTTTTGTTGTTGGAGTTACGCTCGTTATAACTCAGGTACTTATTTTTTTTAAGTAATTCAGTTTTCAGTGAACAAGTGGCTACAATTTACCGATGGTATAAGGAATTTGAACGCGAAAGGAATTCTGTCTAGCATCAAACATCTGCGGCTGTTACCGACAAAAACATTGCAGCTGTTAAAAGAAATAAAAGAAGAGGACAATAAAGCCACTTATGCGGTAATAGAGCATCAACTCAAAATTGGATCCTCAGCTATTAAAACTATCATACATGATCACCTGTATCTAAAAAAAAGTGGTACATTGTTTTGTGCCGCATCATCTTTCTGATTTCCAAAAAGCAGAGCATATAAGAATTTGCCATGAAATTTTAAATTTCTTTAATAATGGCGGGCAACAATTTTTTTCCGAAATAGTACAGGTGACGAAACTGAAATTCCTTTTTTCGACCTTCCTACCCGCCAAGAGTCGTGTATGGATTCACGAAGACGAGGAAACTTCTGCAATAACTAAAAAGCAGCGAATTATGAAAAAGGTTATGTATGCCGTATTTTTCAGAAGTACGGGCTTAATAAATGCAATTAAGCGAGATGAACAAAAGACAGTTACACCAGGTGGTACACTAAAAAATGCTTGCCTGAAGGGTTCAGTAGAGTTCTCTAGACAAGGGGATTATGTTCCACCATGTGCATAGTCCCATACGGAAGTTTTAATTCTCCAGTTTTTTTCTGGAAAAAATATAAAAGTAATAGAACATCCTCTGTGCTCACCCTATTTATTTTTCAGGCTTATACGAAATTTTCGGCGTAGAAGGTTTTCGTCTAAAGAAGAGATTGATGCTTATTTTGAAGGTACTTCGAGGTTTTAAACAGTGGAAAGAATGAAGTCAAATGTATCATTGTTGAAAGGAATTACTTTGAGCATATTTAAAATAAAACCCTAGAAAATATTAATCATGTTTTTTATTCTCAATAATTTAATTGTCCCTCGTATGTCGTTTCAAATATTTTATGCCAGGTACTTTATTAATACTGGATTATTGTTAGCATTACCGATTTTTATATATAAATGCAGTTATTATAAATGGGTAATTATAGGGAAAGTTTTAATTAGAATTGTATCATGCATTTCACCATTATTTGTTGTAAAACATAAGAATTTATTTATGTTTACAAAATAAGATAAAATAGTAAGTATTTATTCATACAAGGTGGCGCAAAATTAATCATCCAATTTTGTTTTTGAATAACTTTTTTAGTAAATTAAAAAAATATTTTTTTTGAGTGGTGAAAATCTTTATTTGGACCTTTACAATTTTTTCTGTTAATTGGAAAATATGATATCCGCCAAGTGTCTGCCGCCAGTATTGATACACATTTGTGCCCGTTATATCGCATCTTCCATAACTTTCCGCACGATTTCTGGTGATAACTGTTCGCATTCCTGTCGAATATTCTCCTTAAGGGCTGCGATTGTCTGAGGCTTGTTGGCATAAACCCGCGACTTCAAGAAGCCCCAAAGAAAGAAGTCTGGGATGGTTAAATCGGGCGATCTTGCTGGCCATGCCAAATCGCCAAAACGGGAGATTACGTGACCAGGAAATGCTTCCTTCACAATATCCATTGTGGCTCCTGCTGTGTGTGCGGTTGCACCGTCTTGTTGAAACCACATGTTCACCAAGCCCCGCTCATTCAATTCTGGCAGTAAGAAGTCGTTTATCATGGCCCTGTAGCGTTCGCCATTAACAGTAACCGTATTGCCGATGGCGTCCTCAAAAAAATGTGAACACCGCACCACACAGTAGCCTTGAGTGGATGTAACGGCTTTTCGTGCATCACACGCAGATTTTCAGTGCCCCAGAAATGAAGATTTTGATTATTGACGTAACCGCTTAAATGAAAATGCGCCTCGTCGCTCATGATGATTTTCGACTGAAAATCGTTCACTTCGTTGTTGAGATTGAGGATGGCGCTACAGTAATTCACACGCGACTGAAGGTCAGCAGGCATTAACTGATGCACTGTTTGCACTTTGTATGGGAACATGTGTAAGTCTTTCACTAAAATTCGCTGTAGGGTCCGTCTGCTGACGCCCAATTGCGTGGCACGTCGTCTGGTTGATGTTTCTTCGTTCTCAGCAACATCAGCAGCCACAGCCACAGCCGCCGATATTCTCGACAGAACGACCAGTCCGGTGGCGCCACGCCCTGGAAGATCTCTTGTGGTTCCAGTCTGTTCGAGTCCAGCAGCTAAGCGGCGTAATGTTTGTCCAGTTGGCGCGACACGATTAGGAAATCGACGACGAAATTCACGCTGCGCTAACACCACCGACCGATTATTGGTAAAAAAAATCGACACAATTATTCCACGCTCTTGCGGAGTATAGCGCTCCATTGTTTGTCTGTTTGTATTCTGCAGCTGTCTAGTTCACAAATGTCAAATATGATTGACGTACGACGCCATTTGCAAAAGTTATAACATCTTCCGACAGGGTGATTAATTTTGCGCCATTTTGCTTCTATTTACAATGGCGCATTTTATATGTAAGGATTATATATAAAACTTCGCGTCTTATATGCGTATGTACATTTATAACGGACTCATTTTATATTTTTGCGTTTATCTATTTTAACATATTAAGAACTCATATTTATATAAATTTGTGTGTGATTAATATGTGTGTGTGTCTGAAATATGAGGCGCGGTTTCGATAGTAAAAAAACGCTAGGCTATTGTTTAACAAATTTAGTTTTACATGAAAGCCTGGACCATTTACTAATTCGAAAGAATTTGCACCTATATTAAAGCACTTATCGTATCGGACTATTAACTTATGTATTGCGCCATCATAGAAATACATATGCCGCCTAATTTGCTAACCACTGCAGTACGGTCGCTTTGATGTCGTCATCGTCGTAGTAGCGCTGACAGACGAGGTGCTACTTTAAGTGAAAGAATAAATGGTAGTTAATGGGAGTTAAGTTAGAATTATACGGAGGGTGACCAAGTTGTTCCCAGCCGTATGTCGGGAAGCGTAGAAATCTTCCTACTGAACATCTCATGAATTACATGACGTAGTTTATGTAGAGTTCCACAATAATGTCTTAACGTTTACTATGTCATCATGACGAAAAAGATCAACAGGTATCCCAAATTATAGTACACTTCACTTTCTTGGGTGATTGAATATCTCCATTCTATGGGCTGTTATTTTGATGCCGATATAACGTTAGCAACTCATATTTCGTCACAAGTGGTAATTTAACTTAACCTCTTCGACACTGTAACTCTCGAAGAAATTCAAGGCACTAGCTATATGATTTATTTTGTGCAACTCAGACAGCATTTTAGGTATCGAGCACAACTTCTGATAATGTAAGCGTTCTGTTACAATTTCATGGATAACACTTCTTGAAACTGGAGGAGATTCATTAAATAATAGTAAAGTATCCGTTTCCTTGAACTTTTTCATTAACTTTCTGCATCAGGTCATTTCACTCCGCTTCTCATCTTTTGAACGGCCATCTTTAAATGCTCTGTCCTACTTTCTTACCATTCCACCTTTCATAGAGTTTTCTTCATACACTTGACAAATCTGCCTATTAATTTCGATAGTTTTCACTTCTATTGTATTAAAGAAACGTATCACAACGCGTATTTGCATTCGGCAGCAGCATTCGAGGCATTTTAAACTCGTACAAACAAGCATAAACTCTGGTGAATGCTTTCGTAATGTTGTTGGCCATTAGGTGTATATATTGAGCGAGCATACGCGAAATTGCAATCGCAACGCTGTAACGACCATATTTAAAAATTGTACTTACTTTAAAAAACAAACAAGCTGGTGGAGCGACGAAATAAAAGATGCGATAAAATATAAAAAACATGTGTGGGCGAAATACCTCAAAGTGAAAACAGAAGAAAGCTACGCTAAGTATAAACAGCAAAGAACAAGGGTAAAAAAACTAGTGAGAGCAACAAAACAAAAGCCATGGGAAAAATTCGGGGAAAGAATGGAAAGTGATAGCCACGGAAACCAGAAATTATTCTATAAAGTATTGAAAACTTTCAGAAGTGATACGAACTATAATAGGAAATACATAAAATCAAAAGAGGGAAAAATACTTGAAGATGACAAAGAAATAATGGACAGATGGAAAGAATACTTTGAGGATATGCTTAATATAGAAAAAATACTACAAGGATATAATGAAAAAGAAGAACAAATAACCACCCAATTAACAGACGAAGGTGACCAAGAAATAAAACTAGAAGAAGTAAAAGAAGCAATCATAAAAATAAAAACAGGAAGAGCAGCAGGTCATGATTGTATATCACCAGAAATGATCAAAAACTTGGGTGAAAAAAGCATAGAAGCTGTAACTAAACTGTTTAACAAAATATGGACAGAAGAGAGAATACCACAAGATTGGGAAATAGGAGTGATATTACTCATCTTCAAGAAAGGAGATTACCGTGAATGTAAGAACTATAGGGGAATAACATGAGTATAATGGCCAAAATGTACGAAAGAATACTGGAAAAAAGATTAAAAATACAAATAGAGACACAGCTAGAAGATTCACAAAGCGGTTTTAGGAAGGGAAGAGGCGTACAAGACCACATATTTACTATAAAACAAATAATGGATAAAAGACAGCAAAGCAATGCGTACTTGGCGTTTATTGACCTAGAGAAAGCGTTTGATAGTGTACCAAGGAAAGCGATATGGGAAAGCCTAAAAAGAAGAGGTGTAAATAAGAAATTGAGAAACAATATAGAGTGTATGTATAAGGTCACAAAGAATTGTGTACGAACGAGAAATGCAGTCACAGATATTTGAAACTAAAGAAGGATTGAGACAGGCTGGTGTACTGAGCCCAGCACTATTCAACATAGTGATGGATGACGTACAAAAAGAAATAAAGCACAAACTGAAGAAATTACCAGTGGGTTATAGAAACATGGAAATAACGACAATAACTGACTGCGTCTTTGCAGATGATCTAGTAATATTTGCAAAAAACACGACAGACCTGCAAGAAAACGTAACAATATGGAACGAAGCCCTTCAAAACCGAAACTTAAAAATTAACATCGATAAAACAAAGGTAATGGTAATTGGGAAAGAAAACAAGCAAGCATTAATAACACTGGACAATACAAAAATAGAGCAAGTAAAGACGATGAGATACCTGGGCGTACATCTACAGAAGAATGGTAAGAACGAAACCTAAATAAATGAAAGAATAGAAAAAGCAACACGGACATACTATGCTTTGAATAACAAATTTATAAGAAAGAAAGAAAAATCAACTAAGACAAAAATCCTAGTCTACAAGACTATACATAAACCAATATTAATGTATGGTAGTGAGAGCTGGGTGTCAACAAGACAGCAAAAAAGTAAAATCCAGGCGGCAGAGTTGAGATTCCTGAGAGCAGTTAAAGGCATTACAAGAAGAGATAGAATACGGAATGAAACAGTGAGGGAAGAACTAAAAGTGGAATCGATCTTAAAGGGCATTGAAAGGCAACATCTGAAGTGGTTCGGACATGTAATACGAATGGAAAACCAGAGACAACCGAAACGGATATGGCTGGCAAGGACACAGGAAAAGAGGACTAGAGGAAGACCGAGAAAAGAGTGGAACAGTGTAGTGGCAGAGTGCTTGGAAGCCAGGGGAACAAAGTGGAAGGATGCAGAAGTAATGGCAAGAGACAGAAGGGATTAGGCAATGTTTGTTCGTAAATAAAAAGTTTTTAGACGCCTTAACACCTTCGGGTATAAGAAGGCTTTATCGATTATATATATATATATACTTACTTAAAAAACGCGCTTCGTATATTAAACATGAAAATTTCGTTATACACCTGCGTAATCATTATTTAAGAAATTCAGATTTTGAAACAGCTACGCTCCAGGTAATTTTAGTAATTTTTGCGAAATAATTTTGTTCCTCCGTTTTGCGTAATATCTCTGGAGTAAAATTGAAAGCAAATATTTGAATGTGAAAGGCATAATGTTTGCGTTATGCAAAAATCGTTTAAGTGCTCTGAAATACATCAAAAGAACGGATAATAGCTAGACTATTATACGTGGTAAATGTTTTATCCAATACTTTATGCTTTTAACCCACAATTATTCAAGCCGTTCCCATCTGTTTCTTTGATATAATTTAAGAGATAACTTAGCTCGAAAACGCAAGTAGCAAGCGAATTCTAGCAAGAAAATTTATTACACACAAAAAGAATTGCCGTATTTACAAGAGGCTGTCGGGAGGGAAAATGAATTCTCCATTTTCAAATTTTGTGTGTTTGACACTTTTAAATAAATATAGTGAAGTAATTTTTTTGATATATTAAAAATTTTATATACAGAAGAAGTTACGAAAAGTATTATTTTGTTCTTATATTCGTGCAATTATGTCACAAATGTATTGGTATTTATCTTTCTTTTTATAAGTAAGTTTTTAACCCTTCAGTGCCCGCGTCGCGTCTAGCAGACTCACGCCTTGGTTATTTAGATTGTACCTCTGGATGGCACTAAAAGATAAACACTGCCTTCTATGTATCTTCTAATTGAATACTTTTATGACGTTTAGTTATATCTCAACAGTGTAAAGGCTTTCTTGAAAGAGTTATAACTAGAGACCGGACGCATCGAGTCGAAATTACGATGGACCATATAAATAGTCTATAACATCGCTAAGTACAACACGTAGTTATTGAATAGCACTATTCATTCGGTTAACCGCACATCTGTTTTTTGTCGTTGAATTGTGACGCAATTACTTCAATATTACAATTAAATTTCTTTCTTCAAGGGCGTAGATAGAAGGGTGCGGAGTTTTTATAATTTACTTTATTAGTTAATATTTTGTAAGATAAATAAAGTACGGTGAGTTAGTTTCTTTTTCTTATTTTAACTGTTAATTACGTACTACGTAATTTTTGTAATAGATCCTGTTTAATATCGTGTTATACTATAAAAATGATCCTTATACCGTTTGGGTATTTTAATAATTTTATCTAAATTAATTGCTAACTTTAAGTCATCATAGACTGTTCGAAATTCCTTATTATCGATTTATATAATTTATTTACTTTAATTGCTAATTATCGAACATCATAGGCTATTTCAAACTCTAATATCTTCATATAAGTTAGAATGTTCAAATATTTTGGATGTCACTATATCTACCTTTTCTCCGGGGGGTTGTATAAACTTCTGCGCAGTTTGACATTTTGAAATTTTATGCGAAGTTATGGTTCGTATATTTGAATTTATATTTCAATTATTGTTCTTCTTAAGCAATTTTATGTAAACAGGACATCGTCGTATTTTTTATTAGAATTTTGTAAATCTATTAGGATGGTTTAATTTATTGCATAACCATTTCTAAACTCAATTCTGGTTTCTACATTTTTATTTGTTTACTCTCTTAATCACTTTCCTAATTTAAATTGTTGTAATATTTTTTTAAATAGTATCAATCTCATATATCAGATTTGTTTAAAAGTTAGAATTTTGAGTAAATTAAATTCAATATATTTTTTTAATCAGTAACGGAATCTTATGTAATTTTTTTTATATACATATCTAATGTTGTTTAAATAAATTATTTTCCATTTTGTTGGTCAAATTCACAATTATAGAAAGATGTTCTAGTTATTTTTTTTTGTACTTAAACATATAATTTTACATATACAGGCTGAGCCTTTTGTTATTTTACTATCTGATTGGAGTATTCAATTTTGTGAATACATTTTGTATTATTATTTTTCACATTATTCATTTCTAACAGTGTGTACCATCTAAAAATTATTTGCATATACTGAGTGTAACGCAACCTATGTAAGGTACACTCGACCACATAGAAAATGTCCCTATCGTAAACCGACCCCTCGGTCGGTGATTATTGCCTTTTACCTGGACCGGGAACTCGAGAATTGGTCACCATAATTTAGCACGTAAAAAGCGTATAACTACCAAGTAATATTAATGAACCTGTATGATGCAAAGATCCAAAAACAAGAAAAAAAATTTTACATTAATTAGTTAATTATAAATAAATATAAATATTGAAGGAATTGTTGTTATTGTATTATGTTTTTGTGAGTATTTGTATTACTCGAAAGGCCGATTGTAAATTTCCCCATCAATGAGATTGTTCGTCAAGAATAATAATAATTAATTAATACAATTAAATACTTCATAAATTTATTTTGGAACACGTTTTTGCGAGCTAATAAAATGAAACCAATCTAGTAGTATTATAAAATAAAAATACTTTTATTCAATAAAAATAAAATTAAAATAATAATAAAAATAAAAAAAATAAGAAGAAAACTTCAAGAAACCTTGAAGAAAACATTTTCTCGTCGGTAAAAATGACGTTCTGCCAATTTCTATTTAAATGTTCTTGGCAAAATTGTAGGCGGCGTTCTGCCAATTCTGGCGTGATAATAATTTTTTTAGCCGGTGTCCGACATTTTAAATTCGCCTCCCTCAGTCTTCTGCGAACGGTTTCGGTAGAAACGTTAACACCTGTAGCTTCTTTAATTAAGACAGCGTTGGTCAACGGATTTTCTGCGACCAAATCCAACATAGCACGATCTTGCTCACGAGTTGTTTTCCGTGCCGGGCCAGGATGAACTGTTCGTAAGGGGCGATCCCCGACCTCGTTCCCGCGCGCAATCCATCGGCCAACTTGCTTCACCTATTTAATGAAAAAGAAACATAAGTCAATAGCATTCTTAATTTAGTACTCACCAATAGAAAATCGTATTTATTTTTTTTTTACCTACCGATAATCCTACTTGTTCGGCAATTACTCTTCGGTTTAAACCCGCAGCAGCCATTCCCAGGATTTGCCCTCTCAGTTCTAGAGGAGATTCTCTTTGACCAGGTAATCTCGGCATTTTTAACACAAAACAATTATAATCGCAATAATCTTCGAGAAACCACGAGGTGTCTTCGAAGACTATTCGAGAGAACTAAAGACGTTGATATTTTCGAATAAATAATAGTTTAAAATTAGTGGGGATGTCAGGGTGGTAAGTTGCTTGCGGCAATTTTATTGGTGGACAAATTTACATCTCGGGCTTCTGCAAAGGAATTTACAATGGGACTCTCCAAAAGGAACCGCTGTTGGTGGGCATTCTCAGAAAAGCAGGTAAAAACAGACGATCGCCGTAAGTAGGGATTCATTCCAATAGTGCCGAATTCATTCACGCTCTCGTATTTCCTCGCTTGTTTGTTTAGTCGATATCAGACATAATAAAAAATATTATTTACTGTTAATAATTTATGAAGTATTTAATAGTATTAATTAACTATTATTGTTCTTGATGAACAATCTTATTGATGGGAAAATATACAATCGGCCTTTCGAGTATTACAAATACCCACAAAAACAAAATACAATAACTGCAATTCCTTCATTATTTATATTTATTTATAATTATCTAATTAATGTAAAATTTTTCTTCTTGTTTTTGGATCTTTGCATCATACAGTTTCATTAATATTACTTGGTAGTTATCCGCTTTTTACGTGCAAAATTATGGTGACCAATTCTCGAGTCCCAGGTCCAGGTAAAAGGCAATAATTACCGACCGAGGGGTCGGTTTACGATAGGGACATTTTCTATGAGGTCGGTAGTACATTAAAGCTTTGATGGACTATTATGCAATGATTTATGGCATAAGACACGATGTTTATATGACTCAAGATATTCCAACTATTTAAAACTATTTTGTTGATTCAATACTTATACCTCTCCGGTATATTATATATATATATATATATATATATATATATATATATATTTTATTTTCTTTGTTGCTCAATAATAAATATAATTGTTATTGTTATGAACTCTGTTTTTCTTTTCTTTACTTTTTTTGAGTACAATTTATTCGAAAATTACTAAGTTATCCACTTACTACGGCAGAGTCTGTGTTCTCTGTTGGCTAAAGATAAAACATGGTGGCACCCTTTTTTATGTAAGAACCTCGCAACTCGCCTCTTAACTGAGTTAGCCCTTTAGCCAAAAGATCTCCGGGGCAACCATGGTAGGTAAGTTGTGTAAGTTTAGAAGATATTTGTCGGCGCAAGTCTAGTGCTCGTGGGGGCACACAGCAATCGTTTCATCGAATCTATTTCTCCTAATTATTTCGAGGTAAGTCTCCGGTAAATTTCGTTTCAATAACATACCCATACATTTCAAATTTTCATTTATTTAGATCCAGAGCATTGTTTAAGTTACTTTTGCAGATATGATATGGAACAACGTCGAGAATGGCATCGTGAAACAATTTCGAGTTGGATCAAGGGTCATACTGATTGTATGTCCATTACCAATGATTCCGATATTTATTGCAAAGTCTGTTAAATATCGTTAAAAAATTCCAAGAAATCGCACATAAAACGTCACTTAGCATCGCAAACACATATACAGAAATTAGGCCCGTTGGAATCTGACAATTTTAATGAAGACTTCTTTGAAACTTTAATGGCGGCAAATATTACATTAAATAAACTTAACAATCTCGTCTTCAAAATATTTCTCCAAAAATATACTGGTCGAAATATTATGTTCCTAAGTGCTACACGAAAGCAGTAGAACGCATTAGAAGTCATCTTTCAAAACAGTAGCTATGGATAAGTACCGACGAAACTGTCGATATATTAGGACGCTGTGTGGTAAATGTTGTAGCTGGTGTACTACATCCAACTATTCCATATAACGCATATGTAATAGCAACAAAAGTTATAAATACAGTTGATGCGAAAACAGTAACTAAACCCATTGACGAGAATATGCACTGAATGCTTCATTCGGACAACAGGTACAAAGAAAAAATACTTTTATTTGTCACATATACGTTAAAAACAGGGAGACTATTAAAGGAAACATATCCTAATATGCTGCATATTACTTGTGTAGCACCTGCTTTCCACAGAATCGGTTAATATATTAGAGAGACCTTTCCTTTTAAACAAGTTTTTAGAGAAGCACCATTGAGAGTAGCTCTTTAGAGGGAAAACCTTTCATCTTTGTCACTGCCTCAATTTCCAGTATTAACTAAATGAGGAACATGGTTGGAAGCTACTATTTTATATGAACAGTATTTCGATAGTGTACAAAATTTCGTTACATGTTTAAATGACGATGCTGGAAGTATTTCTGAGTGCAAGGAACTAATACAAATTTAAAAAATCAGTTGTTCTTTCTTCAGGAACGCTTTGAAAATTTGCCAAAACTAATTATTTATTTTGAAAATCAAAATCTCAAATTAAATGATGATTAACCACATTAGATGTGGCTATTAATAATTTGAAAGTTATTCTAAGTGACTTCGGATGTGGCTTTCGGCAAAAGTTAGACGCAATTTTTAATAGAAATCCAGTTTTAATAACATTGCGGCAATTGTGTATGGAGACAATGCCTCAAAATCTAACTGCTAAATAAGCTGAAATAAAATAATATTTTCAGTATGCACCTAAAACTAGTTGCGATGTAGAAAGGACGTTTTCTATCTATAAGGATGTATTTCATTCAACGAGAACAAATTTTACAGAAGAGACCCTTGAGACAGTATTGCTGGTTAATATTAACTTAAACTACAAAATTAACAAATAAAAATGTATTTCGTATTTTATAGATCACCACCCGTTTGTTTTTCAATTATAGAAATAAAATTAAAAACTCTTTAAAAATATAATTTTCAATAGTACGCCCGTGGGCGATGTGTCATGGGCCTCTCGTGTCCGGTCTCTAGTTATAACCTAATTTAGTGTAATTGAGTCTAGTAGACGCCACGCGAGTACTATTGACATACAGTTGGTACAAACAATTTGCTATCAATTAAGTGGAATTTTATATTTTTATGTATGTATATGTGTACCTGTTTTATTTCTTAGGAAATATAAACCTTTACTACATAATATGGAGAGGAGGAAATTATTTAACTCTTGCGGTGAAAGGAATTCGGAATATTTACGCCAAGTTTTCGATGAACTGTCGCCTCATTGCTAACTATCTCAAGCTGAGGGTAGTTGTGATGAAAGTGAAGAAGATTATATACAAGAAGATGTAGAAGTCAGAGACACTGAACAAGAAATTTCAATTGGTGAAGAAAGAAATGACAAATCTTTCAAAATAATTCTAGGCAAAGATAAAGAAACAAGGTGGAAAATGGACAGGTCTCCTTTGAATGTTAGAACTCGTGAATCTAATATTATTTTGGATTTACCGTCTATAAAGGGAAGTACAAAAGGAGCTAAAACCGTGCTTCAATATTGGCAAGTTTAGTTGTTGACAATACCAATACGTATATCGATTCCAAAAAGTAAAGTTTTCAAGAGACAGAGATTGTAAACACACTGATTTGATTGAAATAAAAGCTTTTCTTGGATTCCTGTGTATGGCTGGTTTCTATAGAAACTGGAAGTTAAATACCAAAGATTTATGAAGTACTGATGGATCATGCGTTGAATTTTTTCGTTTAGTAATGTCTCGCGATCGTTTCCATTTTTTGTTATTCGCTTTAACGATACACGTACTATAAATGACAGCAAATTTTTCGATAAGTTAGCGCCGATAAGAGAAGTTTTCGACATATTTGTTCATTAATGTCGTCACAGCTATTGTCTAAGTGAATACGTAACAATAGAGGAAATGCTAGTCAAGTCTCGAGGAAGGTTCGGGTTTCCCCAGAATATCCCAACTAAGCCCAGGAAATACGGCAACATCAAGATATTTTCAGTGGTGGATGCTCGTATGAACTACACGTCAAATTTTGAAATATGTGTTGGTCAGTAACCTCACGGTCCGTTTAAAGTCGATTGTAGTCCATACCAGGTTGTAAAAAGATTATGTGAGCCTATCTATGGGACCGGTTGTAATATAACAGGTGACAATTGGTTTACCTAGATAGTTTTAGATTTATTGAAAGATCGTCTTACGTATGTGGGAACTATCACAAGAAATAAGCGGGAACTACCACCAAGGTTTGTGTCAGTATGAGGAAGACAACAATTTACAAGTCAATTTGGATATCAAGAGAATATGACACTGGGGTCATACATCCCTAAAAAGGGTAAAAATGTTGCTTTGTTTTCCACGATGCGTCATGCGGGCAACGCAAAAAAGCCTGAACTCATTACTAGAGCTGGGGATGTTTGCGGTGTGCCAGGATAGTATTCAGTTAAACGCACGAATATAATGACCTTGTTTCGATCGGTGATGCATGCGCGATTTTATTGCTTTACATGCATTCGCTATTTATATCACTTAGGTATGTCAGTTATGTGTACTGTATATAAATAACACACTTACCTTATTTACGATTATTATAGCATAGCGCGCCAAGTGGATAAGACTTGCAGTAAGTTTGTAGCATTAGATACGTTTCCATATTTGTAGCGGTGAGCGATGTACGCCGTGATGAATAAATTTTTTTATATTTTGAGAAAGACCGCTCGACATCTACGGATGTAACACACGCACAATTAAAATAATCTTTATAGATAGAAACCGAATCTACACTTGCACCATTACTAATTTGTTTTAATCTGGTAAAATCAAAATCATTGTTTATCACACTCTCGAACTTTTCTATTACATTAACATTTTTGTTGTCATTTACTGCGCATAGCTGGGCGTGTACATCGTCCAGTATTTGCAGTGACTCCGCTAACGATAATGCAGTATTTTGAAATTTCTCGATTGCGTTAAACAATCCTATATGATTGTTATAAATAGTTTGTAAATCTGCATCAAGGGAAGGGTTTTGAAAGAGTGTCTGGCTTTCCTTAATGGCTACAGCTTCGGCAGGATTGAATTGTAGAACCACAGATTTTATTTGTTGGAAATACTTGGCATAATAAAATGCCGCCTTTAACCAACTTCCCCAACGTGTAAGGATTGGCTCTGGTGGTTCGGGAATACCAGGGCACCGACTGTGAAACTCTCGAATTCGTTTGGGAGATTTTAGAAACACTTTTTTTGTGGTTGCTATTAATGCATCCACCTCTGGATAACATTGCCGAATAGTTTGTGCCACAAGGTGTAAAGCATGAACTTTACATGTCACATGCAAAAGTCTCTCACAATCTGCTTTAAGAGAACGGCCTACAGAACGCATTGTCGCAGCACCATCGCTCATAAACATCAGGAGTTGATTAGTTGAAACTTGAAATTTTTGTAGCGTATCGAGCACTACCTTCGTAATTACTTCGCTAGTGCACTTTTCCAATCTTTTGCTGGCTAATAAAATGGGAAATGTTGATTTGACAGGATCTAGTACACGCACTATAATATTCACAATAGAATGATTTTTCGATCTGTCGTTTCGTCGACACATACCCATAACTGTTTATCATTTACTACTGCTTTCATTCTGTTTTCAATGTCCTCACGCACAATTGGTAAATAGGTGAGTAACGTTCTCCGTGCCGGTAGCTTTATGTTGGAATTGTATTTATTCCAAAAGTCGTGAAAGGCTTTTTTATCTAGCAGGTGAACTGGCACATCGCAGACGAGTAGCATTGTCAATAAATCGAAAATGAATTGCGTTTTAGACAGCACATTATTTTTTTTGTCTTTGTGGTGTACACTTTCAACATGTCTTTTACAGTCGTATTTGTCCCAGCAAAGTAACTGTTTATCGCATAATTTACAAACCACTTTTGCTCCATTATAATACAAATCGGGAAAGTCTCGGATAAATTTCTTCACGTCGTTATACAATGGGCGCTTTCTTGGCTTGGGCACGTCCGTCATACTTATTAAATAGAGCTCAAGACAACACACGATCACGTTGCCAGTTCACGACTAACTAAAGTGTTTCGCTGCATCGTGTTTATATGCTGGTGGGGATGCACTACATACGGTCCTGCCGTACCGCAAACATCCTCAGCTCTACTCATTACCTTCTACAATGACACTAAATCGGGGTTGACATTGTAGATAAATTATGTGCGACATATTGTGTCCAGAAACATAAATCGGTGGCTGTTGGCTATATTTTATACCCTGCAAATGTAGGTGCCATAAATACACATGTACGAGGGTAAGCTGAAAAATTCGGTAACTAACTATGAGATGACACTATGTAAAAGCAATCTTTGACGCTATTGTATAGCTTGATGTTTCAATGATATACGCGTTAAACTTCATGTCGATCTGTCAAGTAGTTTGTTGTGTACACTCGTTCAAAGCAGAGTACTTTTGTCGTTTCTTAAAAATGGACAATATCGAAATTCGCGCAGTTATTAAATACCTGTTGAGAAAGTATTCATCGCCTAGAGAAATTCATGTTGATATGGTAAATGTGTTAGGTGAGAAAGCTCCTTGTTTTAAGACAATCTGCAAATGGGTGAACGAATTTAAAAAAGATCGTACGAGCGTAAATGACGATCCCCGTTTTGGACATCCTAAAGCAGCCACTTCTGCAGAAAGTGTACAAAAAGTTTTGAAATTTATGGAAGGTGAACGCCGATACACATTGCAAGATACTGCTGTGGCTACACGCATCTCTACAGAACGGGTGTCGTACATTTTAAAGTAACAATACAGCAAAAACCCAAACGCATGGAATGTTCTACAGCCATTTTGAAGCGGTTTCGGCAACATCCAACAGATTTTTTGCGCATATTTGTGACGTGTGATGAAACTTGGGTCCACCACTACACACCAGAAAATAAACAGCAATCAACAGTGGACTAAACGTGGTGAACCGGCTCCAATAAAGGCCAAAGTCAGTCTATCGGCAGGAAAGGTGATAGCTTCTGTTTTCTGGAATGCGAAACGAATCTTGCCTATCGACTACCTGCCAAAGAGACAAACGATTACTGCAGTATACTATTATAACCTTTTGGATCGATTGAAGACAGCTATCGTAGAAAAAAGACCCGTGCGGTAACCAAACCGGGTCATGTATTGAAAACACATCTCCTTCAAGGTACGACCCCGGTCTTGTTTCGATTGAATACAAAGTGGTGAAAGATTGTAACATACCGAGGTCTTGTTTGGACGCACCGAGGTCGTGTTTGTATTCAATCGAAACAAGACCGGGGTCGTACCTTGAAGGAGATGTGTGTGGGAGATGTGAAGAAAGCATAAAAAATCATTTTCCATCAAGACAATGCTCCAGTACATATGAGCGGAATTGTCAAAGAAAAATTGGCAAAATTAAAGTTTGAAAAGGTTGAGCATCCCCCTTATTCGCCGGATTTAGCTCCGTCGGACTATCATGTGTTCCCAAACTAAAGAAACATCTCGGCCGTATGAGATTTGCTTCGGATGAGGAGCTGATAGCTGCCGTTGACCACTATTTTGAGGATCTCGAGGAAAATGAGTACTGTGAAGGCATAAAAAACTTGAGCATCGACTAAATAAATCTTGAGGGAGATTGTGTCGAAAAATAAAACGCATTTCACTGAAATATTGTTTTTTGTTATATTTTAGTTACCGAATTTTTCAGTTTACCCTCATAACTTATCGAGGTAATAAAAATCCTGATTTGAAAATTATAAATTAACTATGAACGTCGTTATGTGTAGATGTATGAGCTTTTTACGTAAAATTAATAATATTACTTATGACTACACTCATGACAAAGAGTTTGCTACGGTGCAAAGAGCGTTTCGACAAAAAAAAATTTCGGGCGACGTGGATTGTCCCACATACGTAACCCCCCTAACATACGTAAGGACGAAGCAATCATGGTGTTGATATGTTCAACAAATGTAAGTTAAGAGTAAAAAATGATGCCGAAATCTCTCATAGATTGTGTACGTTGAATAACTTGTTACGTGTTCGTAGAGCCTTAATTATTTTGTAGCAAATTAGAGTTCCTTCTATACAATTTTCTTGTATTAATTTTGAACCACCTGTAGGTTTATATGCTTAAGTTCATATATCTGTCGGTAGCATTGCGTATTAGCTTTCTTTGTTGCTTTCCCCACTCTGATTGGCGTTCGCGGTGATATATTTGGTCTCTATATAAAATTGATTCTCTGGAACTTCGTCGCAATCATGCAATTATGAAGAAATTACCTAGTTAACCATCAGTCGGACTCGCTAAAACTCTTAGAACAACTTAATTTTATTGTGCCTCGTCTGGATTCCAGATCAACGACGATGTTTTACTGCAATAGACCGAATACTAATATGATGATTAAATCACTTCTCTACAGAATCTGTACCTATTATAATACTTTATCAAATACTTCCCTTGATATTCGTTTTAATTCATTGGCGATGCTACTAAGAGAATGTACCACCAATCTTCACTACGTAAGATGAATGTTTGGTTTTTGTTATTGTATTTTTATATTATTATGTATTTTGTAATGCATCTGCTATATAATATAGTACTTACACTAAATTCTATTTAACATCCTTAGTTTGAGTATATCTTGTTAGTTTTAAGTATAATTTATATAAGCAACATGTAATTTGCAATATCCTATAATTGGATTGTATAATGTATTGGGCAATATATATTATTTCTTAATTCTAAACATCGTTAGCTTCATCCCTCTCTTCAAAACTGGGCCATAAAATCCTTTTTCGACAACGGGTGTTCTCTTACACAAAACTCACCCTGCTTCTTAGTCCAGCTGCCATGCCGTAAACATCGTCTTCGACGTACTGTTCAAGTACCTACCGCCATGAAGCACGTGTCCACGTGTCTATGTTTCTAAGGTAACTCTGTATTGTTCGATGCAGAGGTTATTTTATTTTAGTTGCATTCACATTAATTTAACTAATTATTTTTTTTCGTCCTCCTGCCAAACATCGCTCTCCATACTTGTTCAAGAACCAGCCGCGAATCACGTGTCCGACCAACACATGCTTCCACAGGTAACTCTGTCTTGTTCGATGCACTTTTAATTTGCTTATTTTCCGCTCCTTGTATATATTGCTACTGTTAGTTAATCACTTAATACATTTTAAACATCTTCAATACTTCTTATGTAAATATTAAATAAAAACTTTAAGGACAACGTTGTTGTGTTTTAATTAGTTAATAAGTTGTAATATAGCTATTTCAGCATATTACACGGATCTTGGACCTTGCATCACCGTCACATCATTAATTATTTTAAATTAAATAATTTCCTTTATTGTTAGCACGCCGCCACAGCCGAACCAGAGCGTGTATTAGTAGCTGTATGACGAGGTATAGCTTGTGAAAATTACATTTGTCTAGAACATGCAAACTTTGTTTGTAATAATTATAACATTAAATTTCAGTAAAATATGAGGCTGTGAATTTTATATACACTACTCAAAAAATAAAAGTAGTCACTTTTTTATCTTGATATTTTTTTATATATTATAAGAGGTTTAGATCAACATTTATTCACGTAATTACAAAATTGTACTCAAATACGTCTTGTTATAGTCAACTTATAACCTCAGATTTTCGAACAATATAAAAACTTAAAAAAAAATAACTTAAGAATAAATGTTTAAGAAGGCTTTGAGCCATTTTAGTGTTAAACAATATTAGACCAGTTTCACAGTTCATTAACATTTAGAAGAAGCAATGGCTCAGCAATTAACGTCGATAGAAGTTAGTAGCGCTGTAACTTTACTTGAAGAGGGATATTCCCAACATTATGTTGCCCAACAGCTTGGTGTTGTGCAGGGAACTGTGTAGAAGCTTTGGAAACGATATCGAGAAATAGGTACCGTAACAAGGCGAGCTGGTACAGGTCGCCAGAGGAAAACTACGGCAGGTGATGACCGTTTATTGCGATTACAAGCCCTTAGAAATTGGACACAAACTGCGCGTGATCTGCAAGAAGAGGAGGGCAAGACAAACAAGAATTAGCGACGAAACCGTCCGCAATAGGTTTAAAGGTCCTGCAAAAGTACCTAAATTGATCAGAAAACATCGTAGAAGAAGATTTGAATTTGGAAGGGAACACTTAAACTTGCAACTTCGTCATTGGACTCCTGTTATGTTTAGCGATGAGTTTGTTCTATCAGGTAATGATGAACGTGTAAGACTCTAGAGGAGGCCTGGAGAACGTTTCATGCCAAATACAGTGCATGAAACCGTTCCTTTTGGTGGCTGATCCATAATAATGTGGGGTGGAATAACAATAAGCACTCGCACGGACCATGCTTATATTCACAATGGTAGACTAACAGCTCGAAGGTACACTGGCGAGATTGTAGAGCTTCAAGTGATCCCTGGAGCAAATGTTGTTGGCCAAAATTTTATTTTTATGCAAGATAATGCCAGACTGCACGTTTCTCAAATCGTCACTGATTATCTTGATGATCACAATATCCGTAAAATGGATTGGCCCGTATGCAGCACAGACATGAATTCAATCCAACCTGTTTAGGGTCAATTAGGGAAACGTGTTTAACGACGTCCAAATCCTCCAATTACAACTGAACAGTTGGCACAGGCCTTAATTGAAGAATAGAACAATTTTTCCCAAGATGCTTTGCGAAGGATTATTTGTAGCAAGCCATGACGCTGCGCAGCACTTTTGCAGGCAAGAGGAGGCCAGACTAGATATTTACTTCACAATTTGTACAAATTAGCCAAATTGTCATATTTTTTTATTTGATTTCAACCACTTTACTTTTGCACATGTTAGTACATAAGAGTTAGTAGTAGGGTGCTACAGTGTTTTTCTGTTAAAATTAATTTGTTAAAATTGGTTCAATAAATAATGGATAATTATATCTTTCAAGTTTCATCCAAAACTCTTAAAATATAAAAAAAATAAATAAAAAAATTAATAAAAAAAATTATATATACTTTAAAAAAATATAGCTACGACATATAAACTTAGTAATACTAAGAAACATCTATTTTCAAAACTAAAACCTAAAATAGAAAAAAATCGAGAAACCCATGTCATCTATAAAATACCATGTCACGATTGCGATAGTTATTACATAGGCTAAACTAAACAATAGTTATTACATAGGCCAAACTAAACAATATTTATACAAAAGAATACAAGCCCACAAATACTCCAAAACAGACAAAATTGCTTTATTTACACGCGATTGCAACGCGATTGCCATTTAGATTTTGAAAACAAACAGATAATCGATAAAGAACAGCACACACTGAAAAGGAAATGATTAATATTAAACAAGAAAAAATTCAATTAACAACAAAAGTGACATAAAAAATGTAAGCAGTGTATACTATAGCTTAATAATATAAAGTAATGATCTATTTACCATTATGAATATATACAATTCCTATATATATATATCCATCATATGTTATTTAAATACCTGCATATTGGCTTATCATACAGGCAGTCCCGAGTTTAGACCCGAGACTAAGCTGTCAGAGTAGGTTTTCGTAGTTCTCCTTCCCGTTCTAGGCGAATGCCGACAGATTAAGTCGCTCTACGGGCGCAGATATAATAATAACTTATGACTTACCAAAGCGCTTAGTTATTGGGGTCAAGCTGTTGAAAATGCTGATACACGAATTATTATTATTAAACTTGAATGTAATTTTTTATCCATGACAACTTCATATATATAAATATGACACTAATATACTGTCATTTATAATTTAAATTCTTTGAAAAAGGCAGTAATTGTCGAAACATGTAAGAGATTATTTTAAATATATACATATTAAAGAATAACAGACCTTAAATCGCCGACTAACTAAATCTACTATAGATATATGTATATATATATATATATATATATATATATATATATATATATATATATTGTTATATTGTATTCCCAAAGAACTATTGATTAAGATAAAAATCATTGATACCACATTAAATATTTATGCTCGGTTATGCTTAAAACTTATTAAAACTTTGCAAGAGATCTATTAACCTCAGGGTTAGATGTAAAGCTCCAAATAAACAGACAGTAAATACATTCATACGTGAAATAAAAGACTCTTTGATGGTAATAAAAATAAACTTTTGATTAATACTTTTGAATTATCTTTTACACACAAAATTATATAATATTCCAACAACTCTCAATATTCTGAAGTGTGTGTGGTTGCTAACCTGCACTTCTTAAAGTAAACTATTATTATTGATATAAATGAATATCTGGTTGCATCTTCTTATTAATAATAATAATTAATCTAAATTCCCTTCTACCATATAATGGTGTCGGGACGAAACTGTATTTTTTATTCTAGGCGTCTACAAATTCTTTCGATCCTTTTCTTTCTTCCGCCATTTTTTTTGCTTCTGTCCATGTTCTTTCCTTTGTCTCCAGTATTTTCGCTATTACTCCATCCCATTGCGTTTTTGGCCTACCCCTCCTTTTGTTTTTCAGTATTTTTGCCTCCCACACTCTTTTAGCTGGTCTTACGCCTTCCATTCTTTGCAAGTGGCCCCAGCAACCCAACTGTCTCTTTTCTATGAATTTGAGTGTTGATTCTATTTCCAGGTCTTCTCGTATTTTCATGCTTCTTATTTTATCTAGTTTGGTAACTCCTCGGACTCTTCTCAGGTATTTCATCTCGACAGCCTGTAACTTGCTTTTTTGCCTCTCGCTTAAAACCCAGGATTCGCAGCCAAATGTTAGTATGGGTCTAAATATCGCTTTAAATATTTTCATTTTTGTGTCCCGCGAAATTTCTTTATTGTTTATGAATTTCTTGTTCATCATATAATAGAGCTTTAACGTTTTCTATATTCTCTGGTTTATTTCTACTTCTTGTGTGTCCTTTTCGTCTATTGGGACTCCAAGATATTGGAAAGTCTTCACTTGCTCTATTTTTACCCCGTCTATTTCTATATTTATGGTTTTTGGTGCATCTCCTATCGTCATCACTTTTGTTTTTTTTCTGTTTATTTTCATTCTGTGGTTTTCCAGCTCTGTGTTCCATATTTCTAGATTATGTTGTAATTCTTTTTCACTTTTAGCGATTATAACGACATCATCTGCGAAAACTCCCTCCGAGATATCTACTCTTTGTAGTTGTAAGTGTCCAACATTGTACTTGCTAGTTTTTGTGGTACATTTCTTTATTATGTCATCCATATATGTTACGAAAAGCGTTGGGCTTAAACTGCCTCCTTGTCTCAGACCGTTTTCAGTTGTAAATATTTCAGATTCTATATTATTATTTATGATAGTGTTAACGTTGTTACTGTAAATTTTTCGTATCAATCTTATTATTTTAACACTTACTCCTCTTTCTTTCAAAATATTTAATACTTTTTCCCTCGGTGTTTTGTCGAACGCTTTCTCCAGGTCTATGAACCCTAGAAATACGGTTTTTTTCTCACTTATGGGGTTCTGGGTTATCTGTTTCAACGTGAAAACGTGATCTTGCGCACTTCTCCCTTTTCTGAATCCACTTTGCGCCTCATTTAATGTACTCTCCACTATATTTCTAATTCTTCCATCTAAAATTTTCTCGAATATCTTCATGGCTGTACTCAGTAGTGTTATGCCTCTGTAGTTGTCACAGTCTCTCCTGTCTCCTTTTTTATGTATTGGTACTATTAAGGCCCGGTGCATCTTCTTATTAATAAATGTTTTCTGCCTATAAATGCTTTACAAATTGGGTTATCATTTCGCTACGTGCTAAAATACAAAATATAAGTTAATATTAATAATGATACATGCAAAAATATAAGTTAATGTTACTAATGATTGAATTAAATGTTTTACTCAGATTATGTGAGTATGATTGTGAATTCTATTATTTTGCATTATGAACTATTAATCGGTGTGAATTTATGGAGTTTTATGGGCTAAATCACAACTGGGAATATCTGTTGGTCTGGTTCGGTTAAATGTGTGGTTTTACTAAAGGTCGTCAGGATAATGTCCGTTATTTGTGCTCAGGTAAAGAAATTATGGTAAATTGTTTAGTTACTAAACTCGACTACGTCAGTTTACGAGTAACCAGAAGCAGAAGCAGACAGTTATCGCAGAAGATGGCAAATGTGATTTTTCCGAAACGTCGTCCAGAAACCAGCACCGGTCTTTACAAAGACCAAACAATGGAAACGCGGAAGAAAACCCGGAATCCAGGTACAACACATACTACTACCCGCGGAATCCTGAAAGAAAACATATATATATATATATATATATATATATATATATGTTTAGATCATTTCTTAGCCGTTCATTTAATATATCAATTGATAAATTCTTGGAGATTTTCGACTTATCTATGAAATAATTACAAATATTATCAAATTAGTATGTAATTGCGAAGTAAATGTGAATGTAACATTGCTGTCTACAATATACAACGAAATTTTTAAATGAAAAATTTTGTCACCGTTCGGACTTGAAACCAAGTCTACAGTTTGCCGGGCTGTTGCTTTACCAATTAAGCTATGATAGACCTTGGTTCAAGCTAATTAGAAATGCATTATAAAGTAACAGTGTTAGTGATTCAGATGTCAGTTATTGAAAGTAGATGTCAGATTTGAAAGCAGAAGTCAATTTTGAAAGCAGATGTCAGTTTTGAAAGCAGATGTCAGTTATTGAAAGCAGATGCCAGTATTTGAAAGCAGATGTTAGTTTTGAAAGCAGATGTCAGTTTTGAAGGTTTGAAATTGCTAATTATTACTCTATAGCTGTATGCATGCTGAGATAATTTCTTAGCCGTTCATTTAATATATCAATTGATAAATTCTTGGAGTTTTCGGCTTATATATGAAATATTTATAAATATTATCAAATTAGTATATAATTGCGAAGTAAATGTGAATGTAAACATTGCCGTCTGCAAATTACAACGCAAATCATACGAAATTTTTTAATTGAAAAATTTTGTCTACGTTGGGACTTGAACCCAAGTCTACGGTTTGCCGGACCGTTGCCTTAACAATTAAGCCACGATAGGCCTTGGTTAAAGCTAATTAGAAATGCATTATAAAGTAACAGTGTTAATGATTCAGATGTCAGTTATTGAAAGTAGATGTCAGTTTTGAAAGCAGAAGTCAGTTTTGTAAGCAGATGTCAGTTTGGAGAGCAGATGTCAATTGTTGAAAGCAAATGTAAGTTATTGAAAGCAGATGTTAGCTTTGTAAGTAGATGTCAGTTTTGAAAGCAGATGTCAGTTTTGAAAGCAGATATCAGTTTTGAAGGTTTGAAATTGCTAATTATTACTCTATGTTTAGAACATTTCTTAGCCGTTCATTTAATATATCAATTGATAAATTCTTGGAGATTCTCGGCTTATATATGAAATATATACATTATTATCAAATTATAATGTAATTGCGAAGTAAATGTGAAATAAAAATTGCTGTCTACAAATTACAACGCAAATCATACGAAATTTTTAATTGAAAAACTTTGTCTACGTTGGGACTTGAACCCCAGTCTACGGTTTGCCGGACCGTTGCTTCACCAATTAAGCCACGATATATATATATATAAGTTTGGAATTGATTTATTGTCATCTATATTTTTAATTTCTTTGAAAAAGAGACTATGTGTTGAAACATGTAGGATTGCTTTACATATATACATATCAAAGTTAACCAGACTTTAAATCGCCGTCTAATTTAATCTGCTATAACATACATAGGTCAAGCAATAATTGTCTATATACATATATATATATATATATATATATATATATATATAATAACTTCGTGACCTTGGTATGATATGGTAAACCTAATCAGTAGGCGATTAAAGGTCTGTATATTATTTCAAAATATATGTATTTAAAAAACTCTACATGTTTCGGCTGTATACGCCTTTTTCAAGAGAATACAAAATATTTTGTATTCTCTTGAAAAAGGCGTATACAGCCGAAACATGTAGAGTTTTTTAAATACATATATTTTGAAATAATATACAGACCTTTAATCGCCTACTGATTAGGTTTACCATATATATATATATATATATATATATATATATATATGGTAAACCTAATCAGTAGGCGATTAAAGGTCTGTATATTATTTCAAAATATATGTATTTAAAAAACTCTACATGTTTCGGCTGTATACGCCTTTTTCAAGAGAATACAAAATATTTTGTATTCTCTTGAAAAAGGCGTATACAGCCGAAACATGTAGAGTTTTTTAAATACATATATTTTGAAATAATATACAGACCTTTAATCGCCTACTGATTAGGTTTACCATATCATACCAAGGTCACGAAGTTATTATATATATATATATATATATATGTTAAACGGAATGCTAATGAGAACACATAATTATTGAATTCTCACATACATGCCATTGCTGCTCTAATTCGTTTCATCAATTTCTACACATGACAAAATCACCTTTGTCTAAGAATGTAGCTGCAACGTGTCAACCGTCCAGGTTGTCCGGGAAAATGAAAAAAATTGTGAAAGCCGTATCCATCCGGGATGTGCAGACGTCGACGTTTCATAGTTATTACTAATTGTCAATACACCTTACCCAGAAATAGATACGACTTTCATTTCTATACTGCGTGTATATATACTAATGATATTAAACGTAATGCTAATGACAACACATAATTATTGAATTCTCACATACATGCCATTGCTGCTCTAATTCGTTGAATCAATTTCTACACATGACAAAATCACCTTTGTCTAAGAAGTAGCTGCAACGTGTCACGGCGTCAACCGTCCAGGTTGTCCGGGAAAATGAAAAAAATGTGTGAAAGCCGTATCCATCCGGGATGTGCAGACATCGACGTTTCATAGTTATTACTAATTGTCAATACACCTTACCCAGAAATAGATACGACTTTCATTTCTATACTGCGTGTATATATACTAATGATGTTAAACGTATATATATATATATATATATATATATATATATATATATATATATATTAAAAAGGAATTTCTTATTTTCTTGGCCGTAATTATAATACGAGATAAACGTAATATTTTTTGGGAGTAGCGGTTGGGTAATTAAAACAATATTTAATTTGACGTTTCGGCACTATACATAGTACCTTTTTCAAAAGCTAAAATTTATTTGAATATTAAAAAAAGGTAAAAGATGATATAATCATTCCACTTACATTAAATATTTTTGGTGTTAATATATTGCGACGTACATACTTGTCTTGCATTTCTAAATAAAACTAAACTCTTTGTATTAGCAGGTAAACTATTTTCGGGCCATGTGATTTCTATGCAATGACTGCGAAGGCGTATACATCGGCCAAAGAACACAATATCTACTAGAACGTTTAAATGGACACAAATTTTCAAACAATGGTACAGCCCTTAAAAACACATCAAACAAACAAAACACACTTTCAATTTCGATAAAACCTCAATAATTACATATGAAAAAAACAACAAAGCAAGAAATATACTAGAAAGCACTCACATACAAATTCAATCAACGACCGTGGAGATTTAAATAATTTGTCAGCAATATAACTACCTATTATAATAAACACCAATAATACTAATATAAACATCACACAAAAAATAAAATATCAAATAAAAAAACACATCCGAGAACAGTTAAACCTATCGCCCCCCCCCCCCCCCCCCCAAAGTGATGACAAAGTCAACATTCTTCCACTTGTCCCAAAAAAACACATGCCCCGAAAAGAGTTTAGTTTTATTTAGAAATGCAAAACAAATACGTCGCAATATATTAACACCCAAAATATTTAATGTAAGTGGAATTATTATATCATCTTTTACCTTTTTTAATATTTAAATAAATTTTAGCTTTTGAGACAAAACTAATTTTAAAACGAAATAAACAATTTCATTTCTGCACCAAGACATTTAGTTACACTAAATATTCCGAGAAAGGCAGATCGACCCTAAAAAGGTCGACATGTCCGAACCATACATATTACACAAAATATGTGTTTTAACACGAAATAAATTTGTGAGTTTTGTATCCTTTAATTTTCCTTACTTTAATTATTATTTGTCTTGGTGCAGAAATGAAATTGTTTATTTCGTTTTAAAAGTAGTTTGGTCAGGCCATATGTTTGGGAAAATACAGTATATTTATTTACATTGGGAAAAAAATATCTTTTTTTTTTGTGTGGTTGGGGTTGTCTTTTATTGTTTAATGAGCGGATAATAAAGTTTAGAAAGCCCATCAATCTCGTTTCGATCGTTGATTGTTTTGTTGTTTTTGAATATATGAATCATTTCATTTAACACGAAATAAATTGGTGAGGTTGTATCCTTTAATTTTCCTTACTTTAATTATTATTTTAATTTTAATTCATTCATACAAATTGTAAATATATTTCTTACCTTTCGTTGTATTAATTTTTAGTTCTAATCACTTGAAAAAGACTTAATTATATAAAAAAAGTGGAAACGTCGTAGAAAAAACTGAAATTCATTAAAGGTTGCTAAACCAAGAAAATGTCTATTATTTTAATATATATATATATATATATATATATATATATATAAGGTAAACATAATAAGTCGGCGATTAAAGGTCTGCTTTACTTCAAAGTATATATATTTAAAACAACCCTGCATGTTTCGGCAGTTCGCCTTTGTCAAGGGAATACAAAATATAAATATTTTGTATTCCCTTGACAAAGGCGAACTGCCGAAACATGTAGGGTTGTTTTAAATATATATACTTTGAAGTAAACCAGACCTTTACGCCGACTTATTAAGTTTACCTTATCATACCAAGGTCACGAAGATATTATATATATATATATATATATATATATATATATATATATATATATATATATATATATTATGGAATATAAAACTGTTATGTTAATTTTTGCATAACGTTAATCCACATAACTAACGTAAAACAATTTGCATTTTCAAACCAAAATTTCGCTCTAAAAACTGCGTTTGTCGGAATAAACGTGTGACGATATTTTTCGTGTTTATTTACACATGTTTTAGGTATAATTTAATGCAAATTTATGCGGATGTGTTTTAGAGTTGAGTCGGGTTAATTACGCAAATTTAATAACTCCGAAATGAGATAATATAAAAACATGAAGTGAACTAATTTTATTCATGAGATCAGCTATTTTGGTGGAGGCGCTGAAAGACTAGTTCAATAAATATTATACGACTATCTTAATAGTCACGTTATAATTTATAATATATATAATATAATAATAATCAGTAGTACATATATTTATTTTAAGTAGAATGCATTAAATACGTAAATAGTACTTTATTTTATTATTCTCTAGATCTCTAGAGTCCGAAATAACCGCATGAGAAAGATAAAAAAATGAATTAAAAGCAAAATAAATACAAAATATTAAAACAAAGTGAAGAAAAGAGATAGAAAAAAGTAATTTGTTAAATCGAGTTTTTAAGTAGAACGTTACAGAAAAGAAGAAAATGTACTATTCGTGAATATATACTCTTTCATAAAACCTAGAGACAAAAGACTTAAATCTAAGAAACAAAATTTTAAGAAACAATATAAATTGTTCTTAATATACAGGGTGTTTCACGCAACCCGTTCATTAGAAGTAATTAGAAGTAATGGACTTGGTTCTGGCCACCTAGATTCCCCGATCTGACTCTCCTAGATTTTTATTTATGGGGTCAAATAAAAAATAAGGTTTATACATCTTCCGTGCAAAACAGACAAAAGCTTATAACTAGAGAAAGAGACGGTTTTAGAAACTTGAACGCTGAGCAAGTAAGAGAAGCAACTACAACAGACTTAAGAAGAGTCATGCTTTGTTTAGATCGCACATCATTTTGAACATTTGTGAATATCAATAATAATGCATTATGTGTCTTTTCAAACAAAACTTGTTAATTATGCCTCTGTTTAGAAATACTAAACCGAAGACACACACCTTTTTTACAAAAATAATCGGATTGGTTTCAAATATTTTAAAATAGTTGACAAATCTTGATAAAAATCATTTAATTATGAAAATGTTCCCTTTTAGTGGAAATACCACGATTTTCGCATTCTAGAAGTGCATCAAATGATTTAATTTTTAATCGCCGATTGTTATGGTGTCGCCAATCGCTGAATGTTAATACTCGATTGTCAAACGATGCGAAATGGTTTAATAAATAATAATTGCAGCGAGTAAAATCAGTTGAGTACGGGGGATGTGAAAGAAAAAAAGATTTTTGAACAGGGCTTATCGAATGCGCTAATATACCTAGATAATACTCAGCATAAATCGTTGTAGCCCTGGGAGTGAATTCTTTGCGAATAATTTCTGTTGGTGTTGTAAAAAGCAATACGTCTGTTTTGGTTTTTTACTTTACTAAAAGAGATTTTGAGAAGTTCATATGGTGATCACCATTGAGGATTTTGGCGCCTGGTGTAGGATTGTATTGTAAACAACACGTCTTATAAGTTATTTATATTTTTAACAATTTTTAGCTACTTGGTACATTTCTAATTATTGGATTGATTCGGCTTTTACTTGATGAAGCTTTATAGCAGCGTATGTTTACATACGTAACAGCTGGATGAGATGAACAATAACAAAACTATTCTTTTTGTCATTGTCGGTCAACTTTAAGATATCGTCTTTTATTATATAGTTGATCGCACAGTGGCGCGACAATTTTTTTTTTAAATATCGTCATTTTTTTCTTGTTTATGGGAGAGAATTTTGGGAAAATATTTTAGTTTTTTATTCTATATAATTACATATTTCCATTTTTTATACATTATCTTTTTATTTCAAACATCCCTTCATGGCTTATACTTGATATAACAATATTATTCGTTGCTCAACTTGGATTATTTATGGTACATTTATTAATCCTATGTCTTTCTCCAGATGCGATAAATGTTTTGATGAAAACAGAATGCAAAATGAGGAGGACACCACCCAAACTGAAGGTGTGGTTACGATGAGAAATAGTTAATTAAATAAAGTTATTCATACGAGAGGACTTTTTTATGTTATCTACCTAGATATGAAAACAATATGCTATCGTGACAATTTTCTTATGTTAAGTTTCTGTGAAATTGTATAGTGTCACCTCCGAGTTTGGTTCGAGTCTCTTAATACTTGTTACTTTTACATTTGTTTAGAGAAGAGAAAATGAGTGATTTGAAACTTGAACACAGAAGCGTCATGAAATGTTTATCAAAAAACCTGAAGAATATTCATGAGGAAATGTCCTATTTCCAAGTCAAATTTTGACGTATGTAGTTCAAATGGGGCAGAGAATCCATTCATACCAAAGTATGAAAGATCTCTGAGAGCACAAACTGAAGAAATAATCTACAAAGTTGAAGATTTTGTGTTGACTGACCGCCGATTAAATGTTTCAGTTATTTACAGAGAAATAGGAATATCAGAAACGAGTGTTTTTAAAATTCTACGCCAAGATTTGGGAATGAGCAAAGTGCCGGCAAGATGGATTCCCAGGCTGCTCAGTCTCGAACAAAAATGGTGCGAAGAGAATTTTTTTACTGTTTTATCTCAAGATGGAAACTTCTTAAATAGAATTGTAACTGGGGATGAAACTCGGGTACATCACTGGGATCTTCCCACGAAACAAGAGTCCATGCAATGGGTTTATGAGGGCTATCCACCGCCCAAGAAGAGACTGGTAGAAAACTCGGAAGCATTACAAGAAGGAGTCTTTATAATTGTGCAAGAGAAAGTAAGAGAAAAGTTTAAACTTTTAGAAGAACATTCTAGACTTTTAGAGGAAATGCTGACTCAGATAAAATTACCTATGATCATGAGTCATTTTGATCGCAAGCAAGTCAACAAAGAAGCTATGCCTCGGTCTACTGAAATAAAAGAAGAATCTGTGGCTATCTCAAGGACCAGAATCAAGTCACCAAACGAAAAAACCTCATGGGCGGCTTACCTGACGCAATTCCAAGCAGTGGCAGAAGTAATCGCATGGTCATTGAGAAGGCTACTGCTTTAATCGTTTTAGCGTTAAGGAGTGACGCTAGTGACATTTTTCAGATATTACATGCTGAAGAACGCGAAGATTATTTCGAACTTATTAAACGTTGAAGATGAGGTATAACCATGCGCATTTAGAGCAGGTGTACCATATCTAACGGAAAAATTGGTCGCAGAAGAAAGGCGAGAGTCTTCAGGAATTTGAGGCAGATATTGCCCGTCTGGTTCGACTTGCATATCCAATGGCGCCAAATAATTTCAAGGAACACCTGACTGTTCAGACGTTTATATGTGGTCTCTGAGATAGCAGCAGGTATTAAGGTTGGCAAGACTGAAAGCCTTGATCGATGTCATGACGTATACATTTGAGTTGAAACCGCAAAACAGGCATCTCGACACCAACCTCGAGTCTGTTTTGTCGACGGAATGCCTCAAGGAAGCTTAGCTAAAACGTATGTGTATATCAAACTAATGCTCTTCGAACTTCGAACATTTGTGCGCAGATCAAAAAGCCGATTCTGATTTTGCAGTTTTAAGGGCCCGGAAGAAAAATGGATAAAGACCAACTTGGCAAGAAATTGCTCCTCGTTCACGAGAATTAAAGTTATACCGAGCACAATGGGATTCCCTGATCATAGAAAACGATCCCCCGAGATGTGAAGTCAAAAACCACGATGGAAGCGAGCGGAAAGTATAAATGGTGATTGCTAGGAAAAGAATTCCAGAGGTATTACAAAAACTCGACAATGGTGCTTCTAGAAGACATTTTGGCGTGCATAACTGCTGGAGAAGATACGCCAGAGAGAATTTGCCCATACTGGGCAAATTGTTCATGAGATATAAAATAGTGGTGCATAAAATGTGCTAATTGCGCCGCTAGTAATGGACGACAGAGACGTCAACGTGATCCTATGCACGAATACAATGTGGGAGGCCCGTTAGAAGAAATCGCCGTAGATGCCGCTGGCTCTTTTTCAGAAAACGACAAACGAAATAAGTACATCATAGTGGTCATGAACTATTTCACTAAATGGGGTAAAGCCTATGCTCTGCCCAATCAAGAGATTGGAACTGTAGCGGATGTTCTCGTAAAGGAGTTCGTCAGTCGTTTTGGTGTGTCCTTGGAATTCTATTTAGATCAAAGGCGAAACTTCGAGTCCGATCTTATCGAAAATATGTGTCGACTTTTGGGTATTCGAAACACAAGAAAAATTCCCTTGCATCCACAGTCAAATGGAGTGGCAGAGCGGATGAACAAGACAATGATCAGGCACCTATCCAAAATGGTCTTCGAACATTAGAGAGATTGGGACGAGCATTAGCCATAATTCCTGATTACGTACCGGCCATCTGTTCAAGAAACTACTGGGCAATCGCCAGCAAACGTGCTATTTGGAAGGGAACACTGATCCGCTCGAACAATTGAGTATTTGAATACCAAAACATAGAAATAATGGATCATTCAACGTATAGTCCAGTTTTAGAGAAAATATTGAATTGATTCTGCCTTTACTTGATGAATATTCATCAAGTAAAGGCTGATATTTAAAGTAAACTTAAAGTTTTGCTATGTAAGTTTTAACTTACATAGCAAAACTTTAAAGGGTTCGTATTTGTGCAGAGAATAATAGACCTTATACCCAAATAGCAATATCATTAACATTCAAACATACTTAATACGAATTATAATTTAAAAAAAACACTTGATAAGTTTTACTGTTTTATTTTATTGTTCTGACAATATTTTTTCAGTAATTTCTAACATTCTCAAAGAAAGATCTTATTCAACTATTTTCTTTGGGAATGGTAGAAATTACTGAAACAATATTGTCAGAACAAGAAAATGAAACAGCGAAATTTATCAAGTGCTTTTCTTAATTATAATTCGTATTAAGTATGTCTAAATATAATGTTTCGCCAAGAACCGACTGGCAACATACAAAATGACAGTGGTACATGCATTGACTGATCGTGATAAACAACAGCGCGTTGAGTTTTGTCGAAGTTTTTTGAAACTAAGGAAGAAACAACTGAATATTACATAACATCTACTCACGAGCGACGAAACGCACTTTACTCTACATGGGGACGGTAAATAAGCAAAATTATCAGTATTGGGCTACTGAGAACCTGTGTGAAATTTGGAAAAGGCCTTTACATTCCCCAAAAGTTAACGTGTGATGTGCTGTATCATTATCTAGAATCATAGGCTCATATTTTTTCGAAGAAAACACAAGAACAGTCACAGTCAATTCTGAACGGTATGCACATATGTTGAAATATTTTTTATGCCGGAACTTGATATTGAAGAAAGAAATAACTTTTTTCAACAACTGTAATACTGCAAGGATATGTATGAAAATCCTGCGTTAGACATTGTCGAATCGATTAATTTCTCGAAATGGTGATTTCAATTGGCCGTCGAGATTTCCCGATATTTCTACCTTCGATTTTTTTTGTGGTGCTATTTAAAGGGCAAATTGTTCAAAAGTAAACCAAGAAATATGGAGGAGCTCAAAACAATTATTCGGCAAGAAGTTCAAGCTATACTTACCCAGGAGATACTTCGAAGAGTGATTATTTTATCCAACGCTTAGCAGAGTGTCTGGCGAAGGAAAGAAGACATTTAGCGAATATAATATTCAAGAAATAAAACTCCCATTCTTAACGTTTAAGGTTATATTATAATTATTTAATTATTTAACGTATTTGTTGTTTTACCAATTAAACATGAACAAACCATTTTGGCTCTCACTGTATTATACAAACAGATTTTGAAAAAGTGAGTTGTTTATCTATGATTGTTCATTTATTAACCTATTTATTTAATTTTTATTGCATTTTATCAAAAAAGTTGTACGGGAAGGCAATTTCAAATGTCTACTTAAAAATAAAAGAAGAATTTATAGTAACATATTTACATAGGATCTCCTAATTTTAACTATAAAAATTTCTCAAAAAATTAAATGTCCAAGAATCTTTCATAACAAATAATACCATTCCAAAATATATTGGCAATAGGAAGGAAGAAATCCATAATCACAGGAAGTAATTTATAAATAAAGTAAATGTATTTTTCTGTTGCTAGCTGTTTATTTAACAACAGACATTATATAAAATATGATACATAGGAAGTAAAAGACTAAACTTAAATTATTAGATAGTTTAGAAATAAATACCATTAAAAAATAAAATATTTTGATAAACGAACAGAGATTAAACAATTTTCCTTTACTAAATCTCTTTGAAAAAGATTTAACAGACATATTTCCTCACAATTTGAATATATTAGTGTTAGGTCACAGTTTTGTAGAAAGTGTAGGTGAATTTTAGTTTACTTCCGGCCTCTGAAGAAGCTACTGCGTGGTGAAACAATAGTCAGGTAATGTACAATATAATTAAAAAGTACATAATTAGTGCTGAAAGTTGCGTCGATGAATCTTTATATGCAAGGAAAGATATACTTAGCGACTAAGTTATTTACAGATAAACAATCAACAAGCTCAAGCTCAGTTATTCTTGATGGGTCCTATCAAATGAATTCAAATACTTCCGATAAATGTATAAATATAATTGGCGCTAATTGCACAAATTGTTCTATTATATGTAGTTGTGTATGTATATCAAAAATAATAAAAAATAGGTAAAAATAAAAGTCTAAGAATATTTAAAAAATATAAGTATTCTATTGGCAATAACTGATTTCAAAGAATATTGATATTTAAGGTTATTTATTGTTTAAATATGTAACATATTAATGTAAAATTCTTTAATAAAATAAAAAAATAATTCGAAAATTTAAACAATTAAAACAATGCAACATTTTTAAATATGTGTTTTTAAACAATTTTCGAGAAAGAAATAAAAAGACACATTACATTTTAGTATAGAGTTTAACCTCCACGTTGATTCAGCACAGCCATACACCTATTGCTTATCGACATAATTACATGGTCTGTATCTTGTTGTGGTATTCATGCCCATTCTGCTGTCAGAAGCTCCTTGAATCTAATAGCATTGGGAATATTGCCCATGTGTTGAGTAATTTTTCTTTGAAGCATGTCATATACTTGCTCGATGGGATTCAAGTCCAGAGGTTGTGCTGGCCATGGCAATACATCAATTCCATCGTTTGTTAACAGGTCCATCACAACACGCGCGACATGTGGACGAGCATTGTCATGCATCAGATGGAAATTTTGACCAACGGCACCGGCAGGCAAATGGACGCATAATGGGCTGAGGAATATAATCCAAACATTGCTGAGCTGTCAATAAACCATTTGAAAAAATGAGCTCGGTTCGACTGCCAATCATTATTTCGCCCCATACCATAGCAGTACCACCTCTGCAACTATGTACTTCCTGGGCAAGATTCAAACGTTCCATAGTTCCAGATCGTCAACATACCCTTGCCCGACGAGAATCAGGATGAAATCCAAATCTGAATTCATCTGTAAACAAAACTGTAGCCCAAGGATTTTCATCCCAGTTTATAAATTCTTGACACCAATTTAGTCTTGCTCCGCGAATACCTCTTGAGACAGGTGAGCATCTGATTTGTCGTCGAGAATCTAGTCCAGCTTCACGTATACGATTTCTCACAGTATCACGGTGAACAATTAAATTATGCGCATGCTGTAATTCCGTAACAAACTCAGGTGCTCTTATTGTAGGCTTCTAGCATTTAAAGCCAAAAATCTGTCCTGACATGCCATTGTAAAGCGTCCACCACCTAGATGTAGTTCAGCCGAACTACTGGTCTCCCTAAAACGCCTCCACAGTCGACTGATGATACTTTGGGAAACTCTTATCTGCTCAGCTAACATCGACTTACTGCACGCCACTTTCAAGACGACTTATTGCTTGATTCATTTCATCTAAAGCCAAATGTCGTCGTTCCATTGTTAAACACAATAAGGCCGCTATTAGCCGTGTACAACTAGTTGATCAACCAGTCGGTCAACTAGTTGATCAACTAGTCGCGTGACGATCTTGAACACTGCAACTAGTTGATCAACAGCAGTATACATGAATCGTTTGCGCACTGTGTCAGTGTCAAATATGGTGTTGCGTAGTCAGGAGCTCCGTCTTCTTGCCGTTTAACTAAAAAGAGAAAGCTTAGAGTGAGAAAGTTTCGTTAACACCCCTTGTTAATAACTGACTAAGGAAAGGACTATGCTATACACTGTTTGATGAACTTAGTGCTGATAAAAGTAAATTTTTTAACTAATTTCAAATGTCAAAAACTTCATTCAAAGAATTGTTTAACTAAATAAAAGATGAAATAACGACGCGATACATAACTAAATAAATGTATGCCTGCACAGAAAAAAATTGCTCTTACACAAAGATATGTATGAATCTCGAAAGATTGGCGTTGTTCATGATCGGCCAGCTTCAATTCCAATGTCAGCTGCACTTTATAGGCATGCAGGATAAGATCTTCATGCAGAATGCGATAAAGACTGGTCTGTGAGATCCTTAATTGCTGTAAACCTCTTATAATAGACAAACCTGCGTTTTCTGCGACACTTTCAGCGACAGAGGTAATGTTTTGGGCTGACCTGACGATATGATATCGAGCTGGCAATTTTATCTGTACACATGTGTATTTTCCAACATTTACTTCAGCCAAAGGCACATGTCGTCAGTTTGGCTAGTGAAGTAAAGTTTGATAGGTATAGTAAATTTTGTCCTATCAGGTGGCACTAGATAATCTAGTGACATCTGGCAGACAAAAGAGACTATGCCCAAAATACCAATTTTCTCTCGTCCTTACTTTGTCAGCTGTCGGCTACAACGGTTTACTTAGAATTTTGCTGTGATTTTATTTTATTTTATATTGTAAAATTAGTTTTGCTGTAGGTAGCACATAGCGTACCATCGATCATCGGTGCTTAGTTTAAATTAATTTCATTAGAAATGGCAGAATCACCACCGAAAAAGCGTAAAATTTTTTCTGCAGGAACAATCCGTATTAAATATATAGGTACAAAATACAATAGTCAGATGAATAGAAAACAAGAATTGTTGAATACACAGCAGAAGCAGCAGGAGTATCACAATCAAATGTTTATGGTAGATACTTCAGTAGATGCATTTATTTGTTGTTTTTTTAATTTATTGTCTATTTTCTTTGAATAATAAACAAAATTAGGTAAAAGATTTTATTTTCACAGTGTACAAGGAACACATTAGTTATATAAATATTCACACATGTAGCTATTATAAAGTGCTGAGTAAATTATTAGATCGACTTTTTAAATTCAATAAATCGAAAGATAACAAAATTTGCTCATAATGGTGCTTTAGCTGTATTCTACTAAATATATTTTCTAAATATTGATACATATTGAAAAAGTGTGTGCTCATATGTCAGTGTATATTTGGGAATTTTAACACTTATTCAATCTTCATACGTAAATTTTGCTTCAATTTTCTTTATGTATAAATGACAAACTCATGTTTTGTTTATACAATGTAACAAGTGTTCATTTGAAAAGTCAATCTAGTAGCATGTGATTTACTGAGAACATTTTGAAGTATGTCGTAAATTAAAATTTACTACTTAACCTACGAAGTCGTATATTTTGACAGTTTCATACATACAAATAAATAACAAATAATAGGTATTTACTGAAAACTATAACAAATGTTGAAAATGTTGTCCTTCAAGATCAATGCACTTTAAAATCCTCCGTTCAAAATTTCTGATGATATTCTGCAACATTACTGCATTATTATTAATTTCCATGCATTTCTGTTCGATTCTCTGTAGCATATCATTCAAATTCAATATAGGTGTTCGAAATATGTTATTTTTTAGATAAGGCCACAAAAAGAAATCGCAAGGTGTTAAATCGCAGAAACGTGCAGGCCAGACAATTTCAGTATTTCGACTAATTATACGCTCATCAAAAAATTCTCTTAAATAATCCAAAGATTCTGCAGTACAGTGACAAGGTGCTCCGTCTTGTTGGAAATATGCATTTTGTAGTTCATCATCATGCAACTGATTGACAAATGGTTGTAAAATTTCCGTACGGTACCTTTGAGCAGTTAACGTTCCCTGAAAAAATATTGGTCCAATGATTCGCCTTTGGCTTATCGCTGCCCAAACACCAATTTTCTCTGGATATAGCTCTGGATATATATTCACTACTCCAAATTCTTGTATTTTGTGAATTTAGGTATCCCGTTTCATAAAACCATGCTTCATCAGTAAAGATGACTCTTTGCGAAACTTCTCCATTATTGTTCATATTTACAAACCAATTACAAAACTGTAGTCTACGTGGGTAATCAATTTCTAACAATTCTTGTACTGCTGTGACACGGTATGAATAAAGTTGCATATCTTTTTTTAATAACTTGTGAGTTGTACCAACAGAAAGGTTTATTTTTTGACTCAAATGTCGAACAGATGTTTGTAGTTAATTTTCCAGTCTACCAGTTTCAGAAAAAAGTTTTAAAGTTCTATCCAAAGTATTCTTAAATTGTATATAATCTATTACAAAATGTGGAAACTCAACTGGAAATTCTACCATGCAATCTTGAACTGAATAAATTCATAAACCATCAATTTTATTACCACTTCGAAAATAAGCCTGGACTAAAAAAATTTTATGTTCTAAAGTGAAAGCCATTTTAAAACTGAGAAGCAATTTATTAAAACCAGAATCGACGCACGATTATTTTATGCACTAACTGATATTTGTGATTGACATTATCAAATGTCATTTGGATTTACGTTTACGGTACAACAAATACATACTAATATATTTGCGTCTTATTCTATCAAAATTTCAAAATAACGTAGATATATATATATATATATATATATAACGGGTGTTCAGAAACATTCGAAGTCAAGTGGGCTCTGAACAAAAAATCGTATATCTTTACTTAAGTATCTGATTTGTAATAATGATTAAATGTCAACTGTTGTCTGTCAAAAATCAATCTATCTCAGACATGACTTCATATTTTCAAGGACTACTTTGACTTCGAATGTTTCTGAACACACGTTATATCGACCACTTAAGCCGTTTGACATACATGCTAACATCTATCTCAGGGTAGAAAAAACTCACTGTGTGAAATCAGCAAGATTTACTTTAAAACAGGTAGACAAAAAGAAACCTTTTAAGTAAGTAAGTAGGTAATAATATTAACACTTCTTTTTCAAACAAAACAATATGAAACATTTACTTTAAATCCAAGAATACTAAAAGGTAACAAACACAGGAGTTGTATATGGAATACCTTAACAGGCCGGTATTTGTTTTTTAAAACTTTTACTATAATAATAATTATACTACACTAACCTAAGTTAATTTATTCTTGCAGGAAATGTAAAAGGAAAAAAACGTTTGATTGTTTGCTTCAAAGGAAATATAAATTTTAAAAACACTAAATGCATGAATCAAAACTTTATGATACAAAGGTGTACTGATAACAGTGATAACCGAAGTGTTCAGAGAAAGAATAACCTTGACGAGGTAATTCAAATCTAAATTAAACCAAATAAATGAAAGTTAGTTCTTGAATGAACTGTAAACTTGGTTAGTTCTTAATTAGTATTAAGAACTACCCAATAGACATATAGGATGACTTTTCAGAATAGTTTGCTTGAATTATACAGTTATGATTATTTGTAAAGTTATATCGGTCTATTCTAGAATAATTACCAAATGATTTTTCTTTGATGAATGTAATTTAAGGTACCTTCTAAATCGGAATACGAAGTTATGTCAGGATAAAAGGGAAGGATCTTGGTGTATCTCTTCAGAAATTGTTGGAAACCGGAAAAATTCCTCGTTTCTTCTAAAATCAGGTGCAAGAATGACTATGGAAAGTCAGGTATTCAATGATATGATAATTCAGGTACAAAATGTGATTATTTCCTCAGTTGAAGTGATTTTTCTTCACTATTCACTTAGATACGCCATTAATATTTTAAGTTTGAAAATTATGCTTTTGATGATAATTAATTAAAAGCTTGATTTACGCTGTTCAAATGATTTTCTATAGATAAATTAAACTTTACACTATCTTTTGGATATATTTATAGGTACTTTTAGTTGTTCTATTATTTTTAATATTTATTCTTAGAAAATGCGAATTAAGAAATATGCTATAATTTTACGTAATATAGCGTCCGTATCTTATGGGCTCTATACCACTACCTCCAAAAGACGCCGATAAAAAAACAAAAAACTTCCCCTTGAAATCTGCATCACAACATCTCATTGGTTTGTTTAGAATCAGCGGAACTGATGCGGGAATTTATCATTTGAATTAATATTCAAATTTATATCAATTACAATTTCCTTCAGAATTAATTACATACAACAAATTACATATTTAAAATTGGATATTAAAACTATTCAAAATACTGTATTTATATTTACTTTGGTTTTCTTTTTATTATATGTAGTGTTAATTAAATATTTAATAATAATTTTTTTTTTAATTTTTCAAAATTTTATTTAGTTTTAAATTAACTAAATTCAAATATATTGTTTGAGGTAATTTGCCTCACAACATTATTCTCGTTGCTGGAAAAATAAAATTCCATTGTTTTGTCTTAATCTTAAAGCAAATCTTAAATTCTAATTCTTAACATGAATAACTGTAATTATTTAAACATTTTTGTCTTAACATATTTAACTATTTTTAAATTATTTAACTATTGTTTATATATTTTTGTTTTTAATTTTTCTCACCCTTTTGATATTTGTTTATTTAGTCTGTTGTGTACCCTTTTTTTATTTATATATTTATTATTATTTTTTTTTATTATTATTATAATAAACATCTTAGACCACATAATAATCCTGCAGTGAAGCTCCGTGAAATATACCTTTTATGCGCTCAGTATTTGGTTCTATTAATTCGTACGTGCACGTACCAAATTTCTTATTTATTTCAAAAGGACCCTCGTATGACTTTAATAATTTCCCCAATATCTTTTTCTTTTTGTCAGAAACCCTTAAAGTCTTCACAATGACCAAATCTGTCATGTTGTATTATTTTAATTTTATCAATTTCTCTAATTTCTTCTTTTCCCACATGTTCTTCTTTGCTATCAAACGATCCCGCGCTTGTTCGTATTGGTCTGCGATATCTGCTAAATCACCATTTTTCCATGGCCTTAATGGGTCTTCTCCAGTAAATAAAGTTATTGGACATACGTTGTGTACAGTGCTTGGTACATTATTTAAAACTGTTTCTATACGGTAAATATGTCTTGCCCAGGCGTTATGTTTTTTCCTAGTAATATCCTTAAATATTTAGTGATTTCTCGGGCGTATCGTTCGGTTGGATTAGCTTGTGGATGTCGATGAGATGTATAATAAGTTTTAATGTTTCTTTGATGTAGATATTCTTTGTACATTTCGCTGGTAAAATATGTTGCGTGGTCAGATAAAATGGTTTTCGGATACCCATATTATAAAAAGTAATCATTCAAAGCTTGTAAGACGTGTCGGTATTACATTTCTGTATAGGAATCAGTTTTACATATTTAGAAAAGGTGTCACAAATGATTAATATGTTCTTGTATCCTTTGGTGCTTGGTACCAAATTTGATTTAAAATCAATGGTTATTAAATCCATTCTATCGTATGCGATGATGTTTTTGCTGATGTTTTGATAAGTACGATTTTTGTCTTTGGCTAACTGACATATCTTACATTTCTTAATTTCTCTTTTGATAATTCTTTCATCCTTGACACAGTAAAATGCTTCACGAAAGAATAACCAAATTTTCCTAGCTCCGATGTGTAAATAATATTGGTGTAAGTAGTTTGCGATCTCTTTGGCATGCTCTTCAGTAGTGACATATACCTCGTTAGTACCAATTAGTTTTCCCAATAAATTATTCCTCATACTAAACCCTTTGTATGTACATTCTTGTTGGATTGTGCTCTTTATATTTTCAAAACTTGAATTGGATTGGATTTTTAACAGCTCCTCTCGTGAAAATAACCCTTTTATGTTCAATGTTATAAGGTTGATAATGATGGATTGTTTTTTATTTTGCCGATCTTTTCTACTAAACACATCCGCTGTGATTATGTCTTTCCCTTTCTTATATCTAATTTCCATATCATACTGTTGGATAAGCAATGCCCAACGGTATATGCGATTATTGTTTAATTTTTTATGCATGATGTTAATTAATGCTTTGTGGTCAGTTTCAAGAATAAACTTCTTCCCAATTAAATAATATTTGAGTTTTGTTAAAGCGAAAACAATAGCTAACATTTCCTTTTCTGAGATGGAATATTTGATTTCAGATGGTGTTAATGTTCTAGCTATGAAATGTATGGGAACTTTGGTATCTTCTTGTAGTTTTACCAGTTCAGCAGCAATGGTGTTGTTGGATGCTTCAGTTCGGACAATAAACGGTAGTACAAAATTTGGGTGGTGGAGTCCTAAATTGTTCACAAAATTTTCTTTTAAGTGTATAAATGTCTGTTCGTGTTCATCGGTCCAGTGCCATTTTTGGTTCTTCTTTAATAATTGTAATAACGGTAATGTTCGTTTACTGTAATTGGAGATGAACTTCCTGTAATAGTTTAATAAGCCTAACCATCATCGTAGAGCTTTCAGTTTGGTGGGTCTGGGAAAATTTTTGATTTCGTCTAATCTTTGTTTATCTAATTGTATACATTTTTGATTTATCACGTAGCCCAAATAATTTACCTCTTTTTGAAAGAATTGACATTTCGCCAGGTTTAATTTCATACCTTCATTTCTCAGGGTTCTTAAGATGATATTAATATGTTCTAGATGTTCTTCTATCGTATCGGAAAAAAATGATAATATCATCCAGATAATGTACCGCAAAGTGTTCATATTTGTCTAAAATCTTATGTAGAAAACGGATCAAAGCTGCAGGCGATGTTTTTACTCCAAATGGGCATACTAGGAAATTCCATATTATGCCATTTACACAGAATCCACAATACTTTTTTGATTCTTAATTAGTATTAAGAACTACCCAATTGACATATGGGATGACTTTTTCTGAATAGTTTGCTTGAATCATACAGTTATGATTATTTGTATAGTTATATCGATCTATTCTAGAATAATTACCAAATGATTTTTCCTTGATGAATGTAATTTAAGGTACTTTCTAAATCGGAATACGAAGTTATGTCAGAATAAAAGGGAAGGATCTTGGTGTATCTCTTCAGAAATTGTTGGAAACTGGAAAAATCCCTCGTTTCTTCTAAAATCAGGTCCAGGAATGACTGTGGAAAGTCAGGTATTCAAGGATATGATAATTCAGGTACAAAATGTGATTATTTCCTCAGTTGAAGTGATTTTTCTTCACTATTCATTTAGATACGCCATTATTATTTTAAGTTTGAAAATTATGCTTTTGATGATAATTAATTAAAAACTTGATTTACGCTGTTCAAATGATTTTCTATTGATAAATTAAACTATCCGCTATCTTTTGGATATATTTATAGGTACTTTTAGTTGTTCTAATATTTTTAATCTTTATTTTTAGAAAATGCGGACTAAGAAAGATGCTATAATTTTACGTAATATGGCGTCCGTATCTTATGGGCTCTATACCACTACCTCCAAAAGGCGCCGATAAAAAAACAAAAACGTCCACTTGTAATCTGCTTCGCAACATCTTATTGGTTTGTTTAGAATCAACGGAAATGATGCGGGAATTTATCATTTGAATTAATATTCAAATTTATATCAATTACAATTTCCTTGAGAATTAATTACATACAACTGCTAATTACGTATTTAAAATTAGAATTTAAAACTATTGAAAATACTGTATTTATATTTCCTTTGATTTTCTTTTAATTATATGTGTTAATGTGTTAATTAAATATTTAACCCAGATACTCCCAAATTAATTTTTTCTTGAAAAAATACATTTGTTGTCTATTTCTACATTAACTGGAACCCAATCAACAACTTTTCATTTTAACTTTTTTTATTTTTGTTAGTAGTTTTTTAGATAAGGGCTTTTTAAAGGACAGTGGCATTATAAGGTGTAATCAGAACTAACTTTAAAAAACTTAAGTTTATTTAAATACAATCTTCAATTTGATATTGGAACATAATAAACATAAAAAAATATTATTGCGTGTGATATTCAACAAAACATTGTTTAGGATGTAACCCCACTTTGCATTTGGCACACCTAAATTAGACTTTCTTGTGGTACCGTCCACATCTGATTTGATTTTCTTGGTAAACAATCAAATAATCTTTACCATCAAATCGCGAAATTTCGTTATGAATAATAACTCATGCCTTGCTCATGAGTTATTATTATAAATAATAACTCATGTCTTGCGTTTCCCTGATTTTGTTATCTATCTATTTTAGAATACTAAGGCATGACTTATTATTATTCAATTGGAATGTATCTTTGAATAATTTTATCCATTTGCCGAAACATGTAGGGTTGTTTTAAATGTGTATATTTTGAAGTGGGACCAGACCTTAAATCGCCAACAAATTTAATTTACCTTATATATATATAAACCCGGCATGCCTTGTTATACCATTCAAGTAAAGACATTTTTTTTGTCTGATTCTGTAAATAGTATTTGAAAGCACGTTTATTTAATCGACTAAAATAGTATTTTATTCAGTTTTTTACGAATTTTATTGAGCAATTGTTCACGAATTATAGAGATGGGAATATTGAGAAATTCAGACATTCTCATATCTTTAATTCTCCAGGTCCCACCTCGTGGCGGTCGTTCCTCGAGGCACTAGCCCGTGAAGTCGCACATTATAATACGAAAGAAATTGAAGTTGATGTTCAGAAATATGAACGACAAAATTCTGTTATCGAATGTATATTAGTACAGTTGATTACACTTGCCTGTAATTGGATTTGTTTGCATTATATTGAAGAGGTGTCCATCCTACCATTTCCAAAAAATTATTGGATACTGTAAGGCAACGTAGGATCGATGTGTTACAGCGGCACGTGGAATCGTATCATTCAGTCAATGAATAATAATATCACACATATTAAACTCATCTCGCACCATAAAAATAGCCATTTCATCGGTAGTTGGTGTGCTCTAAGGTCTGGCATGTTATCCGGCTGGTGTATTTTTAGTTAATGGACCTGCAAAAGTGTCGACATTTAGGCCATTTAGGCTGTTTGAATCATACTTTGAGAAGTTTGATAAATATAAAATTATTTAGCAGCTTGTTCTGTCTCTTCGTGGCAACGCCAAAGCGCATTTGTTAAATTGACAGCTCGTTATGTCATTTCGTAACAACGGTCCCTCCTTGACAAGGTCGAAACGCATTTGTTAAATTGGAAGGTCGTTCTGTCGCTTCGTGACAACGTTAAAACAAATTACCGCACACTTTAAGCGATTGACCATAACTCAACGAAATACATTTCTTGTTTAGTTATAATTTTAGATAAGCCATCGCCGACACGAAAACAACAATTTACTAAAGTTTTATCCCAATCGGATGAACGGTACATGAGTTTATACGGAATATACAGACACGCATTGATTTTGATATACACGTTTGGCCCGCTTTTACCTTAAATGCGAGCTACAAGTCCATGTATATAAACGAACGTAGTTGCCAAGTTAAATACACAAGTGCTCAAGTACTGTTCGAGAAAAGTAGTGGGAACCCTTAAAGACAGGTCGATACGATCATTTCGATCATAAGAGACCAATATTGTGCGTGTTGGTGGTTGTTTTCTTCATTTTTATATTATTCGTGATATTCTTAATAAGTATCTGAAGTTAATATTATAAGAATTACCTACTTCATATTTATTAATTTTATTGTTGAATTTAATTTGTTTCTAATTGGCAGTTATATTTTGTATTATTTGATTTTGGCCTGTTTTTATAGTTTTTATTCAATATGTTGGTTTATACAAACGAGGAAAGGATACAAATTATTAAGTGGTACTACTCTGGTAGTACTGCTCAAGAGGTAGTAGGGCGATTTATTTTTTCTTTCTAAAATAGACATGTGCCTACAATACTAACAATAATGAGTATTGTTCATAAGTTTGAAGCTACTGGGTGTGTGCAAAATTGTCGAAAATGTATAAATAAGGTACCTAGAATGCGCGTATTGAATGAAGGAAGAGAAGAACGGGAAGTTTTAGTATGGAGCGCGGTTGAACATAATGAACCATGCTCATCGCGCCAAATTACCGAACAAGTCAATATACCAGCGAGAACTGTAAGAAAAATCTTGAATAGGCAAGGATACCGTAGCTTTAAAATTCAAAAACGTCAAGAAATATTTCCTCACGATGAATCAAAACGCGTTGCATTTTGCGAACAGGTTATGGAGAAGGTCATTGCCAATAATAATTTTATTGCAAATATTTTGTTTACGGACGAATCATCCTTTTATTTACATGGGCGTCATAATCCAATGGCTACAAGATATTGGTCTAAAGCAAATTGTCATATCTATCTACCTCTGCGTACCCAGTATCCCCAAAAATTGAACGTGTGGACCGGCATTTTGGGGGATCACATCATTGGTCCTTTTATTATTGACGGCACCTTAACAGCAGCTAAATATTTGCAAATGCTGCAAAATGAAATTATACCAGCTCTTCGTGCCCTTGAGGTTAATTTTGACGATATCTGCAGGATAACTGTCCTGCCCATACTGCTCGTCTGGTTCAAGCATTTTTAAGGGAAAAATTTCATGAACGTCTAATAAGTTCCGTTGGTACAATTGTTTGGCCGCAACGATCCCCCGACCTAACGCCCCTGGATTTCTTTTTTTGGGGGTATGTAAAACAAACCCTGTATAGTCATCAGCACAATCGAGCAGTAATCTTGGGGAACTACAACAAAAAATTGTTGATTGTGCAAATACGATAACCCCGGAAATGTTTTCGAATGTACGAAATAATTTTTATCATAGACTTGCGTACTGTCAGGAGCAAAGAGGTGGATTATTCGAACATTTGATTAATTGAGAAGTTTTAATTTGGTTTTTCAAGAATTCCGTTTATCTTAGAAGTATATTTTAATTTCCATTATTTAGAATTATTCTTTTAGTTTATCGTACTCTTCCTGTTTCCCCAGAAATTATATTTATTGAATTTTTTCATTTTGTTTTCCAAGAATTTTCTCTATTTTTTTTATCTATTTTATTTTAAAATTTATTGCCTTTAGAAGAGCATTTTTTTTCTCTTACTTCAATACGTCTACTTTGGTAGTGTTATACATTTACTATTTTTTACAGCTTGTATTTAATGACTATTTACCTAAAAGATTCTCAAATTATGTTTTTTGCGCTCGTTGTTAACAATATTGTACATGTGCATAGCTGTATAGTATATCACTATTACGGAATACATTCATATTCATTTGTCAATTCTCCAACAAAAGTACTGGTAAAATTACCAGTAATTAAATCAAGTACGTTGTCTATCACATCTGCTTCGGCAAACCACTAATCTAGAACAACATTTTTATTTCTCTAAAGTTCTACTTGCCGGCTCTCGTATGTATATTTGTTAGGTAGGTACGGTTTGGCAACGTCTCACGCCTTATGTATGGGAAGCCGCATGCAAGATGATTGTAGACCGAACCTGTATATGTATACTTACATAGGCAGATTTATCCTGATTCTTTTTCCATTTGGAAATCTAATACGTCTCTTACCTTTATTTTTTTTGTGTTTTCTTCTCTTTGAGTGTAAGATGTCTTGAATTACCTCCATTCTTTCTACCTTTTTAATGAATATAAGGCAGTTGTTTATTATTGTCAAATAATGTGCCTTCGTTCGTGGTATCATCTTGCCTAAGTTCTTCGATTTTTTTGTCGTCCAACGTATTATTTGCAATGACACATTAGTTTTTAAGATATCACTATAAATTACATAAAATGCATTTTTTCGTGTAGTTGATAGAAAAGTGATACATTGTTTAATAAAAAATCGTGAAGAAAAGTAGGACTTTTTAGCAATACTTTTCTTCACTATTTCAGTTAGCAATACTTTTTTCATTCATTTTATTTATTAGCGTAAATTGTACGTTTTGTTACTATGTCAACAAATGCTGGATATACCTTGATAACATATTATTATTCTTCAACAACTGCCATAATCTAATATTTTTTATTTTCATCAACTACACGAAAAAATAGCATGATCTCGACGTTAGAAAAGTGAATTTCCATGTTCGTGTAAATTTGATCCACCCGTGAGCTGCACTCAGTCGTGAATTAAAACTTTTACACTCACTGGAAAACTATCACTTTTCTATACTTGTAGATCAATATACTATAACATTAAAGTGAAGTGAAGCATTAATTGAACTTTATATGAAAAACAATTACGATAAGATAAATATAAATTATTTTGATTCACATGGTTACTTCGATTATATAAATATCTATTTTATTTCGATTCGTTTAATTTTTCTGGATTATAATTTGGATTAATTTAGATTATAAGTTTATTAAACAAGTATAGTGGGTAGATTTTATAACAATATTGTCTGTGTAAACATATACACATCTTTATTATGATGTTTAACATTTTATTCATAAATTTTTAATATATAGGAAAATACATGGCAATATGTATGCATATTAGATGCGCTTGCTCAAGGTAGATATATTGTTGAAAATGCATTGTTTCTTTAATCACTACTCGCCGTGTTTTATTTATCATCTTGTTTTCCTTGTTTTATATTGAATATATGCATTTACCAAGGGAGCTTTCGGAATCAAGTAATTTTACGCATAACATAAAAACGGGAATTGACAGTCACATAACCTTTTTAATTTATCTCGTGATGTGCGTATAACGTCTGTGTTACCAATAGGAAATCGATATCTTACGCTTGGGTGATGTGCGGAGATTATCGGTAGGAATATTTTTAGCTCGTGCTATGTTGCGTAAACAACACGTTGTTATGAAATCCTTTCTATGTTAAATTTTTTTCCGGTCAGTAGTTTCTTTAAGGTTTACGTTAATAATTCTTTAGTTTTATTGTTAATTAATTATTTACGCTTTAACAACAAATATCATTTCGCAATCATTTGGAATTAACGCACATTATAATGAATAATAACAATTATCCATTGTTACTAATAAATTATGTAAAATATTTACGTAATAAAATAAAATAAAACAATAACTTTGTTATACCACCTTATTCACATGTAATAGTGACCGCGGTTTCGACATGCAATGTCATTATCAAACTGCCTATTTAAGTAATATTATTAGTGGAATTTTTACCAATAAACTGAAAATAATTAATGTATTTTTGTTTAACACGAAAGCTTATTTCGTAATACAGTATAACCTCCTTATAATGGACACTGACGGGGAATCCTAAAATGTCCAATATATGGAGGTGTCCAAAATGTGGAGGTGAAAAAAAAAACGAAAAAAAATATTCATTCTCATATCAATTTAATCACACATAATAAGACGAAAGTCGAAAAAAATTTACAATACTTAATACACATACATACCTACATATTTTATGCTAGATTTTACTTGAAATAATCATTAATTGTTGTTTGTCTTGCTTTTTTCATTTTATGTTTAAATATCTCAGATTCACATTCAAGAAGAGCTTGAGAAATATTGTTAGCAATGTTAAAACTGTTAGTGCTTAAGAAATAGTTCTCAAGATCTTTTAATTTTTGATGGGCTTCTGAAATATTTGATATACTAGTTACAAATTCCTCTTCAATCTCATTTTCCATTTCATCACTGATATCAGTAATTTCATCGATACAATCTATAATGGAAACATTAGGATTTTCAGTAAATAACTCATTATCAATTAATGCGTATGTGCTTAAATCTAAATTAGTTATGTTAAAATTGGGAAATAAAAATGCTAATGGTATATTATCTTCTATATCGCACTCTGCACTTAGATCACTGTCACTTTGATTGAATCCGCATTTTTGAAAACAGTTTCTTACGGTCACAGGCGAGAGTTTTTTCCAAGCAGCTGATATCCATATTAATGCAGTGACTACCGTAATGTTTTTTTTCTACCATTTCTAGTGAATTTTCAGTATCCATTAACGCCAAAAGCCTTTTTACAAGCATGCTCCGGTAAATTACCTTAAAGTTTTGAATCACACCCTGGTCCATAGGTTGACAATGCGAGGTAGTATTTGGAGGCAGAAAAACCAATTTTACGTTTTCCAATGAAATCTTCGGATGAGAAGTGGCATTATCAAGAAACAAAATTACATGCCTTTTTTCTTTCTTCATCTTGTTATCAAAGTTCTTTAACCAAGCTGACATAATATCCAAAGTCATCCACGCTTTTTTGTTAGATATCCATCCTATCGGCAACTTATCCACATGAGCTCCTTTAAAACATCTAGGTTTCTTACTTTTACCGATGACTAACGGCCTTTCCTTATCACCCTCCATATTTGAACACAACAATATAGTTAGTCGTTCTTTTGCAGATTTTCCTCCGGCACATTTATCACTTCTTAACGCAAATGTTTTTGTCGGAAGGGCGTGGAAAAATAAACCGGTTTCATCAGCATTAAAAATATCTTTCGGAGAGTAATCTTTGCATATTGATTGCAACTTGACTTTCCAATCGTCTACATTTTGCATGTTTACATAGGCAGATTCACCACACACACTTTTAAATGATATTTTATGTCTTTGACAAAATTTCTCCAACCAACCATTAGACGCTTTGAATTCGGTGAGTTGTAAACTTTGTGCTACTTCCAGCGCCTTTTCTTTGAGTAGGGGTCCTGACATGGGAATATTTTTGTTTCGCACCTTACAGAACCAGTTGAACACTGCTCCGTCGATTGCTAAACCACTAGTTTTTGGAAACTTCCTTTTTTGAGCTAGGTTTCCATTTTTCTCGAAAAGTTCTTTTATTTCACTTTTGTTTTTCACTATATCACTAATTTGCGACTTTCCGACACCAAACTTTTCCGCGAGCTTTCGGACACTTAAGCTTTGCTGTTCACTAACCGCAATAATATCAATTTTATCTTGGATTGTTAACCGCTTTCTTTTACTAGAATCCATGTTGACACTATCAAAGGCTAGTTCAAACTGATTCAAAATATCACTCCACTTATCACCTGACGAGTAGACCAGTGGTAAACCGTCGTTCCTTTGTATTATGGGAAAAACCCGAGTAGATATACTTCCACGTGTGCACTTTGTACATACATATGTATTATGGGAAAAACCCGAGTAGATATACTTCCACGTGTGCAGCAATAAAAGTACATACATACATACATAATTGCAAAATTTTATTCGGCGCCGCCCGTCTTGTCTGTCCTTAATTAAGAGATATATTTACAGATGGTTTATTGCTTCGGTGAAATAAAGGGTGTCCGCGTCCGATTTATGGAGGGTCCAATATTAGGAGTGACTATTGTTAAGAAAACCCATTATAAAATTTCGTACCACAAAAAATGTCCATTTTTTAGAGGTGTCCGATTGTCGGAGGTGTCCATAATTAGAGGTTTTACTGTATAACTTTTTTTTCAAATATAGTCCATTATACATGGTTTTCCAGAACTCGTGTCCCAGAGAAAAAAAGAGAAATCACCATAAAATGACAAATAAATAATGTGAAAGAAAAAATTTCGTATCTTGAATGGCATTCAAGAAAAGAATATTTTAATTCAACAAATCAGAGCATTGTAACCCATCCAGGAGGATTTTTGATAATCATTGCTCCGTTATGTATTTTATTACGTTGTCAATAAATTAGTCGACTATCGAACTTCAGAAGATAAGAAATGTCAGTGTCAAAGTTTCTTTCAATCCATTAAAATCGCTTTAGTACCGTCATCGTGCTCAACCGTGCTTTTTTATTATGTATATTACCGCAGATTATGTGGAAATGTTGATAATTTACAGTGAATGAGGATATAATGCTAGAGAGGAAGCCAGCGTTTATGTCCAACGCTTTCCTAACAGGAGTAATCCCGATCACAAAGTGATCCTGAGGACTATCGCACGAACAATGGAGGTAGGCCGAATTTTACACAATAGAAAGGAGATTTGTGATGTGCACAGGACTCACCAGGACGCACTTCAAATGCCTTCGAAGAAGGCATTGAAAGCATTCAAGAAGTTGAATTAATTAAAGAGTTTGAATTAAAGGAATTGAATATTTCGAAATCTTCTGTACATCGAGTGATGAAGGCTGAACAATGACATCCGTATCATTATATGCGTGTTACCCTGCTAGACGGGAATTCTGTACATGGATTTTGTTTACTGATAAATCGATTTTCGGCAGACAAGGATGCTGCAATGCGCATAATTGGCACATCTGGGCAGAAGAAAATCAACATGTTCTATTTTCAAGAGCATTTCAAAAAATATTTTCCATAAATTTGTGGGCTGGTCTATTAAGGAATCTTGTGGTATATTTTCAAGAGAAATTAGTTTACATGTCATCTAACTTCTCTCTTTAGATAGGATCTTTTGAATTTCCTGCATGGTTAACGGGATACATTTATGCAGAATTTTTGAACGCAGAACTTCACCATTTGCTTGAAGATATTCCACTTGTTTTTTCGTGTTAACAATTGGTTTCAACACGATGGCGCACCAGTACAGTTCATTCGATAAGTTGGAGGAATTTTAGATCAACAGTATCTTGATCGATGGATGGGTCGTGGCGGTCCACGATACTGGTCTGCACGGTCCCTCGAATTAAATTGCCACAAATATTTCCACAGAAGAACAACTCAGGAGTCGCGTTCAGGAAGCCTTTGCTAGTATTTTGCGATGGGTATGATTATGCTTGCAAATGAATGGTGGCCACTTTCAGCACTTGCCCTGACTTAATTTATTTTTCGTTTCATCATCCCTTTTGGCTACGTTGTTTCTGTTATTATTATTATTATTATAATACATTTTTTCTCCTGTATTATTGTTATAAGTTCACGTATATTGGAGTAAACAAGGTTCTTATCAGAATCGGAGATATAGCAATGTGAAATATAGGTTTTTCTACAAAAAACGCCCATTGTCCCAGACAAAGGTTATTTTTGCCAAAAATTACAACGCACTTGTTAAACAAACGTTTTACAAATGCAGTTATGTTCGATAGCAGTGGCGCTAAAAATTGTGGCTAACCGGGACATGTTTTGTGATGAAAAAGCCACAGTGGAAACACAAGAAGGAGGAACGTGTAAAGAAAGAGTTGCAGATGAGGGATAAAAAAATTAAGGGCGAGGAACATATAAATCATGTCGGAAAACGGGTGGCTGCTTGGAAGAGCAGTCCACTAGGATGTCCCTTATTTTTCAAAATATTTGTTTTGTAACGCATAGGCCCTAGTTTTGTTCATTTGCCCCTAAAATACTCACAAACTAAATATTAGCATATTTCGAGCACCGGAACCCGTGCCGACTAGCGCCGATACAATTCATACAAGTTGTGCGCGAAGTGTGGAGCACACTCACTCTATTTTTAAGTTGTACTCAGTTTGTCGGGTAATTAACACGTATTGTTTTATCATTCGAAGATGTCAGTGGAATTTAGAAGTGGTGAAAATAATATTTTCTTAGTCGGAGACGTAAATCACCAAATTACGGGTGCAAAATTACCGTCGAATCGACAAGTTCTTGCAGTTTTAATTTTTAACATTCGCGAAGTAAAATTGACTGTTAGTGAAAGCGCAAATCTTGTGATTCGGGAGTGCATTATATTTTGGGAAAAAGCAAGAATACCTACAAAAACACTACCTAACTGTGTAAAGAAACTTGTCGATCTCTATAAAGTGTGGAGAGAACTGCAAAAAAAACTGTAAGACAACTCAGGATGTTTATAAACGCTGCGAGGAGTATTTCCACATGGATTTGGAGAATTTGTTTGATATCGTGCATATGCCCTAGAAAGAATGAAAATAGGGGAAGATAAGATATTCTCACAGAAACAAAGAGAGCCAGGGCGTGCGGATTGCTTAGCGGATGTAAACAAAAGTTAGCTGAAACAGAAGAAAGAGGAAGGCAAAGAAAATCAGTAGAAGAGATGGAAAGACTGAGGCAAATTGCTTCAGAGATTTCATCAACATCTTTACTTTCACATGACTTACCGCAAGAACTAGACGATCAATCTTCTGGCTCTGACGAAATCCTGGAAGAAATTTTGCCTACATCTTAGACTGTAACTACATATAACAAAAAGAGGAAAAGAAGATTTCATTTCAACAAAGTTAGTTGCAGCTTTAGACAGATGCCAGCTGAGCATAAGAGATTCTATTTATATTCTTCAAGCGGCACTAGAAGCACTAGGTCTTAGTTGTGACGAATTTATTATTAATAAATCTTCCATTCAACGCATTCGAACATAAACGAGAAAGAACAGAGCATATAAAATCAGATATTAAGAATAACGTGCCCGAAGTAGTCACCGTTCATTGGGATGGTAAATTATTACCTAGCTTAGATGTAAGAAGTTCCAAAGAAGAGCGTCTGCCGATCCTCTTTTCATTCGGAGATAAGGAACAACTTCTAGCTGTGCCAAAACGAAAGTTCTTCTGGTAAAGGTCAAGCCAAGGCTGTTTCAAACGCACTTTACGATTGGAACCTTAATTACAAGGTACAAATAATGTGTTGTGACACGACAGCGTTAAATACAGGTCGATTGAATGGAGTTGTGTTCTTTTGGAACAAAAACTAGATTTATGTTATTTCTTGCTTGTCGTCACCATGTTTACGAATTGGTTCTCAAAAGTGTATTTGAAACAAAAAACCACCAAGTGACTAGCAGTCCCAATAATCCCCTGTTAAAAAAATTTAGAGACAACTGGAAAAGCTTTAATCCTAGTACCATCGAAACGTGCTCTGATTTTATCAAACAGCATTTTTGTGACGCGGTTATTAGCGAACTGTTGGCGTTTTATGTAAATGAACTCCAAAAATCTACTGTACGAGATGATTATCGGCAACTGATCGAATTATCTATTATTTTTTCGGGAGGAGATGAAGAAAAACAATTTAAAATCAGACCTACTGGTGCAATGCATCAAGCTAGATGGATGGCAAGGGCTATTTACTCTTTAAAAATATATTTGCTGCAGTCTCAGTTCAAAATGAGCGTTGAGGACCAACGAGCACTGCAAGACGTTTGCTTATTTACTGTGATAGCTTATGTAAAGCCCTGGCTTGGCTGCAGTTCAGCAGTGAAGGCACCGAATCAAGATTTGTGCTTTTTGAAGACATTAAAAGACTACGAAAGAGTCGACAAATTAATTTCCAAATCGGCTCTGAGCAAGTTCTGCACTTGTGGTATTTATCTGAGGAAATAGCCGCTTTATCACTTTTTGATAATGAAGTCCATGAACAAGCCAAGATGAATATTGCAGTAAACTTACAAAGAGATAGTTTACATGATTTTGGCAAGAGTCATAATATATTTTTGTTTAAAAGTTGATTTATCTTCTATTATTTTTCTTTTGAGTTAATATTACTTTTTGTTTCAAGGAAAACCTTGGATAATTTCGTGTCCGTCAAGAGCAAAAACTTCTTTTCTCGTTTAAAAATTAATAATAGTTTTCTTCAGGAAAGCGTCTCTTCATGGCAAGAAAACGCTGATTTTTTTGGAAGCTCAATTGAAGGTTCTTTCTTTGAAGGCGGTGAATTATATTGCTGAAAAAACTGTCAAACTTATGGAGGGCTTTCATGGATTAATTACCGCAGATGAAGAACAGAAACAGTTTCTTTTACGCTGTCTGCAGAAACATAGAAAACGATATCTAGACTGTAAAAAGGGAACATTAAAAAGAAAATTTTCGAAATAATTGTCATTTTATCTCTCTAATAAATATAAAGTTATTTTTAGTTGTCTTTACTTAATTACTTATTTAATATTTACATAATTGAGATGCTCAAAAACGACTATTTACAAAAACTTTGTGGCCCTGTCGGCACGGGTTAATGTCATCGTAGGTGAATAAAATTTCATATATAAGTATTAGTAATTTGAAAATAATTGGGGGGTATGCATTCCGATATTTGAAAAAAAAAATTTTTTGCCAATATAAGGGACACACTGCCAGTAAGAATTAACTAATTCGTGTATTGAATAAGCACTAAGTAGTATCTTTTCAGATGTTCTTGTTTTCAATGTTTCACAAACATATCAGAAAATTATCGTGCTGATTTACCAAAACAGTACAATTCAATGACCTCGAAGAATGAATAAGACGCGCACCTGACTGGTTTACTTTTGTTTACTGCCCCTATTCGTTGTAGCCCCAGGCTAAAAGTAAATGAAGAGGAAGATGCGGATTCCAACGATTCAGAGAATGCAAGCCATGCAAAACCATTCAGGAACTCGGTAGTTTTTGAGTATAAAGTAAGAATAGATGCAACAGAACGTATAATGTATGCAAAGGCTTTCTTAAGCTTGCGGTTCAGACTGATAAGAATTCAGAACCATTTACTAACTAGAGAATCAGCACTTTGTGACAGGAGAGGTACGCTTTCGTTTATCGTTTATATCTACCAGAAAGTGTATGCGTGAGCGTTATGCACCAGCTACTGGAAAGACATCAATGAAAAGTTTAATATTCGTTTCGGGTTACAACGGTCAAATACGTGCACAATTTGTGACCTGCTTAGTTCAACTCTAAATGCCTACTCTAACATGGACGAACAAAAAAAAACTATAAACTGAAAGAGCACTTCATCAAGCTAAAGCTGAGAAATTTTACGAGATCAGAAAGGAGTCCTAACAGAAAGCACAGCAGGAACATATCACATGCATTAGCTTCGAGTATATGCAGAACTTGCAATTGCCTCATATTAGGACAAACGAAGTATTTTACGCAAGCCAGTTATGGTATTACGCTTTTGGGCATGATTTGGCATCAAATGATGCTACCATGTTTGTATATGATGAAACAGTTGTGAAGAAACGATAGAAAAATGTTGCGTCTTTGTTACTACATTATATAAAAAACATGAATTATCCAAAAGATGATTTGGAATTATTATATGGAATTATAGTGACGGCTGGCTAGACCAGAACAAAAATTAGGTACATGCTTAAGTTTCTGTTTGCCTTGTGTATATTTTTAAACTTTTAAAATATTACGTATTACTTTCCTATAAGAGGATATTCGAGGTTAGCAAATGATCAAGATTTCAACTTGATCGAATACAAAAAGAGGAGAAATGTGACAGAAGTTCTATCAGATTGGGACCATCTTACTTTAGAAGCACGAAGAAAGCCCAAAGCATTCGATTTAGTGAAGATGCAACAAGCCGATTTCTTCGATTCTTTGGAAGCCTTACTACAATAGTTCTTACTCCAGTCAAAACCACCTATGAAGATTAAAAGTGTCAGAATTTGACGTATCTCCTGTGAATTAACTGATCAAGTTAAAGTGAAACATTACTATTCTGGATCATGGGGAACTACTACTGTGCGAAACAAAAGGAAACTACCCTTCAAACTATCACTTTATTTGATGGAGAAACGAAAATAAAGTCCCAAAAACTAAACTTTCTCTGCAGCTTAGCAAAATGTCTCCAAGTTCCGGAGCATCGTCAGCATTATTTAAACTTACGAAGCGAAAATAATCTTCATACAGAAGAAGTTTCAGATTCATGTGTTCTATTGGCAGATATTGATGAAAACAACAGTGGTGATCTTTTACTGAGAACAAAGTGTTTTCTTGTTTTTTATATCGTTTTCTATAACTTCTTCCGGCAAAAACAACCCTAGTCCACCATTTTTTAAGGTCTAACGTTTTTTTATATAAGAAGGGAAAATTGCGAAGACTGTAGTTATCACTATATTACCAAAGTAACATAAACGGAAACAATTATCCCAACAAAATTGAACTTTGCAACAAGGCATTAATGAAAGGATGTTATTTTTTAATTTACAAAAAAAATTAAAATTGGACTAAGGCTGTTTTTGAAAAAAACTCTTCAATTATTATCCACTATTGCTTCTCAGTGTTCTTCCATACTCACAACATGATTTTCTGCAAAATTTGTGCCAAGAGACAGCCAAATTCATTTAATTTGATATGATAGCTGTTTAAAATTCGACAGTCACTTTCCACTCAGCTTCATTTTCACATCTTCAATTCGATTAGCATCCGGTGATTGGGACGGCCAATATAATACAATTATTCCATTTCCGTTCATCCAAGACAATTTAAATATTTTGAATAATTATTTTTGAATTTCCCTTCAGCAAACTATTTTTCGACAGAGTTTAGGAGACATGTACGATAAATTTACACCATCCAAATTCCCTGAAAACAAATATACCGATGCGACACTTAAATTAAAACAACCCTATACATGAATTTTTATAAAGTGTTTAATAGGTGCTCCACACCAAACATGAGGCTTTATTGCTAAATATTAAATTATTCCATTCCCGATTGTAATTTTCTTATGACCACAAAAATTGATAGTTAATTTTACTTTTGAGTGAGAAACGGTTTAGACTTAGTATTTTTATATTTATCGTCGACTAACCGTTTTTATTGATACATTTTTTAAACTTATTAGCTTTGAGCTTGATCTAATTTTAAATTAGAATTTTTCCCAACTTTCACTGCGATTGTTCCTCGTCTTTTTGTGGTTGTCATAGATCATCGATGGTGTGTTTTTTGTTATACATTAGCATCCACTCTCTAACAAACAATTATGATTTTGTGAGGGATCTAGCAGCGCCTACAATACTCGATCGAGATCTTCTTGGATGAGTGCATAGAAAGATGGTTTTAAACTGTTTATTAAATACGGTACTTAATAGTTCGGAAATCAGTACAATACCAAAGTTTTGTTGAACGACGACCAAGAGTAACCATCAGTCCCTGCCTAAACTAATTAATTTTTGTAGGGTCTCTCTTAGATGTAATTACCTACAAGCTCTCATGGTACAGATTTTTCGCTGATATTTAATAGACTTAAATAATCTTAGTTTTACAAATATTATATTAAATTGGTTAATTTTCTGTTTACGCTTCAAAGGAGTTCAGATATTTTCGCATTGATGATAATCATTTGTTAAAGATAGTAATAACAATTTTTAAATTTACCTTGTACATATTACTAATTTATTTAACTCAGTTCTTTAAAGAACTAATTGTTAAATAATAAACGGCCAGAACGATGATAATTACAATATAATAAATATTAAATTGACGAAATGTTTGTTTAGCTTCGACAGGTTGGATCTTGAATAAATATATTAGAGGTTATGGGATCATGGCAACTTCCGCTACGGTCATTTATAGTTTGTAATGGAAGCTAATAAAAATGTATCATTTTTTTAAGTTAATTTAAATCACTCCACCTATTTTTGAAATGAACTTTAGTCTTTCTTTATTCATCCTTTCCACATCACTTTTCCACTTTCTTCTTTTTGTTTTCGACCATTTAACCACATATTCAATGTTGCATCTGTCTCGTATGAACTTTCTCGTTTGTTCGTCTCATATGGTCGCACCTACAGTTGCTCTCAGCCGATTCAATTCTGTAGCTTTTGTTTGCTGTTTTCCTTGCCTTGTTTCTGCTCTGGTTTCGGCGACATATGTTAGTATCTTAACATGAAAAAAATACATTAAAAGTGTTTTTTCATATTATCAGTAGAAATTATAATTATAGTTCAAAATAAAAATTCGAAACTCATTTTAAATACTTTCGCTGAATCCAAGAGTGCATAAAATTGATCCAAACATACACTTTTAGATAACCAACGAACTTCCATGTTAAGTAGCAAACGATCATAATCTTTGTCATTTTCCAAACAAAGTTAAGCAAATATTTTCTCATTTAAAGCATCCTTTTTGATTTTCTTAACTGCTCTAATAAAATAATCTAGTGAGCTAAGCAAGCGTTCGCTAAAATTTTTGCCGACTGAACGTTGTCGATAAACTAATACAATGTATAGATAATGTATTTGGTATAACTTGTTTTAACTATGCCAGAAAGTCTTGGTGTCGTCCTACCGTTGCCGTAGTATCGTCAGGAGCAACGGAGAGGATATTACTCAAGGGTATAGATTTTATACCGAAAAATCTTAACCCTTTAACCCAAATAACAGTTCTTAGGAAATTTTCTTTACAAATCTCACAATCTGCCAATATTGGTTGTTAGATGTTTCGAGACGGTTTTCTTTTGATATTTGACGTGCAAGACTGTGTTATTATACTTAGCGGCAGTGATACGTAGAAGTAATTACAGCTTAAATATGCGTTGTGTATTGTTACAGTATTTTATTGATTAGTTCCTTATACTCTTTAATGTCTTTGTTAATACTCTATTGCTGCTTTGACGCCGCTGTTACGTGGTAGAGTTTCCGGAAAAGTGGGGAAAAATATTGCGCGTGACCTTCTGCACTTCAGTGATAGCAATATTGCAAGATACACGTGTCGTTTTAATTAGACAACATCTTTTACTGTGATCGTTTTGAGGTTTTTGGGAAAAAAGTAAGCACCTTCGAGGTGGATGTGACTTTTTGCTAATTACCTAATTAAGGTTCAATTTTTGTTGATCAATTAAACGGCGGCTGCAATCCTAAGCATCCTAATATTTCTGCTTGGTAAGTTACGCTATCTTTTTCTTTAATGCTGTTAACGCCCTTAGTTGTATTACTTTTTGCTAAATCTCGTGGTATCTTTTTCTTTAGATCTGCCAGGAATATACCTAATAAATTAGGGTAAAAAAATTTGAGAAATCACGCCGAGGATAGTAAAATATACTTCCGGCATCTTGACCACGTGTTCGAAACCGTTCATGGCAGACGCCGCATGTTCCATCAAGGGGATTGCAATTCTTCGATGAAAGATAAGTGAATAATTCTGGGTAATTTGTGTCCTGAAGATAACTGAAATTCATTAATTCGGAAATTTTAATTACTATTTTAAGACTCTCGAAGGAATTTTACGTCTGCCATTCTGTGTAATATAACGCTTTCCTCTGTCGTAACAATAGTATGAGCAGGTTTTCCTTTGTGTAAATGTTAAAATAGATTTGTTAATTCTTTCAAACGTTCATTTATCGCTTGTGTAATTTAGACAATTTCATTTTATTAATTTTCCTTTTAATGATTAAATAATTACTTATTTATGGTCATTTAATTTTGTTTAAAATAATTAACTTTTGTTTTACCATATGTTAATTTTGTTGAGTTGTTGTATAATTTTGCTATACTGTATGCTATTTTAGTTAGCGGCAATTGGTTAAATTTCTTTAATATAGGAAGGTTTGTTAGTTTTAATGAATGCTTTCTAAAAAAAACTTTATTGTCAAATCTAGATGTAAGAGGGAAATGAAAGAGATCTCAGTAGTTTCTTTTTATTTAAAGTAGTTGCTCTACAAGATATTTACTTTTTTTTTATTTGTGCTACATTGTTTAGGCTCTGTCTTATGGAAATAATTGACGTTTTGAATATTAAATTGTCATAGTATAATTATGTATTTGTTGTCTCTGTTTTTTTTTGTTTATGTAAGCAATAATAATAAATTTCATAGCTTCCTTTCAAATTAATTTTCTTTTAATATCACCTGGTGGGTTTTAATATCTTCTACGGGTTCCGTGTGGCGTAGTAAACTGTTTACAATCCGACAGAACTTTCATATACACGGTGGCTCCATTTTTCTTAATTTTGAGATTTTTAGCTGATTATTTTATGACGTTTCGTCCTAAAATAACTATGGAGACGCACGAGCGTCTCCACAGAGCCTAGTTTGGCACTGGCTCGTTGATTCTTTAATCTCGTTCATCAAAGATAAGTCCCAGGAAGACTACTGAATTTTGGTAAGATACAAACGCCAGTTTCGATTTGACAGTTTGGCGTTACGATTATTGGTACCAGTATGTCCATGTATGTCCAACTATAGATACGTTTTTAACATTTTTGTATTATTGTATTTACACTTTATGTTATTTAACATGCTATCCTTTACAAAGTTTTCTTGTTAGAAGTGACGTAGGTAAAGTGCTATTTCCTGGTAATGGAATAAAGCGATATTTTAAATATTCAACACTATATTGTCTGCATTTTACCCTTCGGCTCAATCATGAAGTTGTCTGTAAAAAAGGACACAAATTTAAGTTATAAGCAAATAATATTAATTATTCTTTTGCAAAAAAATTATCCTATTTACTAATATTTTGTTTCATTTTGAAAATGGAATGGCACAAAGTAATGACCGTAACAATTAGTTATTAAGTGTCACATATTGTGTAGCTACGCATTTTTTACTAATTTAATTAATTATTTTTCAAGATAAATAAATGATTTAATTATTATCAAATAAATATAAAATAAAATAATAAATATCAAAACATAATATTGACAAATATTATACAGTGCTATATGCCTCCACGAGCAGTAGTCTTACGCCTACATACTTACCGCAATACCTACTTAGAATTTATCAACTTACCCCAGTAACATGAATCCCCCGAGATCTTAGACTAAAGAAACCAACTCTTCTTTTTTTGATGTAGGCGCCACCATGTTTATATTCTTTAGCTGTTACAGTGAAGATAGACACTGCCAATGGTAAATTTACTAAATCATAGGTATCTACGCGTCTCGATATAGTATATAGTAAATTAATTAAATGAATTAAAGTGCAGACAATAAATTGAATAAAATGTGAAATTAAAATATAAGCATATAAAATCAGGCGTTTTAGATAAATTCTACAAGTAGGTCATAAGAGTTATATTATAAAAAAAAATTAGGTCAACATGAGTTAACCAAATAATTATGAGCACCTAAATTAAATAAGAATCTTAATCTAAAATTGCATAAATAATTTATCTAAGATTTTGGATAAATTCTTTACACAAAGTAAATGGCACAAAGCAAATCTATAATTAGTTTTATGACATTCTGAAATTTATGTCATCATATTGAATGCTTGTAAATGATATATGAAAAAAATGCAATAATTAAATGACAATTACCAAATTTAACAGGCCTTTAAGGAAATCATGAAGTGATCGAACAGCCTCTAACTAACTTCAATTGTATGACTTAGACAAAAAATATGTACTTAACAATTAAGGAGTTTAATACAGACAGAAAAAAGATTTAGCAACCTGCCTAGGGGAAAAACAATTACATGCTCAAAGCACCGGTAGCATAGCCTCGGAACATGGTAGGATTTCACGGAGCACGACCCACGCGCGAATAAGGAAACAAGAAACAGCAAATGAGAATTGCATGCTGGAACATATGAGAGAGAACAATGAACATAAGAGAGACATATGTGCACTCTTTGAAACGAAAAAGAAAGGTAGAGGAACAACAAGAATTAGCAACTACATCTTACTGTACTCAGGAGTAGCAAAAGACCAAAGAGCCACATCAGGGGTTGGTATGGCAGTAAACGAGAAATATGAAAAGAATATAGAAAGCACAGAGTATGTTAACGACAGAATTCTAAGAGTAAAAATGATGTTCAATCATCCCCTGCACATTATATCAGTATATGCACCTGACATTGGTAAACCCGAAGAAATGTCAATAGATTTCTACGAAATCCTACAATCAGAACTGGACAAAATCCCAAAAAATGAAAAGATAATCCCATTAGGAGACCTAAATGTTAGAATAGGAAATGAAGCAGTAGATGGAGTAAAACAAAAATACAACGAAGAAGTAACTAACAGAAATGGCGAAACGTTGACAGAATTTTGTGCACAGAATGAATTACGAATAAACAACACATACTTCCCTCATAAAGACCAACACAAATACACCTTTTACGACAATAGACAAAATAAATCCATAATCGATTACATCATCACAAACAGAATGTTCATGCCCCAACAAATAGTAGATATAAGAGTCCTGTCCTCAGCCAACATTGGAACAGACCACAAATTAGTGCTAGGAAAACTACGAATAGCAATGTCACTGAAGAAACAAAAGCCAACAACAAGAGCTGAAAAATTCAACATAGAATCGCTCAACCAGGGAAATACGAAACAACTATACGCAGACCGATGCAAACAATACATTACTGTTAACCCAATAATACAACCCGACACTCCCCAAACAGCATGGGATAAACTGAAACAAAACATCTATAAAGCCGCCGAAGAAACCCTAGGCACACGCACGGTATCGCAGAACAGTAGACCGAACAATAAACCTTGGTTTACAACGGAAGTCAAGGATATCACAAGGGAAAAGAAGAAAAATTATTTGCAATACAGGGAATCTCCAACTCAAGAAAACCGAAATAAGTATATTGAAACTAGGAACAAGGTCAATAATAGGGTTAGAGAGATCAAGGAAGAATACTGGCAGGAATTCAGTAACGCAATGGAAGCAGACATGTATGGAGCACAAAAACGAATTTGGAAACTACTAAGAGGCATGAAACGGGAAACGAATGAAACAATACAACTCAGAACAATTACCGAAGAAACTTGGGAGAAATATTTCAAAAATCTTTACGCAGACATAGAGAACCCTGCAGAAACACAAGAAGAAGACATACAAAACGACCCACCAGAAGAGTGCACGCAAATCACCGAAGAGCAAGTAAGAGAGACAACGAGGAAACTTAAGAACAGGAAAACTCCAAACCAAGACAAAATACCAAATGAGCTAATAAAAAATGGAGGAACTGCCACCATAAAAGAATACACAAAACTGTTTAATATCATACCTGAATAATAGAATAATAGAATAATAGAATACCTGAAGAATGGAAAAACAGCGTAACAATACCCATCTTCAAAAAAGGAGACAAAACCGATCCAGCAAACTACCGTGGGATAACATTGTTGAGCACCTCGCTAAAACTCCTAACTAAGATCATTGCGGACAAAAGAACCCCAACAATGCCAATAAGCGAAGAATAACAAGGATTTCGAAGAAGTCGATCCACCACTGACGCTCTATTCATACTCAGACAACTGATAGAAAAATCATTAGAGTACAACACCACTGCCTATCTTTGCTTTGTAGATCTAACTAAGGCCTTCGACAGAGTACAACTAAAAGACGTCATCACGATCCTGGAAAACAATAATACGAAGAAAGAATACGTAGAACTCATTAAGGACCTAAACACGAACACAAGAACGCAAATACGCACAAACCTCACCCTAACGCACACCTACGAACCACAACAGGCATCCGTCAAGGCGATAGTCTCAGTCCTTTATTATTCAACGCAATCATGGATGAGCTGGTGAAAGCTGTAAAGAACACCGGATTAGGATATCGGATGGTCATACACAACATAAATATAATATGCTATGCTGATGACGCAGTACTTATTGCGGAATCAGAGGACGACCTACAAAGAATGTTACATGCTTTCAACAAACAGGCAGGAAAACACAACGTGAAAATTTCCATAGACAAGACCAAATGCATGACCATAGCAAAAGAACCTGTACGCTGCAAATTGGTAATAGAAAATAAGACCATCGACCAAACCATGTCAGTCGAATACCATGGGTGCAAAATTACAAGCGCGGGGTTTTTGGGTGATGAGGTGAGGAAACAAGTAAACAAAGCAGCAGCAATATCGGAACATCTTAGGTATCCAATCTGGAGAAACAAACACCTAAGTACGGAATGCAAATCAAGGATTTACAAAACATGCGTATGACCGGTGATGACATATGGTGTGGAGACGAGAGCGGAAACGACGATAACAAAGAGGATACTAAGAACAACCGAAATGAAGACCCTAAGACCGATAACCGGATACACATTACATGATAGGCAAAGAAATACAGATATAAGGGAGAAGTGTCAAACGGATGACGTAGTCAGATGGATACGGAAAAGAAGGAGAGAATGGAACCACCATGTCAGCCGAATGACTCCCGACAGAATGGCCAGAATAGTACGAAACAACATACCTCACGGAAGAAGACCCATAGGACGACCACCAAAACGCTGGCGAGACAGCTGGCAATCAAATTAACAAGAACTGCCGCTACAAAGAAACCGGAACTAAACAGGCGATACGCCTATCGAAAGAAGAAGAAGAAGAAGAAAAAAGATTAATGATCGAATATTAAATCTATTTTATATAGGTACATTTTACACACGATTTTTTTTTCTTGTGAGAGGTTGAATTACACCAATTGTAGTCTTCATTATATAAACATAAATATGTTATTACCTTATATCAAATGGTGGGTACAGGGAAAAAAATGCGATCTCGTGGCCCAGACTAATTAATACCTTATAGGAGATTTCTAAATGATGGATTGATTGAACAGGCTGTAATTCCGTCCCTGATGGAATTATTTCTTAGTATATTATAGCCCTTGCGAACTTCTCCTATGCTAGTATCATGGATTACTCAAAATAGCGCCTCCACATGTGCTTCCAAAATTAATCTTTAAGAATCCGCTCATATGAACGTTAAAACCCTTAATTAGACCCTTGTCTAAATTGGATTTATATATTTCAGTAGGTTTATAAGCCTCAATTCAAGCTAGTCATAATTATAGACTTCAATTAAAATCTACTGCACTGATTAATTTGTCGACACAGTGTTGGAAGTAACTAACTCAGAACTAACACAATAGAACTAAGGCCGAAAATTCTATGTGTCCGCGCTTTTATATTATTTTCCTTCGTACTTCGTAAATTAAGTTAACCACAGAGGGAGACCTCATCGAAAAATATATATGAAAGAATCTTTTAATTACTACAATATTAATTATAATCTAAAAAGTGAATCGCAAGCTAAGACAACATAATTGCTAAATCACTAAAAATTCCAATTAGATATCGTTAATAGAGGGCAAATTTCCAATTAACAAAACACACCAAATATAAATTAATTTACTTCAAAGAGGTCACTCTATTTAGGACACAGTAAATAAATTCCGATAAAATTAATTAGGGCAGGCCAAAATTCTAATAAACAATTAGGGACCCATTCCAATTAGAAATTCTACATTAAAAACTGCGTTTATAATTCATTCAAAATGACATGGCTTGCATAAATTTTTCATATGTAAACACACACATATACGGTCGCCTATACGTCTGACTCACTAAACACCATGCGCGCATATGTCACTTATCTGTTTCCGTACTTAACCATACTAATAAATAGTTGAATCGAAATTTAAATTAAGTTATGTCCTAAAATGGCACAAAGAAACTAAGGTAATTATAAGATAATATCGAATTAACCCTCTAATTTACTATGAAATGCAGAATTCTCACGCACTAAATTTTAACCAAAAGGATGGCAATTATAACCTTACAAAACAGACGTTGGAGCGGTAACATACATTTTAATATGATGGTACTCGTATATAACAAGAAATTGAGCGTTTAAAGAACAATTAGAATATTTAAATTATATTCTATAGATACCAGGTATAACAAACGTTCTAGATCAAGGACGTATGTCAAACAATTAAATATTAATGAATCAATCAAGCAATACTAGAAATACATTATTCTAGATATCTAAACTTCAAGAAAGCTTTTTTGAATGGTCCTAAATAAAGATGCAGAGTATTCATACGAACAGAAGGAACTCGGAATGTGGAAAAAAATGAAGCGAACCTTTCCTGAGATACAGATACAGAATGAAAAATCTAGGTATGGTTAAACTAATAATTTAATTAGCACAAGGGTTAGCAATAATTATAGAATATACTGAAAATATACAGAAGTCGAAATCGACGTATAACAATAGTAAAATACAAAAAAATGATATTGCCTCTTGTTCAAAAATAGGAAAATTTGTTGCATGCACTTCACAAAGCATAACAAAATCGTTGATTGGATGCACAACTTGTTTATAGTGCCATATTTTGGTGACTAGATTTGCGTTCTTGCTTAAACCTGTATAGATAGATCGTGATCGGTTCGACCACCACAGTACGATGTTTATTCAGGACATAAAAATTGCTACCAATTTATTTACTAGTATTTATTTTAACTTTCATAATAATGAAAATGGGTCACAATTATGTTATTTTATATTAAATCTTTTGCGGAGCCTCCGACGTTGTTTAGATAACCTAAAATTAATTATAATTTGCCACAGAGCTCCTCAGCGGTCACAAGGACTGGGGGTTCGTAGGAATCACTTTTGGAACCACTGTACTAAACGGTCATCGACTACAAATATAGAATATCTTGTCTGGTTTATTGATCGAAGGATGACCTAAAAAAGGCGCATACTTTAGAAAACGAAGTAATTTTGAATTAAAGTACATTAAATTAGCTTGCATGCAGACAGTTTAAGTAAAGTGGGTACAAGAGCAACTTTATTACAGAAATAATGAATATCTGCCAAATAAAGTGCTACATAATAATTTATTGGTACTTACAATGAAAGATACTCGAAATTTAGTGGCCTATCGAAGAATCAGTGAAATAACATGTTACTGATGAAAAGCGTTAAGAACACTTTATATAATACAATGTTCTTGGAATTATATTTGAATAAAGGAATTCTAATATAAATAATATAAATATCCCATATAACGTATGATTTAAAAGTTCGGACAGAGAATTCAATGAAATGAAATTAATTAGTTGCCTTTGTTAACAAAATTTATTTATATTGTTTACTGTAAGTTGACAGCTAGTTAATTTGAAGTTGTTGCTTTATAAAGTAAAAAGTATGTACAGCTTGGTTGTGCGGGTGCCCAATGCGGAAATATTCTGAATCTTAGAGAATGAAAATATTTCAAGTAGAACGATTTATCACACAATAGCGGAATGCGAGCAGGGAATTCCATGTCGAAACCTCTAAACAAGTGGAAGAGCTCGAGTATTTCCTGAACAGAAGGCAGGAAGGCTGTTGAGAAGTGCAAAAAGTTTAAATGTCAGTAAGAAGACTGACTCGTCGATACGACAGTTCCAAGAGTACGGTATCGTTGGAATTGCAAAAATTGGCCTAAAATATCGAAAAAGATGTACTACCACGTATACCAACTGAGGCGAGTGTATTTTTCTGGTGGAAAAAATCACTATTGTAGATGACGAAAAGTATTTCACTTTGAGTAACTTTGAAGTGAAAGGAAACGATGGGTTTTATACGGACAGTATAGTGTAATGTTCTGACAATGTTAAGTACAAACATAAAGCGAAAATCCTTGTCTGGTGCGAAATTTCTAAGAGGGGTATATCCCGACTTTTTGTGGGAAGAGTAAGAGGAGAAGCTTTGAACATTCGCAGCTATATTAATAACTGTCTTTCCAAATTGCTTCAATTCATCATGCTGATGAAAATATCATGTTTTGGCCAGACTTGGCATCGTGGCATTACTAGAGATACCCACAACTGCATTCGACAACACCACATACCTTTTGATCTTAAAAACGATAGCCTCTAAACTTGCCTCCGACTCTGCGATTAGAGGATTTTTGGACTTTACTGTTGCGGAAGGTTTAACATGAAAGTTGGGAAGCCCAAAATGTGTATTTCCAAGAATTAATAGGTAAACAAATAACGTTATGTCATTAAATTTTAGGTTAATTAGATTATTAAACGTTTAAATGTAAGTAAATTAATAAAACATGCTACACACACCAGTAAGATCATAAAAGGATATTATATAATCTCTTCTTTATATAGCAATAACGTTAGTAATCATATTTAATTTTAATTGATTATATTATATAATATAAATATAATCTTGTCAAAATGGATGCATTGGCATAAGACGTCCAGTGCTATTTTAAAATACGAGAAAGTAATTATATAAGCCATACAAACTGGAAATCTGGAACAGTAAAGCCTAAAACAACAAGAATATCAGCAACAAGAAGTAAACAAACAGCATAAAATGTAAGTAAAAGTAATTAATGCAGTAATATTACGATGTAAACAAAACAACAAAAGCATATCAGAGACGCATGCTTAATGACGATAACGTGGATGTATGACAGGAATACGAGTGAAAGCAAAGGACAAGACGACACCATATGAACAAACAAGGATAGAAAGAGAAAGAAAATACTACGGGAAAAGGAGTACTACGTAGACGATTTTACGCGTAAAATCTGCTTGTACAAACGAGCAGGAGAAGCTATTCGCGGAAGACGAGACTAAAAGTTCACTATTCCAGAATAAAATTTACAAATATTAAAAATTACAACAAAAAGGAAAAATATATAGATAGTAGAGATGGAAAAATAAAATTACCCATGATAACTAAAAATATACAGGAGTGGATATATTAAATAACTGAAAATTAGACAAAACAGAAATAAATTATTTGGAGTAGGAACCGAATTCTTAGAAGAAAGGAACGCTGCGTATAAAAGCGAAAAAGCACCGCAAAAGAAAGATTCGAATATATTTCGAATTGATCAGTTTAACTTTGACGCTTATTGATTTAAAGAAATTTCAATTAGAATATAATATATAATCTAAAAATTTAAGCCTCTTGGCATTAAATTTAAGTAAGAATAAATAAAAGTTAAATTTTATTTTAATAATTAATATTGTTATTTTTATTATTCTCATCATTATTATTAAAGGTTTAATAATATACCAGGAGGAGTTCAAAAAAATTAGAAAAGTGTATGTGGATTATTATTCTAAATATTAAATTAGTCATAAATACACGATTAAAGTGTATCTTAGGCCAGATATCCGAGTTTGATGAAGAGGAAGTCGTATTGCCTGAATATTCTCGAAACATCTGTGGCATTTGAAATTTTAAAATTCAAAACGTTCAGCGATAGGCTCGAAAATACGAAAATAAATTATACAGTGTGAGGATAAGCATCCTATTCTATAGGGAGATAGGCTTTGAGTACTAATCTCAGCATTTGAAGGGTAAATACCACCTTTTGCGAGTGAAATCCTCGAGAGTCTTTGTTTGCGAGATTCATTTTGAATCAAAATTAAAACTCCAATACTATCCGTGTATGACTCACTAAAGAATATTTGTATATTAAAGTTGCATTGATAGGTTAAGATATAGGTTAAGAATGAAATATTTTAAGTTACAACAAAAATGAGATGTGAAAATACGAACAAACAATAAAATATTTTTAAACGATAGCCTCTTGTTGTATATTTCTTTGCATTTACTTTGGACGCTAGGCCTAGTTGTGTAGAACCAAAAGATAGCCCTCAGATACCCAAAGATTATACAGAGCCTTAACAAAATTATGCTTGTGTAACTGCCCACAAAAGCAATCATTTAAATAAATATATATTTGAAAGCAAAATTCACAGCAATATATTAACTAATAGGTAAGAAAGTTTATATTTATATGAAAATAATTCACTGTAATTTTACTTCGAATATCAATTGGTCATCAATTATAAATTGCTAACTGTCTAATGTATTATATTTAATAAAAGGGTAATTAAAAATTCGTGAAAACCATATCTATCCCGGAACGTGTGAATGCATTTCGCTCTGATTAGAGCACGTCAGCAGAACGATGTCCTGGAGACAGCATGACTCTTCACTTCTATACGTCGTGTGTATATAGTTAACATATTGAACTTACTGAAAATGAGAATTAATGACTATTAAATCTCATTTTTATATGCAAATGTCGCCTAATGTGTTGCGTTAATTACTACAATTTGACAAACTAAGTTTGTACCAGTATGCAGAACGCAACACGTCCCTACATCAACCTTTCTAGTTATTAGAATAATTAAAAATGCGTGAAAAGTCACATCTATCCCGGAACGTGCGGATGCATTTCGCTCATATTAGAGCTCGTCGGCACAACGATATCCTGAAGACAGACATGACTCTTCACTTCAACACTTCATGTATATATAGTTAACATTTTGAACTTACTGCAAATGAGAGTTAATGACTATTAAATCTCATTTCTACATGCAAATGTCGCATAATGTGTTGCAACACACAATGACGTTTTGCGTTTTACGTACTGGTACGAAGTTAGTTTGTCAAATTGTAGTAATTAACACATTAGGCAGTTCTTATGGGATTGTAGTGGAATTCTTCTTATCGATTATCTTCAAAGAAGTAACATATTCTATATAACTATATATTTCCATTTTTCATGTTTTTTTTTATTTCAAGGACACCTGTATAATAGTAAAATAAGGCAAAATATAGCCTTATATAGGTTGTCGGATCCATTAGCATTGTTCTTGAGTTTACCGAGATACTTAGCAACTATAAGAATGTCAACAGTAACGAATAAAAAACTTGATATATTGTCTCTGCGAATTTAAATAAAAGCTCTGAAACGTTACACTGAGCAGGTAAAGAATTAATTAAAAAAATTCTAATTGCATCAGTATTATGCTCTTGAAGTGAAAGTTTTAAATTTATATTGACTACAAGCCGCTTTCTCATTCTTATTTGATTTATTAAGGGACTACGTAATGATTTACAATAACTAAAACGCGCAGGAAGTTTCAAAAAGAGGTGACGTTTCTAAGCGCTTTCTCTTAAATTAATCATCAATTCAAGGTACAGGCCCACGAAGTGACAGAGTTGTCACTTGAGGAACATGTCTATTCAACAATGACAGTAAACCAATCAGTTAAAATCATAGCATTATCATAAACATTAATCATCTGATAGAAATAAATGTAAAGATTGAAATTCGTGGTGACGTAATTATTCAATAAAATTTTTAAAAATGTGATAAATTATAAAGATGTGGTTAATCTTAGGTCTGACAACCTCCAAGAAACAATGAGCATTTTTCATCATCAGATTCAAGATTTAAAATTGTCGCTTCGGAAATAATGTTTTCATCCAACGACGCGATATGTCATATAAAGTGTCGCCAATAAATATTATTGATCGTGTATGTTGAATATCTATCTATCTATGTATCTATTTAATTCTTTGGGCTGGACGCGTACTTGAACACAGCGCTCTTTGTGCCAACCCCATCTTTCAGTTCCACTATGTTCTGTGTTTTGTGTCCTTGATGAAAGTCACTATCCTCCTCAAGAGAAATTTGAGTACCCTCGTAGGATCCAAGAGATCTCATCCGAAATGTTTCTGCCTGAGTTCCTTCAGTTCCTCACAAGTGCATAAAACATGAAGGATAGTTTCTTCCTGTTTTCCACATTTCTTACACCAAGGTTCACTAACCAAGCCCATGCTGTACATATGCTTCCTTAAAGGACAGTATCCCGTTATCAATTCAGAAATAGTTTATACGAGTATATTGAATATTACCATAAATATGGAAACACAATTAGAAAGCCTTAATTGAATTAATAATTTCTTAGTTTGTGGAACTACAAATTTATATTAATAGCTAAACTTATTTGTCTCATAGTATAAATTTGAACAGAGAAGATGTATTTTTTTAAATTAATATTATGCACGATTCCATGTTCCATAAAATTCATTAGTAAGCAAAGGCTTTACTTTGGATATTCATTGTTAGGATCTCCTTTCTTAGATATGTATAATAAATTTTATTACTCTAACAAAGGACCAGCAGGAAATGCATACCTAGGTTTATGACACCTACTAATACGTAATTAGTAATGACATTTTATAATTTATTATTTAAGATTAGATCTTTAAGACATTATCGTTAATCTTGGGTATTGTTACTTGTAGGCACAATTTCCCCGAAGTAATAACCCAAAATTTCCCCGTTATTACGTCAAACAACATACTACCAATACGCTTTTAATATGTAATATTTAGGGGGTAGTGGTATATCTTTACCTATTTGTAAAACAGAATATAATAGATCAGTATTATTTAGAGTCTCATAACAGTAACAATACGCTCAATAGTATGAACTCAAACATAGTATCGACATCAGTTTAAGATACTTCGTCATCCAAAATAGATATAAAATAAATGTATATAGTGCAAATAAATATATTTAGATGAAAGTACATTTATTTATTTAACAAACAGTCACCGAAGATTTAAAAGGTTAAGTATATACAGCCTTATAGCCCGTGCATGATGAAGCAACAACGGGGTTGTGATTCTAGTAACTGGGGTTGAAGCATCACCTCCAGAAACCGGAGTCTTTGCAAACATTTGGTCCACGAGCCCACATCAACCATAACATTGGTATATCACCCCCAATCAATACATACACAGAAGAAATAAATAGTACCACCAATTTAAGTATTTTTGCTAATTAGTTTAGAGATTATCGCGATGTAGTTTTGTTCCATTGTAATACGCTCTTACGGTCATCTTTAATAGCAGTATGCTTAGTAGTAACATTTTTTCGAAAAACTAAAAAATTAAAAAGTAAATTATTTTGTAGGACGTTCCTGTATTTTTCAGCGTTTATTATTCTTTTTACAAAGTGCAGTCTCACCATTACTTTAGTTGACGTGCGACCCAAGAGCATCACAGAAGCCAGAAACTTAACATTGCTTTTAAAGCAATCATTATGAAAGACTTCCTGCTAAGTTCTTATGACTTGGTCTCCACCATCCTAAACCTCAAATCTCGTCTCGGCATTCCAAAAAATTGAGTTCTATTGATTTTGAGGCCAGGTCTATCCTCTCTTGGCCCAAGAAGCTTGGCTTTTTTTAAGTTTCTGTTTAAGTAAAGGCTTACTGTGTCTATAGATTAGAACCTTAATGCTCTAAATTATCCTGCAAGTATTAAATTCTGGTTTTGGAGCAGTTCTAAGTTGCTCTTGAAAAACGTTTATCCGTTGCTTCACTAAATATAATATTTAATTTAATTCATAAATATTGATTTTGAATCATATTTCCTCCCTCAAAAGTCCTTAAATTCATGTTAGAGTAATGTGAGTTACTTACATTTCAATATGTTTAGACCACATAACCAGTAGATTTATAAAATTTAAAAAAATATGTCATAAATTTTTTGCGATTTGCCCAACAGACTTTCGTTTCGAATACCAGTGAATTATCTTTTTTCTTATTTCTTCACGGTTTGGGATCGGAAAAAAATTATAATTGTTAACAAAAAATCCTCAAAGAGTCAGTTAGCTTATCTACAATTATTAAAGCGTCAAGTACCATAATTGTCAGAAAATAGGAGTAGCACACTTGATTTTTTTACAAAAATTTATCTGTACGTTTAAGCAGTTTTAGTAATGTATTTGTTGACTATATACTAAACTACTATTACACTAAACAGCCAATTTGAACATAATATTTGAGAATATTTATAAAAATACCTTTGATATATTTTGACTCGTAGGGTTTGCCTATATATGTATAAGTAATAGGTGTTCAAAAAGTTTCGGGCGATTATGAACTGAGGAATGCATGTCTTAATAGATATATAATTGTCAATTTTTCGTGTAACTTTGGATGACTTTTTATTCAAGATTATATCGAATAGATTTAAGAAATATGTTTTGCAGTCCATGGTTGCCCGGGACGTAAGACTTTCTGAACGCCCGTTTTATATTTATATGCTATAATGATTTTCCGGAGTCAATAACACTGTATAATAAAATTAGGTCATGAATCGAACGTTCTACAAACCTTATTACATACATCAAATTTTATAGTATTGTACTGAATTCATTTATTTTTCAGTGATTAAAAATAAAAAGCACACCATGCAATAATGCGTGATATAGTCTTATAAAAAAAAATCAGAGTAAATCTTTTTGTCTCCCTTCCCACCGTAAAATCAAAACTATGTTATGTAAACAGAAGTAACCTACTTAAATATCGATTTTCAGTTGTGTGTTTGTGACTCAAGCCCGGACCAGCTTGGTTCATTGACCCAATAATGTTCACAGCCCCCTATTCTTGCAGCCAGTTGCATCCTGCGACCTACTTTTCAAGGCTCGATCGACTGTTGTGTTTCCCCAGCAGGTGTTTCTGAAGTTTTTCTACCGAGGCCAATAACTTGGTAATAGAATGGTATTCCAATTATATCTATATTTATTCCTTTTTATTTCAACAAGAATAATATGTTATCCTCAGGTTGTACCTAAACACATACATCTGGGAAATATTTCTTTAGTACAGAAGTAAATAAGTCAAGCAGTCGTAATCGTTTGTTTTCTTAACGAAGGTAATATTAAAAGTAAATAATAGTAGTTTTCTTCGATGTTTGTCCAAAATATATTGAATAAGGAATATTTGAAGACGGCTGCGAAAAATTGAGAGACAAAATATTAATTCCCGAGAATAATTTAATCCTGTTATATATTTATACACAAAGCACAAATAAAATATTATTTTGACCTAAATCTTTTTAGCGATTAGAGCGTATAAAATATAAATATACTTGCTTTAAAGGTGGATTGATTTAATTTTAAATTTTGAATATAACCTTTAAGAGTGCGGAATACCAGGTGATGTTTCACAATGTTTTCATTTTCAATCTATCCCATTTTATCTCTTGCGACTAATTTATTTAAGCGGTTTAAGGGGTTGTTCGGAAAATTCGTAGCGCTTTTACGTACAATATATTTGAGCGTGTCCTTACATGTTGTAATTTATATAAATGTATTATCTGCATGGATCATCTAACAGTTGGTATGTATATTAACCCTAGAATGCATATCTGGTACAATATCTACTTTTATATCACAAGCCCGCCTATTAAAACTCATTATAAGATCCGACAATACAACTTTATTTAAGCTACATTCAAGAGATGGTTTCACAAAAAACAAAAAATAATTATTATACAGGGTTAGGCAAAATTTGGATCCATTCGAATATCTTTGATATGGGTACTTAGATTTTAATAAGACTTTCCACAATTAATTAAATACAAATCGGGGATTCGATGGGTATATTTATATCCGAATCAGACTTACGGTTTAGTCGGAAACAATGTTAACTGTTTTATTGTAAATGAAATATTCTGTATATTTTTACGAATTTCAATAGAGTTCTGCTCTAGGTGTTCAGAAATAATAAGATTTGGCACCCTTTTGTCCAAAAACGACAAATATATTTAATTAAAACTGATATTTTAAAATAATGTTTATGTTTAGTAAGCCATGTATTTAAAATTCAGAACTTGACTTAGACTGTCAGAATTAACTTTGTAGACGTCCAAATATTAATAATGGTTCTATTAACTGAAAAAGAACGTATTGAAATTCTGATGGTGATCAGGTCAGACTCACGAAGAAAGAAGTATGCGATTTATTTAACAATTTGCATCAAGATCGGCATCCAATATCACGAACTGTTGTTTGTAAAACTTTGGGAAGGTATAACTTGCCTGGAAACGTTAGAAATTTACCGAAAATAGGACTACCAAAAGTCGAAACTAATGAACTTATTGCTCAAGAAATTGCTATAGCATTAGAAGTACCACAAACTTCTACTACATCCCTCGCACTAAACTATGAAATAAGTTTCCGATCAGTAGCCAGAATATTGAAGCATGAAAAATATCATCCGTATAAACCACATTTAGTGTAAGAATTATTATCGTAGAATTGAATTTTGTGAAAGAGTTATGGGGATTTGCAAAAATGACCAATACTTTACATACAATTTGCTATTTTCCGACGAGGCTACTTTTTGTTTGAATGGTACCGTTAATCGCCACAATTGCCGATATTTGTCAAAGATATACCCTCATTAGATGTTAGAAACGCATACAAAACATCCGCACAAATTAAGCGTTTGGGCCGATATTTTCAGGAATCGTATTATTGTTTTTTTTTCATTCATAGTACACTAACTGACCAGAGATATTTAGATCTTTTACGTGATCAGGTTGCTCCTAATATTGAGGAAGATGGGGGAATTACCTGTAAGTGTTTGGTTACAATAAGATGGAGCATCCCCTCACTATGCCCTTAACGTTAGAAGTTTTTTAAACGAAACAATTGCAACTCGGTGGATTGGTCATAGAGGACTCATAGAATGGCCGAATGATCTCCAGATTTAATTCCCCTAGATTTTTTCCTTTGGGGCCATTTAAAATCTGTAGTTTATAACATGTGTTTTGTTACGACCTTTTCTTTCAATAAGGAGAAACTCTGATATTATGATAGTTAATTTGACCGTCATACCGCCATTTTATTCAGTATTGTTAGATATTTCATAATGCAAAGACTTACACGCGAACAGAGTTTACAAATTGTGGAAATTTATTTTTAAAATTTACGGCAATTTACGGCATACATCATCGGCCAATTGAGACAACTATTTACAACACAATTTAACAATTTCGCATTCAATTTACTCTTTTGAACTCTCGTCCACTGACGAGATTGCGTAGAGTGCGCACTAAAGAAAATATCGTCGCCGTTGAGGCCAGTGTTGAGGATGATTCAAATTTTTCGATTCATCATCGGGTGCAAGAACTTGGCCTGTGCCCATCGACTTTGTGGAACATTCTTCGCAAGAATCTTGACCTACATGCCTACAAGATTAAATTGGTGGAAGAATTGAAGCCAAGCGACCATCGTTTTCGACGTCAATTCAGTAAATTTTGGGCGCATGAAAAGTTGGATGGCGATCCACTGTGTTGCCTTAAAATTGTGTTCAGTGATGAGGCTCATTTCTGGCTCACTGGGTTTGTGAATAAGCAAAACTGTCGCATTTGGGGCGACGTTAATCCACAGGTGACTCATAAACTACTGATGCACCCTAGAAAATGCACTATTTGGTGCGGTTTGTGGGCCAGAGGCATCCTTCTTCAAAAACGAAGAAAATCGATCGTCACCGTCAATGGCAACCGGTATAGAGCCATTCTCATCGATTTTTTATTCAGAAAAGTGTGTGAACATGGTCTGGAAGACTTTTGGTTTCAGCAGGACGGTGCTACATGCTATACTGCTCGCGAAACAATCGATTTATTGAAGTGTTCAGTGATAAGATTATCTCCAGAAATGGACCTGTACACTGGCCTACAAGATCATGTGATTTGACGCCTTTGGACTATTTTCTGTGGGGCTATTTCAAGTCGTTAGTCTACGGTAACAAGCCAACAACTATTGCAGACTTAGAAATCAACATTGAGCTCACCATTCGTGACATAGGGCCTGAAATGCTCGAAAAAGTTGTTGAAAATTGGTGCCCCAGTATAACGTACATCAGACGCTCCCGTGGTAGCCATATGCCCGAAATCACTTTCCATCATTAATACCATGAAACTATCTACAGATTCAAAAAAAATTCCCATTTCTCCTACATTTATATTTTTTATTTCAATTTATAATCCTACACCTCTTAAAAAACACATTTTACTAGACGACCGTATAATCTGTTACGGCGGGGAATAATTGAGGAATTGCAATTAATTCGTGAGGAGGCTTTAGCAAATCTTATTCAAGAATTTGTTCACTAACTTGCATATTGTCAAGAAGTGAAAGGTCATCATTACGAAAATTAGATATTGATTTGTTTATGTTTCTTGTGTTCATTTTGCTTGTTCTAAATAAAATTTGCATTATTAGATTTAATTAAATATCTCTGTCGTTGTTGAAAAAAGGGTGCTAAACCTTATTATTGAGGAACTTCCAGAGCAAAGCTCGATTGAAATTCGTAAAAATATACAGGCTGCTTCATTGGCAATAAAGGGCAACAAACTGCATGTCTGATTCGGATATAAATATACTCATCGAATCCTCGATTTGCATTTAATTAATTGTGGAAAGTGTTATTAAAATCTAAGTAGGTATATCAAAGATATTCGAGTGGATTCAACATTTGCCTAATCCTGTACAACAAAAATTGTTTATAGATTATATAACAAGCAGTGCATATTCTTACACGGTGCTCATTATATATATGTATTATTTTTGCAATTAGCACATACCATTTTAACAGCAGCGTTATAATTTTGATGTTCTTTGGTAAAAATGATAAACGCATTTAGTGTAACCACAACAATTATATTGAAGAAAAACGTCATAGGTCATCGCTTACTTTACCTTTATATTTGTATTTGGATATCATTTGATCCATAACATCGACACCGTCTTTTGTTTTATTGTAGTAGGAGATAGTTTTGAGCCCTTTTTTAGCGTCGTCATTGACAGCTGTGTTATGATGCATAAGTGCTTAGTAAAATTACGCATTTGCTCTTTCTAGGTGCGTAGCTTACCATGCTGATTTTGGTTTTGGAGAAAATAAAGAAGATGTAACTAAACGATTTTTCGATGGTTTCATCTCCTTTAGAATATCTCGCTTATTTTGACGTAGCGTACCAACAAAAGTAATATTTTTTCCCAAAAGGTACTCTGCCAATGGAACACAAATTGTCCATTCTCAGATTCAGACCAGAATTATGAATACTACGTACTACAGCTTCCCATATTTTAAATCCCAGATTCGTATGTGTAGGTTTCACATTTTGACCACCAACATAAATTAAACATCAAGAGCAGGGCCAAATTTTCAAGTCATATTCAGCTGGCTTACTTGGCACACACGAACCAATCTGGATCTGCCTCTGAAGCTAACAAGTTGTTCGCCAATTGTTACATTGGCATCTGGTATGAAGCACATTTTGCATGGTTGAATAAACAGATTCCAGATGTAAGATACCATTGCTAATTTATCGGCTTCTAAAAGTGTTTCTCGAGGTCTTTTATTGTCAAATCTAACAAATCTTGGGAATATCCCAGTTTCCGTCAACTTCAGCATAAATAAGTAATCCATGAATTACATAAAGTTCATCATCAGTTATATCAATCCACGTTTTTGCTTTCCCATTGTAAACGCTTCTTGCTTCTTAGTTGGTACAGTGCACAATTTCCTGTATCATAAATTCAGTCACGAATAACTGAAAAGCTTGTTTTTGTTCAGCAGCCATACATTTTTGTGCCAAGGCAGATGCACGCCGCATAATATTATGTTGTTGAATTTTATTTTTAGTTAGTGGATTTATTCTCCACTCAAGGCGGCGTGGAGAAATATAAAAACTTACATGTCGCTATGAATTGTTATCTTGAAATTTGCTTATTCACAATTCACGACAAATCTATCCAGCTAGAATACTCAGTCGGTTTAATTTCAAAAAATTGGACTGCTTTCCTCTCAGGGTTCCAATCGGAAAAGTGGTTGTCTCTTCTACAAAATTTATAATACGCCAGTAAAAGAGTATTGACAAATGTTATAATTATATTTCTTTAAGTTACTTGTAAACTTCTTGAAATAAGGTTAAATAATAATAAACACAATAAAATTTAAATGAAACTTTAATACAAAAAAAAAAAAAATCTTTATAAAGTATAAAGATTAATATTGCCTCATTAAACAATATTATAAAGGTAAAAATAACGCATGGAAATAACCGCAGCATGCGATCAAAAACCTTTGTGACAGCCGATCAAAATTAAAAATAATAAATTACAAAGAAACTTTTTAATTTCTCCCAAGAGAAATAAAATCAAAATAAACTATTTGACAGACCGAAACAAACTCTAACGCATGTGCAACCACATGTAAAAAAAATGCCCTTGATAAACCAACGTACTAAATTTTACATTTACAGAAATGTTTTTTTATACTAGAAATTTTAGAAAACCTTCTTTGTCATTTATATCAAATAACTAAGATTAAATTTCGGAACGATAATAATAATACAATAGAAAAATTACAATATTCATTTCGTTCAATATAAAAAAAAATAAGATATCTGGTATAAAATATATTACTTACGTAAAAAATATATATTCATATACTCGAGACACATGAGCAAGAAACACAAACTCACAAACTCGTAAATAAATCGGTAATGATATAAGCAAGCACAAAAACACAATTAAATCAAAAAACAAAAACCGAAATTACTCAAAGATAAAGATTTATCTTTAAATAAACACACCTTTCTTACTTCACTGAACACTTGTGTCTGGATACAGCTAGCACGCAGGCTACCCTTAAAAAAAACAGTTATAAAAATCGTCCATAGCGGATCAAACGACATTCTCAAACTGCGCAAGTCATAACTACAAATATTCAAAATAATAATACACTAAAAATAATTAAACTTTTCAAAATATTTGTGGGGAAAAGTTCATATCAATATGTAATATTTGGGTTTGGAATATCATTATCACTAATATTTTATGCATTAGTGGTATCACTACACATGGTAGTTTTTGCTAGCCGCTAGTAGCGCGGCCGCCGGACGGTACAAGTTACTCGCTAAGTGTGTATTAGAGCTTGGAACTTTGGTTTAAATTTGAGCATTAGAGTATACTATTTAATCGCATCTATCAATAGCATAAATTTTTGTAATTTACCAAGCACAAAGATTTCAATAAGACCTTCTTTGACGTTACACGCCAGTAAATTATAAGAATTTGTACTGTCTATATTGAAAAGTGATCTTAATAGAGATAGATAGTCAGTTGTGTATTAGTTCTTTTCGAGTATGTATCATGAGTGGAAATGGTACGTAAAAGAAAATACGAGTTACAAGGGTTACAGGAAGCAAACACATATATACATCGGTATCCCGATTTAAAATACCGCAGTAATTGCGTAAAATGTGACGTTTGCAATGTGAACTTAATGGTTTATTACGAGCAGGTTGTAAACGCCACGTGCAATTGGTGAGGCACAGAGCAAATGTAAAAAATGAAATACCATACTGAACTTTCTTGACAGAATTTATACTCATGTTAAATGTGTGTAATATTTCATCAATCATTGTGGAGCAGAAAGCGTTCTGTGCATTTTGGAAAAAAATTGTTCGTGCTTAGAAATTACCAAACAGAAACCTACTGAGAAGGTATCTCCCGTACGTAAAATTGCATGTTACAAATACCGTACGGAATATTATAAAAAATGAGAAAAAAATGAGAAAGTATGGATAAACGTGGATGAAACAACAGGTGCCAACAAAAACAATGTAATAAATGTTTTAGTGCTTGCTTTAAAATTGAATGGCCTGTCGATACCATTTCTTTTGTGCTGCAAACGTCTTCCAAAACTATAGTGCAGGTGATAAAAGACGCTATTCAAATATTTGGTGTACAACGAAGCCAATTAAGAATGCTTGTCGGTGATAGAGCTGCAACCATGGTTAAAGTTGGGACATTACTACACACATATTATCCCAATCTCCTTCACGTAACATGTTTGCTATACGCGTTTCATCTTTTGTACAGGAATTCCACTATCATCTGAACCTATATTAACCAGATAGGGCACCTGGCTTGAACCAGATAAACATTTTCAGAGTATCAGATCTTTTTATTTCTATGTTTCAAAAGCTATAAAAAAGCCAAGAATTGTTCTCGGATCATCAAGTTGAAGCTGATATAGTGGAGATTTTCGAAAAGTACTCTGTCGTTGGGGAACAATTGCAAAATCGTGCATTACCTGTATCGGATTCGCTTAACATAGTCGATAATATGAATTCGTCCCTGGACAATTTGGCGGATAATATAGGGCATAACGTAGCCCAGAAATTTACTGCTATTCTAAATAAAAATCCAGATTTGAAGAAAATGCGAATTATAAGCCAACGTATAAATGACACACCCGAGTGTGAAAGATATAAGTAGGAGTATCTTAAATTCGGAAATATTACATTACTAGATGTATAGCGGTCATTTTCCCAGTAGAAGCACATATTTTCACCACGCGCAGAAAATTAAACGAATCAGCCGTCAATAGAAAAAGGTCACCACATTTAAATAATTTTTACTATTTTACTATTTTTAATAATTGGTATTTAATTCAACCAATATCTATACATCTTTTTTCATCTATACATGTTACAGTACCCAACAATAAAAAAACATTCAGCATGCCAGTGTTGATTATATAACCCCGCCGTACAGTGGTCCTGCTCCATATGACTCATACTTTGAAAGTGGAAATTATTTTTAAGTTAAAGTAGATAGGTTGAAGTTTTACTTGCCGAAATATTTATTTTTTTAAGCTGCCATCATTGTTCTAAATAAATGCAAAGTTGACCCGCAAGCGTAGCCTGATCGTACGTAAAAGAGCTGTGAATTAAACAAGTAAAATGTTAAATACTGTATAAACAGCAATATAAGTACTGAATTAAAAAATATTTATTGCTCACTTAATTTAACAAAATTGACGAAATTAATATCTATTATAATGGCGAATGATATGAGGTATATGCTAACCATTCTGTTCAGGGCGGTGCTGGAGATGTTTTCAAATGTAGGTTGTTGCAAAGTTCGGAAGAAATAAATAATTGCCATTATTAATTTCGGAATTGTAGTAGGTGGATACTATACCTACACCTGACGTATCATTGCTTATCCCATCACACGAATATGTATATCATACCTACATTTGACCTATCCTTATGTTGACGTATGCTTATCCAATCAAATGCTACTCTATACATTCAATAAACATATCGGCGGGGACGCGTCTTGCGCAGAAGTGTCACTTCTTTTACCTCGTTTACACACGGTATATGATTCACAGTTTATTTTTATTTTATCCTGTAAATGGAATTATAATTATGTCGGGTAAAAATAAATAAATAAATAAATTATTATTATTGTTATTGTTATTTTCTTTTTAAATAGTTCTGCTAATACATATTACAAAAACAATTTGAGACATACTTGTGTGGTGTAAAACCTCACCATTTTTTGTGTAAAACATAAATACTTTTAACAATATTGAAATATGAATAATAATTTAATTTTCGGTAATTAGGTTTACTCTGTCGAAAATAAATATATTATTATTATGATAGTGTGCTGTCTCATGCTTGTTCGCAGATACGGCAAAAGCTGCTACAATTTAAAATACTTAACGGAAAACATTTTGTTAATTCAGAGGTGTGTGAAATGTTTTCAGAGTTTCCGATAGATAGGGAAAGAGTCTTTCTTTGGAGACTGTAGTTAAATTAAAAGTTAAAAAAGGTTGTAAATCCCTTATCACAAATAATACTCGTCTCTTAATACGTATTTCGACAACTAAGTTGACATCCTCGGCAGGGAAAATTAATAATCACATTGTTGAACATGGAGTACAGTAAAGCTAATAGAAAGAATAGATTTATTTAGAAATTGATTTATTCTTGCTGTAATTAAATTAATTTTTAAATTCAATTATTATGCCACGTATTATAATATTGAGTTATTATTATGATTGCTATTTTTATTTTCGTTTGAAAGAGTTCTGCTAATATTACAAAAACAATTTGAGACATACATGAGTAAAGACGGCAGACTATGTGCCCACACTGTTAAATTTAATAATACACATAAGGTGTATTAGATAAAAATGTAGATTTTACAAAATTATGGCAACTTTTTACCAATACTGAAGATCCATTGTACAGATACAAAAAGCACTTTAACTATGCAAATATAACATCTCTCAACGTCGAACACTCCTTCTCAGTATATAAACATATATATACGTCGCTACGAACGAACCTTTCCGAGACTAATACAGAAACATATTATTATGGTGCAGTTTTTTCATCGCGCACATCCGCATTTTTTTGCAACAATGTAAACATGTTGGGTAAGTTATTTATGTTTTTTCTTAACGTTTTGTATACGGATTCGACAAATTTATTTTAAAAAAATTTCACCGTGTATTATTAAATTTTACAGTGTGGGCACATAGTCTGCCGTCTTTATACATGAGTGTGTAAAACCTCACCATTTTTTTGTATAAAACTGAAATGTTTTTAGTAATATCGAAATATCAATATTAATTTAACCCATATATGCCTTTGCGAAAATAAAAAAAAAACAGCTAAAAAACAGTCATAAAGAAAATATTTGTCATTTATTTTTAAAAACGTCAAACGAACAAATGGCTGTACGTACAGGTGCCCTACATATAGAACAATAGGCATATACCATACTACTTCTATTATTGGGTATGATAATATACGAAGCATTTAACATATAAACCAATGTTAAATTTATTGCACTGGGTGGTTGTTTTTGAATGACATAGGCCGCATCTAGTTTGTTTCTCTTGTAGTACCACAAAATGGTCAAGATGGTCGTACCTCAGTTATTATTTTGTTGAACTTTTCCTTTTCGCAAAGCAAAAGACTTTTATTTTGTGTCAAAATGGTAATGGCTACACTTCTTCTAAATGCGAGTTGGTCCATTTTACCTCCTTGTTTTTTGTGAAGATGCCAAGCATTTGTCATTGCCATATCAATACAATGGACAATAACGGAAAAGTACCACTTCTTTCCACGCATCTGTACTCTATACTGCGATATATTTTAATCGGATAGGTTAACGCTCCCATATTTTTATTGTACAATTTGACAAGTTGTATATGGTCTACTTGTATAAACTTCTTGTCTTTCTGTATCTTTTTGCGGAAGTTATGAGGGCAATTCCAGCTGCTGAAGATCCAAATGCCACAAAATGATTATTATCATTCCACTTAACAAATATGATGCTTTTATCACTTATTTTTGTAAATTCGAAAACACCTTGGTTCTCCTATTTCATAGTGGCGCTGGATTTCAAAGTTTACATAGGTATGCGATTTTCGGGCATTGTTTCCGTGCTAACGATTCATTTTCAAGATGGGCTTCTCTTAAAGCAGGCGAAGAGAAAAAGTTGTCGAAGAAAAAATGAAACTTGGACTCCGGCCATCTCGTTTTAATGGTATCGTCGTATGGTTCCAACCCAAAGTTTGAATCCATAGCGAAATGATTTGTTATGAATAAACTGTTTGAAGCCATGTCGGCCATTATAAGGAACCATCACTTCGCCACTGCTATGGTTCTCCTCCATAGGAGCCTTTTCCAAAAAATTTTGATTTAGACGATCAAAGAGCGGGCGAAATTTAGCCAATTTGTCGTTTTTGTCTAGGTTCATATTATTGGCTATATGTACATGACTCATAATAAATTCAAACCGGTCACGAGAAATAGCTTCACTCACCAACATATTACAAGCATCTTTTGAATTTTCCCAGTAGATTATTATTCTGGAAACACTTGAATAGCCACTTAGAAGCAAAATACCGAAGAAATATTTTATTTCGGAAACATCAACCAATGCACTTTTATTTTTTTGTTAGGTATACCTATTTGTTTCTTCCACAAACATTGACAGGGTTTCATCATCAAAAAAATATTCAAGAAGTTCAGTTGGTGTCGATGAATTTGCAAATATTGTGTCTTCGGGAAGAACATAGTCGTCAGTTGGCAGATCCAGTTTGACAAACCGGTACACCTTTTTTTTCTTAGCTTATGTTTTGCTTTTTTACTTTTCCTTATTCTGTAGAGTACTTAGTGGCAATTCATCTTCAGAGCTCCAATCTTCCTCGTTTACTCGAAAGTTAACTTCTACCTGACTTTGGATTATGTTTGGTGGCAAATTGTTTATATCGAGTTAGTCTTCATCCTCTGAATCCTCATCGGTGATGTTTCCACAAGCATTAGTTGGTGGTAGCAACGTAATTGACTCCGTATTGGTGTCATCTTCCTCAAGCATTGCCAATGCTTCGTGCAAGCCCCTAAAGCGAAAACTCATAGTACCCTATATGCCTATTGATCTATATATAGGACATTAACATTTAACACCACGTGGATCACACCATATAACAACAATATTTCAAAATCAACAAAAAATTAACGCAACAGTTATTTGAGATTATACCTAAAACATTAAATAAAAAATTTTATTTGAAAAAATGCACACCCGCCTTGCAAACTGTATCCCGCATTCCGCCATTTTTTAAAATTGTCTAAATTCAAATTTTGTTTATTTTTCACCTATTCACTATTTGCCGTTCAAACACTGCAACAACATCTACCTAGGAACTGATCTCCGACTGGCATCTGCATCCAAAGCAGCGCTAGTCTGAACAGGAAACGACAAGATTTTACCGTCTTACATATAGGTTAATAGACATATATGGGTTAATTTCTGCTAATTAAGTTTACTGTAATTGGATTAACTTTACTATGCTAACACAATTAGAGTATAAAATGGAAGACGACGAAAAAAAACAGATAAACGCAGCAAATATGACTTATGACACAAGAAACAAGATAATGAAGGAAGCAGCTGGAAGCAGCTAATTTCATTTTATAAATTCTATAACTAGATAGAAATACATAAGAGCCTGTACTTTCCTAAGGTGCCGAAAGTCTACACACATCATACCTAGACCAATGATTTTGCATAATGAATTAAGTATTAAAAAAATATGTGCTAAATGCACATTTGTTGACTGTCGACCACAAATGCGAACGAGAACTCATTTCAGACCTCATTTTTAGCGAAGTTGGGACATGATTTTAAGGGCTTTTGACTCTTAATAATAACGGTTTATGAAACCTGAACTCGTTAATATATGCCCGAGATGAAGCCACAATTGAAACAATGGACTGAAATTGAGAGAAGTGCTCCGAAGAAGGCAAAGACTGTACGCTGGTTCGGAAAGCTTATTGCGATGGTCCTTTTGGACTGCAGTGGGACTCTTCTTATCGATTATCTTCAAAGAGATAAAACGGTAACAGAGGAATATTATGCATTCCGATCCTTTATAGGACGAAAACCTATATGCGGAATCACCAAGGATTCCGCTAGACAGATCTGGTTATGACCAGAAAAAGAGCATAAAAAGAAATAGAGGCTAATGGAAGGTTAAGTACTACTAGACGCTGGACTCTAGGCTTTCAACCTATCTAATTCGTAGTGATAAAAAAGAAATAAAAATGATTACCGGCTTCATACCAGCTTGTCTTTTAGGGAAGAATCTGTATAGCATAGGCTTGGCTAACGAACCCTGGCGTAGGAGATAGGAAAAGCAGGAATAAACTAGCCTTTATGTAATATGCACTTGTGAGGAACTGAAGAGACACAGGCAGAAACATTTCGCAAGAGATCTATTGGATCCTACGAAGATACTCAAATTTTCCCTGAGGAGGATTGTGGCTTTTATCGAGGACACAAAACTAACAGAGTGAAACTGATAGATCAATTGAGGGTGGTACAAAGAACACTGTGCTTAAGTGCCTGGAGTTACTGACGTCCAACCTAAAGAACTAGAAGAAGGTGCGTTCCTTTAGATTAACTGCACGATACAATACAAAATTTAAAGAAGAAACGAATACTTTTTCTTCAGGAAAATGGACTTACACTTTACACTTCGACTGTTTCAGTGACAAACATTCTTCAATTATATTTCAAACTGCTTCCTCATCTAAATTATTCACCAGATTTGCGCTCAGGCTTTTTACTTTTCCCTAACCTAAAAACTCGGCTTAGTAACAAGAGATTTAGTTTAAATGAAGAAATAATAACTGAAATTAACACATATTTCAAACAGTTTGAGAAAGCTTACTCTTCTGAAGAAATGAAAAACTTGAAAATCGATGAACTAAATGTAGTGGGTTACAAGTAAAATAAAATAAAATAATTTTATGCTAAAACGTTTGTGCTTTCTTATCTAGGCTCACTACTTACTGAACCTCCCTCACAATTTATATTTTAGATAATTTTTTTCCTTCGTTTTGTACAACATACTGCAGTGGATTGTGCTTTTGAATTTTTATCTTAATTTTTCTTAATGACTTATCTTCACAATGCACAACAATATCCCCGAACTTCACTCAGTCAGGTGGGCACCTTCCTTGAACTCCTTCCTCGTCAGGGTTTTTTCTTTCGAAAGTCGTGTTTTAAACGAAGAAATAATACAAATTAAACTCAAGAAATAAAACTACCATTAACAACACAAACATATAATTTTCTTAAAAAAAAAAAAAAAAAAAAAAAAATCTACTTTATCAAATATAAAACAGAATTCGTGACTAAATAGCGTGTTAATGAACGAGAAAAAAACTCTTATAAATAATGACTCGAATAAGAGTAAAAAAAAAAACTCAAAGTGAAACCCGAACAATAATTCAAAACACAATATAAACAAACTTTATTAGCTGTCATATACTACTTTATTCCCACTAAATATCAAACGTCAAAATAGAACTTTCTATTTTTCGCACGCAACTCAAATTACCCAAGCACAAATATCAGCTTGTCACAAAATAATTTTCCCGCCAAACTAATATACTAATATCAATTAAATGAACATAAAAAACTAACTTCAAAAACAGACTAATACGTTTCGTAAATATTTCTAATGATTACAATACAATTACAAATTAAATTTATCAATTTAAGAAGCTTCAAATATCAATCGAATAATAATTATAACTATATCTATCAATATATCAGATTAGAATACATACATTTTTAGTTTTTTTCACGTACGTTGCAAAAACTATTTCACGAGAGATTCTGATAGACAAAATATCAAATTTAACACATCAAAATATACGTAATGAACTTAAAGAACAACAACTCAATCAAAACACACCGTAGCTATCAAAAGAATTAAATAAAATTAAGTTTTATTTAATTAATCAAAAAACACAACCAAACTTGAACACCTCTATCGAATCTCTCCAGATGAATTTCCTAGAAACAGCCAGCTTCTCCCACCTAATAAAATATAAATCAAACCGGCGACCTAAGAATAAAATATATAACTATATACATTTGATCATATCTTCGATTTGGCGCGTACAACAAACATCAATCCACACTCGTTCAACCTACAAACGTGTACAAAAATTATACATTACAATAAAATTATAATTAAATTTAAATTTATCGTTCCCCGTCTGAAATACAATATAAACACCAAAATAAAGTATATATATATTTATAAATGTTCTACAAATAAAGTTCAAAATAATTCTATTATTTTTCTTTCTTGTCCATGGAAAAATCCATGACAATACGTCATTGTAATGTTACCTTGTAATTAGTTTACAAGTATATGTATTTTACAAATACAAAATTATATATTCAATTGAGTCTACAAATTTCTTTTCCTCTTTTGTAGAAAGTTAAATTTTAAATTCGTATTTGACATGGCAAAGTTAATATGTATTTGTCGAGTAAAGAGCGGCGAAGTACTTTTTCGCTTGTTGCTATGTGGAGCGAATGACAAAGTGCGTTTTTTACTCCAATAAAGGCATCATATTTACAGACGTTGCTAAATATGTGCTCGTATATTTGATTCTAAAGCAAATTGTGAGATTCTAGCTTTTAATAAAGGCTTTTTTAGTATTATCTTCGCTCAAGTTGAGGAAGAAATCATGTGTAAACTTTAAACACAAAGCTTTTTTATCATTTAGGAGAGATTGTCACGGTACACTTCTCATCACATGTCATTTTTTTTCTGTCAAACAACAAAACCTAGCTTCTACGAATAAACTAACGAATCCTCGATTTAAATTGTTTACTCTGAATACAACCTATTCTACAATACTCGTACAGCATATTTTTTAAAAGTAAGTTTATTATGATATTATGGCGTTCTTAGATTTTAATACAAATCTATTGATAAATATGTTCTATATTTATTTTATCTAAGGTAACCTTTTTATTCTTTCCATCAGCTTAATGGATAACGTCATAGTTTTTGGTTTCTAGGATGTTACATACAGATAAAGTTATTTTAGTGTCGTTTTATTGTTTAATTGAATGGTTTTTGAATTTGTGAATTTGTGTAAATATAGTATTAATTATTAATAATAAAATGGAACGTCTAGTAGAAAAAAACGAGCATTTCCGATATTTTATTTTGTTCCACTTCAGCACATGTTTTAATACATCGGACGCCTCTAGAACCTTTGGTGTGAGTTACGGAGAAATCGTTATTTGAAGAGTACATCACTGAAATGGTTTTCTCGATTTGAAGAAGGCCATTTTGACATAAATTTGTTCTCAACATTCAGGAAGGGCATCGCAGTTTGGTGATTCCTATTTACTTTATTAAATCGTGTTGCGGTGTGTTACGGATAATCTATATAAATCAGGATTGTTGTATTCGTAATTTTCTTTTCTTTTTTTATATCATTATCTTGATATATATTGATCTGCGAGTTTATTTCATTTAACGCGTACTGTTTCGCCCTCTGATTTCAATATTTTGTACCGTATCCCCCCCCACTTCCGTTACCGGAGTACATCTCCGTATAGAGGCATTCGTTCAAAGGCCGCTAACGAGTCCAGTTGTGAGTAGTTGTATTTAGTTTCGATTAAGGGGAAGTTTAAAATTCACGAAAACTACATCTTTGAGTTTTTTGATCGCTTATGCAGATCTTTGCGTAGCACGTGAAACATTTTATAGAATTGCCGTTTACCGTTTTTTTTTTGAAGTTTAGAAGCTTAAAGGGAAAACCTCCTTTTTCTAGCATTATTTCAGTGCAGCATTTCTTATACGTATCTTCAGAATATTTTAAACTCGTCTGCGAAGACCAAATCTAGACACCCGATACCTTAGTCTGCATCTACCAACGATTTTGATTCCCCAGTGTCTGTTAATGGAAAAGTAGACATAGAATTTACAACTTTGGAGGACCGATTGTTTGGAGATACCGACTTGTGGGCAATTTCATGTGGACGGATGTAGAGACAGGGTGCAGATGCATTTACGATATAGTCGTTAAAATTCTAGATGATTTAAAATTTTGAATTACACGTAAGAAAATTATTATGTGTTTAATTGATTGTTATTACTATATACGGCTTTCTCTAAGGATCCATAGAAAAGGCTTATTTATTTAAACTTGCATAATTATACATTTTACAGATTGTGTATATTTTCCTATATATTATGCTTTTTATATTCAGTTAATTATCAATAATTTATTCTTGTAATAATTTTTAAGACTTTGGCCGTCCATAAAATCAGCCGCCTTGTTATAGAACCGTCCTTGTGCACTAACGCTAATGTGAGAAATGCAACGCAGCATCATGCCTATTACGATAAATAGACAAGGTATTAAAAACCAAATGCAAGATAAATTATTATTCATTATATCGCTTCACGAGGAATCCAGTACTGTTCTTAATCTATTGTTCGCTTCAGGTTTTACTTTTAAATAAACAAATATTTTAAATCTACGTTAATGTTTTAATTTAACTTAATAATAAACAAAATAAACCTTTTTTAAAAGCCGTAACGAGGGCTACAAAATATGATCGCCTGCGAACTCTCTTATAGGTAGGCACGGGCCTGGGTTACTGTTGAACGTGAATAAGTGTCAGGAGGTATCGTTTAAACGTAATAGTAGCATTATAAGCCATATATATTCATTTGAAAATTATCAATTAGAAAGGACAAATTGCGTTAAAGACCTTAGTATTTATATTAACAGAAAGCTCTTATTTGAAAAATATATTAGAACTAGAGACCGGACGCATCAGGCCGAAATTACGATGGACTATATAAATAGTCTATAACATCGCTAAGTACAACACGCAATTATTGAATAGCACTATTCAATCGAATAACCGCACATCTGCTTGTTGTCGTTGAATTGTGATCTAAATATAACAGTTAAATTTCTTTCTTAATGGGCGTTGATAGAAGCGTGAGGAGTTTTTATAATTTATTTTATTTATTAGTTGATATTTCATAAGATAAATAAAGTACGGCGAGCTAGTTCCTTTTTTTCATTGTTTCAACTGTTACATGGAACAACGCCGAAAATGGCATCGTGAAACAATGGCGAGTTGGATTAAGGGTCATTCTGATTGTAGGTCCATTGCCAGTGATTCCGAAATTTGTTGCAAAGTCTGTAAAATATCGTTAAAAAATTGCAAGAAATCACATGTAGAACGTCACTTAGCATCGCGAACACATACACAAAAATTAGATCCGTTGGAATCTGACAATGTTAATGATAAACTCTGTGAAACTTTAATGTCGGCAAATATTCCATTAAATAAACTTAACAATCCCACCTTCAAAACATTTCTCCAAAAATATACTGGGCGCAATATTCCTGATGAATCCACCTTACGCAAATATTGTGTTTCTAAGTGCTAGACGAAAGCAGTAGAACGCATTAGAAGCCATCTTTCAAATCAGTACCTAGGGGTAAGTGCCGACGAAACTGTCGATATATTAGGACGCTGTGTGGTAAATGTTGTAGCTGCTGTACTACATCCAACTATTCCATATAACGCATATGTAATAGCAACAACAGTTATAAATACAGTTGATGCGGAAACAGTAGCTAAAACCATTTATGAGAATATGCACCAAATGCTTCATTCTGACGACAGGTACAAAGAAAGAATGCTTTTATTTGTCAGTGACAGTGCTGCATATGTTAAAAACAGGCAGACTATTAAAGGAAACATATCCTAATATGTTGCATATTGCTTGTGTAGCAAATGCTCCCCACAAAATCTGTGAATATATCAGAGACACCTTTCCGAAAGTTGATAGACTTGTATCCATTTTTAAAAAAGTTTTCGGAAAAGCACCATTGAGAGTAGCTCTTTACAGGGAAAAACTTCCATCTTCGTCACTGCCTTCCTCTCTAGTAATAACTAGATAGGGAACATGGTTGGAAGCTACTAGTTTTTATGTATAGAATTTAGATAGTTTACAAAATTTCGTTATGTTAAAATGACGATGTTCGAAGTATTTCTGAGTGCAAGGAACAAATTCTAAATCTAAAAAATAAGTTGTACTTTCTTCAGGAACACTTTGGGAATTTGCCAAAACTAATCACTTATTTTAAAAATCAAAATCTCAAATTAAATGATGGATTAACAACATTAGATGTTGCTATTAACAATTTGAAAAATATTGTGACTTCGGATGTGGCCTTCGGCAAAGTTAGACGCAGTTTTTAATAGAAATTCAGATTTCAGAGTATTCGAAATCTAACTGCTAAATACGCTGAAATAAAAGAATATTTCCAGAATGCACCTATAACCAGTTGCGATGTAGAAAGGACGTTTTCTATCTGCAAGGATGTATTTCATTCAAAGAGAACAAATTTTACAGAAGAGAAACTTGAGAAAGTATTGCTAGTTAATATTAATACCTTTACTCCACTTTACTCCGTTACTCAACTTGAACTATGAAATGAATTGTATAGAGTGTGCAGAAATTATGCTAAATATTTTCATAATATAGATTTTTTAATTTAGGTTATAGGATTGCTTTGTTATTGGCTACTTGATGTTATTTGAAAAATTCATTTGTTGTCTCTTTTTGGGCCGTATTACTTTATTATTTTATCTAATTGAGCTATTCTGTTATTGGGATTATAGATCCTGTTGTGTAGTCTGTTTGTAATAAATAAATAAAATTTTCCAGCCCTGTAAGGCTCACCCACATACAGATAACGTTACAAAAACAACCTTATTCAAAAACTTAGTTAGAGTGTCTTATTCTTCAGGTCTGCCTCTATCAAACAATCTTTGAGGAATATTCATTAATTACGATGTCGCGCATCAGAATTGGCTTGACGGTATCTTTATTTCTAAACCACAAGATTTCTTCAGTCGATAAATCGAAGAATTGCCAGATCTTTGGGAGGCAATTGCAAATAGTGGAACAAAATATATTCTTAAATGATTAATATTAAACAAGAAAAAAATTCAATTAATAATAGGAGTGACATTCTAAGCAGTATATCTAAGCAGTATATACTATAGCTTAATAATGTCTGCAACGGTCTGCAATTTACCATGATATATTGTACATATTTAAATATATATCTTTTGTTACATAGATATCTAGCGCACTTCTTATCTTGCCGGTATTTCCGATTTCAACCCATGGCTGGGCTGTCCGAGTAGGTTTTCGTGGTTCTTCTTTTCGTTCTAGGCGAATGCCGACAGTTTAACATCATAAGTCGCTCCAGGTGCGCAAGTGTAATAATAACTAATGACTTACCAACCCTTTTGTAATTGGCATCAAGCTATTGGGAATGTTAGGTCATGAATTATTATAATACAAAGGTATTTTTAATAATATAAAATATTATTAAAAATCTGGTGTGAAGAACAAAAATACAGGTTCACTATTAATATTTTTGTGAACGTGTCCGAACATATCCCTCCCCAGAGACGTAGATACGTATTTCTCCTTTCTACAGGCTCATCGGTACGCCTCTGCTGGAGAAAGGATACTCTCAGACACATTCACAAAAAAGAACCATATCGCCACATCACAGAAATTATCCAGACCGGGCGTAGAAGTAAATTCAGCCTGTTGTCAGACAGCCGAAGTACCTCGCCCCGTCCACATAACCAAAGTGAAGTAACGACGCCCTTCCAAAGGTGGCACAGTCATCTCTCTAGAAACTGCATCTTGTTTGTGTCTTCACTCATACTACGGACTAACTGCATGTGTAATGTATCAGAATAATTGAAACAAACATGAGTAGGTAAGCCCCACCAGTTTTGTATAATGCAAAGGTATTTTTAATAATATAAAATATTATTAAAAATCTGGTGTGAAGAACACAAATACAGGTTCACTATTAATATTTTTGTGAACGTGTCCGAACATATCCCTCCCCAGAGACGTAGATATGTATTTCGCCTTTCTACAGGCTCATCGGTACGCCCCTGCTGGTGAAAGATGTCGTTCTTTTTTGTGAATGTGTCTGAGAGTATCATTTCTCCAGCAGGGGCGTACCGATAAGCCTGTAGAAAGGCGAAATACGTATCTACGTCTCTGGGGAGGGATATGTTCGGACACGTTCACAAAAATATTAATAGTGAACCTGTATTTGTGTTCCTCACATCAGATTTTTAATAATATTTTATATTATTAAAAATACCTTTGTATTATACAAAACTGGTGGGGTTTACCTACTCATGTATGTTTCAATTATTCTGATATATTACACATGCGGTTAGTCCGTAGTATGAGTGAAGACACAAACAAAATGCAGTTTCTAGAGAGATTGGCTGTGCCACCTTTGGAAGGGCGTCGTTACTTCACATTGGTTATGTGGACGGGGCGAGGTACTTCGGCTGTCTGACAACAGGTCGCGCTGAATTTACTTCTACGCCCGGTCTGGATAATTTCTGTGATGTGGCGATGTGGTTCTTTTTTGTGAATGTGTCTGAGAGTATCCTTTCTCCAGCAGGGGCGTACCGATGAGCCTGTAGAAAGGCGAAATATGTATCTACGTCTCTGGGGAGGGATATGTTCGGACACGTTCACAAAAATATTAATAGTGAACCTGTATTTGTGTTCTTCACACCAGATTTTTAATAATATTTTATATTATTAAAAATACCTTTGTATTATACAAAACTGGTGGGGTTTACCTACTCATGTATGTTTCAAATATTCTGATGAATTATTATTATTTGAATTGGATGTAAAATGTATTTATGAATATATATTTCTCACCATGACTTCATCCTTTATATAACTTTGACATTAATATACTGTCATTTATAATTCTTTGATAAAGGTAATATTTACCGAAACATGTAAGAGATTATTTTAAATATATACATACTAATGTAAAACATGCCTTAAATCGCCGAATTTCTAAATTTACTATAATATAGAAAGGTCAAGAAATATTTATCTATATATATATATATATATATATATATATATATATATATATATATATATATATGTATATATGTATAATAAAATTAAAAGCGGGCAAGCGGTCTGTATATATATATATATATATATATATATATATATATATATATATATATATTTAGTGTTTATAAGAATTTTCTTTTTCTTTTTTATTTTATTGGCCGTGTCTTTATATTAAAAATAATAGATTTTTTATTGGTTTTAGCGACCTTTTATTGAATTTTGATGTTTTTACGACGTTTCGACTTTTATTAATTCAGTCTTTTTCAAGTATCTGGAAACAAGAATTATTACAATGAACATGAGAACTGTGTTTGTTTCGTGTGATAGATATAATAATTAAATTAATAATTTTAAATTTTAAATTAGATTAAAAAATTAATTACAAATTAGGTTAGCATTTAACGTTGAAAATTAAATAAAATTAATTTAAAATAGCTTAAATGAATGGTAGGGGGACATTAAAGTGATTAACATCTGTATGAATGAATTGGAGACTTAACGATTAAATTAACAATTTTGAATTTACAATTAGCTTAAAAAATGGTTACAAATTAAGTTAACATTTAACGTTGAGAATTAAATAAAATTAAAATAAAAAATAGTTTAAATGAATAGGTAGGGAGACATTAAAGTGATTAACATCTGTATGAATGAATTGGAAAGTTGAATTACACTACAAATAAGTAAAGAGAACAAAGAAAAGACAAATAAACTCACAATTGTTGTTCGTTTGGTTTTTACTTAAGAAAATTGGTCTCGGATGTCTATATAAGAAAAACACATGTGTTACACAGAATGCGTACCCTTGTAAAAACCAAACGAACAACAACTGTGAGTTTATTTGTATTTTCTTTGTTCTCTTTACTTATTTGTAGTGTAATTCAACTTTCCAATTCATTCATACAGATGATAATCACTTTAATGTCTCCCTACCTATTCATTTAAACTATTTTTTATTTTAATTTTATTTAATTTTCAACGTTAAATGTTAACTTAATTTGTAACCATTTTTTAAGCTAATTGTAAATTTAAAATTGTTAATTTAATCGTTAAGTCTCCAATTCATTCATACAGATGTTAATCACTTTAATGTCCCCCTACCATTCATTTAAGCTATTTTAAATTAATTTTATTTAATTTTCAACGTTAAATGCTAACCTAATTTGTAATTAATTTTTTAATCTAATTTAAAATTTAAAATTGTTAATTTAATTATTATATCTATCACACGAAACAAACACAGTTCTCATGTTCATTGTAATAATTCTTGTTTCCAGATACTTGAAAAAGACTGAATTAATAAAAGTCGAAACGTCGTAAAAACATCAAAATTCAATAAAAGGTCGCTAAAACCAATAAAAAATCTATTATTTTATATATATATATATATATATATATATATATATATATATATATATATATATATTGTAATGGTTTTAGATTGAATGCATTGAGATGTATTAAAATATTCAGTTATTTGAAATATGTTAATATCATTCATTAAAATAATTTAAAATTTTGGTATATAATTTTGAATGTGACATGTATTTTTCAAAAATAACATAAATGACAAACTACATTCATAATATAAAAATTAGATACACATGGTCAGAGAAAAGACAGAGGAAGGTCAATTAATTTGATCCTTGTGGAAATTGAATTTTGCTCTGTACAATTTAACAGACGCAGAAGTTGTCTGTGAAATTTGAAAATAGTAAAAATATTGAGAAAATTAAATATTTAGTTAATAAAAAGGTACTTACATAAATAAATATCTTCCTGGACACAAAATAAAACAAAAATATCTGGTCTCGAGGAACATAATTTTTCAGAACGAGGATTCCTTGAAGAAAACCGACTACCAGGTCGTAATTATACTTTCCACTTTGAAGCACCAATTTTTCTATCACATTACGAGGCAAATTTATAATTTAATATTGTTTCCGGAGTAAATACCCATAGTTTCAACAAGAATATTGGTTTAGAGAATATAATTACCATTGTATTAACTAGTCAGCAGTATCCACCCCATTACGAAAGACTTTTATACAAGAAAAACATCCTAGGAGCTGAGATCTACTTTCGTAATAAGTCATTGGAAACATCTAGATAGATATGTCTAGATAGCTTCCCGAATAGATTGTACACAAGACCCAAGTGGAAACGTTAGCCAGTACATTAAGACAAGTGGCCAGCCCTTAAAGAACAATAGAAAAGGTATCCATGAATAAAGAATATTATCGAAATACCATTTATTAATTATTTTGCCTTTCAACTAAAAATTTTAAACGATTCAAAAGTAAATAAATTAATATGTTATTATAAATATAAAAACTGTTAAAGAAATATACGAATACATACCAAGTAGAGATTTCAAACGTTAAACAATTATCAAAATAGTTTTCTTATTGCTTGTTTTTATGTCTAATCTCATAATACAAGGAAGTCATTTTGGGAAGTTTTAATACACGCAATTAAAGTATGATTCCTTATTTTCCATAATTGTCACAAACATTTAAAAATATATATTTTGAAAAAGAAAATACAAAAATCAAAAATATAAATATCAAAACATAAACAAAGTGTGAATACACATTAATAATATACGAAATAAGCTTACTTTTTACTCAATCTTGGAATATTTAATTTCTAATAAAATACAGATTCAATGAGTCAGTAATTAACAAGATACCTTTTTTAAGTAAATTATATCACCCAGAGGTTAAAACAAAAGGTATTCTTCGACTGTAGCCAAGAGAAGCCAATTTATGTGTATCAACAATATACAAATGGGTAAGTCACGAAGAGTGGGGGATTTTTGTGAGAAATGAATATACTGCAAAAGATCGTAATGAGTACAAATAGTATTTGTACAATTATTTTTAAATAAGTATTACATTTAATATTTCAATTAATTTCAGATCTCTTGTATTGAACATTCATCTATTATTATTAACTTGCATTATTCTATTCAAGTTCTCTTCTTCACCCCGCCTCTGCCCGCGTTACAATATATATATTGATATACACCTAAGGTCGTATAATAAATACAAAATTGAATAATTTAATATAATGAAGCTGATAAGGTGAAATTTATAAATAGATTATAAATATCTATTTAAATAAGGTTCCAAATATTACATATAGATGGAGTTGTTTAAAATATTATATCTGTTACTTGCGTATAATTTAACTGAAACATAATCATTTAATAACAAAGTATACTTAACCTCCACAGCTTGACATGTATACAACTTCTTATATTTATTGTCGGGTGGGCATAAATTTGCGTTAAATGTCCGGCTATATCAGAACAATGAGACTCTTTGGTTGTGCTTACAAAATACACATAAATGCAGGTTCGGTACTTCAATAAGAATACATACAAAATTAGATGGCAAACAACACAGTAAATAATGGTATTTTCTTAAATGCAAATTCTACTAAATAAAACCAGTGAGTTAAGGAATAATGTAAAGGCTTTAATGAAAGTGTTAAATAACAGGTAAGTGATCGATATTATAAAATTAGTCTAAATCAAAATGAATCATGTCACGTGATAATCAACATAAAATAAATTTAAGGTTAAGCATATAGTTGAATCGATTCTGCCTTTACTTGATGTAAATCCATATCAAATGATAAAAACATACAATGTTGTATTAGATTTACACTTTATTACATAAAGTGTAAATCTAATACAACATTGTGTGTTTTTATCATTTAAGCATATATTTTATTTTATTTTAAGCATAGATTAAATGAAAGTGATTTTAAATAAGCTAAATACATAAATGTTACCATTAAAATTGAATAATTATAAACAGGGAACTGTATTCTTCAAACCTTAAATTAAATACTACAAATACTAAATGTGCCCATAAGGTATATTTATTCAAGAAATATTTAATAGAGGTTATATTTTGTGAAATGAATTAATTCAACATTTTCAAAATTTGTAGGAGATTGGAATAATACTTATGTAAAATAGACGGGAATGGATGAGTCTGGAGTCTTCCCTGTATTCGTAAAGGCAGGATACAGGTTTATGCGATTTCTCGGACGGCGTCACCTATTAGCTTCTATCTAGCGACATGCTATTCCCGGTGAAATGGAATTTTCAGTTTATACCGTATAAACTGAAAATTGGTTGGTTGAGGTCTGGACACGCAAAATGCGTCAAACAGGAGCTGGATAAACAGGTAATGTTTTACTAGGTTCGTTGTGTAGGCTTTCTAATTTAATTTTTGATTTTTCTTATTATTTCCAGAGAGGCACTTAAATACGTCGAGGTGTTTTATGGATTTTTTTACCTAGTGACGCTAACTCTCGTTTGTTCCGAATGCTAGCTTCTTATTCGTCTAATTTGTATGTATTAATATAATCTCGCTGCTTAATTTTAATGAAAATGATAACTTAATCACTCAAATTACATATATGCTTAATAAAAATTACATATTTTATTTTAGTAAATAAATAATTGTCATGTGAATGTTAATAATTTTATATTATGCTAATTTATGGTCGGGATATTTCCCGCTGTAGTTATTTCAAATAAGTACAGTTTTCTCTAAAATAATTCGCGGCATTTATTTTTGATCAATTAAGTTGAAATATCTTCGGAAATACAAAATATAGAAATAAAATGACTAAGGCAAATAAAAAGATAAAAATAAATAAATATGAGAATTAATTTTGAACAATAAAAAAAACGCGAAATCAACTTTATTGATATGTTAGATGAAGAATTCAGTTCCAAAGATTTCTTATTTTCTAAATTGCACTTACAAACGTTAACGATCTGTATTTCATAAACTAAAGCATTCTTATGTGTAGGCTTGACCTACATCAATATATATATATATATATATATATATATATATATATATATATAATTAATTCGTGACTTTGGTATGATATGGTAAATCCAATCAGTAGGCGATTTAAGGTCTGGCTTTACTTAAAAGTATATATATTTAAAACAACCCTACATGTTTCGGCAATGATGCCTTTATCAAGGATATAAAATATAAATGACAGTATACAAATGTCATATAATTGAGTTGCTATGGATAAAATTATTCAAAGATACATTCCAATTGAATAATAATACTAAGGCATGATTTATTATTATTCAATTGGAATGTATCTTTGAATTATTTTATCCATAGCAACTCAATTATATGACATTTGTATACTGTCATTTATATTTTATATCCTTGATAAAGGCATCATTGCCGAAACATGTAGGGTTGTTTTAAATATAGATACTTTAAAGTAAAGCCAGACCTTAAATCGCCTACTGATTGAATTTACCATATATATATATATATATATATATATATGTAAGTAAAAATTTCATTAACGGGTGAGCGGTCTGTCAAGTAAAAATAAAACTCCTTTATTCTACTCTATATTTCATAACGCACTGGTTACTTCATCAGGAGTGTAATTCAGAGTTAAAATTTAGCAAATAACGGCACTAAACATGTTAAAATTCGTCAACTTTAACATGTTTAGTGCTGTTATTTGCTAAATTTTAACTCTGAATTACACTCCTGCTGAAGTAACCAATGCGTTATGAAATATAGAGTGGAATAAAGGAGTTTTATTTTTACTTGACAGACCGCTCACCCGTTAATGAAATTTTTACTTATACAGTACGGTCGATAATACTTTATAGTCTATATATATATACATATATATGTTAAAATAATAGACATTTTTATTGGTTTATCGACTTTTAATGTTTTCTTCTACGACGTTTCGACTTTTATTATTATTCAGTCTTTTTCAAGTAACTAGAAACAAAAATTAATACAATGAAAAGTAAGAAAATATGTTTGCATTTGTGTGAATGAATTAACAATTAAAATTAAATTAATAATAATGTAAGGAAAAGTTAAAATGATTACATTTGTATGAATGAATTAAAAAAATTTACATTAAAATAATAATAAAGTAATAATAAAGTAAGGAACATTGAATGACATAAAACTCACCGATTTTTTCTGTTTCAACACTCATATTGTGCACATGTGTCGTTGGAAATTGTCCGAGCCCTTTTTAGGGAAACGACCGCGCCGCTACGAATATTTTGTGAGACTGTGTCTTTTGTTTGGAGAAGTGGAATTTCTTATTCTGTTTTAAAAATAGCAAAATGGTCAGGAAATGTGTTAAGGGATCTATAGTATATGTATTTACAAATGGGAAACAATAAAAAATTTTTTTGTTGGTGTGTGTGGGGGCGGAGTTGATTGTCTTCTATTGTTTAATGAGTGGGTAATAGAGTTTAGAAAGTCCTTCAATCTAGTTTCTGTCGTTGATTGTTCTGCTGTTTTTGAAAATATGGATCATTTCTAAGACCTCCCTAGCCTTTGTATTTTTTGCATTATTATTTTTGTATTTTCAAAATCAAAATTATGTTTTAGTGTCGTTTGGTGTTTTTTTAAAGCATTTTGATTTTTTGCGTATTTGTGACCTTTCAATCTTTCTTGTAGTAACTGTTTTGTTTGGCCTATGTATACTTTGTCACAGTCTTTGCAGGGTATGTTATATATTGTATGTGATTGTTTTAGTGTAGGTGTTGAGTCTTTTAGTTTGGTGTGTAGGAATTTTAGGTTTTTTTCCGCTTTGATGTGCTATTTTAAAATTAAATGGTTTAAATATATTGTCTAGTTTTTCGGATAATCCAGTTATATAGGGTGTGGGGATATATGTTAATTCATTGGTTTTTTTATTATTTTTGTTTTGGCAGTTTGTTTTGTTATATATTTTATTAAGTCTCTGCTTTATAATTTTTTGTATAAATTGTGGTGGATAATTGTTTTCTGTTAAAGTTGTATTTACTTTATTCAGTACTGTTGGTCTGAAAACTGGATTAGTGAGATTTAAAGCTCTGTCTACTAACGCTGTTACTACATTTTTTTTGTGGGATAGGGGTTGGTTTGAATAAAAGTTTACGTATCTGCCGGATGTGGTTGGTTTAGTGTACCATTTTGTTTGTATGTTGTTGTTTGTTTTTATTAGTGTTAAGTCTAAGTAGTTTATGGAGTTGTTTTTTTCTATTTCAATGGTGAAGTTTAAATTTGGATGGAAATTGTTGAAACTATTTTGTACATTGCTTATTTCCTTTTCTGGTAGCATAAGCAATGTACAAAATAGTTTCAACAATTTCCATCCAAATTTAAACTTCACCATTGAAATAGAAAAAAACAACTCCATAAACTACTTAGACTTAACACTAATAAAAACAAACAACAACATACAAACAAAATGGTACTCTAAACCAACCACATCCGGCAGATACGTAAACTTTTATTCAAACCAACCCCTATCCCACAAAAAAAATGTAGTAACAGCGTTAGTAGACAGAGCTTTAAATCTCACTAATCCAGTTTTCAGACCAACAGTACTGAATAAAGTAAATACAACTTTAACAGAAAACAATTATCCACCACAATTTATACAAAAAATTATAAAACAGAGACTTAATAAAATATATAACAAAACAAACTGCCAAAACAAAAATAATAAAAAAACCAATGAATTAACATATATCCCCACACCCTATATAACTGGATTATCCGAAAAACTAGACAATATATTTAAACCATTTAATTTTAAAATAGCACATCAAAGCGGAAAAAACCTAAAATTCCTACACATCAAACTAAAAGACTCAACACCTACACTAAAACAATCACATACAATATATAACATACCCTGCAAAGACTGTGACGAAGTATACATAGGCGAAACAAAACAGTTACTACAGGAAAGATTGAAAGGTCACAAATACGCAAAAAATAAAACTGCTTTAAAAAAACACCAAACGACACTAAAACATAATTTTGATTTTGAAAATACCAAAATAATAACAATGCAAAAAAATACAAAGGCTAGGGAGGTCTTAGAAATGATCCATATTTTCAAAAACAGCAGAACAATCAACGACAGAAACGAGATTGATGGACTTTCTAAACTCTATTACCCACTCATTAAACAATAGAAGACAATCAACCCCGCCCCCACACACACCAACAAAAAAATTTGTTTATTGTTTCCCATTTGTAAATACATATACTATAGATCCCCTAACACATTTTCTGACCATTTTGCTATTTTTAAAACAGAATAAGAAATTCCACTTCTCCAAACAAAAGACACAGTCACAAAATATTCGAAGCGGCGCGGTCGTTTCCCTAAAAAGGGCTCGGACAATTTCCGACGACACATGTGCACAATGTGAGTGTTAAAACAGAAAAAATCGGTGAGTTTTATGTGATTCAATGTTCCTTACTTTATTATTACATACTTTATTATTATTTTAATGTAAATTTTTTTAATTCATTCATACAAATGTAATCATTTTAACTTTTCCTTACTTTATTATTAATTTAATTTTAATTGTTAATTCATTCACACAAATGCAAACATATTTTCTTACTTTTCATTGTATTAATTTTTGTTTCTAGTTACTTGAAAAAGACTGAATAATAATAAAAGTCGAAACGTCGTAGAAGAAAACGTTAAAAGTCATTAAAGGTCGCAATAAAACAGTCTATTATTTTAATATTAAGACACGGCCAATAAAATAAATAAGAAAATTAAATTCTTATAAACACTAAATATTTATATATATATATATATATATATATATATATATATATATTGTATGATGTCTTTTTGAAAAAGGCATCATATGCCGAAACATGTAAGATTGTTTTAAAATATATACATTTTGAAGTAAAACAAGACCTTAAATCGCTAACTAATTGAATCTACGATAATATACAAAGGTCACGATTGTATCTATATATATATATATATGAAAAAAACCACATCCGTCCAGAAACGTGCATATATCGATATTTCATATTTGGTTTTTTTCATACAATTTTCATTATCCGCACAGGTGGATGGCTAACGTCGCGACGTGTTTGCGTCTACATTCTTCGGCAGGAGTAATCTTGTCAGATTGTAGAATCAATTGCACAAATTTAGCGACAATTACATGTGAGAGGAGATTTGAATAATTGCTATTGCTCACTCCAATTAAATTCAATATATATATATATATATATATATATATATATATATATATATATATATATATATATGTGGTAAACCTAATCAGTAGGCGATTAAAGGTCTGTATATTACTTCAAAATATATGTATTTAAAAAAACTCTACATGTTTCGGCTGTGTACGCCTTTATCAAGAGAATACAAAATATGAATGACAGGATATTTTGTATTCTCTTGATAAAGGCGTACACAGCCGAAACATGTAGAGTTTTTTAAACACATATATTTTGAAGTAATATACAGACCTTTAATCGCCTACTGATTAGGTTTACCATATCATACCAAGGTCACGAAGTTATTATATATATATATATATATATATATATATATATATATATATATATACAATGTGTCCGGGAAAATGTGGGAAATCTCTCGGATTCAGATAGAACATTAAAAAATAAGATGACAAGTTCCCATAATTTTTTCCTAGCGGCCCTACCTACGGAGATACGGCCTCCTAAAGGACGCCACTGGAAATCAATTTTTTTGAATAACCTTTAAACTACTTATTATAATTTAATGAAAATTTAATATGATAAACAGTAGTAAGGACCTCTTAAAATACTGCCCTTAAATTTAAATTAGCTTGTTTAGTTTACCAGGGACCCTGTATGATAAGGAGTTAAAAGAAACAAATTTGGATACCTTGAACATTAAGCTAAAGAAAAGGTACTCTTGTTCATTGTCGATAAAATGAACCGTTTTCGAGGAAAAAAAAAAAAATTAATGTTTTATTTCTATTAAAAAGAACCATGTTTTTTATTACTATGGTACCCACGAATCAATAAATATCTTGCATTGACGTGTAAATTTTAAATCTTGTATTCTTTCATATTGTTAACACGTTGATCCTTTACTTCGATATTAATTTATTGAATTTTGAATATCTTGGTAAATTTAATTTGATAATGGGATACACATTTAGTGAGTATGCAGATATGCATCTTATGTACGGTCTTGCATCTTGCAATGCTTTGGAAGCAAGAAGGTTGTATGAAGAAAGATATCCTAATCGCAATATTCCAAATCAGAAAACATTTCAGCGACTTGACCAACGTCTAAGAGAGACTGGTGGGCGATTCCAGTTAATAAGGTAACATTATTGACTTTCTTTAATGTTTTAGGAAGTTTTGCGAAAAAAAGTACTGATGCTAGTGTGAGAAGAACAGTACGTACGGTGCAATTGGAGGAAAATATTTTGGATACTGTAGGTGATACTCTTTCAATAAGCACTCGAAGATTAGCCGCGCAGCTTAATACGTCAAAAACGACAATTCATGAAGTACTTAAAGAACAGTTGTTTTACCCTTATCATCTGCAAAAAGTGCATCTACTACTTCCTGAAGAATTTCCTTGTAGAATCCAGTTAGCAAACTGGCTGTTAGATCAGCAACGAACAAACCCAAACTTCATTAGCACTATTCTTTTTACCGATGAAGCAGGGTTTACCAAAAATGGTATTGTAAATTTACATAACTCGCATGTATGGGCTGATGAAAACCCTCATGCCACTATCGTTCATCATTATCAACATCAGTTCCAATCAATTAATGTTTGGGCAGGAATAATTGGCAATTTTTTGATTGGACCATGCGTATTGCCACCACGATTGAATGGTGAACTTTATTTACAGTTCCATCAGAACGCTTTTCTGGATTCAATAGAGCATTTGCCACTTGCAACCCGCCAAAGCATGTATTTTATGCATGATGGGGCCCCACCTCATATTAGCGTTGCTGTACGCGACCACCTGAATAACGTCTATCCAAACCGTTGGATAGGCAGAGGAGGTCCCATTGCCTGTCCTCCACGGTCTCCCGACCTAACGCCAATGGATTTTCACCTGTGGGGTCATCTCAAAACCTTGGTGTATTCCTCTCCGGTTGATACTAGGGAGGAACTTTTACAGATAATCACATTTCATTGTGATGTGATAAGAAACAATGCTGGGTTGTTGTGGCGAGTACAGCAGTCCTCTACTCGTCGTGCCCGCGAGTGTATGAAGTTTTTAATTGATTATTTCTAATTAGCGTATTTAGGTTCAATCGTTGCAAGCTTTAGTGAGTACATTTCTAAGCATCATTTTTATTAAGGTGCCTTTCTGGGACAAAACTGCATTTCTAAGAATCTTTGTAATTTTGTCGTATTAAATAACCTAAACTAGAACTTTTTTGTTCCTGGAATGACTTTTGTATCACACTTTCTTGCAGACAAAAAAAAATAAAAATCATGGTTCTTTTTAATAGAAATAAAACATTAATTCTTTTATTTTTTTTTCCTCGAAAACGGTTCATTTTATCGACAATGAACAAGAGTACCTTTTCTTTAGCTTAATGTTCAAGGTATCCAAATTTGTTTTTTTTTAACTCCTTATCATACAGGGTGTTAAAAATGTAAGCATTAAAATGTACAACCTAGTCCGCCCCTGGTAAACTAAACATGCTAATTTAAATTTAAGGGCAGTATTTTAAGAGGTCCTTACTACTGTTTATCATATCAAGTTTTCATTAAATTATAATAAGTAGTTTAAAAGTTATTCAAGAAAAATTTATTTCCAGTGGCGTCCTTTAGGAGGCCGTATCTCCGTAGGGAGGGCCGTTAGGAAACAAATTATGGGAACTTGTCATCTTATTTTTTAATGTTCTATCTGAATCCGAGAGATTTCCCACATTTTCCCGAACACATTGTATATATATATATGTATTATAATCCTCCCTGAATAAACGCGCTTTAAATTGTATGTAGCTGATTATTCGCTTAATAATGATAGGGATAACAATGTAAAATATTACTATTTAATATATTGTGAATGCATGAGACAATGTAATGATAACAAATATAATGTACAATGTTATATAAAAGGTGATGTACAATGTAACTGTAAATACTTATCTGTATAAAAATGTGCTTATTATTTTTATAGGTGGCTAGCTCTATATCTCTTATCTCTTTGGGTTCATATGCGAGTTCAGGTGTTTTTACTCCCGGGCGCTTGTTTAAATAAATGACTCAAAATGAATCGAACAACACTTCAAGTAAAGAAATAAAACCAAAATATAAGGCTAAATAAATTAATTTGATTGTTCAAACAAACTGGCAAAAATTCAAAATTAAATAAGTTTTTCCGTTTTTTTTCCGTGACACACACACAAAGTTACGTACGATAACAGTTGGTACAATACATATACTTATGATGGTGAACAAAGAACATGTGGTTAGGAATATAGTTCTAATAAATTCGTTAAATATTAGGAAAAATAAACTAAGTGGTAATATCTTTTACAAGTGCAAATGAATTCAATGTTTTTAATAAAAAAAAAGGTTTACGATGTTTGAAGAACTAATAGTGAAAGGTGAGTATGAATAAGTAGAATATACAAGGTATTTATGTGACTTTGATTATAAAAATGGCGTGTAAAAATTATTATTTAAAAAAACCTTTTTATTCGGAAATTGACTTCTGGGATCTCTGCCGATAGGTCCTGGAATGTTTCTTGAATCAGGCAACCGTGTACGAACAGGATCTGTTCCCTTTAGATGGCTTTTCTGGAGATATTCAAAGTCCGGCAACAGCTGTTTTCGTGACGGCGTTCGCGGTCTCGGCTGGCGGCTCGATCTTCGGTAAACTGTTCGGGTATGTGATTTATATGGATCTTGATGTTCTGGTCTCTTGCAACTTGGTCTACAGGTCGACGACAGGTATGGTAACCGTTTTACTAGTTTTGAAACTTATACACTGGTTATTACAGTAGAAAATAATTAATTTGTACGGAGAGAAAATGATCGTGACCGTTTGTTACAATGATGGTGGTAAAGACGCCGTTTTATTCATTTGTTTTTAGTATAGTTGCTTGCCGTTAATCGCCTTATTCGTACTCATATTTTATTGTTTATATAGTTAAAATTTAAATAATATTTAAATGTAAATTCGTTTAAAAAATGATATTATGAATTAACAAATACATTAGGTTAGGAAACATATGTTAGTTTGTTTACCATAACTCTGTCAACATGTGTTCCTATACAGGTTATTTTGTCGTTAAATTTGGAGGCGGAGCTTAATTGCTTTAAATATATTTGAATATAAATACGATATATATGTTCTTTTAAATCGCGTTAAATATGAATTTGAAATAGAAAATTGAGTATACACAACAGTATTAAAAATATAGAATAAAAAAATTTAAGTATTTTAAAGCAAATTTTGTCGTCATAATAAAGTATTTATATTTTGAATTAATTCTTCCCCTCCTTTGTATGCAAATATATATAGTACATGTAAATATTATAATTAAATGGTCTTTTGTATCTCTTTCAGAGGAGGAGCTGTTCTTGAAACGTATCAATATATATATATATATATATATTGATATGCATTTACATCTTGGTATTATTGATAATATTACTTATTATATGTAATATGAAGTCTATAAATATCTTTGATTATATTTACCTTCGTATCTGCGGTATCTAATCTAGAATAATGTATCTCAGGGTGCGATAGATTTATGAAAGCTTTATTCAGCCCCATCATGCATAAAATACATGCTTTGGCGGGTTGCAAGTGGCAAATGCTCTATTGAATCCAGAAAAGCGTTCTGATGGAACTGTAAATAAAGTTCACCATTCAATCGTGGTGGCAATACGCATGGTCCAATCAAAAAATTGCCAATTATTCCTGCCCAAACATTAATTGATTGGAACTGATGTTGATAATGATGAACGATAGTGGCATGAGGGTTTTCATCAGCCCATACATGCGAGTTATGTAAATTTACAATACCATTTTTGGTAAACCCTGCTTCATCGGTAAAAAGAATAGTGCTAATGAAGTTTGGGTTTGTTCGTTGCTGATCTAACAGCCAGTTTGCTAACTGGATTCTACAAGGAAATTCTTCAGGAAGTAGTAGATGCACTTTTTGCAGATGATAAGGGTAAAACAACTGTTCTTTAAGTACTTCATGAATTGTCGTTTTTGACGTATTAAGCTGCGCGGCTAATCTTCGAGTGCTTATTGAAAGAGTATCACCTACAGTATCCAAAATATTTTCCTCCAATTGCACCGTACGTAC